>CP142460.1:62160000-62785000 GCA_038049695.1 Cinnamomum chago | reverse complement strand
TAAAGATCCCTACTTCCCTAGCATGTATAAAACATCCAGGGTTTAAAAAACCCAACTTAGACTCAAACTTGGCCTAAGTTGAGTTGAGTCAAAACCCAAGTCAACTCGATCAAGTCTCTCAGCTATTATTATTACTATTATTATTATTATTTGTTTTTCTCTGGCGGCTATAATGCATGGATACTTCAAAAGGGCCAATGAATCGTGTCATATCGTACCTGATACTCTAATTTTTATGTGTAAAATATGTGTCCCTGCTCCCTACCATGTCCATGGTGTGTCCCCGCTACATCCATGTCGTATCTGGGTATCATAGTCTGGCAAAGAGTGATATGCCCTTTTTCTTCTCTACTTTCTCTAATCTCTCCCATTCCTTCTTTCTCCTCTCTCATTCTTTTCACTCATTATTAGTCAAGATCACCTTTTTTACCACAAAAGTACAAAGCCATAAGAAAGAGAAAGAGGAAAGTAAAACAGGGTCTCCTCCTCCTATGTTCTCTGCAGGTAGAGTCCAAGGAAAGGGGGAAGGAGACTGAACCAAAAAATCCTAATGATCCCAGGGTAATGAGTTTCGATCACTCATTTGCAATCCGCACCATCAATCGCACTATGAGTATGCTTTCAAAGATGGTAGAATCCTATTTTTAGGAGATGAAGAACTCTTTGATAGCATGAAAATGGGGGAAAAATGGGACTCAAAAGAAAGGCTTTTATCTCAACTGTAGAGGAAATGGAGAAGAAACGCTAAAAAAGATGGAGATTTCAAACCAAGAGACAGAGATTGACTTGAAAGAAGAAGCAGAAAAATACAGCTAAAATGGGACTCGGAGAAGCTTTCAACTTCTGGCTTCTAAGTTTGTGCCTTAAAGAGTGATTGCACAAGGGATATCAGGGACCTTAGACATTTCATCTGATGACCACTCAAATTCTACACCATACTTTACCCAGAGTTAGCACAATCGATAGAATTTGTATTCCTTACTAATTATTCTTGCTCTTTTTTTTATTTATTTCATCCTTTTAAGACTTCTTTGGGGACGGCCTACTATGCTTACATAGGTTAAGGAAATATATGAAAATCATTGGACGACCGAGTTACTATGACAAGTCAGTCAGCGAGTGCGATAGGTGCAACTGCATATATTTTGTCAAACTAGTCCCATTTCTCAAACTTCCATTTTATTTCCCTAAAATAAAATCACAAAATGCTAAGTTGTGAATTGGATTGTTTAGCAGGCAACTTGTTTAATCAAATGTGTGTTATGTAACACGGACGTTCATGCCATTTAAGAAGCAGAAAGTTTTTCTCATATTTTCAGAAATTATTTACATGTGCAATTACCATGATCCAAAAAAATATTCTTTCCATCCAACTAGAAAGGAGTCAAACGGGACCCTAACCAAGAAACCTGTGCCTATAAGCGCCAACTACAACCCTCCCCAAAAGATTTTAATCACATTATCCATTCAGAAGAATATATAATTTGATGGATAAAAATATTCAAATGCCAACTGGAAGTAAACAGAATTAAAATGGTTATTTACAAAACGCATCGGGCCAGTTAGATCAAAGTTTCAGTTTAACAATTTCAGTACCTTATCTTTCGAAGAACAGAAAATACTTGTTGAATTGAAAGTGGGCAAGGAGGAGCAAGCAGTGATTGTGTTTGCCGGCATGCCTGTGCAACATCACCTTCAAAGACAAAATGCAATGAGGAAATTCTTCAGAAGAATAGGCAGGTGACCCCTGATAGATGCAATAAGCTAAGACGATGATGATCCAGAATAATACAGACATGTATAAGAAAAGAATTTAACACAACAAAGCACAAAAAGGGAACAATCGAAGCATACCAAGATCACCGAGATTATTGTACATCTCTCTTATTTTTGACCTGTTTGTTCCGCATGCCTCTTCAAGTGCAGATGAAACCAGACTACCACCAATGTTTAATTCCTAGCACCATTCACTATGATTAGTTCCATAGTCTACAAAGTAATGGTCCATTAAAGTCCACCAGAAAAACTGTCAACGAAATTTAGTGATGAAAAAAGAAAAATAATAGAACAGTGGACCCCAAAAGAACATTGGACATAATAAAACTTTGTTTTTAAAAGCCTTGTCTCTACTTTGTCAGCTGATGATAGAGATAATCAAGTAAAACAAAGAGAAGCTCAAGACAGCTCCTCAAAAATCATGTCCATCATCATCAAAGCCTTGTCCCAAGTCCCAACCATGTTGAGTGGCTAAATGAATTATAATTCTCCATTCTAATCTATCCAGAACCAAATCCTCAACAAGGTTACACTTGTTCAAATTTGTCCTTACTACTTCCATCCATGTCATCTTCGGCCTACCCCTTTTCCTTGGCGGACCATTAAACCACATAGAATTTCTTCAATGGCGACGTTTCCTGCCTAAGTTGGACATGTCCAAACCTATGGATGCTATCCCTACATGCTCCCGAAAGCGCTCATTTTTTATTCTATCTTTTATAGTTTTGCCACACATCCCAGAAACAATATTTTGGTCTATTTCTGATGTTCCTCATGGCACTAATCTGGAGGTAGATCCTTGTCAAACAAGCATCTCATTATCTCATGTACAACTGTAAGTCTTGTCATCGTTTAGAGCATTGTAATTTGCCCATTTTTCTAATCAGACTAATTTTATTTTGAGATAATAAGCATACACATAAATATGAATGAAATAGGGTACTTGTACTTTATAATAACATTGTCAAGTAATAAACACATGCATGGTGTAAAAGGCTACCGAGGAAAAAAACCTAACCATGTTTTCATGGTCAGCAGCAATCTTATTTGTGCAGAGATACACAGCATGCAGCACATCTTCAGGTGACAAGGCAAGCAGGCTGCATGGTAAAGTGGTGCGCATAACTATTCTGTTTTGAGATGCAACAATAAAAGCATAGCAGACTTCCTTGAAACACATAACTAAACTCCATAGCAATAAAAACAATAAACCCTTCAAAAATCACAAAGTAGCCATCACAATAGACCTTCTGAACATGTTGCATAGCATCCTGGTGCCTTTTATCTTGCCCTTTTCTCGTTCTACCAAATCAAATGTCCGCGCCAAATGTAAATAAGGAGCAGGTTGTCCAGCTTTCCAGCACGCTGCAATTGTATCTTATCATCATGACAGGCTTGTAATAAAGAATTTCAATCCTATGGAATACAATAATCCACACACATAGAGACATGACTCTTGAAATACAGGGTCCACAACCACAGTAAAGGAATATTTCCTCATCCCCACATGCATATGCAACACAGTATCAATGATTATAGACTAACCACAACATCCATGGGAATTCATCAAAAAAACTCATGAACTAGAAGAAAACAACCATTTGATAGGTAGCAAAAGTAGGCTGAAAAAAATCAGCTCAGAGGCCAAAATTGGATGCCATTGATTATCTGGTCTTTAAAAAAATTTATTGGCATCCACAGCATGGTAGTTCCCATCATTTCAAGCCTACAGATCACTGAAACATGGAACCCACATGAAAGGAAATGATGGCTAACAAACCCGAACATTTACTGAGGATCGGGACCCTGTATCCTGATTACAAAATACAAGAGAGGACCAACCATGATCAACCGGAGAATACTTTTCAAGTGGTAATGACACAGAAGTAGAAGCTGCAACCCCTTTCGAAAGCCCCCTTACAGACAAATCAGGTGCACCGGTTGTTTCAGAAGAACTGCTTTCATTATCCACAGAATGGGAACTAACATCACAATGTGTTTGAACTGATGTGCTGAAAATCTTTAAATTTGGGTCTTTGTGAGATACACAATCAGAATCATGGTAATACATATCTAACGCACGAGTAATATCTCCTTTTGCCTTCTCCAGTATGAAAGCAGCATCCTTTCTTAATATACTGTTATTTATTATCTGAAGGAACGTATCCAACTCCTCCTTGTATGATTCAACAGCACCACTTGACAAGTCCCCGTCATAGGAACATTGCCCAGCCACGGGTTCAAGTTTGCTAAAGAATTTTGTAATAGTAGATTGTTTGCATCCACTAGACTGTAAAGTTGAACATGTTTTAGCCTTCTTCTTCTGCTTGGTTGCAAGGCCTGTACTCCTTTTTCTGGGAGAAACAGCTTTTTTAACAGAAGGACTAGTGTTGGGTGACTTATTATCTTGACTTAAGATGTCTTTCACATGAGGAGCTCCATCAGAAAATTGTATATCAGATAAGGAAGCAGACCCATTGATAGAGCTTGTTTGAGCACCAGAAACAGAGACAGCACAATCACTAGCTTGCTCTCGTAATTCTGTTTCGCGTTCATAGAAATCAGAAACCGCTTCAACAATATCTCCACCAGAGTTAGTTAGGAGATCCATCATCTGACCATGGGTAACCCATTTTGGCAAACAATCACGAAGCTCTTGTACTACGCCATCAATATTCTGATCATTCATCCCAAAAGAACCAAGCGTATTACCAATGATTTCCACGGATTTTGAAGGTCGGTCAGCCTCATTCTCTTTTTCTACTTCCTCATTTGAACCAGCATCGGCACCAACCCCATCCTTCTCATCAGTCTCCAGTGTCATCCGGTGAAAACCCATCAAAAACTCATGTTTGATGGCCATCTCATCAACTAACCCTGAGAAATGCTTCTGCATTGCAACAGCATGCTTGCTATCTAGCTTCCCAACATCCAAACCCACAGTCGGTATAACCCGTTTTGGCCTCAAAAATCTCACATACTCTCTCAGCTCATCATAACTCGAATGCTCGCTATAAGGAACAAGGTGAATTTCACATGAATCTTTAGTCCTCACTGAAAACCCATCTCGCTTCGTCTCATACATCCACCCTGTGGGAACAAAACCAACAGCCTTTGAGTAGCCCCTCTCAGCCATAATCTCCTTCATCTTCACAAAATTGGGTCTGAAATAAGGCCAAGTCTCACCCAGCAAATTCCAACCAATCACATGAACATTGCTTGCAGAGGCATCCTCAGTAAAAACCCCACAATCCCCAAAACCCAGCGCACGCAGAATCTCCATTTTCCTGCCATCCACATACACCAGACAGTTACACCGCCGCGCTATCTCAACCAAAATCCTCTCTTTCCCAACAACATAAGTAGCAACAAGAAACAACACCGAGTTCCCCAACCCCTCCTTCTCATCCCTAATTCTTTCTACAGTTTCCACAATGTACCGCATCGATTCATCTTGCGATGGGAAAACAAACTTTGGGTTACAATACGTCGTGTCCAGGAAAACCCCATCCGCACCCACAAAATCAACAATGGCAGGGTCAGTTTTCATTGAATCGCAGAAGCGGAAATCGCCCGAGTGGACGTACCTTTCGCCTCGGACCTTGAACAGGAACTGGACGGCGCCGGGGCAATGGTTGGCGTCGACGAGCGTGACCTCGCAGCCGTCAATTTGAACGGTTTGATTGAGGGGGAGGGGGGAAACAAAGAGAGGGGAGACTTTGAGGGATTCGACCAGGAGGCGGGCGGTGATGGCGGAGCAGAAAATCATCCCCCTGGACCAATTGGGGCCGAGGCCGGCGTAGTGATCGGCGTGGAAATGGGAGAGGAAGTAGGAGACGGAGAAATCGCCGGAGGATCGGAAGGCGTCGATGACGAAGAGGGTTTTGGGGATGAGATTGGACTGAGGGAAATTTGGGGGGATGGGAGGGAGGGGAGAGTGGCGGGAGAGGAGATTGAAGGAGGGGGGAAGAGGGTTTTGGGGGGAGAGATCTGAGAAGGAATTGCAGGCATTGAGGAAGAGTGTGGAAGATGTTAGGGTTAGGGTTTTGGGAGGGGGAGATTGGGGAGTGGTGGACATTGAGAACTAGGGTTTAGGGTTTTATTTACAGGGGAGAGTGTGGAAGAAGAAGTGAGGAGGAGTTGGCGGGTTTTTGCAGTTGGGAGAAGTGGAGGTTTCGCGGGAGTATAGTGCTTCAATTTTGACTTGGGTGCGATTAATTTTGACTAGTTTAAAGAGGATTTTGCATTGGAATGAAGAAGGAAATATATGGCCTGATTTTGAAATATCTAAAGGGATATCTAAAAACTCTAGCTAATTTTGAATTTAAATGATGTATCATCAATATTAGTCTAAATTCACTAAAACAGGGGTTCTGACTCATCCAATTTAAAATCGTCAACTGTGATAGTCAAATAGACATCTTTCGTGATATCTTATTAATCCACATTTTGTATGAATGTCAAATGCAACTAATTGGGGTGTTGAATTGGGATTGATGGTTGTAATAAGAAACTCCAATCCAAAATTGTCAATTGTGACGGTCAAATAAGCATCTTTCGTGATATCTTATTAATCCACATCTTCATATGAATGTCAAATGCATCCAATTAGAGTGTTGAATTGGGATTGATGAGTGTAATAAGAAACTCACATGAATCACTAATTGGATTTAGTGATTCAGCTTCGATCTTCTATTCAAAAATCTCTCATAGCTCGAATTTTTGTATCTTACAGACTCATATATCCCTAGAAATGTTGGGGGCGAGAATTCAATATTTGAGTTATTCAATTTTAATAGTATTCAAGACTTGAGTTATTGGTTTCATTGAGTTTATACTCCCCTATTGTAATTAGTTATTTCTTCTTTTTCGTTTTTCTTCTCGATGTCTCGGGTTATAAGTTGATTTTTGACAAAAGAAGTGATTTTTTAAATTTTGTACTTTTTGAAATTTAGTTTAAAAAGAGGTGTTTTTTTTTTTTAAACCTTTACTTTACTTTTTATGAGTCTCATATTCTCATTTTTTCTTGTCTCTTAAAATAACATTTCACTTTAATTCACTTTATAAGTGAATTACCTAGGCGGGCCTTTAAAGAACTGCTCCATGAGGAATGCATGGAAAATCTCGGCAAGCACATAGAAATGATATGAATTTTTTGTCATTTTTCATTTTTATTTTGAACATCGTTGATTCTCCATTCCTTTGTTTCTTTATGTTTCACAGGATTAGTCTCTATGAGAGAGGTGAAATGATATAATTTTTTCCGTTTATAATTTTTATTTTCTTAATCTCAATTTGAACATCACTGACTCTCTATTCTTTTTGTTCTTTTGTGTTTCGTATGATTGAAGAAAAAAGTAGAATTGATTAGGGGCGAAACTAGGTATAAATTATTGGGAGTGATTGCCTGGCCAAACTTGGGTCTGCTTCCAAAACCTATTTTAGGACACGTTTGTGTACAATTCATTTCTATAAAATGAGAAAATAGCCACATCAGCAAATTCTTTGGTAGATGAATACCACGGAAAAGGGTTTTAGTGGAAGTTAAAAATTTATGTCCGGTGCAAAATTTATTTTCATCAATGAACTGGCCCTAATAATGTTTGGTGCAAATGCGGATTATTTCGTTGAGACCACACCTTTGCCCAACCATGATATTGAGTAGTCGTGGTCATCATCATAGACGCCCACTATAATACCCATCCTCAAATCAACCATCTCCTCCTCTTTCTCGTCAATTAATGGCAATCATCATCATTATTATCATCATCATCATTATAGATGCCCGCTATCATCCTCTAATCCATCATCTCCTCCCCTTTCCCATCAATCATGGACCGCCGCCGCCGCCATGGATGCCCACTACAATAACCATTCTCCAATCCATCATCTCCTCCTATTTCTCATCAATTATGGGTCCACTACACAACCCATCGTCAAATCCATCATCATCATCTAAGATGACCTTGATTAATCCATGATCCTGAGAGGTGATCATCAACCAGTCATCATCAAGCCAAGCACCATCCAAACACACTACCATCCCAAAGTCTAGACCCATCTCCAAATGAATCTCGACTATCATGTTCGAATCTAAAACAGAACATCAAACACAATTTCCAACTGATCCTTTCATCTTCTCCATTCTCCAAATTAGTTTATCCCTCCACTACAGCCACTATCGCAACCCTCTGATAGAGACACTAGTATTCGTCCATCCCACCTAGAGAGATTGAGAAAGATGGAGGACAAAGAGAGAGAGGATTGGCATACTCACCCAGCCTCGTTGGATCTCTTGAAGTTCTAATGCTTCAAAACTCTTTAGACGCATAGCGTGTTTGGATATACAGTGAATTGAAGTAGAGTGAGGTGAGATAATAAAATATAGGGAGTTATGATGGTTTTTTTATTTTTAGTTGTTTGATAGGGAATCTTTTTTATTTTTTTGTGTAAAAAGATGATTTTTTTTTTGTCATTTAGTAGAGAAAAGATGTTGCTTTTTTCTCTCTTTAAAAAAAATAAAAAGAGGAAATTTTGAATTTGTATACTTTTGATGCGACCCTTGTCTTTTCTTTTATGGATAATGGAGGCTTTACTTCACATTAACTTTACTAGTAAAGTGTCAAACACGCATGGCAAAGTCGGATACCACCCTATAGGAACTCTATTTATAGACTTCTCAAAATTCTTTTGTTGAACTCTATTACAACATATTTTTGTTACAACAAACACATGAAAATCAAGTTTTCGTGAAAAACTACTATAACTTTTGCAGAAATGGTTATGTAATATGCCCTAAAGGAAATTCTAGTCCATTTCCAAAATCTACACGCCCTAACTTTTAGGTTTGGCTCCATTTAAATCCAACTACCTATTTATGACACCCTGAATTTTAGCCCCCCTTGCTCGCCATCTTATACAGCAAAATTTTCACAGAACAATTGTACAAGACTCTCATTGGAGAAATTTCCCCATCTAAAAAAAAAAAAAATTGAAAATAGAAGACAAACAATAGAAAGACGTGCTATTAATTCATGACAAATCATGTATTAGAGAATTATAGGATCAATCTCCCAAGAACAGAGCATCCTATGATAACATTTACTTTTCGCAAGGCAGATGTCAGGTCTCACTTGACCTAATAAGCGCACATGAAGCACGTTATTGGTGTTAATGGGGACAAAGGACCTTTTTATTCCTTTGGTGCGTGCACCTCATTTTGTTGTCATGTTTGATGGTCAAAGTCTTAATCCGGGTCTAAAAGTTAGTTCAGCTCCAAGCCATTTGAAAAATGCATGCATAGATTACATCATAAAATCATATCAATCCAACACCTCAAGCATGCTCAAAAACCCAACACAACCTAAGGGCATTGTTGTTAAATATTCCAAATTCTGAAATGTCAAATAATCTTTAATCACAGACTTTTAGAATATTTAATGATATATATATAAGTATTAAATATAAAAATGTTCAACACAAGTTAATTTTAAGCAACAGTTTTCAGCATTAAAGACTCGTATGCTGGTCTCGCGTTCATAGGTGGAAACCTATATGAACACAAAACCGAATCCGTTTTTCAATTGAAACCTAATTTTAGTTGTAAATGCGGACCTATTTATGAATAAAAACCTAAATTACGTTTCAAATTCGATTTTTTACAAATCAAAATCTCTGGATAATATGAGGATAAGATACCTATTTACATCAAACCCTAGCCTTCATCGACTGAAATGGAGGTTTTTATTTTTATAACAACTGAAAATAAAGTTTTGAGGTTGAATTCAAGACATAGTTCAGTTGGTTTAAGACTATTATAGTAGACATTATATGTTCGAAATTGTACTACCACCGCATTGGGGTAAGAGGGATTAGTAGTCGGTAGCCCAAAAAAATGAAAAAATAAATAAAAATTATGGGGATTGGAATTTCATTAGGTGGGACCCACGATCTCCATCCTTGTAGGACGCGTGTCAGCCCAAAACGCGATTATCACCCGCGCATTCCAACCACATGACCCATCTCTCTCTCTTCAGTCTCCCCGCACGTTTCGCGGCAGCCGCCAACAACAATAACCGAGTCTTTGACTCACTCAACTCAACTCAACTCGGCGCCTTCTCTCTCTCTAAACCCATCTGTCCAGAGGTGTAAATGGCATTCGGACTCACCACCATCTCTCCTACTCCCAGCCTCCCTCTCCTCCGCCTCGATGCACCCTCCATGGCCTTCCTCCGCCGCCCTCGCCTGACCCTCCGCCGCCTCTCCTCCATCTCCGCCGCCCTCCGCCAGGACACCACCGTCTGGACCCCCGCCCCACTCGCCTCCGTCACCCCCGCCGCAGACTCCCTCTTCCACGTCTCCGTCGACGTCTCCGACTCCCCCGACATCGCATCCTCCCACACCCGCCCCGGCCAGTACCTCCAGCTCCGGCTGCCGGATTCCGCCAAGCCCACCTTCCTCGCCATAGCATCTCCTCCATCTCTCGCTGCTGCAAGAGGAGTGTTTGAATTTTTGGTGAAGAGCATCGCCGGCTCCACCGCCGAGTTCCTCTGCGGCCTCCGTGGAGGCGATGTGGTGGAGCTGACCCCGGCCATGGGGAGGGGATTCGAGGTGGATGAGATCTCGCCGCCTGAGGCGTTTCCTAATGTTATCATATTCGCCACCGGATCCGGAATTAGGTATTTCAAAATCAGCAAGATTTCATTTTTTTTTTTCATTTTGTTAGGGTTGAAGTTGAATTGATTGGAATAAGCATATAAATGAAGATTCATAGAAGAGGAATTCAAGAAAACCATTTGGAAATTTGAAGTTGTTCAGTTTTTTTTGAGGTTATTAGTAGGTTTTGTGATTTTAGCCCACCCCAGATTGATGGATTAAGGGTCTCCTTCTGCTGTTACTGTTGCTGATGATGATCACACATATCAGAAAGATTTACTGTGTCTCAAAGGGGATACCAACTAAATTCATTGATGTAGTGAGTATAGGATTGTTTTGATGGTACCAGAATGGCTATGGCGCACTGAGGGAAAGGGCGTCCTTTGATGGAAGAAAAGCTGACTGTTTGCTGTATTCATTTCCAGGGAAGAAAATAAAATGTAACAATCCTATATCTCCTACACTAATCTTAGTTAAGTTTGAAAATCTCCCAAATTACCTCTGTTTTGCGCGTGAATTAAAAGTGGGTGATGTTCTTCAAACTTGGGAAAGTGGATACTTGGAAAAGTGTTTGAATCCATCCCTCTCCTTTTTTAGTGTGAGTGTGGTTAGCCTAGCCATACTTGACTCACCCGAACCTAACAAAACTCTAAAAGTAGCAAGGGACATTCGTAACATAAATCATTCCAATGCAGGTTGAAAATGTTTAAAATTAGCGTTGATTTGCTCTTGCATGTCCTACAATTCTTCTTAGATATGATCCACCCACTGTTCCATTATATTGGTCTTTTCGGATGCTTTTCTTTCTTGGCTTGTCCAGAAAAGATCTATGATACCAAATGATAGGATTGATCCTATCAAATGGGTATAGCCCACTAAGGAAAAGGGTGTCCTCTGGATACACATGCGCTAGAAGAAGGCACAGGTTTGATTATATTTATTCCAGAGAAGAAGAAATACATAACAGTCCTACATACCCTTCACCAATTTTGGTGAAGTTGACCTTGACCGTAAATTGTGCTTACTCAGAAACTGAAATTATTACCGAGAAGATGGATTTTGAATATGGTTGAGCGAGAAAGTAAAGTCTCGAAGCCCATCCAGATACATGGGAATTGGGATAGGGCTATGATGATAATGATGATCTTTCTTTTCTTCTTGGTCGGTATCAGTTTTGTTGATTTTGCTTTCTTGTGGCAGCCCAATTCGGTCGCTTATTGAGACGGGTTTCTATGCTGATAATAGATCAGATGTAAGGCTATACTATGGGGCCAGAAACCTCCAGAGAATGGCCTATCAGGTTTGAATATTGTGTTCATGATGTTAATAATTCTCCAGTCCTTGTTTTCAAATATTTGTTTCTTGCTAATTTAAATTTTTGTGGTGAATGTAGGATAGGTTCAGGGATTGGGAATCTTCGGGTGTGGGAATTGTGCCTGTGTTATCACAACCAGATGATAGATGGAAAGGCGAACAGGGATATGTACAGGTTGCAATCTTGGGACTTCTGGTTTATGTTCATTCTAAAAGCTTCTCTCTTTAAAATTTTAAATTGTAGTTATCTGCAGATAAGATTGATACTCTCTTTATGGGTGGCAATTTAATTAGCTTGGATTCAATGCATGCTAAGATGATGACGATGGCAATGATGATTCTAATTTATCTTAAATTTGGTGCATGCAGGCTGCATTTTCCAGAGCCAAACAGTTGTCTGACCCCTCATCCACTGGTGCAGTGCTTTGCGGGCAAAAGCAAATGACTGAGGTTAGTCTCTCTCTTCATGGGTTGGTAAAATTTGAGATAAATTGTCATTTTTGTTGATTCCTTTTCCTTTAGTTGCGGGCGATCCTGTTGACTGTGCTTATTTCACATTTGCTACACTTGAAATGTAGCCAATTCATCTGGCTGTCTTAGTAATCTTGGGCCATAGTCCATATGTTACATGGATTGGACATTCTTAGCCCAGCAGTTGGACGGAGTAACAGTCAATGGAATGAACATCAGCAGTTGGAGGGAGTAATAGTCAATGGAATGAACATCACTTATAAAAAATAAAAAAAAAGAGGAAGAAAAAAGAATGTATGTTGGGGTGTGGCAACTTCTTTCTTAGCAATGCATTTCTCTACACCTCCAGTCAGATATTTTGGGATTGCTAGACTAACTGAAGGGCATTGCAAATTCAAGGTAGATTTTACTAGGTGATGGGGTTGAATATTGAACGTTTATGCTTCATGAACTGGCAACTTTCTGTGTCTCACCTGGTTTGGGGCACCAGACACCCTTCTTAGGAGGCAAGAGTGCGTGAGCTCCTCCCAAGCAGTGGGGATCAAGAGGGGAAAGTTGCAAATGAGGTTATTCTCTTTCCTTTTCTCTCTCTTGGGGATAGCTCTGGGTGCGGCTTCCTCATGCAGCCACAACATTTGTTCGCGTTTTTCTTCTTTGTGCATGTGTGTTTTTTTTGGAACAATAACAGAAACATAAATTAACAAAGGAGGAAATTCTAGATAACAAAGAAACCAATGATAGGTATGAAAGCCCTACACCCAACACCAAGAAGCAAAACTATTACATAGTAAAAGCAATCAAAGGAACATCCCTCTCCACCCCTTGCTTAGCTAGAGAATTCACCATGGCATCGGTCGACCTCCCTACATGCTTAAACTCAATTGCAAAGACAGAGCTTTAATCTCCAAGAGAAGAAATTGAAATCTCCAAGGCCGCATTTGAGGAGATCCAGGAGATAACATTAGAGGAATCACACTCAACAATTACCCTAACATGAAAGGAGGAGAAGAACAACCAGAGGGCTTCTAAAATGGCTAGAACCTCCGTCTCATTAGACTCCTTGACTCCCACATGTGCGGTTTGCTTCTTGTTGGTTGAGGATTCACTGATAAGCTTCTCGTTAGCAATTCCACAATTTGATTTACATCCCTACGCTTGACTTGGAAGAAAAATGTCGTGAAATCATCCATCAGCAAGAATAACTTTTCACTGCTCCTCCAATGGCTGGCAACATGGGCTGAATATTCAATGCTTCTAATTATGTTAGGGCAGCGGTTGCTGCCTTAGTGAACTGAGCTCTTTGATCTGCCGAAAGAAGGCTGGACCTTTTGATATGTTTCTCATGGGCAGTAAACGTAGGTTTATCTGTGCATCCAAGATAACTAGCCATGAATAGACTGGTGAAGTTAGTTAACCCAATGCAACTTGCAGTGAACTGCAATATGGGAATCTTAGAACAGAAATTTAGCTGATGACTAATAACTTCTAGCTTTAATGGTTGGTGTGCCATCTGATTATAGTAGAAGGATGCTGTCAGAACATAGGAGTTCAGATTGGAGTAGGTCCACCGTCCACCTGAACAGGTATCTTCTGACCGTTTGATTGGGACTGCTATGCTTCTCCTGTTTGTGCTGTGATGTTGTCAAATATAAGCTGGACTTCATGTTTGAATTTGCAAGGGGGCAGATAGAATTGTATTTAGAGAGATCCTTTCGTATCAACCTTTTGTCCAGATTTATGTCAGTGGAACTATCTGCTTTGCTTGAACTTGAAGGAAACCAAGTCATGCTGAGATTTCTGGATTGATAATCATCTTGAAAGGCTAATACGTGAGAAGTTTTTTGCATTTTGGTTTTATGTGGGAACACCAGAGAACCAAATTCTTTTTTTTTTTGGAAAAAAAATATGGACAAGGAACGTAAACTAGTGTTTATTCTGATCTTGAAGGCTAATGGAAAAAGTATTTTCACTAGTGCCTAGTGAGGTTTCATATAGGATCATTGAAGAACTAATTTGGTCATATAATCTAAACTTTCCCTGGTGAATAATCCCATCTTATGTAACCATGATACGACTCAATTTCACCATCATAGAATTTATGCCTTGTATTATGGCACTTGGTCTATCTTCTTTTGCAACTGTTCAATTGTTTTCCTTATCAATTATCACTAACGGTTTTAGTCCATCCATCATTTGTATCATTTACACTATCAATTGTTTCTTTTCAGCAACTGCTTAGCAATCACCATCAAAGCCTTGTCCCAATTATGTTGGGGTCAGCTACATGAATTCTGTTTCTCCATATCGATCTATCCTGAGCCAAATCCTTAGATAAGCTGCACTTATTCAACTCTATTTTTACTACCTCTATCCACGTTTTCTTTGGCCTACCATTTCCCCTTGGTGAGCCATCAACCTGCATAGCCAAAATCTTCCTTACCAGCGTCATCGTTTCCTTGCAGCCTGCGTTGGACATGCACAAACCATCGCAATCGGGTTTCTCTAATTTTATCCCCTATTAAGGCTACCCCTAAATGCTCTCAAAAGTGCTCATTTCTAATTTTATGTGTCCTAGTTTTACACTTTTACCACACATTCACCTCAACATTCTCATCTTTGCTATATTCATTTTGTACAAATGTTGCTTCTTGATTGGCCAACATTCTACTCCATAGGTCATTGCTGGTCTAATCATTGTCTTAGAAGATTTCCCTTAAAATCTTGTTGGCATGTGCCGATCACAAAGCATTCCAAAAGCAAGTCTCAACTTCAACCATCCTGCTTTTATCCTATGTTCAACATCTTCATTCATCTCTCCATCCTTATTAATTATCGAACCAGGGTAACTGAATGAATATTTTTCTGGTATTTCCCAGGCTTCAATTTTCACAGTAGTTTCAACTCTATATATAATTATTGAAGTTGCAATCCATATATTCTGTTTTTGTACGACTTATTTTAAAACTTTTGGATTTCAATGCCTCCCACCATCTCTCAAGTTATGCATTCACACCATCTCTTGATTCATCCACCAACACTATATCGTCTGCAAATAACATACACCAAGATACATCCTCTTGAATAAGTGCATATAGAAGCAATTACAATTGCTTAGCAATGTATGTGTGTAATTGATCAAAATCTCTGCCTCTAGGACAACCTTAGGAATTTGAGAATTAGTAAGAGTTGTCATTCTTTGTTTTATTGTCGGTGTTGTCTTTTAACTTTACTAAAAAAAAGTGTTCTTGGAGTTGATTGGTGATGTGGCGTTTTCTTTTGAGAGGAACGGGGTGGGGATAGGATGATGTGGGCAGAAGAATTTAGAGGTATCTTCTCGAGCAAATAAATTTGATGTAATTTTGTCTTAAAATGGTCTTTATTGTTGTTCATAGACTTGTTTAGAAATCCTTACCCCAACTCAAGTTAAAACATTTCCTTGGACTATCATGTTTATTGTTTAACAAGATTGCAACCAATTTTTGCCTCAAATCATGCAACTTTTTCTTTCCAAATACACGTTTCCTTTGTTAGTTAGAGGAATATTCCGTCAAATCACATTGGTTTTGTGAGGATTTTCTCATTTGCTTTATTGATCTTTTCTCCCTTTCATGATCATTTCCGGACTCTTTTGCATACTTGTGGATGGGTGGGCGGCAGGGTCTCCAATTCTGTGTTGGGTGTGCGGGGCGTGGAGGGATCATCAAAGCCTTATCCCATCTTTGAAGGGCTTGTCTTAACCTCATTAATAAGCTATAACGATTCCCATCTAAGGAACATGAAATTGGGGTCTGTTTGTTGTGTGAGCTTCCAAGAAACTTGTTAGAGACAGTGAGGATGCAAATGTAAATGTGAGTGAAAGGAATATGGGTGGCACTCTGAGATTCCAACAAGGAGTTACTAATATTATGCACTATTTATCCCCTAAAACACATCAAGGTACATGATATCTCCTCTAACCAATATTTATTCAGTGCTGGTTATGACACTCCCACATGTCTGTTTTGCAACATGGGATCGTCAATACCCTCTTCATTATAACCTTACCCAATCCATTTAGGATCACTTTTCTTAGTGTTCCTCTTCCAATAGATCCTTTTTAAAGTCAGGTTCTCTGTAATTGCATATTCTGATGTTTCCCTTAGAGAAACCCTCTTTTCCTCATGTGTCCATGTATCCTGTCCAGTAATTGTCTGGATCACCAAACCACTGGTGCTACTTTTGAATCCAAGAGTTCAGCATGTAACATCAGTGTCAAATAAATAGAGTATTATTCAACTGTCTCTGGCTGTTGGTCAGCTGGTTAGGGACAGTATAGTGTATGGGTTCAATATGTAGCAAGTCAGTGTCAACTGAATAGAGGATTCAGCCGTCCGCCTCTTGACTGTCTCTCAGCTGGTTAGGGACACAGTAGTGCGTGGGTGCACAAGTTCGAGTCTCTTGTAAATCACAAAAAAATATAAAATAAAAGATAGATAGATAGATAGAGAGTATTCAGCGAAAATTTGTTGATTTAGACCAAAGAAACTATGGGGGAAAAACAAAGAGCAAAAACAAAAGCACCAATGCTAACTAATAGTTTGTTTTTAAGAGTGAACTTTCAGTTGTACCTCTTTTAGAGCAGTTTGTTTCTTCTGTATTGAATTCATAGGATTTTCTAAGCAATGTTTTCTATCAGTATCTATCAAAGGGGCCTAGTGTGAAAGAGTAATGTTAAAGATCTCCAAGGAAACATCAAATAACATCCCTTTGATACACAAAATTACCCACCCTTTGCCCTGGCATATCAAATTCTAGAATATGATGCTTCCCTTTAGATCTCCACCTTAAGCCCTTCAACCCTCACCTCTTGCTAATACCCGTTCAATAAGAACCCAATACCATGAATTTCTAGCAATTCAATACTAAGTACACAAATACACGCTTGTTGCATGATTTTTATGCTGCTTAGTGCTAAGTGGCTTTTGAAGTGTCAGAACTGATGCGCGTATTGTCTACATTTTACAGGAAATTACGTCCATTCTTGTGGCGGATGGGGTCTTGAGAGAGAAGATTTTGAAGAACTTTTAGTTATAATTTATATGCACTCTTTGTTGTAGCATTATTACAAGCAACGGTATTCCGATTCTTTAGTCTCTCTTCTGGAGGGAAACTATTCTTAAGATTTTGTTTTATGCCCCACATTCTTGGAACAAGGATCAGAAAGGAAAACAAATAAATGAACCTTTTTTTTGGAATGATAATCAGTGTTGGCATACACATAAGCATCCCTGTGTTCAATCCCAGATATGGTCGTACAATTGCTTCTTTAGCTAATGAGTTACTTTTAGCAGTAGTTTTGAGTAAATATGGGAGGACCGTTATTTAGGAAATAACATTGAAACTCTTCTCATGAATTGCAAAGATAATTTAAACTCACTTTACTCTGCGTCTATATATGTCCATTACTTGGGGAATTTGTAAAATTTGTCTAATGGACAAGATTTCTTAACTTGTCTAATGGCTTAGAGACCTTAATTCCTTGATTAATGTTTACTTATGCTGGGTGGGATTATCTAAGCATGTTGTCAATTAGGTTGTGTTAGATTGATCCTCCCTCCCCAAAAGTGACTTGTATTTAAATGTTTTGACTGCCAAGCATATCTGAAATATAATTGCGTGTTTTCATGGACCTTATTCAACCAAAGTACATGAAGTGATCATGATAAAGCTCAACTTCTACCGACGTTGAACGATGTCTTCTAAAAGCCTAGATAGGACTCGGGCTTGTTTGGAACATATTAAAATGAGTGGGTCTCTACTTTTTCAGAAATATCATTACATGTGAGTGAAAAAAGATCACGAAGGGGTAGAAGATTAAATAGAATCAAATTCTCTTATATGGTGTTGTTTACTTATGTGAGAGGTTCTCTACTATCAAGGATGAATGGATAGTCATTTCCTGATATTCATGATAGAGTCTTCACCACTTCACTCTAGAATCAAACTAGATAAGAAAAGTTACGAGGGTACGTTGGAAGATTTTTATGCAAGAGCTTCTTGTTCCAGAAATCTACTTATAGATTAGTAGAATTTTACATGATGGGATTGATTATGGAAACTGTTATAAGGTCTTGAACTCAAATCCACAAATTTAGGCATTGAGGTCACAATTTAGAAATTCATGTCAATCAATTTGCCATAACGCCAAATCTTATTTACATGTCGGATACTGAAGATGGATTCATGAATTAGTTCATTACCTGGAAAGTATAAATTATCCCATGTTACCTGGAAAATGACTTCTCATTCAGGCTATTCTAAACATCCAAATGATGTTGACAATTTGAGCAGTTCTGATCAATCAGAATAGCAAGTCATTATTATTCATGTGGGCTCCTCTTGGCTTACATGGTTGGGGAATTTGATCCGATTAACCAAGGTCTTATGGACTGGCAAAGTGGCTGAAATCTGAATATTACCTTTGATTGGGTAATCTTGATCTTCAATAATTGTGGTCCAAAATAGATGATGCAGAACCATTACAACATAGGTCCAATCATCTGTAAAGACCATCAGTTCTAGGTGAGGTGATGCCTATGACGATTGAGAATGGCTTTGAACGGATGAGCTTTAGTTTGATTGACATTAACCAAAATGGTCCAATGACCAATTAACAACAAAGGCCCAATAATCAATCTGGACCATCAGCAGCATGTGGGTCTGCCTCGGATTACCTAGGCAACTCTAATGAACTTTCAAAGCTGCCTAAATAAGCAGTTCAGAGATGTAAACTTGTTAGGTATAACTGAACTGTGAGATTCTATGGGCACTATTTCCAACATATGTAACTTGTTGGGTAACAGAACTGTGATATGGGCACTGTTCCACTTCCAACCATATGACATAACGGCCGTGTGCCTTTAAAAACATAAAATTATATTTATGTTTGCAAATGTTATAAATGTAAAATACATTACCATATTTTGTTAAAATCACCCTTTTCAAACGAATAAATGAATACATCCAACGTTTTAGAAGCATTTTGATTTTCTTTTGGATGTTTTTACAGATTTCTCAAAATCCATTAAGAATTAAGATATTAAACGAAATGTCCTGATATTTACCATTAATTTAAGAATATAGAACAGTTCTGATCATTAATGAGAGGCCCACCAGTACATCAACAACAACAACAATAATACTAGATCTATAGGTCGTGACTATTCGCAACTTACTCAAAATCTACGAAGATTTAAGATAATTAGCTTCAAGATCTTAATGTTTATTAGTTCAATAAACAGAATGAACTGTTCCAATTACAGATATGGGGCCCGCAAGAACGCCATGTAAGATACAGCACTATGTCATTTTGCAAGAGAGGCGTGAGTCACACCCATTCAGGTATGAAAATTTTGGTGTTCATTTAGGTGTCATAAAAACACCAATTTCACACCTCATTTATGCACCACATGCGTAAATAAGCACAAACAAATGTGATGATGCATGACCGTTACACATGAAAATCATTTACATATGTAAATGAGTGCAAACAAATGACCCCTTTCGTATAGAGTGAATTCACCCGACGGGATTCCCAGAACTTGTTAGATCTCAGTTTACCTGCAAATCTAGTAATCCACAACTGGTTTTAGCAAAGAGTATAAAAACAACTGTTACCAACAGAACTCACAAGGTCACAAACATGCATGAACTCTCAATTTGTACATAAACCCGAGTTACTTACACCCAGTTTATGAAGATTTAAATGAAACCCTTATGGACATTTTTTCAGAGTCGGAATATACCCCAATGTAACAAGATTACCGAACTCTTGTATGCAAGGATTGGACCCCATTGAATCCATTGTTTTGTTGCTGCCTGCTTTGACTGTAAGAGCCTGAAGCAATTTTCTGTGACTGTTGATCTCTTGCACCTCTCTAATATCAGCTAACAAATAACAGAGTTTGGGGCTAGCATTCAAATGATCAGAGTTCATTCACATAAAGGGTGGAGAAAAAGTAATATTTTTAACTGCATTCACGTGGCACTTAATTCTTTTGACGTGTTATGAGACGAATGGAACATATCAGTCAAACAGCAATTATACTTCAACATTCAAGTTCCAAAGTCAACCTACATATTCAAACAGAGGTTCCAGAGCAATGTTCAATTGCCAACATTAGTGCAGGGAAGATTCCCACGAGAAGCAAAATGAGAGAAAAAACGGAGAGTGAACAGCACACAATTCAATCAAACATGTCCGCAGTCAATCACAAAATTACCATTTCAACTGTCAAAGCTGCCATCAACATCTGCAGCATTCCCCTTACTGCCTTCATGTTCTGAGCACTTGCCATTGGTGGGTTCCATAGAATGCTGCTTATTACCATGGTCATTTAGATGATGGTGTCCGTGGTGATGGTGATGGCCATGCCGATGATGACGTCTATGGTTCTTTCGTTTGCCAGTTTCTTCATGGTTGTCATCCGATGACTTGCCTAGGGACCGACTCCTCTGTTTATTATCGCGATCATCAGAATCTGACGATGTCAAATCATCAGCACTCGACCTATGATGGTGTTTATGATGTTTCATGCGGTTCTTCCTTCTAACTTCCTCATCATCACCTGATGAATCAGACAAGCTGGAATCTGTCCTGAGGGAATGGCGCCGTCTGTGTCTCCTGTGAGCATGCTTCTTCCTCTTGTGGTCTTCCTCTGATCCACTTCCATATTCATCACTGCCACTCTCCCCACTGGAGCTCAATCTGTGTTTCTTTGACCTCCGTTTGGATTTCCTCTTCTCACTGTCACTTGAGGAGTCAGAGTGCCTATGTTTTTTGTGTCTCTTGTGGGTCCTTTTCATCCTCTTTCTCCCACCATCACTGCTATCACTATCACTGTCATCATCAGAGTTAGATTTTCTCTTATGCTTTGCTTCTTTCAGCCTTCTCTCTTTTGCTTCAGCATCAGCTTTTGCCTTAGCAGCAGCTTCAAGCTTCTGTTCCCATTTCAAAGGGGCTTCTTTCTTCTCCAGAGCTTTCTTCTTCTTCTCCTCGACCAACTGCATGAACTTCCTGCTGTCCATTCAGGGATATAAACCAGCCTAACACCTGCATTTCGGTGAAATGATGCCAGGAAGTGCATCTCACAGAAGAGAAGAAACAATGTTAGTTCTTCCATCATCACCACCTCCTGCATAAAATACAAAAATTCTCTGGACAACCACAATATGGTTAGGAATCACATTCGCCAACACTATCTGTTTTTTTCTCAATTTTTTTTATCAGTTTCTGCTACTGCAACCAATGTTGAGCAATCATCAACAACGGAATCAAAGCAATTAATAAATATATAATATGCAGCTGATAACCATTTCTGAGCAATAACAAGAAAATGATAAATATAACAATTTCTACCCACAGCATAGGAACATTGACAACAGGCAAACAAATCCAACCAACAGAGTAACAGAACGAGAATACAGACTTAAGAGCCAATGACAATCAGCATGAATCAAAAGAAAGGATCTAGCATAGTAAATTGCATTTAGATGTCCGCTTCAAAAGTCCAAACTCCAAACTCTCCAAATGTACAACTCCAGTACAATTATGCATGTACTGGAATGCCTCTTGGATTTACTCCGAGGGCAAATAATCTATACAGGACAGGAGAGATATCAGGCTCAAGCAAGTCCATGCCAAGACCAATGGGTATTAACTAATACAAACATAGATTGTATCACTAATGGTATGAATTGTTGAAAAAAAAAGAGTTAATGAAAATAAAAAAGGGAATGGACTTCCAAGTTGACAATGCAACTTCTGAATCGAAGTAAGTTACACATTTTAACAGTGATTTCAATACTTCACTTAAGTTTCAATCTAGTCACCAGATCATCACCATTATGACAACAGCAGCGACCATTTTGTAGGAGACTTTTAGGTTAGAATACAAAATAGATATATTGAAATGGGTATCACAGACTCATGCAAATTCTCGATTCCAGTAATAATAACTCGTTCTATTTGTCCCATTAATGTGAACAGCATACTGTTCAGGTATTATGCCAAATAATTGGATTGCAAAAGGGTTGAATGCTTCCAAGATCATGGGCCTCTTTGAAAGTGGACCCACTATGCTGACATAACTAGAATCATTGAGGTTTGGCTGGTTAGCTCTTCGAGGCAGCATCTTCACTATGGAAAATCTCCATCACCGTTAGGTGATTCTAATCATTGCCTGCCCTCTATGCCTGTCGGCGTAGGTAACAGTGAATCATCTTTTGCTTAATTTGGCTCAAGCTATTTGGACCTCCACCCTCGACTGTTTTGGTTGTAGCTGGGTTCTCCCTCAGTCCATTTCGGAGCTTTTTTATGCATGGAAGTTTGGGTTTCAGTCCAAGAGAGGAAGACTTCTTTGGCGGTCGTCCTTTGTTGCTAGCATTAGGGCAATCTGGAAGGAAAGAAATAGGAGATGCCTTGAAGGTTGTTCTTCACCTT
Source organism: Cinnamomum chago (assembly GCA_038049695.1). Lineage (NCBI taxonomy): Eukaryota > Viridiplantae > Streptophyta > Magnoliopsida > Laurales > Lauraceae > Cinnamomum > Cinnamomum chago. Next base: position 62,762,304 of record CP142460.1, on the reverse strand, counting down.
CTTTAGTTGTTGCTGTGTAAGCCAGATTCCTCGCTGCTTAATGGGTTTCTATTTTGCCAGATTTTTGGGGTGTGCCAATAGGGAAGTGGTCTCCCCTTAGCTTTTTTTGTTCTTTTTTGGGGCATTTGGCCTGCTTAGGAGGCTTTATGTTTCCTTTTTTGTTCTTTTGGATTGTGTTTTTGCCTGCCTTGTTTTTTTTTCCTGGCATTTGAGTATATGCCTTTTGTACTGCTTTGCTTTGATTAATACATTTCACCATTCACCAAAAAAAAAAAAAAAAAAGAACTAGAATCAGTGAGTCAATTTTTTCACATTATGGGTTAGAGAGTTTCAAACTAGTACCTTAACTAACCTGTTGATTTCCTATTTGTTCGTTTACACATTCCACTTAGTGAAAAATAATACTCAGGATACTAGAATTCTTGAGAAAAAAGAAGGAAGAAGAAGGAGGGGGGGGGGGGGGGGGGGGGGGGGGTGGTTATGGCTCTGATAAGAATGCCACGCATGAAACTCACCTGTTGATTTCCAATATGTTCATCCATACATTCCAGTTATTGAAAAATAATACTCAGGATACTTGAACCCTTAAAAAAATGGGGTGAGTCATACTCAGATAAGAATGGCATGCACAAGGGTTCCCTTCTCTACAGCTTAAAACTCCTACAATATATACCTTTAAAGTCTATACAAAGAAGTTGAGTAGAATTTTAAGTAAAAATTACAAATTCAATTACGATCACAAATTGTGAATTATGTTAGAGAATCATTTAACTCAAATATAAGAGTCATGATTCTGTGAACAATCCCTGCTGTGCTTGTAAAAGGTTTCAAAGATCCACCATAAATTGTTGGCATCCATACACAGGTAAGGTAGTAACTGGTAACGCATTTACTTCTAGCTATTAAGGAGACTGAATCTCCAACAGAGGGAAAATGGTCTTCCCAGTCATCTAATATCACTTACAATTTGACTATCATTTTGAACTAGAATGATGTTTCAGTCAAACAGACTTGTGCCATTTAAAAAAGAAAAAGAAGCACCATAATTGATATAGAAAAGTTGGTTCTGCTTCCTTACCTTATGTGAATACTTCCAATATTAAAACCAGACCTGCCTAAAAGCCCAAAGGTAAAACCTTTCTCCCTTCTTCCCAACAGGAACCTGAAATCTCACAATCAAAATAAATGAGTGGAAAAGGAAGAGGGAAAAAATATTGAGCAATAAACCATAATGCCATAATGGTGGCATCAAGAGAAAGTGGGTTAGCAGTATGGCAGCTCTATAAGATAAAAACACAAAATAAGACTCTATGGACACAAGGGTATACAAGCCCCCATATCCTAGTTTAAAACATTATGTGTAGCATGCACTCTTCTTGCCTTGTAAATTGAAATGACGTTTGCATGTACTACAATGGTATTCAGCAAGCAACCAATTAAGCTATTTAAACAGAACCCTAGAGCAAAACAGGGATGCAACATGCCAGAAAAACATAATTATATTTCTTGGCATTGTTTGTATTATGGTGCATCAGGGCAACATCGTATTCTTAGAAATAATACCCAATACCACATAGATACACCATAGAACTGCTCTAATCATATATTTGTTATTTAATATAACAAATCCTAAGAACAAAAGGCTGAGTGAGACAGTTGCATATTGTGTGTGTTAAAAGTTATTAAGTTATGTTTAATTAGTTTTTAATTAAATAAAGCTGACATGGCAACATAGAGACCAAGTCAAGCTGGAGTCCTAGAGTGTAGGAGTTGTGGTTGAGTCTGTTCACCACGTTCAAATTTGGAGGAGTGGCTTAAGGTAGTTGAACTCCACAAAATCTGCACTTGTTGTGTTAGTGGTTATCATGGAGATTGTTATTTTGTATTTAAGTTGTAAGCTTTGTTTTCAGTTATGTATAAGTGAGAAAAAACTGCAGTATTCAAGTATTGTGAAATACATTTGTTCAAGCATCCTTTTACGTTTAAGTTAATTCCAGTTTTCAACTCTTAGTATCAGAGCGGAGTTTTGGGCCTAAACAAACTTGAGAAAAAGGGTGAAAGACTGTGTCTTGCAGCAACAAGAAACAATGGCAACTGACAAAGCCACTGAGAGTTTTGCTCAACTAGCGATTCCACGGTTTGATGGTCACTACGACCATTGGAGCATGTTGATGGAGAATTTTTTGTGTTGACCGAACAACAACAAAAGAGGGTTGCCGAACAAAAGCTGAAGGACTTGAAGGTGAAACACTACATTTTTCAGGCACTTGATCGATCTATCTTGGAGACAATACTAGAGAAGGAGACCTCCAAACAAATATGGGATTCTTTGAAAAAGAAACATGAAGGGTCAGAGAGGGTGAAGCGTGGAATAGCTAGCAAGATGAGATCCAATGGTGGCACCATGGAAGAAGTCAAAGTTATGGAGAAAATTATGAGATCATTGACTCCAAAATTTGACTACATTGTCTGTTCAATTGAGGAGGCAAAGAATATTGCTGAGTTACAAGTTGATGAACTACAAAGCTCTTTGTTAGTGCATGAAGAAAGACTTTAATCATACCACTGCAAGTGAAGAACAAACAGCTCTAAAAGCTTCCACTTTTTCGGAGCCCTCAAGTTCTCGAGGAGGAGGGGGTCGTGGAAGAGGTAGACATAGTAGAGGAAGAGGTGGTCGAGGCCATCGAGGTGGTGGACGGTCTGGACATCGAGATGACAGCAAGTCATCTTATGTTTTCAAAAGAGATGATGACTCTGAAGAAAAAGGAGCATACCACTTTGATAAGTCAAAAGTGGAGTGCTATAGGTGTGGAAATTTTGGGCGAATGAGTGCTACACGAAGTTACGAAAAGAAAAAGGAGAAAAGTCAAACTTTGTGGAGAAAAAGGAGGAAGAGACAATGAGACATTTTGATGGCTTTTCATGCACCGAAAGAGACTGATCAGGAGACATGGTATGTGGACACGGGTTGCAGCAATCACATGAGTGGATGTAAGTCTTCCTTTATTAATTTGGATGAAAGCTTTCACACGGTAGTAAGTTTTGGTGACAAATCAACAGTGAAAGTGATGGGTAAGGGAGATATTCAAATCAGAACTAAAAATGACTTTATTGAAACTATCTCAAATGTTTTTTATATTCCTGATTTGAGGACAAACTTGCTGAGTGCTGGTAAAAAACAAGATAAAGGTTACAGGATTACAATCTATAAAGGAGAGTGAAGTGTACGATCCAAAAAGAGGCTCTATTGCTGTTGTAAAAATGTCTTCCAACAGATTGTTTCCTTTGAAAATCAAGACTGTGTAGGCTTACATGCTTGCCAAAGAAGATGACTTAATATTCAAAAGCTGGAGTTTTGGACCAAACTTGAGAAAAAGGGTGAAAGATTGTGTCTTGCAGCAGCAAGAAACAATGGCAACTGACAAAGCTACTGAGAGTTTTGCTCAACCAGCGATTCCACAGTTTGATGGTCACTATGAACTTTACGTAGAGTGCTTTTCTGAGCCAAAACAATCTGTTGGAAGACATTTTTACAACAGCAATAGAGCCTCTTTTTGGATCGTACACTTCACACTCTCCTTTATAGATTGTAATCCTGTAACCTTTATCTTGTAATTGGCCAGCACTCAGCAAGTTTGTCTTCAAATCAGGAATATAAAAATCATTTGAGATAGTTTCAAAAAAGTCATTTTTAGTTCTGATTTGAATATCTCCCCTACCCATCACTTTCACTGTTGATTTGTCACCAAAACTTACTACCGTGTGAAAGCTTATATCCAAATTAATAAAGGAAGACTTACATCCACTCATGTGATTGCAACCCGTGTCCACATACCATGTCTCCTGATCAGTCTCTGTCAGTGCATGAAAAGCCATCAAAAGTCTCTCACTGTCTCTTCCTCCTCCTTTTTCTCCACAAAGTTTGACTTTTCTCCTTTTTTCTTTTGGTAACTTCGTGTAGCACTCATTTTTGTAGTGCCCAAAATTTCCACACCTATAGCATTCCACTTTTGACTTATCAAAGTGGTATGCTCCTTTTTCTTCAAAGTCATCATCTCTTTTGAAAACATGAGATGACTTGCTGTCATCTCGATGTCCAGACCGTTCACCACGTCGACGGCCTCGACCACCTCTTCCTCTACTACGTCTACTTCTTCCATGAAGTCCTCCTCCTCAAGAACTTGAGGGCTCAGAAAAAGTGGAAGCTTTTAGAGTTGTTTGTTCTTCACTAGCAGTGGTACGGTTAAGTCTTTGTTCATGCACTAACAAAGAGCTTTATAACATTCTTTGCCTCCTCAAGGTGCCACCATTGGTTCTCATCTTGCTTGCTATTCCCAGGGTTCTAGCAAAGAAATCAGTGATGGAGTCGAGTCACCTGATTTCATTTGTAGAGTTTCAAAGTCCCTTGTTAGAGTTTGAAGCACTGCACGCTTCACCCTCTCTGACCCTTCATATTTCTTCTTCAAAGAATCCCATATTTGTTTGGAGGTCTCCTTCTCAAGTATAGTCTCCAAGATAGATCGATCAAGTGCCTGAAAAAGGTAGTTTTTCACCACAACACCCTCTGCTGGGGCGTCAGTTCATGATTCCACAAGATTCCAATACTCCTTTGACCTGAAAAAATTCTCCATCAACATGCTCCAATGGTCGTAGTGACCATCAAACCGTGGAATCGCTAGTTGAGTAAAACTCTCAGTGGCTTTGTCAGTTGCCATTGTTTCTTGCTGCTGCAAGACACAATCTTTCACCCTTTTTCTCAAGTTTGTTTAGGCCCAAAACTCCGCTCTGATACTAGAGCAGAGATGGCACTACAAATATGGCCATTTGAACTTTAATGGCTTGAGAACACTTCACCAGAAAGGGATGGTGACTGGTTTACCTGAGATAACTCCTCCATCAAAGGTGTGTGAAGAATGCATCACTGGGAAGCATCAAAGAGAATCTTTTCCAAGTGGCAAGGCAGCAAGGGCTCAATCAATCCTGGAGATGGTCCACTCTGATCTATGTGGACCAATAAATCCCATCTCAAATGGTAACAAGAAATATTTCATCTCCTTTACTGATGATTTTAGTAGGAAGACATGGGTCTATTTCTTGCAGGAAAAATCATAAGCATTTGAAGCATTCAAAAGCTTCAAAGCTCTAGTTGAAAATGAATCAGAAAAGAAGATTAAAACACTAAGAACTGACCGTGGGGGAGAGTACTGTTCGAAGGAGTTTGATGCATTTAGAACTGACTGTGGGGGAGAGTACTGTTCGAAGGAGTTTGATGCATTTTGCAAAGAGAAAGGCATCAAGAGACAGCTGACCACTGCCTATACACCACAACAAAATGGTGTAAGTGAGAGGAAAAATCGCACCATTCTCAACATGGTTCGAAGTCTGCTAGTCAAAGGAAGAATTCCCAAGAAGTTTTGGCTTGAAGTTGTGCTATGGTCAGTTCATATCTTAAACAGAAGTCCCACATTTTCTGTTAAGAAAATGACTCCTCAAGAAGCTTGGAGTGGATTGAAGCCTGTGGTTGATCACTTTAGGGTGTTTGGGTGCATAGCATATGCACACATCCCTGATGAGAAAAGAAAGAAGTTGGATGACAAAAGTGAAAAATGTATTTGCCTTAGTGTAAGTGAAGTCTCAAAAGCTTTCAAACTGTACAATCCAGTGACAAAGAAGATAGTGGTAAGCAGGGATGTGATATTTGATGAACACACCATGTGGACTTTGTCTGAGAACAGATCGGTTCAACAACAAATTCCAGTCGATGATGATTCAGACAAGGAAGATGTAGCAACTCCTGAAACTCAAGCCCAGCAGTCACCTCAACCTGAAGTTCAGTCATCTCAACAGTATGAAGAAGAGGGATACAATCTGAGAGATGAGAACTCAAGAGGCCATCATGGATGATGGATTACGATGTAAGTTATTCAAGTTCGGATGATGAAAATGCTCACTTTGCATTATTTGTAGACAGTGATCCAATCACATATACTGAGGCTGTTAAGGAGGAGAAATGGAGGGAAGCAATGGACAATGAAATCAAGTCCATTGAGAAGAATCAAACCTGGGAGTTAACTGATCTTCCAAAGGGAAAGAAAACCATTGGTGTTAAATGGGTGTTTAGAACAAAGTTGAACGAAAAAGGTGAAGTTGACAAGCACAAAGCTCGTTTGGTGGCTAAGGGCTACAAGCAGGAGCATGGCATTGATTACAAAGAGGTGTTTGCCCCAGTTGCAAGGCACGACACGATCAGGTTAGTGATCTCTCTTGTAGCCCAAAATTCCTGGTCAATTTTTCAGTTAGACGTAAAGTCAGCATTCTTGCATGGCAACCTGCAAGAGGAGGTGTACATTGATCAACCACCTGGTTATGAGAGAAAAGGAGAAGAAGAGAAGGTGTTCAAATTGAAGAAAGCACTCTATGGACTGAAACAAGCACCTCGAGCTTGGTACAGTCGCATAGATGCTTACTTTGCTAAGCTTGGATTTCACAAATGTCCTTTCGAGCACACGCTTTATGTCAAGACTGAGGGAGGAGGTCAACTACTCATGGTATGCTTGTATGTTGATGACTTAATATTCACCGGAAATGATGCTAAAATGTTTGATGAATTTAAGAATTCTATGATGACGGAGTTTGAAATGACTGATCTGGGATTAATGCACTATTTTCTTGGATTGGAAGTCATTCAAACTACTGCTGGTAATTTCATCTACCAGAAAAAGTATGCGCAGGACATTCTTAAAAGGTTTCAGATGGATGATTGCAAGCCATTCGGAACTCCAGCTGAAATCGGCTTAAAGCTATGCAAAGACAAAGGTGGAAAGGACGTTGACAGTAGTCACAGTACTTTCTATAAACAGATCATTGGGAGTCTCATGTACTTAACATTCACGAGGCCCGACATCATGTATGCAGTGAGTCTAGTGAGCCGATATATGGAAAAACCAACTGAAATGCATCTCAATGAAGCAAAGAGAATTCTCAGGTATGTAAAGGGGACAATTGATTATGGTGTATTTTATAAAAGGGAAGATGGTTCTGATTTTGTTGGGTACACGACAGTTATTATGCAGGTGATATAGATGACCGTAAGAGCACTTCCGGTCATACATTTCTGCAACTCTGGTGCAGTATCGTGGTCCTCAAAGAAGCAACAGATTGTGACACTTTCCTCAACAGAAGCTGAATTTGTAGCAGCAGCTGAGAGCTCCTGTCAAGCTATGTGGCTAAGAAAAATGCTTGAAGTGCTTGGTGATGTTCAAAAGGGACCAACGACCATCTACTGCGACAACATGTCAACTATCAAGTTATCAAGGAATCCAGTTATGCATGGGAGAAGTAAACACATTGATGTTCGTTTTCATTTTCTGCGTGATCTGTGCAGAGATGGGAAGATTGTACTGGAATATTGCAAGAGTGGGGAGCAGGTTGCAGGCATCTTAACTAAGCCTTTGAAGCAGCCTGCATTCGAGAAACTGAGAAGCATGTTGGGAGTTTGTTCACTTCGAAGCATTGAACAGGAAGATGATTATGTGATGGTGGAGAAACCCTAAACTGTTTTTCGTAAAATCAGTTTAAGGGAGGGTGTTAAAAGTTATTAAGTTATGTTTAATTAGTTTTTAATTAAATAAAGCTGACATGGCAATGGAGAGACCAAGTCAAGCTGGAGTCCTAGAGTGTAGGAGTTGTGGTTGAGTCTGTTCACCCCGTTCAAATTTGGAGGAGTGGCTTAAGGTAGTTGAACTCCACAAAATCTGCACTTGTTGTGTTAGTGGTTATCGTGGAGATTGTTATTTAGTATTTAAGTTGTAAGCTTTGTTTTCAGTTATATATAAGAGAGAAAAAACTGCAGTATTCAAGTATTGTGAAATACATTTGTTCAAGCATCCTTTTACGTTTAAGTTAATTCCAGTTTTCAACAGTGTGCATTATATCTTCATGTTGTATGCATGGCGTGCATTATAATAAAACCCACGTGCAAATGATATACTAAATCCTAAAAATAAGGCTCAAGCCAAACGGTTATAGAGCTTAGGAATGAAGGATATGTGGCGAGGGATGTAGATGGGACCCCTCTCCCCCTGATTCAATTTCCATTAACGGTAGGTTATTTGACTGTCAGTTTTGGATCTTCACCTTTGATTCTTCACTTTTAAGCGCTAAAAGAAATATAAAGTCCAGAATTCCTAGGAATTGAATTACACGAAACAAACAGTCCCCAAATGTCTTCCAAAGAAGAAAACAAACTCATCCTTAAAAGTCAGACAATACAATGTAGCTCTTCTTCTATTATTATTTTTTATATATGTATTCTCTAGTCTAAATCTGGGAAAGGGAAAAGGGTATTCTGGTTCACAACAAGCCCTAGAATATGTTTTATTGAAACAAATCTGATCCCAAATTAGTAACTGATTCTCAACCTATCCCCAAAATCATGAAGACCCAAAAACAGAAAACTGCAAAAAAAAAAAAAAAAAAAAAAAACATGTTTCATGACACGAAGATAATGACCCATTAATTTTTTAGAGCTAACCTCCAAAACCCACTCTAATATATTATTTTATTATTGAGACTCTGAGAGAGAGAGATATCCAGTAGAGACAATTCCGATGGATTCCACAATTCCGAGGCTCATTGAGCAGAAAATACAATTTGGGTGTGGATTCCAAAACTCTATTGGATCCATAATTTCTGTCCTTTCTGTTTGTTGTAGTCATGGGCTTTCCACGGAAAAATCCTCTCTTTCATTGAGCAAACACCCCCAAAAGGGTAATCCGGGCCAAAAACAAAAAGAAAGACCTAGGCAGTATTGTCATAAAAAATAAAAAAAAAGGCCCGATCTTTGGAAAAGAATCGAGATGTAAAACAAGGGGGAGATTTCAAATTCAAACCCTAGATATGAGAAACCCTAGAAGCGAGATTTGATCAAAGGGAAGCACCAAACAAAATCGGAAAAAACTCAAAAGAGAAAGATAGATTGGAAGAGTACCTTCAGATTACAGAGAAAATGGAGAAATTAGAGAGAGCTTGAGTGGGCGTTTAGGGGCAGATCCGTTCTTGGACGAGATAGAGACTACACGACGACTCGAAAGTCGACACCTAGGGCTTTTCTTTGGTGGGTTTGGATTGAAACGCTCTCTCTCTCTTTCTCTTTCTCTAGAATTTATAGAGTGGGAACGCTTCAGATGCGTTTGGCATATACCGCGGCCGCAAAAAAGTCAAGTAAAAGCATGTAGAATGATCATAGCCGTTCAAGATTTAAAAGAAAGGAAAAGCCTAACGAGGGAACGATATATCTTGGATTCGGTTTGGATTGGAACGATATTGGATTCGGACCCCTTTTTAAAAAACTGTTTTGGTTCTGCTTCCGGTTCTAGTTTTAAATATGAGCTTGTTTTATTGGTTTCGAACTCAGTTTCTGTAACAAAATCTACATCCGAGTCCACTTAAAAGGATTTGAATTTTGTTCCAAAATCAATTTTATTTCATCTTTATTTTTCATCTTTTTAAAGTAACCGTACTATTAAACTTATAATAGAAGTCTATAACATTTAATATTAAAAAATAGTCGGTTTTAAAGTAAAAATTGTAATATCTGAAACTCATATCCCAGGTCTCGGATCCACGGGTCGGAACCTACCGGATCCGTTTATCAATCAGAACTTAATTTAAGTTCCGGACTCATACCCATTTATGAATCGAAACTTAAAATAGATTCCAGACTTAGTTTTTTGCAGATAAGAACTTTTGGGTAATCGGAGAAGGATATCCGTTTGCAAACCTATGTGTGATATTTATCTCATGAGCCTCACTTGGGCCTCATGGATTATGTTGAGAAAAAGGGCTGTTTTAAACACATGGGTGGGTCCCACTTTTTGGAAAAAAAAATTAAATGGCTTATCAGCCTAACACACATGTCTAAATACCGAAAGTCGAGATTAGCGGGCCAACTGTTTGATTGATCAATGGAGAAATTTAAGGAATGCGGGATGAGTGGCTTTCCTTTCCTTCCTCTAATCAGGAAAATGAAAAAAGTAGAGATACCGGATGATCACGTGTTTAAGGTTTAGACAATCCAACGGTGGTCATCTTACTGATTTGAGTATTCGGAAATTTGGTCGGATGAACCTTTCACCTCATTCCATTTTGTTAATTAGGTTTAAACTCATTCCAACTCGTCCCATTTTGTTAATTAGGTTTAAAATGTTAAGCTGAGCCCGGAGTTAACCTAGTCGCGTAATATAGATACGTTAACTTTCTATTTCAGATGTCCAAATTGTTAGGTATACTTCCATATCCAATGCCAACAACTTAAATGTGAAGGCCCCCACTCAATCTCTCATAATAAGGTGAGAGATGCTCATAGGAGCATCTCCCTTTGTTTGTTTATGAGCCTAATATTTAGGCCTGGATCAAGTCCATGGGTATGAAACAAATGCCCAGGCCCAGCCAAATTACAAAATATAAACACCATTTGTGTCAATATGTCAGGCCAGGCCTTTAAGGTTATATAGTCACAGACAGGCCCATTTGACAAACTGGCCAGAAAATTAGACTTGGTATAGCCTACGGGCCCAAAAAACAGAGCTCCCACTCTCGCCTGGCCTGTGAAGATGCTACCTGTTGTGCTCAAAATACGTTTTGCTTTTAAGGCCCATTTGCTTACAAAGAATACATAAGAAAATGAATACATAAAATTTATGGTCAAATGAACTCCACTAAAGGAATGTTAAAAAGGTTAGGGGTGAGAGGTGAAGGAGATGTGTTGAGGTCAATGTTCACCCTCGCTCCTAAGCAGTCATAATTGTGGTTGAGCTCTCGTTCTCACTAAAAACCATTGTTGTGCCGTTTTCCATAACCAGTTGGTTTTGGAATAAGTAGCAGCTCAATAGGATGTAAGATCGTACAAGTGGTATCAAAGCTTGGTAGGTCAGGTAGCGTGTTGGAATTCATTTTCATCTTCTTTTGATTCAATTTCCATTATATGAGAGGTTATTCGACAGTTATTTTTTGATATTCACATGCAAATGAACAAAGCCTATGAGTTAGTTGCCAAATCTCACTCCAATAGAATTCGACACCCGAACAAACCAAGCGCTTTAAGAATAGTTAAGATGTTCAAACTGAAGAACCACATGAGAATTCTCTAAAATGATGATAAGGAAAAGTAGGATATGAATAGTATTCCAAATCTAAAGACAATGAGGGTGGCATCTATGTTGCTACCTTTCATCTTGTTGGGTGGAAGACATTTGCTTCAAGAGGTTTCAGGTGTGAAAGTGTCAACCCTAACCCCCTTAATTAACAATAAGGGCCATAGGTCAGATCGCATACTCGAGGAAAGTTCCGGGAAACGAGATGGTGCAGAGAAAATTAGGAAATGTCTCAGCCTAAGTGGCTGCTGCTGTATTATATTTGTTGTTACTGTTGGCAGTTTATGGGGATTCTTAAGATTAAGAAACTCTTAAAATCCATTCAATCCAAACATTCAACACTAAAACTATAACATAAACAAATCCTGTCCATTTCTATAATCCATAAAAAAAATGATACTTGTAGGCTTCACCAAAACCCACTAAAAATACTACAAGAGAAACCCATCATATGATCCTCAGCACCTTCATGGTCTTCTTAGCAGGCTGATCCAAATCTTGTCACCCTTGTAAAGTTTAAAACTATCATCATTAAAGTCCAATCCGCTCAAAATCACCTACTCGTATCAATTGGATTTGGCCCAAACTTCCATCAAATCAGAGTTATGCCTACCTTAAGATCTATCCAAAATATCCCACCTTCACAATATATTGGAGAATCCGGATACCCCGTTAGGTCGGTGGCATGCTTTTGCTATATTAGATACATGGAACTCTACCATGGGGCCCACATGTTGATAAACATAGACTCAAATCTCACTTTAGTATACGTTCGTACCACCTTTAGATTGCGCACATGATTGATAAGGGGATTAATCATAAGATGGTGCTAATCATGTTTACAAATCTAATGGTGGTATGAACTCCTATGTAAGTGGTATCGAGGGTATGTTAATGAAGGGGATAGGATTCATGATGAACGATCTGGATTATCATCATGTGAGCCCCACGATGGAGTTCCACGTAGTGGATCTGGACACCAATTGGGAGCAGTGAGAGTTGGGCCCCACTGATGATTTGTAAGGCTGGCCTTATCATGATACCACACCAAATATGCAGCAGGAGGGCTTCTTTCTGCATCAAGGGAAGTGATTATCCACCGTCCATCTCATGGGCCCCACCAAAAAATGGTCTTCATATGGAGTTAGGGAGCATTATATTTCAGTAGAGACGATTCTACCGAATTATTTTTCCCACAAGAAAAATCTCAAATAGTCGTTAGAAACAAACCAACGGCTCCTTGTTCAAGCCGCCCAATTTTCCCACCAAAAGAGAGAAAACCCATCCTCCCCAAAATGTCTTCTAGCAGCAGAGGACAGAGACTTGGAGCAGCAGAGCTTCTTCATCTCTTTCATTCTCCAATGCCCAAATCAACCATCTAAAGGTAACCAACTCTAATTTCTTTCAATCTCTCACAGGTTGTATGTACTGTTGATCTTCAATCTTTTGGCTCCGTAGTTGGAGTCTTCTGTGCAACTGCACCCCATGATTTGGTAATGGAGAACTTTGATCTATGGACCCCGCCGGACCATCTTAACTGCTCGATTTGATGATCAATATGGACCATTGATCAACCAATTATCATCCTTTCATCATCATCGTTGTTGTCATTATCGTTCTTATCTTGGCCTTGTCTAGCTATCTGGGGTGGATTTGGAAGAGTTTTATGGGCTCGGTTTCGTACTTCATATTGAAATTTTAGGAATTCATAGGGGTATCAAAGCGGTGAGGAGTGAAGGATTAAAGGTCGAAGTGTAGATGGAACCATTGCTTTTCTCGGAATTAGTTTTGCCAGGGTGATTACTGTGAGTATTCATTTCCGATTGGTTGGGAGGTGATTGGGAGGTCATATAACGATAGGAAATACCACGTCTAATATTCTAGCATTTGTGCACACGTTTGTGTTTCGTAGAAGAGTGCCCACTAGATTAATTGACAGATCAAATGAATTGCATTAGTCTAACCATTAATTTTAGAGCCACAAATTTTATCCATGTTGTAAGTACCTTGTTTATTGTTATATAAATTATAATCCAACTATAGCTAGTAATGATCTATCTTACAGTGGTACTTGTTAAGTCCGACTAGCCAATGCATCCCAAAAGCTAAAGCTGTTAGGAAGCTGAAAACTAATCTACTTTACACCCCCTTGAATGGGAAGCCGTTCAAATTCACAACCTACACGTCCCTACCCGTGCGATTGTGCCTGCCCATGCAACTTGAGGGAACAATACCTCCCCGGGGTTCCAACTCTCAACCCAGCATGGCTTTGATGCTAAGACTAACCAATACATCCCAAAAGCATAAGCTGTTAGGAAGTGGAAAACCAATCTACTTAACAGTACCAAATCTTATTTAAGTGGAATTTGGCAAGGATGGTTAGGGAATGTAAGTACCTTCCACTAGTAGCACATGTAACTGATGATTAACAATCACTGTTATGCTACATAGGAGCGCATACAGAAAACACACTGTATGGAGATACTAAAATAGTACCCAATGAGCTATTCTCAAACTAACTATTCTCCTTCAAGGGATCATCAACTTCAAAGGTGATCATATTTTGACATCAGCGTGTCCTTTCTGCTTATCCATTTCCTTCCAAGGTTTGCTAAGATATACAAATGGTAAATTTGAAGTTTCATACTAACTGAATGCTTATTATGTAAAATTCTGCATTGGGAATCTGGTTTTTATTAGGGAAATGATCGAGGACTGTAGTACACCTACAGAGAAATTTTCCTGTCGATAAACCTTGGTGCTATCTGATGAAAATCAGTTAGTGAAGTGGGTCAAACAGGTGTGATACACTTCTCATGGCAGGACAGGAATGATATTTTTTTGGGGCCAAGAAGGGACAGGAATGATATTTGCCTTTATCATCCAACATTGGATCATTTCCCATTAGATAGAGGGAAAAGACAAATTTATTCTTTCTGAAATTTAACTTTTTTTATATTCTTTGGCATTCCAGTTTTGAAACGATATCAAGTATCAGTATACAGATGACATCTTGCTTCTTAAGGTAGCATCATTATTTTTTATTTTGAAAATATATAGAATCATTATTGTGCCATTTCTTAGGTCCGTTGTGTTTTAAAATGCTAAGAGATGGATCCGGAGACATCAGAGGATTTTGACATGCAAATGATTGGAAGCTTTCTCAGCTGTGCATCAAAGGGAGACAGAGTAGGACTAAATCAGATGTTAAGGGAACGCATTTCTCCAGATGTGCAAGACTATGATAAGAGAACAGCTTTGCATCTTGCTGCTAGTGAGGGACAGGCTTCCATTGTGGAGTTACTAATACATTACAATGCCAATGTCAACCTTCAAGATCGCTGGCAGCGGACTGTAAGTTTTGATACAATCTCAATAAAGCATTTTCTTAGCATTTTATGTATTAACAACCAAATGGACCCCTGGTCTTGACAAAACCCAAAAGAAACAAATGTAAATATAACAAAAAGTTAGTCCTTTAAGCAATATGATCTGTCATTGACTCATTGTAACTTGTGAATGTTCATGGGCACATGGAGTCAAACATGGCTAGTGGAAAACACAATATGTGACAGAGTCAGAGCTAAATGTTAAGAATAAGTTGAGTAAAAACTCAAGTTTTCCGCAAAACATGTCAAATGGGAAGATGAATGCCTACCTGACAAGTGGACATCGATGAACTTTTGTCCAGGGAACTTGTGTGATGGGGGCTTGCCTGATGGATAACTTGGATCTCACAAACGTGTTGTATGTGTGGTGAAGTGTGAGCGTGCTCGGTTGTATGTGCTTATGGGCTTAGAAAATCCCAATTTAGATAGCAGTCATTGGATATTTGAGCTTTTTTGTTTGACTATTGCTTGTGTTCTCATATGTTCTACCCATTTGACATTTGAACCTTTTCATATTCTATTGTACCCTACCATTTCTGTATTGTAAGGTTCATTCTCTAAATTGTATGAATGGACCTACATGTTTGTTTCTTGCATATACTCTTTAGTTTGCATGCATTAGTAAGTAAAATCTCAACCTTACTTGTCACATCCCGGTCCCGAAATCACCCTGGCCTAGGGTAATCCCGAGGTGTGTCACACGTACTCCCGTATATTGTACCTGTCTCGAGTCAAATACAACATACGAAGGAGAGAAAATCGACTATTCCACATGTGAGAATACATGACAATTTCATATAGCGGAAGTCGTAATTCACTTATATAAGGTATCAAATTCCATGAAGGTCAATTAAACATTTAAGTTTGATACAAAAGAAGTAAACCAGTATATACATTAAGTTACAAAAGAGGGACCAATGAAAGAATCCCTGTATAACTCTTGAAGAACCTATACATTCATTACCAAAAGTATATTCAAAAGAATTTCGTATGACCATATGAAAAGGATAGTCACACGAACTATGGTATTTACTAGTGTAGTCCGCACTCCGAGGAGGTCAAATCTAGGCTGGCCCTGGTTCTGGCCACTCTTCTAATCCTGCTGGTACCTCCTGGGTACCCTCTCTCTCTCTCCTGGGCCTCTTCAGGGCCGGGAGCTGTATCTGCGTCTGTGACACCAAATGTAGTATCTCAATACGACAAATTTAGCAAGTATAAGCACAATAAGATAATTACATAATGTTGCAACTTTGAATTTAATACGAGCAATTTAGTGGATGACAATGATAGTATCACTATGCAATTGTGCTTGAATAAAATATGCTGATGAATCAATAAATAAGAAACCATACTAATTTTGGCTACTACTTAAAGCTCATCCTCTCAAAGAGAGCAAAATCTTGTTGGGATGTCACCAGCGGCCCGGCCAAAGGCTAACTGGCTACCCGGTTCTGGAGTTCCGGTACTCCAGGCGACATACTGCAGTAGTCTCTCAAACTAAACCATGTGCTGGCCCCGTCGGGCGTCACAAGGCCGAAGCTATGTAGTGCCAACTCAATCGAATCAAACTAATCGAATAATAAGTGGACTCAAGTGAGTTTGTATTCCAAATCAAATCTAAATAGAATTTACTTCCATTCATATATCACCGTATCTTATACTCACTCAATCCACATGTTTACAAGTACTACATCAATGTACCATGTATAGCGAATGACGGAGGAAATAGATTTATTAAACCTCACAGTATTCCGGGAAATGAAATAAACTTATTTACTTATAATGATTGATCTGTCAAATGAAAATATAATCCAATATGAAATGCAATAAGTCAAGGAGTCAAGAAAATTTACTAGCCAATACACTAATATACTATTGAATTAAGTCCTTCACCATCCAATACAAGGTAAATTCAGAAAGTCAACGTATACTACTTGTTCGGTGTCACTAATTAAGAGAATTACGTTAATTTCCCAAACAACCTTCATGGCTTAGTGTTGGACTAATAATTATTCACTGGTCCAATTATGGAGGTTCATGGTTCCATTTTATAATCCTAGAAATCCAAGAATCACTAATTTTCTATGGAATAGGGTAGGCACCTTAAGTATCCATTTGGAACATTTAAGGTGGGTTAAAATAGGTTAAGGATGATAATTCATCCAGAGATTGGGTCAAAAAGGGGGGCCCAGCTACAGCATTAGGTTCGCTCGAGCGGTCCCTTTCCAGAGGGTTGAAGGTTCGAGCGCACCGATTCGTTCGCTCGAACGGCTTGTTCGCTCGAGCGATGTGTCCAGTTCGCTCGAGCGAACTGTCCAGAACCCCTGTTCCGGATTTCCTTTCCCTTCCATTTCTCATTTCTCTTTCCTTTACATCTTTCCTCCCCCTACTGAACCTGCAAAAGAATGGAGCCTTCATGCTCCCATTCATCATATAATCACTAATAATGCTTCTAATCAATTCCATTAACTTGAAATCATTCCATCCTCATTCATTTATTAATAACTAAGAGCATTGAATGAAAATGTCATTGAGTCAATGAAATAAACAAGAATGTAATCCTTATTATGCATATACTTGCCTCTATTTTAAGCTTTTCAAACCTCTTTTTACTCTCTTGGTGCTCAATCCTAAAATCCCCAATTGATTCAACCCTAGACACAAGTAAAACAAAAGAAGACCATGAATGCTCTATAAAACTACCCAAGAGTCTTTTAGACTCCTTTCAACTCAAACATACTATCAAGGAGGGTTTGAGTCTTACCTTACAAGGGATTCAATTTTTGGAGTTGGAGAGGAATAGTTTTCTTTGAAACAAGGGTTGAAGAAGGAGGAGGAGATGAAGAGGAAGATGATCTCCACTATAGTCTTCACTTGTTCACTTGCTAGAGTGCTTGAAGAAGATGAAGGAACTTGAAAGGAAGAAGGGAGGAAGTTCTCTCCTCACAACCAACATGCAAAACGAATGGGAGGAAAAAGAGTGGGGTTGCTTAAGGTGATAAAGATGGACCTTTTGCAGAAAAGCCCATTAGTTGGGTAAAATTCTAATTTAAGTAAATTGAGGGTCCATTTCTTCAACGAGCGATCAAATGAAGTAAAGTCGAATACGAAAAGTGACGAGCTTAACGAAATACACCCGTTGACGCCAAAATGACGTGAAAACGATGCAAAACGAGAAAATCTATAATTACGAATAAATCCTCGACTCAAACCCAGTGGGTCAACTCTACTCCACTCACCCATTCAATACTCAAAAATCAATTTAACTCGGTCTAAGAGACTAAGTCGAAGATTTACAACTAAACAAAATTAATTAAACTAAATCCCCATTAATTAGCATTAATGAAGGTTAAATTGGGTTGGGGTGTAACATTACTAGTAGCCAGTACTTCACAATGTTTTTTCATTCTTGAGTTAGCATTAAGTGAATGCAAAACTTATTGCTCCTAATACTGACTTTGAACTGTTGGAAAATCAAGCCTTTAACAGATGCTAGACTCTATGGCCATAGAGATATATGCAGGATCCTGGAAGTAAATGGAGGCAAGGATTCACATGATGGCCATTCTGTGGTACTTTAGCTACACTCATTCCTTGGAATCCACATTTAAATAGTGAGATGGAAACTGTTCCAACTACTTCACGTAAATTCTGCTTTTTAACTATATCAAATCATGAGGTGTTCTCTTGCAATACAATTTTTTAGCCATCTAGAAAATTATTGGGAAACTCCATTATTTTTTCACTTCTATGGTTCCTTGAGAGGAATGGATGTATAGTATTGTTTTGTTCAGTACATGTTATAAGTAATGGTGTCTGCAGACTTTCCCTCATGAGCAAGGTCTAAATGAAGTGAATATCGATCTTTCCGAGTTAAATATAGAGCAAGCTACTGTAACTCACCAGGTATGAAGCAGAGGAAGTGCTTAAACTTCTACAATCTTATCATATAATTTGATTTGATATTCAGTAGAGGAAATATGTATGAAGTGCACCTTTGTGTATTAAAACCCACTGATGACTCATCTAATTCTTCTCTTCGCCAAAAAAGGAAAAAAAAAATCTTCTGCTTTACCACTTGCATTTGAGGATGGGGCACCCTGATACTTGTGTATATTAGGTAGAAGTATCATACCTTGATCGTACTTGATACTAGTAATTTTTACTTCATGCATGCTTGTACATTATTCATTATTTTGCTTTAATTCCTATCAGTTTTGTCATTGTACTGAAGTTTTGGTTCAGAATTGAGCTAGATTTTTCAATGTGTCCTAGAATTGTTAATATGTTGAATCATGATGTAAATGAAGCTCAGGTACCAAATTTGACAAAAGCAGCCTTGAAAGGATCCTTTTAGATTCAAACTTTATAAATTCCCCATATAGGCTGCCACCCAAACTAGGATTATCGATACCCAAAACTGTCCTAAAACACTCACAGCTTAGGTAATTTCATGATTCACGGTACTATTTAATCTTGGTCACAGTAACTGTTAGGAAAAAAATTCACGGATTGCCTAATAGATCAGTCAACCAAGGGGATTACTGTGCTAAGTTGTAAGTTTCTTTGCTGGATTACCTCTTATAAGTTTCTCCGATTCTGGACTAAACCTGCAACTGATTTGTGTAATTGAACAGTAGATGTATCAGCAATCTTGAATATATATATATATATATATATATATAAGGATTATGGGACTGCAGATACGTCTATATAGCAGAACCTGGAAAGAGTTGAATATGCAGTCTTTCCCTGCTGGAAAAGCCAAACAAACTGAACCTAAATTTAGACAGAAACCTCAATTTCATCCCTGATAGAGAACACAATCACTGAAACATTATTAAAATCTGAAACTGGGAAATTGAATACAGAGCATTTGACAGTAATTCTTCTATAAAATTCTCTAGTCTCTACTGACCCTAGTTTTAGGTAGACATAAATATCCCTGAGTGTAGATCAACTCAAATCTTAGCTGGATCACTCCTTTTTCACCTAGTTACATTAAACATTGGAAATTAAATAACAAACTAATCTGTTCTGGACTGAAATCACAGTTGGCTGGGACTGTTGGACCTGCCAGGTGGGCCTGCTGGCTCCTGTTGAGTTAAGATGAACATTTAGGGACTTGGCTGGCAGTGGCTTGGCCAGAGCCCTATAGTGATTCAGGTGGCCCTGCAGTGGCCTGGTTCCACGTGTATTTGCCAGGCATATCTGCTGTGCCTCCTGGGATAACATGGCAGTGCTTGGTTATGTAGACAACCACTTACTCTAAAAGCTTAAGCTGATAGAGAATGGCATAACAATGTACATCACAATTCACAACCCCTCCTACATGCACATGCGGGCTCAACATGGGAACATACACACAACACCCTCCGTGGGAGAATACAGGGGCTCCACATGGGAATCACACCCTTCGTGGGAGAATATAAGGCACAGCAGCCCCAAGGACTTAAACACTTCATGTTGACAACCACTTACTCTAAAAGCTAAGCTGATAGAGAATAGTGTAACAATGTATATCACAATTCATAAAAGGTTAGACATGTTGGGCTTGAATTAGGTCTGACAAGGCCTCCCCGCTCACACTCGACCTCCCACTCCGATACCATGTTGACAACCACTTACTCTAAAAGCTTAAGCTGGTAGAGAACAGCGTACCAATGTTTATCACAATTCACAAAAGGTTAGGCCTGTTGGGCATGAATTCGGTCTGAGTAGGCCTGCTTCAACCTCGAGGATGCATTAAATCATATAAGCCCCCTACATCAAAATCTGAATTTTTATTGTACTTTACTTTCAATCTGAGCAGTTGGCACTTTGGTTTTTGACAATAGGGTGAGAAAACATAAAGTTTTCATTGTAGTGCATCTGCTCAATATCCCAATACCTTATTCTTGCAATTGTGCTCTACCCTATAACACTTGAGTTCCTGCAAGATAAAACAAGGCAAAAAGACTCACTATCTTTTTATGGTACTTCCACAGGGACTCTTTGGTGAATCTGAAATGGTCAAATGGCGTGGAACATGGGTTGTTAAAACAATGATCAAACCAAAAAAGTCTTATGATGAAACGTGTGTCGACCATGTTCTCTAGTCTCTACACTATTTTTATTTGTTGCAAATTATTTATGGAAGCTTGCTATTTTATAATTGGACTATATTGCAGGAAATTATCTGCAAAAAAGCTTTGTCTTCTAAGGGAGCTTCGCCACCCAAATATTCTGCAGTTTCTTGGTGCAATTGTGCATGGAGAAGAGATGATCCTAATAACAGAGTTCTTGTCAGGGGTATGTTTCTGACACTTGCGAATTCTGTGTGTACTCATTTCTCTGTTTCATATAGTTTTTCAAGAGATCAACAGATCTCAAAACTTTTCATTTTGTTTCATTCTGCATCATTTGTTCATCTGGTTAATTGGAGCTGGATGTTAATCATGCTTCTTTTATGAGCATTAGCCAAGCTCATTTCATAAGAAATGTTTTTTTATTCTTCTTAACTTTAATACATTTTTTCAACCTTGTAAGATCTTCACTAAATGCTTCTTTTATTTTTCAAATATGTTTGTATTGAAATACTCTACATTACCCTTGGGACTCCCTTCTGGGGTGCCTAATAGTAATATGTCATTGTAAGCCTCTGAAACTCAAGTGTTTTCTTTAGTTTCCAATGATGTGTTTATATCGAAATCTGTCCTTGAGAATGATTGAAAGTTTAAATGATTCTGATGGTATATATATTTCATTTATGACATTATGTGTTGATTTTTCTTTGTGATATTATTGTTACAGATATAATATGATATTAGATATGTCTATTTCAAAGTATTTATTGTGAAAAAATATGTCAGATATTCAGTGTCTTTGGACTGAGGTCTACTACTTAGTGGCCAAGATCTTTCCAGAAAAAGAGAGAAATCATTGTCAAGTCTCTGACTGTGAAGCTTGTGTGATTTTTTACTAAGCAGTATCTTCGAGGACAAATGGTGCCAATAAAGTTTTAAAATATGCTTGTTAAAATAAAAAGAGAATGAAGTCACTCTTTTGCCAGTACATTTTCTAATTAAATTTTCTCTTCAGTTTTCTGCACTCACCCAAACCTCTTTGTGTATTCTAGGGACAACTGGATGATATTTTGAACAGAAAAAATCGGTTTGACATGGTCACATCCTTGCGCTATGCATTAGATATTGCCAGGTAAGGTGGCTGTCTCGTTTCTTTGAGAATTGATCTTGGTTGATAAACTTTATAGATCCTTTTAGTCCTCAGTTTCCATAAAGCAACTGTTGATGTAAATAAGAAAAGTACCTATATTTTCATTGTATTTATACAGATAAACTCGTTGCTAAGATTATACATGAGACTCCATTAATGGAGTGGTTGAGAGTCCCAAGTACTAACCCAAACACAACTTATGTAAATCTCTTGTTTCATGGTATGGTAACCAAGTCTCTGTTCTTTTTAATCCATGTGATCTTGGATTTGAGAACCATCTCTCACCTGGTTGACCAGGGTGAGTTCTCTCCCTGATCTCCCCCCATGCCTTGCATGTGCCAGTTCTCACTCTCAGCATATGCGGGTTCTCACTCCCTGCACGTGTGAGCACTCACTCCCCGCATGTGCATATACTCTTGGGGTCCCAGCCCCCTTAGCTGGGCTGAAAAAAGTGATCTTGAATTCTATTTGTGGGAGTGATGAGCTACTCATTGTAGTGGGACCCACAGGTTCAACCGTTTCTGCTGGAGGACCCACAATGCTTTGTAAAAAGGCCTTACTGTAGTTCTCTTCCGTCTCTAGTCTCTATTTCCCTATCTCTTTAAAAAATTCACTTACAAAACACTGCAGTCAAAATGTCAAACAGCCAACTGCTGTAAATTTTGGCAGTGTGTGGGGCCCACTTCAGATGACGGTTTCGTCTGAGATTTCACCCTCTCGATCCTCCATCTGACTTCATTTGAGGGAGATCTAAGAAATTCTTCACTATCGACAGTTTCCCATCTCGCCCGTTGAAATTCCTGGATTTCTGTCGTATTCGCTTCAAATTTGGAGGGGACCTGACAGACTCTCTTATCAAGATAACCCAAAACTCTGATTGGCGTAAATACGCCATTCCACACTTCAGCTAATATATCATCAGAAAAGAGCATGGGCTTATGCAGAAATATTCTGAAATGGCTAGAAGTTTGATTGACTTTGTGAGAACAGATGAAGTCTTCACAAGATATTTGAATTATGAAATTCATGTTTCTTATATAACAACATTTGAAATACATAAACTTAGATGATCTTTTAGTGGTCCATAATATAAATTGTTAATGCTTGATAGTTAAAAAAATTTCACACTTCAGCCAGTATATCATCAGAAAAACGCATGGGCAGGTCTTGATGATAGGCTCTTGTCCTTTTCATTCTATACTTTTCTTGGTCTTTTTCCTTACATTGTTAGTGATGATATAAATGATTTTCAGGGGAATGAATTACCTTCATCAGCACAAGCCGAATGGGATTGTTCATAATAATTTGTGCCCGAAGTGAGCCCCATATCTTTACTTTATAGTTTTGAATTTTCCATTTCTTTTTTTGCTTTCCTGGAAATCTACACCACTGGCCAGAAGAAATCATTATGGGAACTTTGGCTGCTTGACCATCTGAACTTTGGCTTTCTCAGACCTTATCTGTATCAAAAGTGAGGAGTCGTATTCCCAAAACCTTTGCTGTATTTTGTCTCAATGGTCTATCTGCAGGCCAAACTTTGATGTCCAGGAGATATCTGTTCTGGAAGGTTTTGAGGCTTTCTCATCCATGGATGGTTTCTGTTTGATCAACATTCTGGATGCCCAAATCATGAATTACTTGTATAGTGCATCACATTAAGATACTGTACATATTGAAATACATCAGTACACTAATTCCACTTTAATGGAATGTCTCTTGCTTAAATTGGCAGAAATACTGCTTGAGCATTTTCCTGTTTTACTGAGCCTCTTTTGTTCTTTTCTAAATAGAAACTTGCTGTTAGACGAAGGGGGACACCTGAAAATTGGTGAATATTGGATTCAAATGCTTTATGAACAAGTTGACCCTTTCCAAGATCACTGTATGTCATCTTATCAGTTAACTGCATGTAATTCTTTCATGAATAGTCAACTGCTTTGAGTTATGACCTATGTCATTGTCTTTTTTCATTTATTATTTGAGAAAATGGATCTTCAGGTGAGTAATTCTCTTGGTTTTACAGGTCAAAGAAATGATGAGGCTGCTATCACGGCCAATGCTCTTTACGATACTCGGAGAGACATATGTACATTTGCTCATATATTCTATAAGGTAAGAATGGCAAGGTATTTAATTATAAAAAAAAGGAATTGTATTTCTTGTTTTCAAGTCCAATGCTGTTTCTTTTATTTTCTATAAATTATGAGGTTATTTTTTATTGTGCAAGTATTCATCTTTCACTGTTTTCATGTCAAGTCCTAAGGAACTAAATGGGGGTCAATTTAAGACTATTTTCAGTGCACACAAACATACAACAATCAGGGGGTGGGCCCCCACCTGGATGCATGTCAATCAAGGGATGCAAGGTGATGGATAGAATTGGATGTGGATTATAAGTGGACACAGATATAAGTCTAATTTTATGATTCCAGTCCTTAATTTTAGGTCCAGAAAGTTGAATGGCTATGTATCAGGCTAATTTTTTTCATTTGTTGGTGTGTTACGTAGCCATTTAACTATAAAAAAGTTTTCCTTAAATTGATTAGTAAACCATAGTTTTTCTCACACAAAGCACTATATTGATATACATAGCCATTTCATATCATATACATCTATGATTTCATTAATTTAGGAATGTTATAAAGATCACAATAGTGTTTTGCATGAAAAAACTGTAGTTTACTACCATACTGATCTTGGTATCAACTTGAAATCTCATTAAGTTGAAATTGTCGCTGGGATTGTTGATGATGGATGTATTGTAGTGCTTATGCCATGCTTGCAACTCCCAAATGAAATCTTAAGTTACTACCTTTATTGAACAGCTTCCCTATACTGTAGTTTCATTTGAAGTGTTCTTGTTGCAGATGTTGGAAGGACAAGTCTTAGTTTCTAGCATTAGCATTGACTTTACACACTTCACATCAACTGATTCTGAACCTAAATTCAAGTTAAGCAAGTGCACAACAAGGATTAAAGAGTAAGAGGACTTCTTTCATCTTTTAATTTTTCTTAATCACTTTATTATAGGATGCAGTTTATGACATAGCTTGCCAAACTCGTGATTTGGACGTGACTCAGTAGGCAAAGGAGAGCTGAGTCAACTTGGCAACTCAGAGGGGCAATTAGCTTTTATTTGAAGACAAATTTATGGAAAATGAAAATAATGATGAGTCAACTATACCTTCATGCAACAATAATAGTCAATGAGTTAACAACAATAATTGCTAGCTCACTCTTACATTAACCGCATTATCCAAATCACATTCAATGTAGAAAATAGACATTTTCTTCTTGAACTGTAAGCTATTGCTATCATGTACTTTAACCACTCTTTGGACGGCGGTCAAGCAGATGGTAAAGATCAACTGTGCTAGTTAAGTTCATCCATGTACTTGCAATATGATTTATACGTCCCATCCACATATAGTAGGACTATGGCTGATTCTTGGACCGTTTGTACTGAGGGACATGTATTCCACATGTACAATGGCAGTCAAAATGCAAATCAAATCGCCATATTGTGGTGGTGAATAGTAAAACCTCTAGCATATATTGGTATGACTTAACTCTGGGACAAGAGTCTTTGAGATCTCACAGCCTAGTACCTTATTATGTTGGATAATTATGCAGTTTGATCAAGAGCTGCCTGACATCGAAACCTCCGTCATTTGCCGAGGTCATAGATGTCCTGGAGGAAGAATTGATATCATCCTTAGCCAAAATCGGATGCCCAGTCTGCTGAATTAATGGTCGCTCTCAGAAAGCCAGCTGGTGGATTCTTACATAATAAGTTAATTTATAGAGGTATATGTGTTAATTAAGTCTTTACTCCTTTGCATACATGAACATCATACATTGTAACTGAAAAGCATGCTACTGAATGCACTCTTCTTGTATGATCTCTTGGGATTATCTAAGTTACAGTTTCCCTGCCTTCTAGTGACTTGGATTTAGAGAGGGAATTTGGAATGCATATAGGAAGAAGTAAAGGCAGGTTGAGGGTTGCTTTTTAAGGAGATGGATGCATATGTTGGAAATTCTTTTGACTTAGGATTGCATAAGATGACTGAATCATCATCATAGTCATCACCTTAGCCTTATCCTATTAGGTAAAAGGACATTGTTAGTTTTATGGTCTCAATATCAAGGGTATATGATGTAATAAATTGATTAATTTCTTTATTTATCAATACAATCATGTTTTCCTTTCATGAGATGAATGATGTTTAATCATATACTTGCACATAACCAATACGAATGACATAATGGTTCATGAGATGAACCGGAGTCCACAAGTATACTAAATATAATACATGTGTATGGATGAGATCCACATACAGGAGACATGTATTGCAAATCTTATACTTAAATATATTCACAACCAGTGATGAGATTGGGCGTCTCATCTGACAAGGTTGTAACACTTTGATCACTATGAGATAGTGTGATTTGTCTCGATCATCGGAATGTAAGATTCTGGATCATGGTGTTAGTACATTGGAAGTATTGAAGGACCATGAGAAGCACCTTATACACACTGTCTTTACTTTAAGGTCTGCTCTCATAATTTCCTAGCAATAAGCTCATAATCCTGAGACATTAATGAACTCAAGTTTCTATCTATGCATTTGCTTTGAGTCACCAATGAGTGAGACCAATTGTAGGTCAACACCTCAGTGATTTGAGTACGTGGTAGTAGAGCTGTGGGAACATTCAATGGTCAAGATGGAATCTATCTTTAATATCCCCTTGTGCCAATTAATGGATTTATCATTGGTAAGTGCGCACCCATTCCAATTAAGAGTTAATTGGATCGGTACCAAATGATCATTATAATTAATTGGGGCTTAAGGATAATAAGATATGGATCTATTTTGGTGGATAGGTCCAATTGATCCATGGATATAGATGGAGGGGCCTACTTGTGGTTATTGAGAAGTTTAGGGTCTTCATTGTAATATATTCCTAAGACTGGAGTGCAGTTGCATTTATATAGTGGAGTTATTTGCAATTAACTGTGGGCCCGGATTGCACATGAGATGTTGGGTCGTGTGTCCCAGTTGGAGCCAGCTTTCTAAGGAATCCCTAGTGGTCCCCACGCTAGCCCAAGTTATTAGAAAAATGCTAATTCTACTTGAACTCTAATAGGAAGGTTACTATTTCTATTAGAAGTGAGACTTCTAATAGTGGCAATAGTAAGTTACTAATTATTAATGGAAGTATGACTTCTATTTTAATTAGAAAGGAGAAAGCTACTAATTGTTGTAGAAGTGAGACTTCTATGGCAACTAGCAAGGGAGAAGGTTACTATTTTGTAATGGGAGTTAAACTTCTATTTCAAATAAGTAAAGAGGTGGAATGGAGGACTATAAATAGGGGATACATCCCCTCTTGGACGTCCATAATAGAGAGAGCATCACCAGCCCCTTTGTGCAAGAGTTGCACAACTTATCTTCCTCTTTTAAGTTCTCTTCTCTTTCTCCTCTAGTTCCTTAGAGTTACTAGTTGGTTTTTCTCTTGGAGATTCCACCATCTTCTTGAGAAAAGAGATCTAATACGGGTCATAGCGTGGAAGATCAAAGGGTGTTGGAGATTCTGATTTGATTAAGTGAAGGTGTTCATCATTAAAGAAAGAATTCAAATTCTCCATTAGAGCACAACTAAGCTCCAAAGGTATAATCTACATCCTTGTATGTTGTGGATTTCGTGGTTGCATGTTTAGGTGCTGTTTTCTATCTTCTAGATAGGTTATGTTGCTGTACATGATTTATGAGTTTGAGGGATTACATCTTGGATTGGGTTTATTGCCTTCTAGATAGTTGATCCCTGCATTAAGTGGATCAAAAGTTTTTGAAACCTATCTGAATGGCCCACCTATTTTCCAACAAAAAGGACCAAATATTGAAAGATAAAAGATACGTAGCCAAGAGAAAGTATTGTTTCTATTCCAATATACTTCAGATATTGCTGAATCTTGCAATGCGTTTGCATTTTGCATTAGATGGCCACTGATTGACCATTTTACAATACTGTGATATTGTAAATTAGAAAAATAGCCTGGATCAGATGCCCATTGCTTTCTTGGAGTATGGACTTGGTTGTATTCATTAGTAATTATCTATAGATGTCTAATACTGAAATATATATTGTACAACAATCTTATAAAGGTAGGATTTATGATGTTACCTTCTCGAGAGAAGAACACAACCACCTGAGATCAATAGGATAAGACTAAAATAATGATGACGACGATGATGATAAAAGATACGTGAGGCATGACTTCATAGAAAATATTAAATTTGCGAACACATGTATGCATAGAGGAAAATGGTGTCAGCGCGCCCTTTGGTTAGTCTAAGATTGACCTAAACATGCACAAACTAGTATGATGCCCTTTTCCACCATTTTGAGCCGGCCATATTGCTCAAGCACCTTGTAGGTTGGTTTGGCAATGGCCCATCTTACTTTTGCACTTCAATTTGCCAACCCCACCCATTTCAATCCTGGTTAATAAATGGGCACATTCCCATTACCTTCCCAGCTTAACCCAATCCAAACTGTGCTCATGCTGGACCCACCTGCAAGGACCATGCCCCAGACATCTCCCCTTATATTATGGATAAAACCAATGATCCACATCGGTGGGGGGGGCCAGCCAGGATCATCAGAGAAGGTGGACACTAGGTTGCATCCACCATGGGGTCCACATGTGAGCTCTTTGGATTATTTAATGGTATTACATATGTACATTTTGTTGGACTAAACAATTGCTCAGGCATAATCTCACAATGAAGAGTATTTTTTAGGCAGGTTAATTGGCTTGTTTTGAGATAGATCAATATGATGTGAACCTTGTTCTATATATTGATCTTGGCCGTAGGAGTGGCCGAGTGGCTTGAATTTGAGTTTCTCCTAAATATCCTGTTATGGGGCTTGTGGGTGGTTCTATGTATCCGTGGGTTTACCAATGATCTCCCAAAGGGGGGTCGGCGGGTTCCCATGTTATCAAAAAAAAAAAAAAAAAAAACTGCCAAAACTGCCAAAAAGATTGGAGATGCTTTCAAAATGTCACCATAATGTCAGTAATATTTACCTGGAACAGTATTATTCAATAAGATCCTAGTATTTTCATAATAGAATCAGAGTTGAAAAAACGTGTAGGAAGTCACAAAGAGATCAGAACTAAAATGGCAAAAGGGAAACTTCTATAAAATACTTCTGACAGTAGATTAAATTCATTTATTATTTTAGTTTTTTAATTATTATTATCATCTTTCCTCTTGTAGATATTCACCCCACCCCACACACTATCCAAGCCCTTATAATCAATAGAGCTACAATTGGGGATCGATCCCTGGTTGTTTCTCTACGCCTATTAGTACATCGGCATTTATTATTTTTAATTAGTTTAAAACAAACTTGTGTTTTAAAACAAACTTGTGTTTTTGTAACATTTTCCTGATAATATCCTAAGAAAAATCTTAATTTAAAAAAATATCCAGACATTTTCCAGATCATGAAGAAGCTCGAACTTGAATTTGGGTCAAGCTTTAGTTTGACTATAATTGAAGCTTAACTACTAAAATAGACATAACAATCTCAACCCACAAAATTTATAATTTCATACAACCTCCAATCATTTCCTAGTTTTTTTTAAAAGAATCGATTGTATAATGGCACTGTAAAGAAATTCCTTCATTCTTTACAAAAAAAATTAAACTATTAAAGTAATTTGTTCATTTAAAAGCTCCACAACATAGATTTCTTTTCTTCTCAAAATTCTCAAAATAAGACATGTGGCAGAGTTGTGAACTGAGGTCCACTAGCCTTGGGGTTGAAAACAAACGCACACTGTCCTTGATCAGCCCCCATCTAGCAGCAAACAATAGATATGATTTTTAGTTGTCTCGCCCCAAAACCCTCTTGTATTTAGTAAGCCAGTAGGTAGTAAACATTTCATGTGCTTTATTTTGAAAAGCAGAAGTGTAATTCGTGCTTGGAAGCTGCAAAAGGATATGGATCCTACTAATATCAGCATAATCTGATCGTAACACAGGTCGAATTTGTGTCATCAGATCCTATACTCTGGGCTAGACCTGGCCCATTGAGTCTATAGTCTATACTTGGTATTTTCTTTTAGGTTGGGTCTTGGGTTTGACTCAACCCATTCAGACTGTTCAAATGAGCCAGTTAATCCTGGATTTCAAATTGATCAGGCAAGGCTTTCAAGCCTTGATCTATTCAAAGTTTGGACTTTTCAAACCAATGGACAACACTACATAGCTCAGGCACAGAATTAATAGTGTAATGGAGAAAGAGGTGTGCTACTCAGGGCCCAACTCTGGCCTAATATTTAGATATCTGAGCCCAAGCTGGGCTAGATCCTGAGCCCAAATCCAAACTGGCCCACCCCAAATTGCATTGTCATGATCTGAGCCCAAGTTGCATCCTGTTTATACATTCTTAGGTTAATTCATATTTCTGTCATAGGATGTAATTTGTCATGATTGAAGGTTGTCAACTGTGATCCTTTCCTAGACATCTGGATTGAAAGAAATATATATTCCTTCTGATGCTTCAGAAGATAATTTTAAGTAAAAAGCATGTTATTGACAACCATTTGATAAGATGACAGCTTCTTTTGATTCTTGCATCCCCAAAAGACTCACACTTCTTTGTATTACCCCATGTCTTGTATTGCATGTTTTTTCTTTCTTTTTTTGTTCTCTTGAAAGCTCTTTGTTTGTCTCATTCCTTCTCTCAGATTCCAACTTTATCTATCCATGTATAACAGTCTCTATGTTTTTGTTGATATTGAGATTAGTTGAAGTAGGGGGAATCCTCACAAACGAGTCATCAAGGTTGTCTGCAAAAGAATGTTTTTAAAGTCCAATCTACTCACAAAATAAGCTAGGCATTGCTTGGTTGGGTCTTGATTGTTAGTGTAATTTTCAAATGATCATGAGCCTTTCTGGTCAGTGGTTTTGAACTGCCTAGCTCGTGGGCCCACTGGAGATGGTCCATGCTACTATAAGCATACTAATGGGATGGCTTTTGCCTTCCTGACTTTAGAGAAATGTTTAAATCAAAACAGAAAAAGATGGGCTGTTTGTGTGGTTCTGTTTTCGCAGTAGAGGAATGCAAATTTCACTCATTTTCCTTCTTATCAAATACCAGAACTTTAGTGATGTTTCATGAGATTAATGCTAGACGGCACCCGGTTTACGGACCCACTTGGATGCATGATAATCAAATTTATAGCCCTCCCAAGTTTAATAGCTCAAATTCTGATGATCGCCAATTAAATAGAAACGGGTGAAGTGAGTGTGGGAGGGTTTGGATGGATCATAGATAGTCAGATGGTCAACCAAGGAAGGCGTGCCCTTGATCATATAATTACATAATTTGGGTTCCAGAACCACAGGTGTGAATCATGATCATAGCCCACAAGGGCCCAAATCCACCCAAATTTTCAAGTCGGGTCATCCAGGTTTTCATAAAAGGACTTCATATATATGGTTGTCAGGGGACCCTCCTAAATGAATAATCTTGTGTTGGGTCTGTCTGTCTGTCTCTAATCATATATCTGTCAGTACCTTTTGTCTGTGAGCGAGCTCCATTTCAACCCTACCCCATGTGCCCTTACACTAAACAAATTAGGGTACCCCAAAAACGCGTTTTTGATTAGGTGCAGGATTCCTCTTATGTGGGGTCCACGTTCCTTGATCTGGTCTGTTAGTTCTATATGTCTTATTACATGAACATCTTGTGGTGGTTGTAGTTGGACCCTTTTTTTCTTAATTCCCAGACTATTCATTGAAGGGTTGGGATCCTCCTACAGTCCTGTGTGCATGACTATTCAAATTGGAACCAATAGATCAGTGCTCTGGACAACGGGACAGGAGAAGTTAGGATATTGAGTATGGGTTCATACCATAGTTGTCAATATCGTTTTGGTCACCATTTCAGTAAGGCCTCCAAAATAAGAAGTATTGTCCAATTCGGATTCGGCTGAAATCCAGGAATCCAGAATTTTTAGCCCAAATAGACGGAAATATAAAACGAAAAGTTTCAAGCAAGATTTCGTTTTGGCCACTTGACAGAAACTAAAAAATTTGGTCATTTCAGCATAAACCATTCCTAATTCAACCTACAAATTGACCATGTGGTCAACATTTTTTACTCAGGGGATGTTTAATAAATGAGTTGGGTTCCATAAAAGTCATGAATTCTTTACTTTGAATAGAATCCAATGGAATGTGACTAATTGCACTGTGACCCATCAATACAACCTGAGTTAGGCCTGGTAATTGTGGGACCAGACTGATCCTTCTATCCTATGAACACATGAGAATATTTTTATAGACTTTTTTACATTTTTATTATGATTTTGTTATATTTTTCTATTGAGAGTTACATTTTTTTAACTATATTTTTTGAAGAAATATTGAGATATCATTAGAAAAATACCAATTTCAAGGACATATCAAGTAGTTATTCCAACATTTTAAAAACATCACCCATATTTGTGACATTGATTCCCATTTCTACAATCATATATTGATCATCAAAACCTGCCCCCACATGTAGATGATCCTGCACCTCTAACAACCAATACATTTGCTTCCTCTTTCTCCATTAATGATTGATTGACTCATTTCCCCCATGTTCCATCCCCCACTCTCTCTCTCTCTCTCTCTCTCTCTCTCTCTCTCTCTCTCTCTCTCTCTCTCTCTCTCTCTCTCATTTTTTTTTTGGGTAGAAGCTTTCTCATCCTTATAAATACATTCAAAGCCCTACCAAAACCACCCCATCTCTCTCTCTCTCTCTCTCTCTCTCTCATGGGAAACACCACTTCATGTGCTCCATGTACCCCATCCTTCATCTCCATTGGAGTGGTGAAGGTTCTCTTCATGGATGGTAGAGTTGAAGAGTATACAAGGCCAGTTAATGCAGGAGAGCTCATGCTAGAGAACCCCAGAAATTTCGTGTGCGACGCCAGTGATCTTAAGGTGGGCCACCACATTCCGGGCCTTACAGCAGATGAGGATCTGCTGCCACGTCGACTCTATCTCCTTCTTCCAACGGACATGATCTACTCAGTACTTACTAGTAAGGACATGCACTCTCTCTCCCACAAGGCTTCAAGAGCTTTGAAGCCAAGAGGTCATAAGAACATTGCAAGGATCTTCCCTGTTTTCAATGACCTTTGCATGTTTCATTTGCAAATCAAGCCGTCCATCGAGCAGATGATGAATCCCGCGAAAAATGAACGGCTATCAAAACAAAGATCATGGCGACCGGCGTTGGACACCATCATTGAGAGCCCATGCATACTGTGATGTGAAAGTGTAGGAGGATATATATTTGATGGGGATCACCTTTTGGGGGTATATTTGATGATGGAGGCTTTGGAATGGGACCCACTACCTGTGGGCCAAAGGACCATCTATGACAAGGGATTGCAAAATCATGAGTTTGGTACTTGAGGAGATCACCTGGCCCACCAAGTAGATGGTTCTGATCCACCAACCCAGGTTTAGTCAGATTTAATTGGGTACTTCGATCCTTTTAAGGTAGAATGTATATTAACATTCTTAAAGAATTTTTTTAATTATTTTAAAGGCAATTGATTTTGGTGATGACCATGCAAATAGTTTTTATTTTGGTTACTG
This sequence comes from Cinnamomum chago, assembly GCA_038049695.1. Lineage (NCBI taxonomy): Eukaryota > Viridiplantae > Streptophyta > Magnoliopsida > Laurales > Lauraceae > Cinnamomum > Cinnamomum chago. Next base: position 62,728,869 of record CP142460.1, on the reverse strand, counting down.
TTGTTGTTCTGAAAGTGCAAGATATCTTCCTAGGGCCCATTCAGTTTCTGGTCCTAAATTGACTCAGCTCAGTGTTTTTAGGCTGGTGGGCTGAATCATGCATACTCCTTCATTGTATAGGATTGATATCCCCAAATTTTATTTCAATAGGATTTAGTCCTACTATAAAATTGATTATTTTATTAAAAATATAGTTAGCGAGACTTGTCAAAGATTAAAAATGTGATTAACAATGACTGTGAAATTTTCAACGACGATAATAATAATAATAATAATTAATAGACACACCCACACATACTATACAAGTCCCTAACCAACAAGGTTAGCCGGAGAATATTGATCCTAGCTTGGCCCATCATTTGGAAAGGTGAATGCCTACGATCAAATCATCAGTGGACTGGCCATTTGAACCCAACTGAAGAATAAAAAGGTAAACTTGAATCTGAACTAGATATTTTGAATCAAATCTGGCACAATCTCCATCAATGCCCAAACACAAAAACCCTTCATTTCTTGAGGATGACTTCACATGGAGTGCACTGGTAGATTTTGTTGGATGATAAGGGTGTTTAATTCAATGGACCATAGTTTGAGAAGGCTCACCAGAACCAGTTAATGTTCGATAATTGATGGGTGAATTGTAAAATTGGTCTAATATTACTAATTGATTGATAGAAACTATGAAAAAGTAACTGCTCTTCCAGCAAACCCAGCCAAAATCCTATCAAATAGTTGAAATATCTTTGGGCCCAATTGATCCATTTGGCCAGCCCAACTTCGGGCCATAAACAGGTCGAGTTCCCAACCGAGCCAAGATACACATTGACTTGATTATATTTAGTCAGGTGGAGGTCTCAATCCTACAAACCATACCTGGACCCATAACAGGCGTGAATTGGGCCTATATCATAAATTAAAGCAACGTACAATTATAATAAAGATACACTCAATATTAATTCTATCCTAACGCCAATTCACTTGTAGCTTAGTATTATGGCATCTACCTCTCCACAAAAACAACCAAGATCAATCTCTGTACATGCAAGTGCGTGGATATTCACGAGAGTGGAAAAAGGGAAAAATCTATCATAATAATCTTGGTACGAGTTGGGTTTGCCTTAGGTCCTGGACCCAGATCCAACCTATCAGATCTAATCTTGGACTAGCTCCAACTTGATATTTCTTGGGTTAGACCCATTTGGATGCCAATTCTGATGCGACCTATTTAGAGCCCAAGGGAAAATTGCCAGCATTAATTGATCTCAACCGTTTATTTGACAAACAGATGAGCATTGCCTGAATGGACGAATCAAGGTAAATGATACTATGAGAGGGCTTGTCAACACAATGTCATCTTGTACTTTTTTTCCTGAAGGGCAACTTTCAGTGTGGGGCATTGGCATCTAGAAGACGATTGTGACTTGGCTGTCAATGGGAGATAATAATGGTCGTCATCAAACATTTGAATGGCCCACTTGTGGGAAGAAATCTAATACAATATTGGGTCATCGCAAGAAAACAATGAAATCAGTTGAAGGTAGCTTTCCAATACCCACAAGTTGGCCTGCCTCTATATTCATATCTTGTATATGTTCATGAACCAAGAAAGAGATATTCCATGGTCCTGCTCAGCTGTCATGTGTAAATATTAGCTGCTTCTCGTCAAGGATGTTAATGGATACCAATTGTTAGAATATCTGAATTGTCAGATCAATAAAAAATGGAAGTAGGACCTTTTATTAAGTCAAAAAGATATTACAGTTCAGATTCCATATGTAGAGGATTCAGAAGCTTGATTCTTACACTGGTTCAAGGCCTGGAAAAAGATATATTCCCTGGGGACGTTTGTTTCCAGGAACATATTTGTTGGCGCACTCATTTAAACATCAAATGCATAACTTTTAGTGTGAAAATGCAGTGTGAATGGAGTCATTTTCTCATATAAATTACCACACATTCCTATATCTAAAACTATTTATTGTTTGAACTGGTGATTTTGGATTGACATTATCTTTTTTCATGCAAGAATGACTACTTACCTCATTGATAAGCGTAGGCGGTTTGAACCTTGTGCGGCATGCCATCTCTTTTCACTTTGTGCCGGCTCATTTTGCACTTATATATAGACTGTCTTCCTATGTGTATGCTGGTTCTCTCTTCAGTCCCAGGCCCCTTGGCTAGGTTATTCACAAAAAAAAATCCATATGAATCGGTAATCCAAATAGGTAAAATTAACATTATTGGCCACCTGGTAAATTTACCTTTTCAACTTTTAACCAACTTTAGTTCCATTCTTAAGAGCAAACGATCTTTAAAAACTTTAACTTTGAGACCTCATGTCTTACAGAGGTGCCACTATCACCGCCATATTTGTTTTACAACCCCTGTGGGTTCTAAATTTTAACTGTTTAAATTATGTATTAAACCAAAGGCCTTAAAAATCTTAGTTTTATAATTTAAATCTCAATGAATTTTGAGGTATATGAAAATTTTATTTATGTAATCTAAACTATTCAATAAATTTACTCCTGTGAAATTGGTGCTTGCAAACAAAATTGGTTTGCAGATTCAAGAGTCCAACTTTTCTTTCTTTTTTTTTTTTTTGGTGGGTTCCAACTTTTCTACTTGATAGATCTATTTACTTGCACTCCACTTTGCTTCTCAGGTCTTTATCCCAGAATGGATCATGGTTATTTTTAATTTTTTTTTTTTTTTAAGTTGATGGTGGACCTAGCGATTCGACACACAAAATCCTACTGGGATATAGATCTGCAGACAGGTCCATCTTTTAAGAAAGGGATCCGAACCTAGATACACCATTGTTCAACCCTAGACCTGATCCATTACATCCCTTGTCACTATTTCGTGTTGTTTATGGTTCCTTGATCTAAACCAATGATACAGTGGACCATAGAATGGATTGAGACTGGCTATAAGCTCCAACAGAAAGTCAATGAATGAATAACTAGGATTTACTTGCAAATGTTTCTCAAAGATGATACATGTATCGTTGAGGCCATTGCATTGATGGTATGAGTTTAAAAGGACACAACTTAGAAAATTAAGATTCCTTTGTCCAATTCAACATTGGCATCTAATTTATTGGCATGAGAATGCCACTTACCTCATATATCTTCTATCTTACTTGTCTTCTTAGGAAATATTCGTTGGGGAGCTTGTTTGTTGGTGACTTTTGGCCACATTCATCCCCTAAACATTCAACTGTCTATTGGTGAGCAGTTGCCAGGTGCCAGCTTCCTTCCAAAGACAGAAGTTGAAATGTTAAATTAAAAAAAGAAGGAGAAAGAGACCCCTCTATTATAAATAACAGAACTTTGAATAGGTATCCATCTTACAAATGGAAGATCATAAACATAGGGAAAATGATGGAAAACTGTATGTTGTTTATTTGGTAAAACTTAAATCAGCAACTTCATCTAAGCACTATATTAATAAACAAAAAGAAAATGAGAATCCAAGCATAGAAACTTTTTAAAGTTGAGACTATGCTTCACTTTTTTTAAAACTTGCACCTTTAGGTTAAATCTAAACTCTTGTATGACACACCAAAGAGTGCACAAGTGCTATAAAAAAATTTACTTTCTTAACTGTTGGATTGTTTAGATGCAAACTACATAATTTACTCAAATTTAAAGACATCAAGTGAATGGTGGATGAACTCCAACTGAAATGAAATTTGGATAGGAGAGAGTTTATTAGGTAAAGGGGCATGTGGTATAAGCAGGTTGGATTTATCATCAATGGATCATTGCACAATTTTCTCACTAAATGCAACAAGGGTGCATCACAAATAGGCAATATGGCAATATTCATCGGGCTTTCTCACCTGACTCAATAAAGAGTGAGCCTACGAAGTATAGACTTAAAACACAATTTCAGCCAAAGGTTTTTAGCCACAAGATGTTAGGTCATGAAATGGGTTTGTTTAAGATGGTAACAAGAAATTTCAATAAAAAATATAGAGAGAAATAAGGTGAATAGTGAAAAGGTACAAGATGTTACGTCATGAAACGGATTTCTTTTAAGATGGTAACAAGAAATTTCAAAATACACATGGATCTTCCAGCATTTGTGTATCCAACTAGAAGACAACATTTGAAGAATTCATATATCTTCTAACAAATTTTTTAAATATGCTAAAAAAATAGGGTGACTCCAGCGTCGTCAATACTTACAACTCTTTCATGTCCATTTTGAATTAAGAAAATATTAAAAGGCTATTTACAAATTAAATATGTTAATAAATATATAAGGAGGGTATCCAAGTGAGAGATTTTCTCACCATGTGTGGTGGGGGACTCCCTTTTTAAGGAGGTTTCAAGTACAAAAGATGGTGTAGTACAAAAGCCCTTTTGTACTTAAAACCTCCCTAAAAAGAAGAGATACTCTTATATATATATATATATATATGGGTATTTGAAAGTATGACTTCTCTAGATTGGGACTCACTCAATTACCATTCGGGTCTAAATTGTGAAGCAGAGTTCATGCCTGCTTACTTGAGAGTAACTTTATGAATTTTGGTATTGCTGGTAGGATTCTCCTGGAAGAAATTTACAAAAGATCTAACAGTGGAACGACAGCAACGGTCTTTCATTTCTTCCCTTTCTCTTTTAACTTGGATTCCATCATATCTTTTCTCTTTTGTGGAGAGATACGTTGGAATCCAGCCAATAGCAGACAGTGTTACAGGAGCTAGCTTCTTAACCTCATCTGTTTGTCCTCTATATCAACTCCATTGAACCCTTACCCTCTGCTAATTATAATTGGCCCACCATGTTAAAGGATCCTCATCCTCTTGAAGCTCTCTAAAAGCTAACACATGTCAGAGTAGGGGCCTTGCTTGCCTGGCTTCACTTTGAGAGCTTCAGGATTCAGTCACTAATGATAAAAGGGCTATCAAATAGATGGTCATCATAGAAAATTCACATATTATACTTTTCATTGTCTTTACACCAAATTAGAACTTAAGATCACGTTTGGCAACCAAATCTTTAGGAAAAATATTTTCGTTTTTCCTAAAATTGCAGTAAATTCATGTTTGACAATTGTAATTTCTGAGGATTTAGACGAATGAAAATCTTCATTTGATTGGATTTTCAAATCCGACCCCCCCCCTCCCTCATAAGATTTGAAAATCCTCACTTAAGTGGATTTGTACAACGAACCCTAGTTTTGTAAGATATATTCATCAATACACACCAATATCAATGTGAAATCCTCAACTATACATATTTCCAGCAAGGAATCCTTGTCTCAGTGATAGTAAAGAATCATAAAATATATGGCTTCCTCACACGTTACCAAATATGCCTTTAATGAACACTATTATTATTTTTCCTCATTGATGGACTTAAGTTAGAGCCCTATTACTCATACATAAAGCCAGGTGCAGGATGGCTTGTTAGGTGCAGGATGAGAGGTGGATGACTATTTTTCTTTCTCTCTGGCAATTGGCAAATACTCACCCACAGATACAATTTCTCTCCTCTAAGATATAAATGCCAAAATTTCAGAGTAATCACATTTGGTCTGTACAACGAAAGGTATATATAGATAGAAATAATCAGCCGAGCTCATGAGCTCGACATATAAAATACTTAGTACAGCCCATCTTATGATTCATCGGAGTGGATCATAAAACAAAGACCTCTCTCGATAGTCATCTGTCCCATGGATGTGGGAGGGACTATTGGATCAATTATACAATTGTTTCGGATGGTAAAGATTTACTAGTCTTTGACCAAGTAGTTAAGGATAATCATCATCTAAGCCTCTGTCACCGTGCAAAAGGAGAAGGAAGTGAGATATTTCATCTAAGTGCCCAGAGCGTGGAATGGGAACAGGAGTGCCAAAATGCTAAATTTTAAAATAATTATATGTTCGGAACACCTATACAACATAGTGCTTATAAACAATTAACTAATGTACACAAATATATTTTATGGTCATATATTCAAGTATAAAAAATGGAGAAAAGAAATTAACTTTGTAATTCAATCACATAAAATAGACAATAATTAATAAGTTATAAGAAATTTCTTCATTTAAAAGATAAATGTCAAGTTTATAAGAAAAGAAAATGTATATAAATTAAAGATTTTGCACCGCTCAATTCATACTTGGTTGATCCGCACTCCGAGCAATTTTGAATCGCGCTCCGATAATACCAAGCGGAATTGGATAGGGGGAGGTGAGGTGAGATTCCGGCTACTAAGGTTTCGATCCCACCGATCCCATCCCTAGGTGGGGTGGGGGGTTCCCTCAAGTGGGCCCACATGCGTTTGAAAATTTGAGCTCAAAAGGTACCTCATGGTAAAATTAAAGTTTCAGTAAGTACTAAATCACAACATAAAATGTTTTCCCATCATAACATCTAGACCGTTTATTTTAAGACAAATTAGTCTACGGGCACGCATGTTACTTGACGAGCAATTAATTCCAGATCTAACGAGATCCATACTGTACACAATACGGATCGTCAAGGTCATGCTAAAAAAATAACCCCAGAATCTATCCCTATCAATCCCACTGGTGGGCCACCAATAAAGAATCTAAGCCGTTAAAAATCACTTTACCACTGTTTACTAACACTGGTATGAATTTCTTCCGGATCAAAATTTCGACAACCATTAGATTAATCACATGATTTCATCCTCCTTTTCTTTTAATTATAGACGCATGTTTTATATATAATCAATCGTACAGTTGAAATAATTTTGATTCCAAGTAAGTTCAGTCCATTGTCGAAACATGAGAATCAAGTCACATTGAACGGTATCGATTTTATAAGTGGGCCATGATTATTGGATTTGTAGGGCCGGACAAGATGGATTTGAAGTTGGACAATAATGTTTGAGACTATCTTGTGACACGTTCTCGGCAAAAGTTACCGGGAAACGGGATTCCGTACCTTTATCGCTGCCATTCCTGTCGCGTGTTGTCACGTCCAATATCGCTTTTGACCATTTAAGTGCCTACTTTTCCGCTGTGACCGACACGTGTACTGTGCATGCCTCTTGGTACATGCGCAACTTCTCCGCTCCTAATATCTCGCCTGCTGAGATGTTGAGATTTGAGAATGAATGCAAATTTAAATTTTGAAATGGGTTTTGAAGAATTTTAGTCATTTTTTTAAAATAATTTGAAAATTTTAGTATTTTAATTAAATTATTTCTTGGTAAACTGATATGATTTTTAATCCTTGAATTAACAATTTTAGGTGGTAACATTATGTAAGGGAGTATAAAATGGAAGGATTTTAGGTAGGATTTTACTTACAGCTGTGAAGTTAAAATATTCTCTCTTTTTATAGAGAAATTTATTATTAAGTTATTCCACGTATTATATTTTCAACTTGTATATTTTATTCCTCACTTTTTTCGTTCTTTGATTATTACATCACAATATTAATATGAAGTCCAAAGGACCCAAAAATTCTCTTTAATAAAATAAATTGATTTTTTATTTCTTTTTTCGTTTTGCTTTAATTATAGTAGACTTGAAGTGAAATAACAATACACAAGTGCATAGTCCAAACCAATTGAGTAACAATTGGGAAAATGAATAATATTTTCCGTTCATAGCTCTCTTGACTAGTTGTTATAAGTTTTTCGAATATCACATCTTATCATAATAAATTTGAATAAGATTTTAAGCTTTCCCATCTTATGATCTTTTTACTTCAAAATGGTTGATATCTATTTTTAAATTCATTTTAATAGGTCAACTTTAGTGCTCATGATTTTTTTTTAAAAGTATTTCATAATGATTGTAATAATCTTTCTTAAAAAAAACCACAATATCTTGTATTCAAATTCCGTCACAAAATTATTTGGTATGTGTTTGTGTGGATTTAGCAAGCTTCATTTGGAAGATTAATTTTATTGGAACAAAGGCTACAAGATACCCATGTCTTACAAAAAATTCTTCAAAATTACTGAGTAGAGTTTTATAACTCGATTTTTTTTTCTCCCCATTCATATCCTATTGCACATTTCTTTTCATACGCCAACTCTCTCTCCAAGTCCATCATCTTTTCAAGTCCATCAACTTACATGTCGGAGTCAATGATTGATTTTTAACTATTGATCCCTACTTCTCACCATAAGAGATGCTTTGCTGCTGAGCTAAAAGTAATTTATTGTGACGAGAAATACATTAAAAACCCTATTTTGTAATTTTAATAAGGGCATTTCAATTATTATAATTTTTTGAAAAGAAAACTCATTGATATTAAAACTTGACCAACCAAAGAGAACTATTTGAAATAAATAATATAAAAAGTGTTATTAATCCTTTTAAATTAAATATTTTTTTCCTTTAGTTTATGACTCCCAAGTTCCAACTCACCGACTCCCACCCATACATCCATTTCCCAACACCAGCTGTAAAAACTTAAAAGTAATTCCACGAACCCTAGAACACGAAACGCGAGACGAGAATCACGACCATGTCGATGATGGTCGCCTGCTTCACCAAAGATAAGAAGGCTGGGTAGGGGCCGTAGGGCAGCAAACCTCCATCCCTGCCGACTCAGTACACTTTTTTGGCCGTCTCTCCACTTGAATTTTGCCTCTTCCCATCTATTAAATACCATCCATAACATGCAATATCTCATATCCAGCTTCCTCTTCCTTTTTTGCATCCAATGAAAAGGAAGATGTGGGAGCAATATTTGTCGGTGGTAGATGCAACAAGAGTGTATTTTCATACATGGGTTGTTAGGAATTTGCTATTTTTTTGGTGCTATTGGTCACTTGGGGTGATGGGTTCTTTTCTGGTACCAGGTTTCTGCCATTTTAGATTAGGATTCTTGGGTCTTCTGAGCTTTCTGGGTAGTATGTGATTTTTTTCATTGCTGGTTATTTTGAGGTTTTGTTTGGGTGGATTTGAGAGTGTGGTATATATTAAGGGAGATCTTGAATGGAGCTCCTTTCAATTCAATAGAGGATTTTGCTGGTTGTATTGAGCTGCTGGGCCATGGATTCCACTTCCCTATTGTTCCATGGGTGTTAATGGGATAGGGTCGTGGTTTGCATGCTTCAGGAGCTGCATTATCCATGTAAGATCTTCCTTTGGATTGAAGGGAGCTCCGAAGCAGAGTCTCTTCTTCTTCTGATGACCTGTGCTTGCTAGAAAGTTGCTATTCTATTTGCTTTTTTTTAAATTTATGTACTCTTGTAATAACATATGATGGAACAGATTCGTCTGTTACATAACGGTTTGAGCATGTGACTTCTAAAATTATATACCTGCCTTAATGTTATATGTTTTCATACATTTCTTACCCCTTTTTACATCTTGTGATTTTTTAAATAAAAAATAGCAATGTTTTATATTGTAGTGTTGAAGGCTGTGAGAAGTTTTTCCCTAAAAAGAAAAAGAAAAAAGTTGTGAGAAAAGTACAGTTGTAATTTCAAGGGTTACTCTTTGTTGAATGATTATACTTGAAAAACCACTTGTTCTTCCCCTTTTGCTCTTTTCTACCTTCAAGCTTTATTCTCTCTTCTGAAGTCTTGCAGGAACAATCAAAGCTGTGTGCATTTAGGCTCTGGATCATGTTAGTCTTGTAATGGGTCTTTCAAAAAACTTCAGATGTTCCAAAATGGAGGTAGACTGGGCAAGTTAATGCATCTTCAATGAAGAGTACTGCTAGTGTCTGATGTGTTTGATACCGTCTCTGCTCCGAATGTCTTTGTGCTTTTGGAAGGTCGTCGTTACTAAATAGCAATCTTGGGCTAAAGATTCTACTCGGCCTGAAACTCTACATCACCAAGATGGAAAGATGGTCACATGAGTAATTAGATGCTGATCTGAGACTACTTTTTTTGGAATTTGATCCTTATTCAAACTCTATAATCAAAAGGATGAAGACTTTGTGGGAGATAATTATTGGTTTTTATCAATTGCTTAATCTGACATAGCTATTGTGGTAGGCTGGTCACACAATTTCTTTGGGCCAAGGCAAATCCTAGAAATGCATGTTCTTACAATTCTTTGAGCAATGTTATCTTTTGGGAGTTGATCATCTCTTCCATCTATGGTCTATCCATAATGAATTAATGATATGATTCTTTCCTTGCTTTAGTACTGCTATTTAATATTATTGATAATGAATTTGATTCTACCATTGGCAGCTGTGTGATTTGGTCTTGGATTGATGTTGAGTAATTGGATCTTGCATCTACATGCTTCTGTTCTATAACATATGTCAGACTTCTCAAAAGAAATGGATGAAGTAGGTTAGTATTTGTTTTTGTATGTGATTCTTATGGTGTATTTGACACAAATCCTTTTAACAACTATCATAGTTGTATATGATGCTTTTAATTCCTAGAAATCTGAAGGGCACTAAATGGAAAGGAAAGATGAGATTTAAAAAAAAAAAAAAAAACATTTTCCACCGTCCTGGGGTAAATGCTTTTCCACGTGAAGCTTGATTGGGCTTTTGACCACATAATGAGCTGTGCAGCTTGGAAAAAACCTGCCTCCCTCTTTTTAGGGCATGTATGTGAGTGTCCATTTCCATGGAAAATGAAAAATCGTTTTTTCACACTACATTAAGTTCCAATCAGGGTCTGACACTATTTTTGGCGGAATGCAGAAAACTTTCTGTGGATTTTGTCTCTTTTGCAGCGCTGCAAAGATGCTCTTGAGCTTTATAATTTTCTCCACAGATACCTACATCAATAGCATATAGAAAAATCAATCCAAATGCCCTTCAAATGTGTGATATCATAAATTTTAATATATGAACATTTGTTTTTTGTGACCTGTGCGACATTTTGAGTAATTTCTCACTACATATTGTTGGTAATTAATGCCCGTGGAATAATTAAGGAGTTGTTCTTCTAACCAAAGGGCATGTGAGCTATACAAAAATGACAAGATTGAAATCCTCTTTAATATCATATAAAGAGGTTAAGCGGATTGGTGGAAAGTATAAACAAGTATACTGTCCAATTTATTAACATGATAGGTGAAAGGTCCAAATAGATATACAAAGTAATGTCGTATTTATTAACTTGATAGGTGGAAGGTCGTCTAAACAAGTATACTGTCCAATTTATTAACCTGGTAGGTGAAAGGTCCAAATAGATATACGAAGTAATGTCGTATTTATTAACTTGATAGGTGGAAGGTCTAAATAGGACATGGGTCTAAATAGGTATATAAAGTCATATCCAACTTATTAACCTGTTCAACCAGATATATGAAGCCTTATCCAACAGGTATATGAAGCGTTATACAACACTCCTCTTCTGTGTGAACGTGGATCTTTCCAACAAGAAGTAGTAGACTTAGGAGGCAGGCTAATAAATTCTCCAAAAAAGCTGTCCCAATGGGGTTCAATCTCCATGTATGTGGCTCATTGGTTCAGGCTAGCTGCAGATCTATGGGCCATCAACTTGTTCTCCAAAAGCCGTCCCAATGTGGGTTCAATCTCCGCGGATGTAGCTCATTGGTTCAGACTAGCTGTAGATCTATGGGCTATCAACTTGTCTGCTGAGTGGATGGAGTGAGAGGAGGTAGGTGTAGGGGCCGACTTACTTAAGACAGGACAAAGTTTGTGATAATTATGCATGTGTAAAAGAGTCATGGTCTTAGTGATAATTATGCATGTGTAAAAGAGTCATGATCTTACTGTTTTTATGGTGATGCTGCTATATTACCTTGTTATGTAAGAGGGTCATGGTGTAAATTTTTTTTCTAGTTTGTTGATGTAGACTTTGGGGATATTACTTACGCTTGGTAAATGGCTGGGGATCCACGTGTTTACTAGCAAATCTTGCATCTTATTTGAAGATCATATAAGGTAGTTGCTGTTAATATTTAGTAGTAGTTACTGTTAATATTTAGTAAACAGTGTGCTAAAAATATACTACTATGATATATACTCTTTTTTTCTTTGCAGAATTTTTTTTTCCCAATTGCTTGTTTATGTAAATTTGTTGTACTCATAGGTGTTTTTTTTTAATTTTTATAACTCCACCATGTTGCTTGATTATTTGTTTTGTTGATTGTAAATTTCGATGATTGTGCTTGTCAATAGTCATAAAACAAAAGTTAAAAAAAATTAAAATTTGATTTTCTTCTCTTTATGCCCTTGGGCCTGCTCTTGGTCCACGAATAGGGGCTTGTAAAGAGAGAAACAAGCAAGCAACCTGCAGAAACTACTCAAATAATGTTTAGAAAAGTTAATATTGTTGTTTAAGGATGAATAATATATAGATTTAAATTGTATAATTTGACGCATATGCAAAGGTCAAAATCTCACATTCCATCGGCGGAAAGCCCAAGCCAGACTTGCTTGTCTTTGTACGAGGCCTAATTCTTTGATTTATTTATGACACGACAAATGACTGATGGTTTGCAGCCTACAGGTAAATTAATGCCAGGGAAATGGTCCTATGATTTAGTTATTTACCAATGATGAGTCAGGCCATTGATGGCTACTTGTTTATTAAAACAAAAATTCTACTTGGACATACTGGGATGGACCGAACTTGGCCCCAGGCTCTGGGATCCAACGGCTGCCTGGGGGACGGTCCACCCCAGTATGTCCAAGTAGCAGGGCTCTTATTAAAAATGGGCTACGTTGTGCACGTGATTTTGATATGAGCCTGATTTGTGATCATTTTTCAACCCAGTCGGACCACATCACAATTAAGTATCTAATATATGTGCATAGTTTTTTTTTTTTTTGGTAAAATAGAGATCATTAAGAAGAAAAATAAGCACTAAACTAGCCAAAGACTAAACTTCAAACATGTGTGCATGATTTGGAGTTCTAAATAACCCTCGTTTTATTGGGAGAACACTGCAAGATTGGCTACCTACTAGTAGCTACTTGAATACTATCATCCCATGTATATCTCCCATGTATAGTTTGTTGGAAATCGTGTGGTCCTCATACCATAGGTCCCACGTCAGATCAAGCATGGTCGTAGCCATTAGATAAATTAGTATTCCACTTTAATCTAAAGACTTATCTATATCCACTTGATAAGTCTCCCAACAGAACCCTAAATATATGCGGGTTTCCAGTGAAGAAGTCTTTAAGAAGCGTGACTATTTGAGACTGGCTTATATAAGTAACATGCAAGCCCTATGGTTGGTATTCAAGTATTCTATACATTTCTGTAGGATAAAGAAGGGGCGAAGAGACCAGTGAAGCTTTCCAATTACCGGAACGCAATAGATCTCCGGCCGTGTGTCGAAGTCTCGGACATTGAAATCCTTCATAGTCTCTACCATAGGATAGAGAAATCATTGGATCATTTATTTATTTTTTGCTAGATAGGACAACTGGTTTTGTGAGCGGCATGCAGCCAACATGCCTAGGGATAAATTCTTGGACACCTATGTAAGGCTACAGTGCCAATGCCACTGATGGATTCATCCATGCAATTGGATTCCCTAATTCATCACCACAAGGGAGTGGCAGGCATTGGAGGTATAGTTTTTTGGTAGAAGGCATTGGAGGTATAGTTAGAGACCAACAAGTGCAAGCAATAATAGCATTTGCATAGCATAAATCTTTTCAGGGATATCTAGAGGTGCGGAAATGAAAGCTTTAGAAAATGGGGTTAAACTTAGAAAGCTTATGGGCATAAGTGAAATTATCATAGAGAGGGAGATAAATTTATAATTATGAATGGGCTTAAAAGAGCAATGGCTCAACTTCATGGCAGTTGATGCCAATGTGGAAAAGGCTACTAGCTGATCTCAGCAGCATGAAAAATTGGGAGCCCCAGTTTTTCCATAAGCAAGATAACCAAGTGTCTGATGAATCAGCAAAACTCACACCTCCTTATCCAATGCTATTAAAAACCCCCTACCCTCTAATCTGTCAATGCAATGTTACAAGGAAGTATGCTATAACACATCTTCTTTGCAGTTTACAAAGTCCTAATGCCTCTTTGTAAAATTGGCAGGCCTGACTTTGCTCATTTAAATCCCATTAATACATTCAGACTGAACCCAGCATTTAGGACCAAACCCAATTTCATAAAAGGTCCAAGAAAAGTCATAAAAAACCCTTTTTTGTTCCATGTCTTACACATGTTATATGTCAATACATTTTGTTTAGGATAGATATTGTACATATAATCGTCCTTGATCTCTTGGGCAATGTCTCTTTGAAGGATTATGGGCGAGACCCGTGGGTCCATAGCCCATTTCACTGGATTAGTACAGGTCTGAATAGGGTGGGGCCCGAGGCTATCAAAGGACCCATCATCCCGGGCGCGGGGGGTGGGGGGCGCTAAAACTTTAGGCTCATATCTGGCCCATTAATGGTTTTGGACCATTAAGAAGCTCCACTGAGCACCTAAAGGTTACCTGGGCTTTTGGGTGTCTTCAGATGGATTCATCGTCTCTACTCTAGGTCACTCAAAAAAAAAAGAGGGGGTTTTGGACCCAAAGCATGGACTTCAAGTTTAGTCTGTCAAACCAAAATGCATATCCAGGCTCACCTGGACCCAAATTTGAGCTCAGATCGAGCCATATTTAGATCCTTTGATAGCCTTATGGACAGCCCGAGTTGCAGGTAATTCGCGATTGGTACCAATAGTGCATCAGCAACAAACTTCCTTGGATGTGATTCCCAAATGAGTTGGAAAGAGAGATGGATCAATATTTGATTAGAGAATGTCAACTACGGAAAGTTGGTAACAAGACTTAGTGAATCCACACATTTGAAGGGAAATTTGATGATTTATATGTTAGACGTGAGTGGTCCTCATTACCACATGTGCAACACTATTGAGACCCACGATTTGAGCCTATTAATCTAAGTTACTTTCCCCTATCAGGTTTTTGGTTTTATTAAGTTCATCTAGGATTCAATTTTAGTAAGCTCAATCAAATAGGACTCCTATTGACTAATTTAAGGGAATTCAGGAAACTTACTTTTATTAGATTTCTTTGATGTGAAGAAATCTTTTTAGAGCTTATCTATATATATGGTTTTCCGGTCATCTCTCTTAACTTACGAGATTTGAAAAATAACCATCATCAACTTCACGCATATTGGAGTGGGTGATAAAGGAGATAAGAGAAAACCCTATTTGAGAGAAGGGATCTGCTCATCATCAAGATCATGACGCAATGTACGCTTTTATATTATTTGAGATCATATATTGTTTAATGCATAAATCTATATCCATAGATTCGATTTGTATTGCAAATCATATCAGATATTACACTACACCCTTCATCCTTGTTCATCCCCTCTATTTTCTTTGTAAAATTCTATTTGCAATCACGTGGAGAACATCTCCCAGCTACCCTGTTTTAGAAACCAAGTCCCTCTTTTTTATAATTGATTGGAAATTTATTGAAGACAATTGAAACCATTTCTATTTCCTGGTTTGTGGCTGTGAAATGGCTTATTGTTGTCTTTCCCCCATGCATTACCAATTCTTCAAACAGTTCTATACACTTGAAAAGATTACCCATTTCATAAGATCAGTTTTGGAATTTTTAGATAAACAAGCATGTAAATCCACAATTTTGTTTTCAACCAATTTTTACAGCTTAGATTTATCCACACAGTCCTCATCCATTAAGCTATATCATATGCCCAAACTAGAGATTGTTAAGGATCATGTATTACAGAGGGAACTTTCTTTTGGAACCCCTGGGATCCAACATCACTTAATTGTGCTTAACTAGAGACACAAAACTCACACATAACAGTTTATCATGCACCACCCATCTCTTGTGAAGTCGTTGCATTCACATAAACATTTCTTGATGCTGTGTACTCTTGTCTTACACAACATTTGTCACATGCATAGAAATCATTTTGATAGTTTATACGCCTCACTCTCTCATGATGAGCTCTCCAGTCCAGTCATAGATCCCGTGACAATCCCTCAGTTCAGACAAAAAGAGAACCCATTTGGTGTTTTCTTTTCTTATTGCATAATGAAAATAGAGAACTAAGAGAAGGACCAATCTTGTCATCATTTGAATTTTTTTGTTGGATATATATACAAAGGTATGAAGGGTAAGAGGTAGAAACACTCTTCTCCTACATTGTTTTATTTGGAGAAACCTGTGTAAAGAGAGCAGCTAATCTGTTTTATTTGATCCCTTGCTATGAGCATAAAAAGGCCTATTTGGCATTGTTCTGGGACCATTTGACCCCACCAGGTTAATGGAGAGCGCTGTGATCATGCATCTTGCCAGAACAAGATCCAGAGTAAGATTTTAGCTTTGGGATGTAACGCCATGAAATAAGTGGTTGAAAGAAGGGAAAAGTTGTCATTTCAACTACACTTTGTGGCCTTACATCTGAGTAGATGAAACTTTTCTATGAAGCTGAGCTTTGCTTAGGTGACTGGAGGCTGACACTTTTAATCTAGTGAGGTGAATGGGCCTAAAAGTACATACCACTCTCCTAAGATGGGACACACTAGCAGACCCTCCTTTAATGTCATTGGTCCCATGTTTTTCACTCCAATGTGATGCGATGGGATTTGACGGTTGGATTGCAAAATAAAAATGCATTCTAAAATTATGGAACTTAAGGGTTACAAATCAAAAGGTTAGGAGGATATGATCGACGTAAAGTTTTACATACAAGTGTGTCACTTTCATTCTTTTGATGCCCACCATCCCATGAATTGATACACCCCTCCATAGGCTCCGCAAGCAGGGGTAGAACAAAGAAATTTTCTTTGGAGGGGCCTTCAAGTAAAAAAGTGTATTTCTTGAAGAAGTATTTAAAAAACACATCAAATTTCCCCATAAAAGGGGGTCTTAATAGAACAACGCCCCCCCCCCCCTCCTGTAAATGCCCTTACAATTGTACGTAAAAAAATTTAGATTAGCAAAATTTATAATCAAATATTGAACTAATCTTATTCTAAAGATAACTTTATCCCAAAGATAAGGATAATCTACTAAATACTAACAACATTTGGTTTTCTCCAAATAGTGCGCAGTGAAAAGAACTCTCTTTTTTTTTGTACTAGCAACACCCCGTGCTATGCACGGTCCACCTTGATTTTCTTGCGTTGATATCGGGACCCAGGTGGGCCACCCGATGACCCATCTGATCCGTGGAT
The DNA here is from genome assembly GCA_038049695.1 of Cinnamomum chago. NCBI lineage: Eukaryota > Viridiplantae > Streptophyta > Magnoliopsida > Laurales > Lauraceae > Cinnamomum > Cinnamomum chago. The sequence continues at coordinate 62,711,767 of CP142460.1, read as the reverse complement.
CCAAAGGAGGACCCATAGGCAATATAGTAGGTGGTAGACTCGTGCGAGGTGGACCCTGTTTGGCTCATTATCCAGCGTCTAATCAGAGAGAGGGAGAGTATGTGTTTTAGAAAGCAGTAAAGAAGCGTGATTTTTTTTTTTTAAGTTTCAGTCATTGTTTGGTCCATTCAGTTTTTTGTGTTGATACTGAGACCTAGGTGGGCCACCGAATGACCCATCCGATCCGTTGTTTTTGAATGAGGGCCCACCGGAGACCCATTTTGTGGTGGACCCGTGCGAGTTGGGCCCACCATCCAGCGTCTGATCAGAGAGAGGGAGATGACTTATTTTTATGAAGCAATTGAGAAGTTGAATTTTTTTTAAAGTCATTGTTTGGGCCATACAGCTGTTCCGCTTGATTTTCTTGCGTTGATACCAGGTAGGGGTGCACAAAAAATCCGTCAATCCGATCCGATCCGCGGATTTTAATCCGATCCGAAGGTAAACGGATTGGTGACGGATTGAAAATCCATCAATCCGTTATCAACGGATCTGTGGCGGATTCCATCCTCAATCCGCGGATTCAATCCGATCCGATCCGTTGACATTAAATATAAATAAAAAAAATTAAGGGGTCTAGATATTAATTAAAATCTACATATAAAAAAATAGAAAAAATATAGGGGCCAAATGTAATTATTCCCTATGAATATTTATCCCCAAAATGCCAAAACCCTACCCAGTACCCTAATCATCCATTCATTTCCAAAAGGCCAAGAACAAGAAGAAGTGAAGAACCCTACTAGCGGAGAAAACCCTCTTCTCTCTCTCTCTCTCTCTCTCTCTCTCGTGTTTTCATCATCTCCCAAGAACAAGAAGAACCCTCTCTCCCTCTCGTGTTTTCTTCATCTCCCAAGAACAAGAAGAACCCTCTCTCTCCCTCTCTCGTGTTTTCTTCATCTCCCAAGACTAAGAAGAACCCTAGCTGCAACAACAAGAAAAAGAAGGAAACACGCTTCGATCTTTTGAGGTAAGACTGCTATTGCTTGAATTCATTGCAGGCCTTTTTTTTCCTCCATTGTTTTAGGAAGAAACAACTTCAAATAGGGTCTGGCATTTTTTTCCCCTTCTTGCATTTTCAGATTCTCTCTCTATTTGTGTTCTGTTTTTTTGCAGGGCTGTTGGGGTTTTATGTTTCATTGTTTCTTCTTACTTTTGCTTTTACAGTTTTTTTTTTATACTTTTTTAGGCGTTGAAAGCACTGAGGAGTTGTTGTTGTTGTTTTGGGTCAAAGTAATTCAGAATTTTAGTTTTTGAATTGGGTTGTTTTGGTGAGATATATATATATCTAAATCTCCCGGGTTTGGGGGATGCCTAGATTCCTCTTAATGTATTTTGAGTGGAAGATGTGTTGGTTGGCCTGCGGTTAACTTTGGGTTAATGGGTTTTCAATTGTTTCATTTCTTCTGATTTCACTTAGAAGCTCAACTTAACTTGGGTCAAAAGCAGATGAAGTATTCTTGATATGTTTGGGGTTTTAATGGAGCTTCCATGTCTCTTTTTGTGGGCTTTGTTTGATTCTGGTTCATTCTCTTGCCATCAAAAGGGGTGGAACCGTGGAAAGTGATCTGAAACAGTAGATGTTTTGCCATTTGGTCCTAATTACTGTCATTTGTTTTTTTTGGTAGAAAGTGAGCTACTGATTGTGATTTGTAGCTAGATTAGATCAGGAAGGTCATTTTTCCATTGACACAAACAAAAAAGAAACAATTAGATCAGGAAGGTCATTAGATTAGGAAGGTCATTTTTCCATTTTTCCATGTGCTATATGTATAATTTCTAAATGTACCATGAACTTGTTTTAGGCACTAACAAAAAAGAAAAGACAGTATATAAAAGAAGATAAAAGCCATGGATGAACTCTAGCTACTACTGACATCGAGTTTACTCATGGCTTTTTCCCATCAAAATAATTCATTTACAGGACTCTAAGCATCCTAAATATTGAATGGTAATTACTAGCTGAAATAATTGTAAGGCCAACTGAATGGTAACCATAGCTAAATTTGGAATGCAGTTGAAATTTATTGTGCTACAAACACAGATTACTGAAAGTTATGTTAACATGCTGTGTTATTAGTCACTTTGTTAGATAAGGATCTAATAATATTTCCAACACATGTTATACTTGACAATTTTGTTGTTTGAGATGTTACTTAGCTCTCTTCAAATTCTTGTGCCTATACTTGCATTTCTCCTGGGTGGTTTATGTTTTCATTACTTGAAAACAGGGCACTTAACTTGAGATTCAGGGATTCATTTTATTTGTTTCATAGTTCATTTAAAAGTTTTGTATCTCTCATTCTGAATCTTTTTAGTTACAATGAATCTGAATTTTGCGTCTTTTTTCTTAGATGTCTAGCACTGGTGAGCACTTTCTCCTAATCTTGCCGACAGTATGACAGTGATATAACCCCAGCTAGAGTCGATTCAACCACAGACATCACAACCTTTAGCCATTGCTCTTCCTTCTACAACGGCTTCTAGTACTGTATTTACTGAGGTAAATCCTTCCAAAAAAAGGGGTAAAGTATCTGGGGTCTGGGCACATTTTAAAAGGCCTAAAGATTATGACCCTAAGACTCCGATTACTGTCAACTGTTTGTATTGTGATGCTGCTTATACTTGGATTAGTGCTAATGGGACTACTACTTTGAATAATCATTTGAAAATATGTATCAAGAACCTTTAAATGAAGCGGCAAACAAAAAACAAGAGCGGATATCATCATATCAATCAGTACTAGATGGTGAGAATGTCAGTAACATGACTACTTAGAAATTTAGTCAGCCTGCATGTAGATTGGCACTCGCTAGAATGATAATTGTTGATGAGCTGCCTTTTAAATTTGTGGAGCGTGAAGGATTCCGTAATTTTTGTAGCATCTTGCAACCAAGTTTCAAACATGTGTCACGTGTTACAATTGCCAGAGATTGTTTGGAGTTGTATGATGAACAAAGGAAAAAATTAAGGGACATCTTTGGTTTGTCTCACTACAGATTGTTGGACCTCAGTCCAAAACCTTTCTTATTTGTGTCTTACTGCTCATTTTATCGATAAAGATGTGAAATTGCATAAAAGAATCCTGAACTTTTGTGTCATTTCCAGTCATAAAGGTGAGTCCATTGGTCGAGCTGCGGAGGAATGCTTAGTTGATTGGGGTATTAAGAAAGTTTGTGTTCTTACTGTTGATAATGCGTCTTCGAATGATACTGCCATTGCATTTTTAATGAGAAAGTTTGTTAAAAAGTCTGACGGTTTTATTTTAAGTGGAAAACATTTTCACATGAGGTGTGTTGCACATATTCTTAATTTGGTTGTGAGAGATGTGTTAAGTGAATTGAAAGGTGTTATAACAAAAGTTCTTGCTGTAACGCCCCAATTCCGGATACCGATAAAATCGTTTGAATACCCGAAGTTGGCGCGCTACTTCCCGAAAAATTCGAAAACTTCCAAGATCGTAGGCCCGCAGTGAGGTCCAATTTAAAACTTTTGACCAATATGAACTCAATGGTTAAATTGCGGAAGCATAATAAACAAAGCGGAAGCAATTTGGTATCGATATATATATTAAATGTGAGCAGAACTACAGTAATCTAGTAAAAGTATCAGTTGTTAATCAAAAGTTAATACATCTTTGTTAGCTACCCGACTCACCTACAAAAGTTCTCTCAAAACCCAACATAAAGTGAACTCTCAAAACCCAGGTAGCTCATCTCCACCCTCCGGCTCGACCGGGCCCCATCCGTAATCTCCGACAATCGGCGCCTCTACTAGCGCAAGCGCATCCTCTGGGATCTCTGGGTCAAGGCCTAAGCACCAAAGATGGGTCAGATCTAAAAGATCTGGCAAGTCACAGCATACTACTAACATAGGACATATATATCAAATGAATAGAGACAGGTAAATAAATTAAAGAATAACAAGGTAATGAACTAGGCAGTTGAGCAGTAAAATCATAAGGAATCATGATAATAGAAAACATCGAACATAAAACAAGGTGGCACATTCACACGAGCTGGAATACCGCGGGATATTATGCCGCGACCCTCCCATACTGAACACAGTTGCGGCGGGAAAATCTCACCAGTGCTGGGAATTACTAATCCCGCAAATCACTCATCAATCTTATCACACTCATCACTCAAGACCGGACACGGTATCACACCGTCCGTCTTAACACCATAGCTCATCATGATAGCTCCTCAACACTCATAATAGCTCCTACCGGGGATGATCAGTCCACAGGCTGAGCGTAAATCAACCGAGTGAATGTTAATGCCGACTCGAGAATACTCTAAGGGTCTGTGTCTGTCTAGGCTTTGCCTTGCGTGAACAAGGTCCTAACCAAGTCTCTAAGAGGTTTATATAGCAATTAATCAATGGATTGTAATTCAAGCCCAAGCCCACTCGTTGGATCCATACCAAGGCCCATCAGCACATGGCTTGGTCTAAAACAGTCCAAACGAGGCAGCACATCCATTTATACTGATAAACAGTTCCTTCTAATCCAACATGACTTAAAATCCCAATATAAACTACATCTTCCAACTAAAGGTACACATCTCCACACTTAGGCCCAATAAGGGCCCGCCTAGACACAGACACGGGTCACTGTTATCCAAATCATACTAACGGGTCACCTCTAAGATATCCTAGGTTCAGGTCCTCCATTTATATTTAATTAACCGTTAACAGCTATACTAAGGATATAAGTGTGACAGTAAATAATAGAAGTGAAGCATGAACTTCAATAAGAGAATCAACGGGAATAACAACAGTCCAATCCTAGGTAATAGACCGCGTTCAGGTTCAGGTCCATCTCCGGTAATTTGATCTCTAAGTGAAGTCACTGATGCCATATGATACTGTGTTTGGTGCTCATGAGGTTACGGGCATCATTGACAACTCTTAGGGGACAAATCATCTTAGATTAAACGACTAAAACCCTAATCGGTGGTCCCCACGTGTCAAGGTCGAGCCACGCCATTGACTCGTGCTTGGCACATTGATGGAAGTTCATTTGGATGGTCAATGGGCCCCACAATCGATCAATCATAAAACAAATGCTAAACTCACATCTTAGTGTTCACAGTGTGGCAGGTCGACCTGGCAAGGGTCGGGTCGATCTGCTCCACTAGAATCAAAGTTGGGACTTGGTTTGGATTCTGGAATTTTCAGTGTACCCGATTGACCAGGTGGCCAGCCAGTCGATCTGGTACACAGGTGTACCTGAGTCAACAGATTCCAGGCCAAACCTCAACTTTTGCACTAAAGTCTGGGTCTGATGGAAAATCCAAGTCATACACAAACTATTCGAATTGGGTTCATAAAATACTCTGGGCTTAATCAAATTATAAAATCTAATGAAATTTCTAAAGGTATAAATCTAAAGGGTCCAAACTAATTTAAATTAATAAAAGACTAAGGGGTCTTTATTTCCAATTTCTAAAATTAATAGGGTTCCATAAAAGCTAAGGGTCCTACTTTCCTAATTTTCTAAAACTAATGGGTTATGGATTAGTGGGCCCCACTGGTCCCGGCTCCAATTTGGTTCAATAAAAACTAAGGGGTCTATATTACCAATTTATGAAAATTAATGGTGCTAATTGTATGCATTAAAAACTAAAGGATTAATTTTAATTAATATAACTAGTGGGTTATTGGATTAGTGGGCCCCACTGGGCCCAGGTGAAAAGCCCTCCATCCAGAACCTATCAGGCCACCCCCTTTCCCACGTAAGCACACATCAACCAACTTTCCCCTCTCCTATTCCTATACACCTTCCACCCAGAGGGCCACTCATCCCATCCCAAAAAAATTGCCATTGATGGGTTTTGAAACCATAACGTTACAACTTGTACTGGGCCTGATAACAGTGAGTTGTGTAACCATTGACCTACTCCCCTACTGTTCCAGAATAATAAAAAAAGAGAAGGGAAGCTACATAAAGCAAGTGGGTATACAATTTCCCCATGCTTCCTCGGGCTACCAAACCACCCATCCCCTTCACTTAACACAAAAATCGATCTGCAACAGAAAGCTTTGTGCAGAAAACAGCTCTCGCCTGATACATGGAGAAAGCAACGATCGTGTGACCCACTGATCAAGGGCCCACGATCAGCCCCATCATCCAGGTCGCCCAAGGTGTCCCTACATGATGTGTGGTCCGGATCTCCAAAGGTGACCCACCTGGACCCCATTGATCTCAATACCAAAAAAACCCAAAATCTCACTGTGTTCCATTTACAGTCACTATTTCCATTTATAGTCACTGCAACAGTTGCCCCCCCTTCATCCAATTTCTAATCAATTGTTTCTATACAAATCCATTTATCAAATAAACAAATAAAATTGTAAAATCACTACAATGCCCATTAATCCAACACCCATTTAGACCCATTGATCTTCCAAATGGGGGGGGTGAAACCCCCATCCATCAATGTCCAATCCATCCAACTAAACAACTAAGCTCCAGGTAAATTTCTAGGACTTGATTAATAACAGACATGAACTAAAACCACAGAAATCAAGAAATATAACATACATTCTAAGTTAAGAGTAAGGTGCACTTGCCTTTGTGAAGTGTAGGTTGTAGAGAAAGAGAAAGGAAGAGAGAATCCCAACCCAATGAAGAAGAAGATGATATAGCAGCTCCTAAAGCAATTCTCCCAGCACAACAGTAGCTTAATACTTAGGGAAGAAATGAGAGAGGAAGAAGGAGAGGAAAATGAGATGAATAGTAGTAGGGTTTCTTGGGAAATGGGCTAGTTTTATAGATTGGGGGAGGTGGCTAAAGACTGAAAAGCCCTTTAGGGTTGCATAGGATTAGGATTAGGGTTAGGGGCATTAGGGTCTTTAGGTGGAAAGTTCTAGAAGATGCTTTTGCAATAACCCCCTATAGTAAACCATATTAACTAGCTAGGGCCTCCACTCACTAATAAACCCTAGAATTACACTAGACACCCTACAAACTCAATTACCCACTCAACTAAGCTAGTCTAACTACAACTTAGGGAAAATCTATCTAATTACCCTGATTAACCCCTAATTAGCATAATTAGCTACTAATTAATAATGAGTAGCCAATAATTGACAATAATTAGTATACAAAAGATAAATTAGAGGGCCCACAAGGGTGGGGCCTCACACTTGCTGCGGTTAAGTATGTGAGGAGTTCTCCACAAAGACAACAACTCTTTACAGCATGTGCGGAAAAAGAGGGAATAGAAAGTGATAGTTTGTTGTCTTTAGATGTTCCAACTAAGTGGTACTCTACATTCCTCATGCTAGAAAGAGCAATTAAGTTTCAAAAAGCCTTTGACAGATTGGATGAAGAAGATGATAAATTCAGCAAGGAATTTGATGAATTAGAATTAGATGGACCTCCTTCTCCTATGAATTGGAATGATTGTATGCTTATTTGCATGTGAGTTCGAATTTGTACTTTACTGAAGTTTGTGACATTGTTGGATCTTTAAATGAATTGTCTATGATGGAGGATTTTTTTTTTAGGAGTATGTCTATTAAAATGAGATTGAAATTTGATAAGTATTGTGAACCCATTGATAAAATGAATATGATGTTATTGGTTGCAGTTGTGTTGGATCCCCGATATAAGTTGAAATATGTGAAGTTTTGTTATACCTACTATTTCAAGCTTCAAATATTTCACGTGATTGAGCTAACCCAAAAGTTAAGAAATGCATTAGATGGTATTTATGAGGAGTATAAACAATATGGGTCAGCTACTGCATCATCATCAAGTCAGACATCTGAAATAGAGGTTGACCAATCAAGTTTGCAAGCACGTGACCCTTCATTGGTGTTTGAGAAACATTTGGAAGAAGAAGAATGTGAAGGAAATAAGTCAGAAGTGGACACGTATTTGGAGGAAGCTCGTGAAAAGATACATGAAAATACAAAGTTTGAAATTTTGAGTTGGTGGAAAACAAATTCGGTTAGGTATCATGTTCTTTCTCAAGTTGCATGGGATATTTTAGCCATTCCTATATCTACTGTTGCTTCTGAGGCTGCTTTTAGCACCGGTGGTCGTGTCCTAGATCGATTCCGTAGTTCTCTTTCCCCTAAACTTGTGGAATGCCTAATTTGTACACAAGATTGGTTGAGAGTTTATGATACATCAATTCATGATGTGGAAGAAATTATGGAGGAGTTTGCTGATCTGGAGACTCTGGACTTAGGTATTTTTATTTTTATAAAATTATGTTTTAGTTATCTTCAATGTTTAATTAAATTATTCTAATATATTACTTGATGTTCCTAAGTTTGACAAGTTGATATCAAGTGTGAAGTTGAAGTTGGTGATGGATGCTGAAGGCAGGGGTTGACACAGAGGGCAATACACCATGAAGCTATAAGGAGCCTGGGATTGGTTGGATGACTAGTTTCCTTTTTGTTGTTAGTTTTGTTTGGCTTTTGTCTATGGTTCCTCTAAGCAACGTCATTTGTTTAAATTGGCTTCTTGAAGCTTTGAAGCTGGTCTTTGTCTTTCTTGTAATGGAGTTTGATTTGTACATGGTCATATAAAGTCGTAGATTAAAGTGTAGTTTGAAGGTTCCATGGATCTCTTTTATGGGTTTTTCTTGTACTTGTCACTCTTGCATCATCATTGGGTATGTGTTGTTATTTGTATATTTGGGGTGCATATTCTGATTGAAATATGTTTTTTTTTTTTAATTTAGTAAGTTATTTGTTTTCATTTGTTGCATGTCTGATGGAGTTTTCTTTGACCAGATGTGTTGCTGCTGAGAGAGTAGTTCATGGTTTTTTTTTTACATGTAATGTACATGGACGGATTGAATGGATTAATCCGATCCGGTCCGGTCATCCACGGATCGGATCGGATTTTACTAGTCACGGATTGGTGACGGATTTGAAATCCGTCAATTCGTAGGTAACGGATTGGTGACGGATTTGGCCCAATCCGCACCAATCCGATCTGTGTACACCCATTACCGGGACCCAAGTGAGCCATTGGATGACCCATCCGATCCATGGATCCAAAGGAGGACCCACCGACGATCCATTAGGTGGTGGACCCGTGCAAGGTGGGCCCAACGTCTTCGAAGGAGGACCCACCAAGGACCCATTAGGTGGTGGACCTGTGCGAGGTGGGCTCAACGTCTAATCAGAGAGAAGGATATGACGTGTTTTAGGAAACAGTTAAGAATTGAGATTTTGTTTTTGTTTGTTTGTTTTTTTTTTTTTTAAAGTTTTAGTCATTGTTTGGGCCATTCAGTTTCTTGCCTTGATACCGGGACCCAGGTGGGCCACCTGATGACCCATCTAATTCGTGGATTCGAAGGAAAACCCATGGACGACCCAGTAGGTGGTGGACCCGTGCAAGGTGGGCCCTGTTTGGCACACCATCCAACGTCTGATAAGAGAAATGAGGAGTATTTGTTTTAGGAAGCAGTTAAGAAGCGAGATTTTTTTTTTAAAGTTCCAGTAATTGTTTGGGCCATTTAGTTTCTTGCATTGATATCGGGACCCAGGTGGGCCACCCGATGACCCATCCGATCGGTGGATCCGAAGGAGGACCCACCGGAGACCCATTATGTGGTGGACTTTCGCGACGTGGGCCCTATTTGGCCCACCATCCTGCGTCTGATCAGAGAGAGGGAGAGTACGTGTTTTAGGAAACAATTATGAATTGATAATTTGTTTTTTTTTTTTTTTTTTAAGTTTCAGTCATTGTTTTGGCTATTTAGTTTCTTATGTTGATACCGGGACCCAGGTGGGCCACCCAATGACCCATCTGATCCATGGATCCGAAGGAGGACCCATGGGCAACCCAGTAGGTGGTGGACTCGTGCAAGGTGGGCCCTGTTTGGCTCACCACCCAACATCTTATTAGAGAAAGGGATAGTACGTGTTTTAGGAAGCAGTTAAGAAGCGAGATTTTTTTTTAAAGTTTCAATCATTATTTGGGCCATTCAGTTTCTTGTGTTGATACCGGGACCCAGGTGGGCCACCTGATGATCCATTTGATCCGTGGATCCGAAGGAGGAGCAACCGGAGACCCATTAAGTGATGGACCCGTGTAATGTGGGCCCTGTTTGCCCCACCATCCTGCGTATGATCAGAGAGAGGTAGAGTACGTGTTTTAGGAAACAATTAAGAATTGAGAATTTGTTTTTGCTTTTTTTTATTTTTTTTTATTTTAAGTTTTAGTCATTGTTTGGGCCATTCAGTTTTTTGCGTTAATACCGGGACCCAGGTGGGCCACCCGATGACCGATTCGATTCGTGGATCTAAAGGAGGACCCATGGGCGACCCAGTAGGTGGTGAACCCGTGCAAGGTGGGCCATGTTTGGCCCACCATCCAATGTCTGATCAGAGAAAGGGATAGTACGTGTTTTAGGAAGTAGTTAAGAAGCATGATTTTTTTTTAAAGTTTTAGTCATTGTTTGTGTCATTCAGTTTCTTGCGTTAATACCGGGATCCAGGTGGGCCACCTGATGATCCATCCGATCCGTGGATCCGAAGGAGGAGCCACAGGAGACCCGTTATGTGGTGGACCCGTGTGATGTGGTCCCTGTTTGGCCCACCATCCCGCGTATGATCAGAGAGAGGTAGAGTATGTGTTTTAGGAAATAGTTAAGAATTGAGATTTTTTTTTCAAGTTTCAGTCATTGTTTGAGCCATTCAGTTTCTTGCGTTGATACCGAGACCCAGGTGGGCGATCCAATGACCCATCTGATCCGTGGATCCGAAGGAAGACCCATGAGCATCCCAATAGGTGGTGGACCGGTTCAAGGTGGGCCCTGTTGGACCAACCATCCAACGTCTGATTAGAGAGAGGGAGAGTATGTGTTTTAGGAAGCAGTTATTGGATTCTAATACTATTTATTATTATTATTATTTTTATGTTTCAGTCATTATTTGGGCCATTCAGTTTCTTGTGTTGATACTGGGACCTAGGTGGGCAACCCGATGACTCATCTGATCCGTGGATCTGAAGGTTGACCCACTGGAGATCCATTATGTGGTGGACCCATCCTGCATTACGTAGCTGTTTTTTTTTTAGGAAATTATGTGGGTCGGTTAGTGAGTGGAGAGAGAGGACAATGGAGAGGTAGAGGAGATACTGACACGTGGAACCCTGTGGTTAAATGAAGGGAGACTACATTCTCTTAATAATATAGATATTTATGTACACACAATTTTTTTCAGAAAATAATAGGTAAAATTATAGAGAAGAAGTCACTTTAGCGTGTGTAAAACACTAAAATTTGTGTATGTACATTTAATGTGTTTTTTTTATTATAATAAATCCTCTTCCAAATTTTCTTTTATTTTTTAAGACTCTAAAAATCTTGTAAGTACTTAGGCGGAACATGCAGTGCATGGATGACTGGCTGATCGTGGCATTGATAGATTAGGTTAGTTTAGGACTAGGGCAAGTATGGGTACACACAACACCAAAAACAGGAAATTGGAACGGAAAAGCGTTCCTAATCCTTCCGTTCCTAATCCGTTAAAGTGTTCCAATTTCCTGTTTTTGGAACGGATTAATGGATTAGGAACGGTTGGTACCAAATTGGAACGCTTTTGGAACGGAAAAGCGTTCCTAATCCTTCCGTTCCTAATCCGTTAAACCGTTCCTAAAGCGTTCCAATTTCCTATTTTTGGTGTAGTGACATTTTTGATAGGGTGTTCAAGGCTAAGATCGGCCAGGTTGAAGTGTATCTAGGCTCGGCCCTATTTTAAAAACAAAGGCCCACATCTACCCCAAGCTTGACATGCTTTGAAAATGTCAACTAAAACCTGCCCATTTAACTCAAGCTGGGATGAACCCAAGTTCTTTGAAGTAGTTGTACATACTTTCTAGCCAATGTTTGGACACACTATCACCAACCTACAAGCACTCCTTATTCCGGGTGGGTCGGCCATCGGCCAGAATCTGGGCTTTATACTTCACCTAATCCAAGCCCCAACCATATGTTAAATGGGCCCAATTATATATTCAAGCCCAGCCCAAAGCGGTTTGTGTCGGATGGGGCCCACATTATAGCGTGCTCTGTGTGCTCTCTCGGGCACTCCACAATCTTCTCCTCGAATTCCATCCCTTTTCAGAATCCCTTCCATAACACTAACACCAGAGAGAGAGAGTGAGAGTTAGGGTTTTGTTAGAATGGAGAGAGGTTGCTTATCCTTCACCACCTTCCCTTCAAGCCCTTGTCTCTATCATGGGGTGCCTTCAAACCATCTCCAATTCAACCCAACACATCCCAACCCACTCAAGAACAACAAGAGAATCGTTTCTATGGCTGCCATTCAGGGTCCTAGAAAAACCCTTGCTTCAGATTGGGATCTCTATATCTCTTCTGTTACAGCTAGCCCTTGGATGCCCAGAATAGAAGAGCTCGACACCACCAACATGCTCCTCAGGCAAAGGATCGTCTTCTTGGGCTCTCAGGTCTCTCCTTTCCCTCCTCCACTTTGCACCCTTTTCGTTCTTTTTTTTTTTTTTTTTGGGCTTCCTTTCCTAGATTAGTGATTGGGATATCTCAGAATTTGATGTGGGTGTGCTTGTTCTTGTTAGTTTTATGTTATGGGGTGTAAAGATTTTATTTTTGGAGTGGTGAAAACTAGATTAATGTTGGGTTTTTGGTGAAATGTGTTTTTTTAGTTGCTGTGTTGAGGATTTGGGTGTTCTTTGTGTGATTTTTTTTTTGATGATTTTAGTTGTGTAAGCAAGTTGATGTTTTTACTATTTTGCTTTTAGGTGAATTCGATTGCTGTTGTGTCTAGGTTAAAGTTTCATCATTGGAGTTTTTCTTTATTCTTCTTTTAGGGCTTGTATGCCTAATTGGTACTGAATTCTTAGGAAATCATTGTAAAGTTGGTTCTAAGTTCTGACTTCTAATGTAGCAGTAATGGTAAAAAGGTGAGGAGTGAAGGGGTGTGAGGTGGAGAGATAGATGGAGCCATCACATTCCTGGGACTTAATTTATTAGGGTGATGGGTGGGTAATCATTTCATTTCAAAGGGGTGGTTATTTGAAGGCTCCTTGTAAACCTTAACATTTAATCCGTCACTTTTAGCTGTTTCCATGGAAAGGCATCACTTCAAAGTAGTAGGGATTGAATACTAATGAAACATACAGGCCTGAATTGAATTGTGTTCTGTTTTACTCTTCTCATCTTCCACATTTTCACAAAGATCTAAGCTCTCAAACATTGAGACTTGAGCCCTTGGGGTATCTTTTCTCTGCTTAATTAAAAGAAGATCGATGGCAGGTGTTGGATTGGTGATCAACTCACTGCTTTTAGTTCAGGTCCAGATGATTAATTATACTTTTCAAGTGAGTAATACCTCATTTTTTTGCATTTATATGCTAATGGCACAGGATAAGTGATTATTTTCCTTTCTAATCATTCCCATATATAATCTTCATCTTCTTTGACCTTGTCCTCTATTTTATTGGTATAATCGTTGAGAAATCGAGAATACTTTGGGTGGGATTGACTAATATTTCTGAGAGGAAGGATGTAGATGACAATGAATTCTTATGCTTTTTTCTTCTAAACACTTTTTTTCTGAAAGTTGTTCGTTGACAGATTTCTGTGATTGATGGACTCCTGTTGTCACTTCTCATCCTTTTCTTATAACTTTTTAAGATTTAAGAATATGGTGTTTTCTTTAAAACCCTGTTCACTTTGTGTTTTGAATATAGTATATTCAAGGTGTTATATAAATGCTTTAATGTGCAGGTTGATTCCATGACTGCTGATCTGATTATCAGTCAGCTCCTATTTTTGGATGCAGAAGACCACAAGAAAGATATAAAGTTGTTCATAAATTCACCTGGAGGTTCTGTTACTGATGGTATGGATTTGATTCATTTAATTAAAAAATTGTTATTGATACAAATCAAAGGGCGCCAACAAACCCTCACCTACTTATCTTCTCCCGAGTGTAATATCCAAACCATAAGACTAGAAAATCCAGGAAATCGTTCTTATAACCCTGTCTCACAATTAATAATATATGTTATTCAGAGACTCTTGCTGTAAATAAGCTTAAATTTACTAAAAACAATCATAGACAACTAAGCGACTAACACAATTGAATCCATATCTCAAACTGAAAAATGGATCCAGGCATCTTGTTGGATTGGATCAATGCTGTTGGATGCTACTTTGAGTGAAATAATATGTTAGTTCATGATTGAGTATTCTGTCAAATGGAATGTTATAAAGCAGTTGCTCTTGTATGGTGTTACAGCTCATAGAGGGTCTCTTGCAATGACTCTCACAAGTCACAACCCCCTATACTAACATGGGATGATATGAAACTGATATTGGTTGACAAGTTTCTGCATGATGATTATCCATTTTTCACCAGTCCTAGATTCAAATTTATAATGTGCCCAGTTGTCCAGATGGTGGACCCATACCTGGTTTTTCTTGGTGCGTCCTTTGGTTTTTGAGTATGTGGGGGCCCATTTTCATCCCTAGGCATAATCTATGAATAATTGACCTCTATTCTTGGAAGTTGAATATTCAAGCTTGGCTTTCTTTTATGAATCATATATGATTTTATGGTTTGAGCATAATGGCATACCAGTAGAGACTTCAGTGATGTTTCGGAAATAGATAAACATAGTATTTCACATGGGACCATTATGGTGAAAAAGCCCACAGATTAGATGGTTTGGTCTGGTTTGTGGGGACCCGTGGGACTATGCCATTCATGGGAGGGGGAGGGGATGGAAAGATCTCAATGAGACCTTAGGGTGTATACCCCTTGATTCATGGCCCTAAAATATAATAGTTTTAAAAGGCATCATTTATTTCCTCTCTTTTATTTCAATCCAGAGGTCTGTAATGGTTGGATGAGTGTCATGATTTAGGCTTATAACAATTCACCGAGAGAAGGAATGCAAGCATGGATGGGGGCTTAAGTTGATCATAGGTGGCTCCAAAAAATAAGCCAAAGTGCATGGTTCTTATGTGCAAAGTTTTTGCACTTGAACATTTTTGTGTACATGTTTGTGTTACCATCATCATTAAAGCTTTGTCCCAGCAGTTGTCCTCTACATGGATTCTGTTTGCATTCACGGAATTTTTTTTTTTTTTTTTTCAGAATTCATGTTTGAGTTATGACAAAAGTTTTACGCTGACTGTGAACCTACCTAACTCAACCCTCTTTTATTTGGGCTTGGTGCCAGCAGTAAAAACTTGTTAAGTTTAAATTGGCTTTCAAAGGCTTAGTACTTGATACAAATATTTGAAACTATTTGGGTTATTTATACTTGTGTGTGTATAAATATAAATCTAAAGGCCTTCAAATATATGAAAATGTTCAGAAAATTTACAGATATTTTTGGATTTCAATAGAAATTCATCTGACTATGGCCTAGTGCTCAATTCAATATGGCGGATGCATATTGGTTTTGGGGCTGGTTGATACAGGCTCCAATACCTATTTTTTGAGAGTCTCCAATATGTGCAAAGGAATTCTTGATACTTCTTTGTTTATTTTCCCTGGTTTGTAATGAGGAATTGGGACAGTGATGCTGTTCTGTTATTCACTAATTTTTATAGGAATGGGGATATACGATGCTATGAAGCTGTGCAAGGCAGATGTGTCCACTGTTTGCTTGGGACTAGCAGCATCTATGGGAGCGTTTCTACTTGCTTCTGGAACTAAAGGAAAGAGGTTTTGCATGCCAAATTCAAGAGTGATGATCCATCAACCATTGGGAACTGCTGGAGGCAAAGTGAGTCTTCTTGATCTTATAGGCATTTATCCTGAATAATGAGTTTCTAACAAGATGCCTACTTTCGTTTTCCTTCTTGAAGTCTTTACCCTTGGATACTGATCATACATGGTTTCTTCCCCCTTTTGTGAGACACCTGTTCTAATTTGGCTGTATGCCTTTTAGACCTTGATCAGGGTGCAAGTACTGATACTTGATTATGTACATATTGTGATGTTTTAGAACAAAGATTGAGTGGCACTGTCAGTAAGTCATTGTGGCTTGTATGGTTTTGTGCCTAGCCTATCAT
The DNA here is from genome assembly GCA_038049695.1 of Cinnamomum chago. Classification (NCBI taxonomy): domain Eukaryota; kingdom Viridiplantae; phylum Streptophyta; class Magnoliopsida; order Laurales; family Lauraceae; genus Cinnamomum; species Cinnamomum chago. The sequence continues at coordinate 62,695,685 of CP142460.1, read as the reverse complement.
AGGTCAGACTTGGGCCAACCTGGGCCGAAATCTAAGTTCGACAATATCTCCTACCGATGAGTGGCCCAGGACTGAATATAGACCAATATATATGGTGTCATGAGTTTGGCATATGCCAATGGGTGTGTTCAGGCCGATGCAAGATTGGTTTGTCGGTAGTTCTAAGCTTGATGTCGTGTGCCAGGGAATCCTCTTTTTTTGTAGCCTGTGTCACTCAACCAAGATACATGGCCTAGCAGGCCAATCTTCTCCTTTGCGGTCTAACCACACACCGCTCTTAGCTCACATGAAGAGAATTTATGTTGCTTGATTGGCTGAGTTGCAAATCATTGGCCAAAATCCAAATTTGACTATTTTTCTACTGATGACTGTCCCAAGGCTGAGTCTAGACCAATATATATTGTGTCATGAGTTTGACATGTGCCAATGGGTGTGTTCAGGCTGATGCAAGATTGGTGCATTGATAGCTCTAAGCTTTATGTAATGTCTGGGGAAGTCTCTTTCTTTGTAGCCTGTGTCATCCAACCAAGATACATGGCGCAGGTCAATCTTGTCCATTGCAGTCTAACCACACACCCCTCATAGCTCATCATCATCATCAAACGCTCATAGCTCACACGAAGAGAATTTATGTTGCTTGATTGGCTGAGTTGCAAATCATTGGCTAACATCTCTAATATGTAAGGCCATGATCTCACTGTCAGCAGCAATCTGGACCTAATCTGGACTTTTCTGGCCTACTTAACTCTATTTCAAAGACCCTTCTATTTTAGAAACTTCTGCTACTATGCACCGTTCTTGTCTATCTGGCTTTTCTGTACTAACTGGCACAATTCTCCATTCTTTTAAAGTATCCACTTCAATTTTCATTCATGTTGAAGATTTCACTTTATTTTGTAAAAGTAGGCATGTCCCATCTTTCATACCTGCTCTGTTAGACTAGTAAGACTCGTTGTGTGGATGGTCAGCTACTGAGTAGTCCATGTTGCCAGGGGTCGGGTTCAGGCTTGGTTCCAATACTTACTAGCTGTTTCAATTTTATTTTTATTTTATTTTTAATTTTTAATTTATTTATTTTTAACCTTGTGGATTCAGGAGGTTGGATCCAAACTGTGGGATATGCACCATTCATACCTGGACCTGAACCTGACATGTCTGTTTTGCGAAACAAAAGGACAAAAAGTCCTCGACATCATGCTTTACCAGAATCAATCCTTCACATTTGATCCAAACACTCATTAGCGGGTTCCTATAGTACATACAGAGTAATGTATTGTTGCAGTGTGGCTTAGGAGTACTTGGCTTTGATGTCACGACAGAAATAAGGAAGAGACCCTGAATTCTTATGCAGATCTGTAGACATATGCCTGAGATAGGATGTGTAATGATTGGCTTTTTGGAACTAACCCCACCCATTTACTACTAGCTAAATCCTCAAGGAGCATTGTGGACCCTAGCATGCGTATCTAATTGCTAGATTTGAGGACTGTCAACATGTACGAGCGTAACACAGATGATTATCAAAATAAATGAGAGATATGAGCACGACAAGTCCTTTGATCAAACAATTGGTGCTATAAAAAATGGAGCAAGACTATAAATATCCTAATGTCGGCTAGACCTTAATGAATGCTCTCACACAGTACTATTCTTGCCTGATGATCACATGGATATCTTGTGCTCATCACTTAAATTAGGGTGGCTCATTGATAAAATAGTCTACCCTCTTGAAGGGATCCATATACTCTAGACGCCCCCTATAGTTCTGCCATTTAAAATGTCTAAACCTTCTCTACATGACCCGTATCTTAATTATCAAGATCAGACTTCTCCTCTACAATTTTTTTGGAAGCATGTTGGAGTTGGTCATGGGGATTGATTGCATGGGCATACACCCTTATCTCCATGTTTGATGATGACCATCAGCTTGCCTCTCCTTTCTAGTGTATCTTCCTCCCCAGCATGATCTTTGTCTAACACTGACTGCTTCTGATGTGTGCCACTGGCGTCATCCTCTCCCAAAAATAATTGTCATCTCTTCCCAAAGGATGCCACTTGGTGTCATCCAACGGGCCACCCACCTTTGATTAAACCATGAATTCATGCCACTTGTCATCATCTGATGTCCCTTCTTATTTTGATCTCTCTCAAAGTTTCCCATGTGAAGGATCAAATTGGTCCCTGAACTTTTCAATAGCCCTTGGAGTGCTGACATGTGGCAAGCCATGATGCACGGATACTTAAAAAATGCAATGTATTGTGTTGTATCGTATCCGATACTTCACATTTTGTGTATAAAATCCGTGTCCCTGCCGTGTCTATGGCGTGTCCTTGCCGTATCCAGGCCATATCTGGGCATCATAGGTGGCAAGCATCTTTACTCATCATCAAAGCTTTCTCGTGAGATTTTTTTCTTTCTTTTTGATTGACAATAAATTTTACTCCAAAAAAGAAAAAGAGAACAAAACATGGGATAACAACGAAGCTTTCGCATGAGATTTTGACATCCGTCAATCAATAGAGCTCTCCCAACCTTTATTTAAATCCCGACCCTCTCTTGTTCAACTATGATGCCTAATTGCAGACATGGGATGCCCAGATATGGATACGAGTACAGACATGGATATGGGGAATGTGATTGAGGATACGGCTCTGCACCTTTGGAAATCTAGGACATGGATACACTGCCCTAATGTTTCTTTAGATCACTTTTAAATTTATGAAATTATTATTGGTTACGTTTCTTTGTAACATTTTTATTTTAGGAAGTAAGAAAATTAAAAGAATCATACAAAAGAATGGACTTGATTAGTAGGATTTGTTAAACTTGTACCCTAGAAGTATTGGCGCAAGATCGGGTACCAGTATGAGTATAGGATATGAGTGTTGTGTCAGACCCACACGAAATAAGGTGGGCTTGTACGAGTATCAGGGTATCATAGCAGTTCAAGTCTTCTTGCTCTCTCAGCAGTCCCAACTCCCACACGTATTAGTCTCCTAACACAGAAGAGAACAAGGGAATAGAAACATACCGGAAATGAGGGAGAGTAAAGAGAAATAGAAAGAAGGCAAAATGAGAGAAAATACCATAAAGGATGGCAATAAAATAGTACTATCAAGGAGAGTTCATGCCTTACACAGAACCCACTCAAGCAAGCCAATTAGACTTCTGATCAAGTGGTGTCAAGACCAATCCAAGGTGATCAATAGATCGAGCTGTGCTAGAGCTTTCACAATCATCCTTGGGTAACACTTCTACCTGCTCTCCCTCCATCCTCACTTGTCAAAGTTAGATTAGATAGCTTAACTCCTTTCTACATTACATTATCTCTCACTTCCAATATTATTGGGTTATGTTTTGCTGAGTATATATAGGGGAGAGAATTTGGGGTGGTGTTGGTTTTGTGAAGTAGTGGTCTGAGGGGTGTAAATTTTTCATAGGCCATGTGGGCCCCGGGGCAGGACTGTAACATGCATCGATGTGTATACAAGTGATTTAATTGGATCAAGGTCTACAAGTTTGGAAATGCTTGGGCCCGAACTCAACCAAAACTTCTTGACAACCAATACTCCAGCTCCAAAAATACATACCCATACTTGTTTTTCTGGGCTGGGTCCAGATAAACAGATACTCATGGTCACCTCTACATGTTTCCCTGTGCATGTGCCATTTATCTGAGCCCATGTTAAGCTCCTTTGTATTCCTTGGCAATGCTAACAAAGGATGCTTTCTTGCTGATAATAGAAATTGTTGTTTGATTAACTTTCTGAAAATCAGGTGACGTGTGATGGAGCTCTCACAGAGCTTCCCCACTACTGAACTGCACACCAGTCCCATTTGTTGTGATGAGGTCACTGGTCCATAACTTGTTCAGTTGATTAGTAATTTTAGTTGTTTTGTGGCAGACATTTTAATCACAAGTTGGTTTTTATGGGAGACATTTTAATAACATGTTGGTATGTGTTGATTGCTAACAAGTGATAAAGGTAGATTAAATATTTATGGCCTGTTTTTTTCATGTAATTTAATTCCTAGGAATTCTTATACTCCATATTTCTGTAAGTGCTTAAAAATGGAGAATCACAGGTGAATATCCAAAAAATGACCATCTAGTAACCTCCCCTGTAAAAGAGTATTGAATGAGGGGAAGATGGGAAATGTATACTCAGCAATCACCCCACCACTACCTTAAATCCTTCACCCCTCACCTCATTTCCTTCACTCCTCATCTCTTTAATAATCCTTCGGTGAAGCTCACCACGAGTTCCTATGTATTTTAAGCCAACAAGTGGGCCCTTTGTGTCTCATTTTGTTTCTGAAAGTGTCTTTGTATTTGATGCTTGGCATGCATTTACAATACCACATATATTTAGGCTTCAGCTCTCATGCACCTGGGTGTGTTTTGCAAATAATATCATCGAATAATATCATCATCATTGCAACCCCATCATATCTTTGCTAACAAGTAACACGATCATTTTATTTTATATTTAGGAATTAGGATGACGTGGATGCCTACATATTCATCGATACTGTGTGTTTTGGAGTTATTGTTGCATGCAGAATATAATCTTGCATTATCTTTGTTGTATATGAAATTTTTATCAATTTGTGCTTCTTCCCTGGATAAATCATATGCAGAATGGAAACTTTATATCATGATCAATAAAGAAATATTGTTTACTTTAAAAAAAATAAAGAGAAATTGTGTTTATTTTCTCAACAGGCAGTAGTAGTTTCTAAGTCATCTGTTTGCCCGAACATTCCATCAGTCATGCCTTAATGTCTATCAGAACACTCCTAGTTTTTTTTTTTTGAAGTAACAATGTTGTATATTAAAATGCGAAGTTAGTACAATGAAGAGCACTGAAAGACAGACAAAGTAATGCTGGTATAAGAGATATGTACCAGGCACCACCCTTGAAACCTAACCAATGGCAACGCTTAAATTACAAACACGATCAATCCCTTGCTTAGCTTTAGTGTCTGCCATGTCATTAGCAGACCTACTAACATGCTGAATAAAAACACAAGACTCCAATGAAAGATGTTTAATCTCATTAAAATAGAATTGCATTTTCCGTGGGCCTTTGAAAGCTTTTGCCCAAGATACGGCGTTGAAAGAATCACTTTCTATGATGAGGCAAACTTGGAATGAGTGACAGTAGATGCGAAGAGCTTCCAAAATGGCCAAGACTTCTGCTTCATTAGTCTTTAACCCCCACATTTTTTGAAAACATGTACAATACCTCTCCTTTGTGATTTCTAAGAACACCGCCAATGCCAGCTGGCCTTGGTTTACCACGAGCTGCTCCGTTCACATTAAACTTTAAACAACCGGATGGAGGAGGGCTCCAAGTCACTTTCTTCCTCTTCTTTGCTTCTCCCATCAACAAACATGCTCCCCAATTATACAAGATATTATCTATGTTGACATTTGAATTTGAAAATTCTTTTCTTGCACGAGCCCAAAGAACAATTCTTGTAGACACTTTAGATAGAATATCCTCCCAAGACGATTCTTTCTTGCTAAAAATTCTCTCATTCCTCTCCTTCCATACAGACCAAATAATAGAAAAAGGAATGATCTTCCTTAATACCAACCCACACCCGACCAAAGGAGATCCCCTCCAAGCCTCCATTAGCTCACCTAGGGACATTGGGGTACACCAAAACACATTGCATTTTTTGAAGAAATACCCCCAAATGTACGAAGCAACCCCACAGTGAAGGAATATATGATCTACCGACTCCCGCTCCCTCCCACAGAGACAACACATATCCGAAAAGGAATCTAACATCATCCCCCCCCTCCCTCTCTTAAATTATCTACTATTGAGATCTTTCCTGCAACTGCCAACAAACAAAAGGCCTAACCAAACCAATGCTGAAGAAGATCGCTCCCCCCTGTAAGAGTCCAACTCCCTGTAATAGGACTTGGAGGAAAAAGAACTTGTAGTGTCTGGCTTTCAAATACGAGAGTCCTCTTCGTCCTTGCATAAGAAAACATTAGAAATAAGACTCGACAAGGACTCAAACTCTACCAATTCCGACAGACAAAGGGCCCCACTAACACTCACTTCCCAAGAAACCTTCCCCTCCATCTCAGACATTATTATCCTTTACTAAAGACTCTTTATTAGAGACTACTCTAAACACTCTAGGGAACAATTGACATAAAAGACCCACCCCCACACAATCATCAAGCCAAAAACGAATTTTATCCCCCTTCCCTACTTTAAAAGATATGCCCTTACAAAAAAACAGATCCCCTCTCATTGGGCACATCCCCAAAAGTAGAAATGACACCCCCACAACCTTGACGACCTATATCTAGGGACTCTTTTGGGTCCCCACCCCCGCTCATCCTCCCCATACTTGGAAACTATTACCTCCCTCCACAATGATTCTTTTTCTTCCCCATATCTCCACCACCATTTATCTAACGAAGCCCAATTTTTCAACTCCTGGTTTCTCAACCCCAAGCCTCCTGCAAATTTTGGTTTAATTACCTCGTCCCATTTCATCAAATGCATCTTCTTTTTATTGCTATTGTCATCCCTTAGGAAGTTTCTCCTAATACAGTCCAATTTCTTCCTCACTGACGTTGGCATCTGGTATAAAGACATGCAGTATACTGGAAAATTGGACAATGATGATTTAATAAGTGTGATTCTACCTCCAAAGGAGAGATACTGCCTCTTCCATGTTGACAACTTCTCAAACTTTTCCACCACCGGATCCCATATTGCTATCGACCTTGGATTTGCACCAATAGGCAAACCAAGGTATTGAAAAAGAAGGCATCCCGCTCTGCAATGAAGCCTATTAGCCAAGCTCCAAATATTCTCCTATGAACAACCAACCCCCACTAAGAAGCTTTTCGATAGGTTTATCTTCAAACCCAATGCTAACTAAAAACTTCTTAGCATCCTCTTTAGAATTGCCAATTCCTCCCGATTTGTAGATGTGAATAGAATCGTATCATTTGCAAATTGGAGGTGAGTTACAATTTCACCACCACTTCTTGCTTCAAATCCAGAAATTAACCCATTCTCTTCCTCCTTTAGGAGTGCCCCCATAGCTTCCGCCACTATCGTGAATAGAAATGGGGAGAGTGGATCTCCCTGTCTCAAGCCTCTTGATGCTTTAAAAAGATGAGTGGGAGAGCCATTGACAAGAGCTGAGAATGATGCAGAAGAGATGCATTGTTTGATCCACCCTCGCCACCTATTGCTGAACCCAAATATTTCCAACATATAATCTACAAACTTCCAATCTACATGATCATATGCCTTCTCCAAGTCAATTTTAAATATTGCTCCTTCCTTGCGTGCCCTCTTCCTAGAGTCAATTAGTTCATTCGCAACCAAAATCCCATTGAGGATTTGTCTTTTGGGAACAAAAGCCCCTTGGGCAGAACTAATGATGAAGGGAAGAACCTTTTGTAGTCTATTCGCCAAAATCTTTGATAAGAGTTTAGAAATACATCCTAAGCTTATTGGCCTGAAATCTTTCAAAGACACTGGATTTGGCACTTTGGGAATAAGACATAAGAAAGTAGCATTAATTTCTCTGTTCAACCTTCCTCTCCGATGAAATTCTGATAAAAATTAACAAAAATCCTCTTTTAGAACATCCCAAGAAGCCTTAATAAAGGTAAAATTAAAGCCATCTGGACCCGGCGCTTTGTCTCATACACAATCCGCTAGAGCCTTGCTCACTTCCTCTTCCTCAAAACTCCATTCCAACCATATCTTAAGGTCCTCCTGAATTGAAGCGAAGGCAATACCCTCCCATGTCGGTCTTACAATATCCTCACTAGAATACAATTCTTCAAAGAAATGGGCAATTTCCTCCTTTACATCTGTTGGTTCCACTAAGAACCTGTTTCCTCTTCTGATCTTCCCAATGTAGTTAATCCTTCTTATAGTACTAGGCATTCGATGAAAAAATTTAGTATTCTTATTGCCCCTCTTTCAACCAAAGGGCTCTGGATTTTTGCCTCCATGATATTTCTTCCATTCGGCTAATCTCCCACAACTTATGTTTAGCCTCGTTCCTTGCTTTCTTCTCATCTTGATCGAACAATCTGTCTTCTTCTAGCTTGTCCCAAACTTCTACTTCCTTTTCTAATTCGGATCTAATGATATCTAAATTGCAAAAAGATACCTTATTCCATTCCTTGATTTTTCCTTTCAATCCCTATGACTTATTCATTAGAGTGAAGCCTGCGAACTCATTATATTCAAACTGGAACCACAAATCTCCCACTTTAGGTTGGAAATCCTTGTGTAATAACCAACTGTTCTCAAACCGAAATGGTTTAGCCCCCAATTAATCTCATTGGATGCTAATTTTATGGGTGCATGATCTGAAACCAATCTTGGAAGTGCAACCTGGATGACGCCTGGAAATAGTTCTTCCCATTATCTATCAATTCTACTCATGGCTGCCCTTTCTTGATTGTTGGACCATGTGAACCTTCTCCTAGCCAGTGGCATGCCTAGTAGTTCATTCTCATTGATACACTCTGAGAAATTTTCCATACTTCTTTTTATACGTCTACCATCTCTCTTCTCATGGGAGAACCTAACAACATTAAAATCACCACCGACGAACCACGGAAATGCCTACTGAGAAGTGATGTTTGTAAGCAACAACCAAAATCCATCTCTTTGTGAATCTTCGTGAGGCCCATACACATTTGCCGCAGCCCAAAGGAAGTCTTCTTTAATATTCCTAAATTTAATAGCTAACACCCTTTGAGATCTATTAATGTCCTCAACCTTCAAAAAGTTATTGTTCCATAGAGTAATGAGACCCCCTGATTCCCATTCGGATGACACCCATTCCCATCCACAACTCTGAGAGCCCCATATGTCCTGAATAATGTGAGTAATATCTTTTGAAATCTTTGTTTCTTGGAGAAATAGGACACAGATCCTCTGTTTCTTAACCAGCTTCCTCACCACGGCCCTTTTCTCTAGTTTTCCCGAACCCCTTATATTCCAACTTACAACAATCATTATCGACGTCCCTGTAAAATAACCCCCATGACCATGGCGTTCTTCTCTATGCTGTCTGATCAACATCTCCCCTTGTCTTGTCTTGGTGTAGCTCTATCTCCTCTTTCTCGATCCGTGAGATGTGCAAAATTGCATTCTCATTTGGCCCAAAATTAAGTCCCGAAATTTTACCAACTTCAATCACATTCATTCCTTCATCCGTTGACGAAGTTGCTGACCCACTCTATGAGACTGTCCATCAGAATTCTTGGCCTGCACCTGACCCAGACCTTCGATGCCGCTTGCATTCCTTTATCCAATTTCTACTACTGATGTTTTATAGACCTTGTTTTGAAAGAGTTCAAGGCAATAGGATTATCTACAGACATTAGAGACGCCATAGATTCCCTCCTAAAATGTGCTGACCCCTTCTCCCTCGCCTGTTTTCCCCACAACTTCCTCCATCTTGCTGTCACCAAGGGAAAAGAGTTCGCCTTTACTTTATTTCTACCTTTCCTAGAAACATGCAAGGACTTATCAAATTGCTTTTTTAAAAATGAGCAAATTACAATGATCATTTTTAAGAACAAATAAAAAAAAAGACCACATATAATGGAAGTATTTTGGAGACTCTGGATCACAAGATAGAAGTGTCATTAACCAAAGGAGGAGGGCATCCCCTATGACAATAGAGCCCATTGGATGAATAGTTTGGATCTATGACAATGTGAAAGATTATATATTTCTTCCTCATGATAAGGAAGATGTTCATTTGCTATGGATGATACTCTAAAACTACATTTTGGGTGATGTGATTGCAGACAACAGATATGGGATTGCGGATTAGGGAAATGGCTTACCATAGAGTCAAGATGAACAAAGTATTCTCAAGAATTACTGGGAAGCCTGAGAAGCAGGTGGGTATTTCATAGTTACCATTCAGCCTCAAGATTTTTTTTTTCTTAAGTATTATTTATTTCAACATTTATGACATGAAGGTACAAGTTATCACATTTTGTCTTTCTATTGTTTTTGTTTCCATGCTTGCAGATTGAAGAGGACACTGACCGTGACTATTTCATGAATGCTTGGGAGGCAAAGGAATATGGTCTGGTAGATGCAGTTATTGATGATGGGAAGCCAGGTTTGGTTGCACCAATTGCAGATGCAATTCCTCCACCAAAAACACGTGTGTGGAATTTCTGGAAAATTGAAGGCAGTAGAAAAGCAAGGAAGAATCTACCTTCAGAGCAAAAGAATTTGCAGAATGGGTCTGGAGGCAACCAAGGAAGCGATGCGGAGAAAGGCACAGAACAGGAAAAAGAAGCTGCAGCCCCAGTATGAAACATGAAATGTCGTGCTTGTATCATTATGATCTGAAAGAAGGCGTTATTTACAAAGGATTAAAGATTTGGTGGGGGAACTATGTTATTTGAAGGCATATGTGAGCACCACCAGTGGGGAAGATTCTGATGTCCGTAGCAGTGGAAATGCTCACAAACAATTTTACAGGAATCAGTCTCAGGTTGCGAATTCTGGTCGCGTTGATGAAGATTTCATGATGCATGTAATCGTTGATAAAGAATCGATGGAATAGGACATTGTGAAGTTTGGAATATGTAATTTATTTATTTATTTTTGGTGCACACAATCATATCAGGTCTTAAATTTGCAGGTTGTCTATGGCAGTATTTAAACACTCAATTCAACTCAGCTGACTCATTCTGGTCGTACTGACTTGAAGGTCATGAGCCAATAAAGTCCAACAGCAAGTCTACTTGACTTAATGTCCTTCCTGGTCAGTTGCACATATCAAGTTCTTTAACTGTGTTCTGTCAGTTGGAGACTCAGTTAGAGCATCACCTTCTTCAGGACATGCTGACTTCCCTCTTTTGTTGTTCTCTTATGTTGTGACAGCCTCAAGACCTATTTATCGAAGCAACCGAGGTCTCTCTTTCGATAGAGTTTTTATAACCAAGGTTTCTTCTTCTTTCTTCTTTCTATATTCTTGTAATATAGCAATCCTTTCTTTTTGGCCCTTCCAAAAAATGATCATCATTAGATGAACTCCTAGCATCCACCATCCAATGGGAAGGCTTACAGAGTTGAATACCAGTCTGCGCAGTTCATTGAAGATTCCTTCATCGCCAACTCTACACTTCCCTGTCCACAAAACATACTCATCATTAGTGTGTATTGATTCAGACCAGGCTTGCAATCAACCTAGCTGCGAATCCTCTGAAAAACATGATATGCTTTCTTTCGATGCTCATATGTATAAGAATTCAGACCAACCCCATATTGTTTCATCTCATCAATTGGGCTGTGGGCATTCTCGAACAGTACTGTAAGTGGGTATTTCAGGAGTGAAACTGCGGACTTGGATATTCAAAGAAAATCAAAGCTTCAGTCAATCTCTTATTAGAACATAAACCGTTGATCAAAGTACAGTAGACATGTAAAGTCTGATAGCATTTCTTCGCTACAATCTCATTGAAAAGATCACCTGCTTTGTTGAATTATGGAGCCTTGCACCAAGCAATTATAAGAATCACATGCCTTACAATGTCATTTCCTGATAATTGAACTTCGTATAAGTTTATTCCAATCATTTCCGCAACCTTCTAACAGACTTTTATACCACTTGAGATCGCACACAAACCATTTATATATGTGTTCTAAAAGAATCTCATGAGTTATCTTTACATGTCTAGACTTGCTTGCATCATCAATCAACCAATAAAAATATCATAATTATGACATCCTTTTAAACACTTCAATTGCTTCTTAGGTCTTTGGAGCCGTCGCATATTTCTTAGAACTCACTGCGTAAGTTTCTTTGGATCATGCCTAAATCCTTCTTGTTAATATACCAAATTCCACTCCATTCTAAATTGTTTGATCTTGCCTAGTGCTTGTGCCAGAGAATGAAATTTTCCATGTATTGTGGAATCCATCTTTCTTCTCTGAAGGTTGAAATAATAAGAGCTCGTAATATTCAGGGATGTAAACTAGAGGTAGCAAATGGGTCTGGTTGGGCTAAACGGGTCAGACATGTTTAATAAACGAGTCAGATGATTATAGCCCGTATCTTACCCTTTTATTAAATGGTAAATTAGCGAGAGATCCCTGAGTAATGTGTTATAAAGTCAGTAATGTGTTTTAAAGTCTCTAGTACACAATATTATTGTTTAAGGCCTAGAGTCCCTCTTGCATGGGATTACTTTAAGTGGTGGTCGCATGCTACATCAGATTTTTTTTTTTTTTGACTAATTTTCCCCTTGACTGTCTGAAGTTCTGTCATGAATTTAATCCCTAGTTTTAAGCTCACTGATTTGGCCTTGTAAATGCATCAAGCTGGGAGGGAATTCATCAAGTTTCGAAATTTAAATGAGATGGAACGATGTTGGAGCTTGATCTAGACCAATAACAGAGCTAAAGGCCACTCAGGGATGGGTCCTGGACAGGTTGGAGATTGATGGCATTCTTCAACGCGGATAAAAGCTATTGATAGACCGAGGTGGGAAGGTAGGTGAGAGTCGTGCCAAAGTCGATGATGTTGCCTTGCATGTCCTGTTGAAGAGAAATGCTATTGGCTCCTACAGTGATCTTTTGGAGGGTGAGAAAGAAGAAGGTTTCTCGTCCTTGTCAGTAGGTGAGAGGAGTGGAGACAACTCCATTGCCAGAGACTACAACACTCTCTCCAAAATTGATGCGGCTGCTGGCGGTGCTCATTGTAAACGAGTTCATTCTAAATGACACCAAGCAGTAGGCAAATTTCCCACCTCTGGAAGAACTCAGCTAAGCGGTCAAGGAAAGGGACCCACCTCCAAGGCCCACGAGCTTAGAACCGTGGCTGTTGAAGGTCCCACCATTGTTGTAACCGCACCCAAATGCTATCTTTTGGTATGAATTTCTCTGAGTTTGGTATGAATTTATCTAAGTTTGAAGTGAATTTATCTTAGTTTGGTATGAAATTTATTTGAGTTTTGAAACAAACTCAAATAAATTTATTTGACTTTTTGTTACAAAACTCAAATAAATTTATAAACAACAAAACAAACACAGATAAATTTGTCAAATTTATCTGAGTTTTTTGTCAAATTTATATGAGTTTTTGGTGAATAGACCTGAGTTTCTGACAATTTTATCCCCATTTTGGAAAATTTAATTGAGTTTTTGAACAATTCTTTCTGTATTTTTGGAAAATGTATCTGAGTTTTTGGAAAATTTATCCAAGTTTTTTTTGAAAATCTATTTGTGTTTTTGAAATTTATTTGCATTTTTTTAAGATTTATTTGAAAATCTCATTAATGGGATTTTCATTAATCATGGTCAATTAAATGGTAGTTGACCATTATTAATGGCATATCCCACTAATCATGGGATATGATTTATCTTTAAATAAGTAATAACTTTTAAAGAAAGGGTAATTTGGACATTTTAGGTCTTCAAATTAGGAAAAAAAAGACCTACCACACTATGAAAAAAGATTGTGATGTAAGGCTAGAACGTGAAATGTTCAGGACCTGTCGCCAAATGCCCCTATATTAAATGGGTTAGAAACTCTTAACCCGCATCCGCTGCGGGTTAACCCGACCCGACCCACATTAACCTGCATAACCCTTGCGAGTTACTGCGGATCGGGTTTACCTGCATAACTTGCACCCAAACTTAAATTTTATTAACAATCCTCTAAGGCATTAACCATAGGCAAAGTTTAAATTAAACTCAAACCGATAAGTTAATTTATAAAAAATGAGATAAGATCTAAAAGAACAATAGAACAATCCTTTACTTTCTAATTCCTATTGGTGCAATTTAAAACCTATCATGATAGGCTATATGGACAAGCTCTATTTGGATTGAAAATTTTGCCAAGGCCTGGGTCATGATGCCACTCTCTGACTCATGCCAGTGTAAGTAGAAAATAGTTTGGAAACTTATTTGATTTTATTTATGTCATATATATTGTATTTTCTTCATATCCATCCTCCTCCTAAGAGAGAAGAGCACACAAAAATATTCTTAAGTAAGTCGACAAATGGTCTACTTGACAAAAAAGGAGAGAAGGAATTATTTTTTTAAATAGTGACTATAGAAATATAATAACAGAATTAATAGAAATAAAATAAAATCTTCATAAAAAAAAAAAACATCATATCAAACTAAAAAGATACACTCCATAGAATTAAGTATTGAGTATAAGTTTTAACTGCAAGAAAAAACAAACAAGTTGTGCGGTTTAAATGAGCTAACCCTAACTTGACCCGTTTAAATGCGGGTTAAGAAAGCTCGACCTGCAACCAACTCAATTAATTTGTCATAGGACGTATCCAATAGGTACTGACATGGATGTCAAATGTTTCATCTGGATTCTGCATCAAGTAAAATGTATACTTGGATTAACGGTCTAAATTATATATAAATGTAACTAACAAACACACTAAATCTGATTGAATCAGCTTTTAGACAATAAGAGGGAGAAAATAGAGATGCCAAACTGAACTTGAGTGTATAGGTATCGATGTTAAGGATTAAAAACCCAAGACTTGGAGCCACTCCTTTCCAGGTCCAAGTCCCTAAAACCCTCTAAAAAAATTAATAAAAAGATAAAAACTGAGCATGTGTTGGCTTTTCTTCAAATGTCTGAAACTAAAAATCATAAAATCGCTGCAGTTTGACCCGGAAATGTTTTCTGAAGTGTAGCTGCTTTCTCCATTTGTCATTAATTCCACTTCAGGCTTAATCAATGAGTTTTGAATTTATATTGAAGATGTTTTGAAAAGAGATAAGAATTGACAACTTTATTGTAATGTGATTCGGAGAAATCTCACATGAAGTTACCAAAGTACTCTTATATTTTTTCTGTCTTGGAATAATCCTTTAAACAGTGAAAAACTTAGTGACTAATGGCAGAAATGTAGTGGAATCTTTTTTTTTTTTTTTTCTGTCTTCACTATGTGGTGTTTTTCCATCCAAAAAGAGAGAAATCTTTGAACTATTTTTTTTTTTCAATTTTACAGAAAAATGCTTCCAGAGAGGTGGAGGGGGGACTTGTTTTCTGCAATGGCGCGGAATTTTTTTTCCACGGAGCATGTAATTCCAACATTAAACTAGCCCCTAAATTATTGCAAATGCCAGGTTTTTGTCTTGTGCTATTCTGATGTTAAATTTTGTGCTTTTATAATAGCTCTTGGTTAAAACATTAATGTGAGTGAAATTGAGCACTTTTTGGACATGCATGGACTAGTTCAACTCTAGAGAGAGAAATATAATGTTGAATAGGTTCTAGAAAAATTTATCTACTTATGCACTACTGAAAAGTTTTCCTTTTTGACCCCCTCCAAGCCTTCAAGGCATCCCTTTTATTTAATTAGCTCATTTCTATCCTCCCTTTTCATCAGCTAGTATACTGCCTTTGATAAATGCAAGTGATTAAGTCAACAGCTCCTCATGAATCAGCGCTTACTTTCAATGACGATCAATTTACCATCAAGCACAGTTTGATTTAATCATTATAGGAAAAAAAAAACTACATTAATGATTAGAAAGTTTTCACTATAGTGATCTTCATCTACCCATATCCTCAATTCCCCTTCCACACTGAACCACCCTTGTGAATTGGATGCACACTAAGGGAGCATTTGTGCAGAGCCGCGGCACTCGATTTCCGAACAGGAGAGGTGAGAAACCCAGATCCCATCTGGCGATGAAAATAAAAGCTCGACAAAGCGCCGGTTTTTCCAGATCCAGGGATTCGCCGCCGCATCAAATTTTCCGGCGCCATTCCTAACCCTTTCTCCAGAAATGTCGTCTGCACAAACTCTCCCTAAGTAGGTTTCACTGGAGTGGTGCGCTTAGCACCTGGATTAACAAGTGTGCCACAGATGATAGCCAAACATCCTATCACTAACAAACCATTGAATATTCTTGTCATTAAATTACCTATAACCAAAAGATAAAACAGTCATTTCCTCAGAAAGATTAAAACCAAGAGTCTACATCCTTTGCAGCCTTCATTTTACAGGTTCTCTATAGTTTTTTTTTAGAGGAAACAGGAAAAAATAATGTCCCATAAAAAAAAACAGAGGGGGTGTCTTTAAATTAACCATAGGCCAAAAATCAGATAGACTTGATATTATTACTCATCCTA
Source organism: Cinnamomum chago (assembly GCA_038049695.1). NCBI lineage: Eukaryota > Viridiplantae > Streptophyta > Magnoliopsida > Laurales > Lauraceae > Cinnamomum > Cinnamomum chago. The sequence continues at coordinate 62,679,520 of CP142460.1, read as the reverse complement.
ACTAAAGCCATAAATGAGCAATAAATGGATGAGGATGTGGTTTCAATTTTAACCATTCATTTAATGGCCTTAGATTGAATGTCTAACAACATCCATTGAATCTACTTTTTTGGTAGAGAGTGAATCTATAGGTTCCGTTTCATCTGGAGGGCCTAGTGGTTTCTACTAACATGCCAGATGTCCTCTACTTAAAGAATTTAAAGAACCGTATGGAGATATTATATCTCTATTGTTTGTTGAGCAAAAGAAATGTATCTCGAAGTCTTCATCTGTAGAATTCAAATCATATAATCCTATTTCAGGTAAGTAAATAAAGTAATATCAATCTAGGAAAGAGCCTCACCAAGAAACTGACAAACAATTTTAAGAAAAATTTAACTCTTTCTCCCCTTTATTTGCGACTACATTGAACATCGCTTCTTGTACAATGTATGCCAAGTGCAGCCACATTGCATTGGATGCATGTGAAAACCAAATTGTGTTGAGAAACTGTATCATTATGATAAGATATTTTCTTGAATCATTTTACTTAATTTTGTCTTCAGACCATTTATATTCACATAATGATAGCGGTAGCAACCAAAACTGATACAAAACAGTCGTTATTTTAAAGCATGAATTGGATTTTTTTGGCGGGCATTGTCTAGAAATTTCCCCTGACCATAAAAGCCCGACCTATTCCTTGAACAGTCCAACAGTTGATCAATGTGAGTCTGTGGAAAGTGGACTAAATTCATGTGTGTATTGACCAAAATGTTGTGTATAGGTAAAATAGAAGAGGCTACCATTAACTATATTTTTCAACTTTTGCTAAGAATAAGATTATATTTGATTTGAACAACCCATGCCTAGATGGCTCACAGCGTAGGTCCAAAGCTTCATAAAATAGTCATTATCTTGTCTGTCTTAGGAAACACATCTTTACTTATATTTAGCAGTTCAATGTCTATCATCACTCATTTAATGAAAATTTTCTCTCTAATTCAAACCTTCTAAAACAGAGAGAAGGGGGAGGGTAGGGACTTCACTCTCCTATAAATATCCCTTCAACTCTAGGCCTTCAAAACAGCTCCCTTTCTTTATCATTAGACTCCCTAAAATTTTCACTCTCTCCTCTAGATACTTCTTAGTTTTGATCTCCTCCCTATCAAAACCTCTTAGTTATACATCCATCTCTTCACAACCATGCAAAACCATATGGGCCCAGGTTCGAGCCGCCACCGCCGTGATGGTTATCCTCGGAGCTTCGACTTAGATGGATGGCTGACCCTAGCCTGTGGAACCCAACAGGAACAAGCACCCAGCCTATCCTATTCCTGCCCTTACTGCCCAAAAACCTTCTTGACCTCACAAGCATTTGGTAGGCACACACTTTCACATCAGAGGGAAAGAGACATCGTGACAGGAGACCATGGAGCCCATGTGAATGGCCTTGGTCGTGTAACTCAACCTTCGACCATGCCCCCACCAAGCCATGGGCCCACTGAGGCATGGTTTGTGCCTGGGCTTACCCAAGGGCTCCCACCTTGGCTACAACTTGCTGCAGGCGCTGCAAGATCCAACATTGTTCCTCCATATTACTATCCAAACCACTTAGAGAGGGGGTTGGAGATTGGGAACAATGAGAATCTGGTGAGAGGATTGAATGTAAGGAACACTGAGGGTAGGACTGCTGAGTTAGCTGATTGTCCTGAGAATGTAGGGAGTGGAACTCCGGGGAGGTCTATGGAGTTGGACCTGACATTGAGGTTATAAAAAAAGGTGATGGGGTCATTTGCTTTGGTATAATGTTTTACTTTGGTGGATGGTTTGGTTCTATTTCTTTGTTTGCATCAGGATTGTGTTAGACTTGGGACGTACTGGCGCTTTTGTCACCAAATGATGGGGCTGACATGTTGGCTGAGAGGTGCTCAGTCATGTTGACTCTGTTGTTACTCCAATAATATTAGTATTTATGTTGTTTGTGTTTTTGGTGTGCGTGATGTAGGGTACCTTCATCTTTAGCTTTAATTTCTTTGTTTTCTCTTATATCTAATGTGCTTGTCTCTCTCCTTGTCTTTAGCTCTGTGTATGTTTCGTGATAGATTTTAGTATTTGAATGGAGCATTTATATTTTACTTACCGATTTTTTTTCTTATTTTTTAAAAATATATATGCAAGCCCTTTTGGTTGCCTTTTAGAACATTTGGTCCTACTTTTTTTATGGCATGTTTGTGCAATATTGTGGTCAAGGGTGGCGAGGAAATTTAGAGACACAGGATATGTGAGGATATGTGGGCGTGGGTGGGTTGCGAGGGGGGGTGGGGGGGGTGGGGTGGGGGGTGGGTGTGGCACCACAGTTCCCATTTCACACATGCATGGAAAAGCAATTCCAAACCCTACCCTTGGTAGGAAATGGTTTTCTATGGAATTGAGAGATAATAAGTTAAAATCTTCTTCACTAAACACAAAAAGTTTTGGCGCAAGGAGAATAAAGTGTTGTCGAAGAATCCTTGTTACACAAACATAGCCTTAAGAATTTGTGTGAAACTCAGAGAGGATCTTAGATCTCTCATTCGAAAAAAGCGAGAGAAGAAAACTAGGACCTAAAGAGCTCTATCCTAGTGAAAACAGGGGTATGGACTGCCAAATTCATTTTTAAACAAGAGAAGCCTTGCGGCGCAAAATGAAATGCAAAAGAAGATTTATTTCCTTTTAATTCATTGGATATCTATAAATCTTTTATCGTAGGCTGATTTCATTGAACGAGATGAATGAAAGCACGAAATGCCAAAAAAGATTTTCACAATTTTTCGAATCACCACATAAATGAAGAAATGAATGCTTGTGCCATGAACTAAATCTTTTATCTACTAAAGATAGAGTGAGATGTTATGGTCTACAAATCTTTGTCTTGTCTAAGATTATATGTTACTTTGTGGGGGGCACATGCATGAGATTCCACACCACATGACAGACTGTTGTTGGATGTCCCACTCTGTTGAGTTTGGTTTTGGTTCTTTTGTTCAGAGAGCTTGGGTTTAAAGTCAGTAAAATCACTTATAAGACAGTTTCCTTGATTGAGTAAGATAGCTTTGACATTGCCAAATGATAGCTCAATGGCAAGGGACCTGTGTCTTTGAGTATTGACAAGTAATTGATTGTCTTCATGTTGAAAATTTCACTCCTGGACCATGTAGACACCAAAATTTGCAAGAGAGGAGTAATCCAAGCAAACCAGATTGTGAATTGAGAATATGAAGAAAATACATATGGGACACCAGGTTGCATCAAAAGGGCATTTGAGGGGCTATGCTCAACCATCAAAAAGCACAAAATATGCTGTCAAGGGCAACTATGTCTTGATTAGATTGGATATTACTCATAAGACAAATTCATATACCACGACCATATTGAAAAGAGTATTCTAATGGCATATCATAGGAGGAAATCGGATGAGTATCAATACTCAAAAGACCTGACCTGTGAAATCTAAAGGGGTCGAAATGGATAAGTGTTTGAAAATCAAGGTACAATTGTTTTTCAAACCATTTTTTCCCATGCATTACACTCAGAATCTATACATTCTATACTTGAAGATGAAACGCAAAAAAAAAAAAAAAAAAAAAAACCCTCTAAGGATAATTTGTGATGATCTTTAATGCGGCCCAACCTTTGAAAAACTTAAAAATCTAAAGTATATAGCTCCCTCTTATATGTTCTTGTAATAGTTGGGCCACCCTGTCAATACAAAAAATGGCCCTCAAGGATTGGGGTGAAATTTTTGAGATCCCATTGGGGCCTTACACTTCCCATGAGTGGGACATGTGAAATCCATAGTCAGATTCATCTATTGATAATCTAACCGCTTAAAATCAATGATATCCTCACTAATAATGTATTCTCAAATTTTACTTCAATAAGATTTGTTGAATAAATGATTGATGGAATTTTATGCCTTATTAGTGGCACGTACTAATTGTTTAATTAATCATATGTTTAATCTTACGGTGGGGAAGTAATTGAAGGAAGATTTGTGGGTGTGTAGGTAGGGGAAAGCTATTCATCTTGAACGAACGGTCCAGATTATCAGTTGATATGGTCCACGGTAGGTCCCACATATTCACCAGTGTAAAGTTCTGGAGGACTCTTGCCAACAAAAAGGCAAAGTTGGGACTGGGGGAGTGTTTCAGAAACTGTAACTCGACGACTCCTCTCCTTCCCGGTTGTCATTTTTATCGACTACTAGAGAACACCATCTGCTTTTAATCCGACGGTCATCGTTCCGCGGCTTACGATCGTACGGCTCCCATGGATTCTAGAGACAAGAAGCCCTCGAAGCCATCCACCAGCCGCCCGGGCGGGATCCGAACCCTATCCGACCTCAACCGCCCGCCACCAGGCGCCGAATCCGACAGTGACTCCGATGCTCCTCAGGAGTACTATACCGGAGGCGAGAAAAGGTACAGATTTCTTCTTCTTCTTCTTCTTCTTCTTCTTCTTCACAAGATTTCGATGAAACATGTGTGGGGCCCACCTCTGCTGGATCATGCTGGCATTGGTTCAGGTTTGGTTCAGCTGGAGTGGTATGGACCGTTGGATTGGTCACGTGCGAGATCTAATCTGTCACGTGATCAATCCAACGGTATAGGGCAGTTGGTACCATGTGGTGTGAAGGGTTTGATGGTGCAAGGGTGGGCCCCACAATGGTTGAAAAAGCTAGGGTTTTTTTTTCTTTTTTTTCTTTCATGGATTCCTTTTAAGAGTGGCTTGCAATTTTGACTCAGCTTGCTTGAATCTTGATCATGGTAAACGATTGGAGTTGAATTCCACGTGGCAGCTCCTGATTGGCTAGACAATAGGATCATTAAGCTTAATTAAGAACCAAGTTCTAGCTAAGCACCAAACTTGAATACCGTGAGATTTTGTTATCACAGAAGTAAAGTAGTGACATGTTTATAATATTGTGTCATTTATGGTGTTTGGCCATTTGGATATGTCTTTGAAGTGTTTGGCAATTTATAAATAGATGATGCACCGAAACAATAAATGAATGGGAAAACAGGGATGATTGACCCGATGGGAACCGCAACTAGTAGTAGTCACACTAAAGTGATTTAATATTTGTAATCATGGTGGGATTCATCTAATTGGAAAATCATTAGACTGAATGTTAAAAACTATGAGCAATATTGTTTAATCAATGTTGGTTCATAAAATGTTAATAACCATAATCTAATACATCCAATGGTGATTATAAGAGAGAGCGGAGTGTTAGACATCATTGAGGAATCCATCTATGAAAAATCAATGTGGGACCCATTTGATGTTAATAGTCAGCTAATTATAGTAATCACCAGGGGCAATTAAATAATAGGACTCATTTAATGATGGCAAACTACTAATTAGTCACACAATCCAATATATATTGGTTACTAGTATGAGACCCATCTAACGGGACCCACTTAATATTGGTAATCTGGATAGAAATTACCTAATGTGAAATTTGTAGGACCCACCTAATATTAGTAATCACCAAAGAAACTATGTAATCATGATAGGGCTATGGGACCCACATAAAATTTATAAACACTAAAGGGCCCATCTAATACTGAGAGTCATAGTAGGATTCCTATAGAAATCATCTATATTAAAAAAATGTAGTGGGCCACATGGTAGTAGTTTCACATAAACTTCCATTTGTGTTTGCAAATACTCTTGACCCTTGTTTTGGATAGTATTCTTAACGATTGTTTTATAAAGCATACACTTGAATATTTTAGTAGGAAGTTTTTTTTGTAAGAAAATGAGATACTATTGACCGTTGTTTTGGATAGTATTCTTAACGAAAGATTGAATATTTTAATATGAAGTTTTTCATGAGAAAATGAGATATTGTAGGATACCTTCTAAGTTATCCAAACACCAAGTTTTTAGGTGTGTAGATTATATTCTAGAGTAGGAGATAATATAGCAAAATCTTTAGAAATATTTGATTTCCAAACACCTCCTAAAATAGGAAACCTACAAAAACAACCTCATATCTATTATGATCCAGAATTAGGAAGGTGTTGGATGTCTAATGGGTGGGCCCCACTTCAAGTGGTGCGGAGGCCATCTAATACCAACAAGATACATCATTATCGTCATCAAAGCCTTGTCTCAACCATTCATGTACTCGCTCCGGTCTACCCCTTCCCCTTGGTGGGCCATTTACTTGCATAGAGAAACTTTTCCTCACCGGCGCCATTGCCGGCCTACGTTAAGACATGTCCAGACCATCTCAATTGGGTTTATCTTATTTTATCATCTATTGATGCTACCTCTACATGCTCCCAAAAGTGCTCATTTCTGATTTTATCATTCTTGGTTTTACCACACATCCACCTCAACATTTTCATCTCTCCTACACTCATATAGGAAAAAATAATGTACTGAAAAAAAAAGAAAATGAGAAAAGAGGACGCAATTCCATCTAATGAAAATTTCTATAGATCATAAAGAAATCTGAGGGATCAAGATGGAGTTGACATGATAGAATGATTCATGAACAGAAACTTAAGAGGATAGTTGAGGGAAATGTGGCTCATTTTTGGTAATCTGAAGAACAAGAGAAAAATGACTGTTTACAAAGGAGGACTACTATACGGCGAATTTCTATTAACTCCAAATCTGCAACATTATTAACCTCTCTTGGAACATGTTAAAAGGAGACTGTAATGGATGCTGAAAGGACTAAAATTTCTTGAGTTGTAGAATGCAACCTTGAAGAGTAGATAGTAGAGAGAGACTCCGAAGCTACAACATTGATGGAGTTGCTCTCCAAGACAATTATTACCTGACTGGGTCCTCAATGCCTCCCAATTGATATAGATCTCTGCTTCATTAGATTCCTTCTTGCTAATTGATCTTGAGAAGAGATCAAGTCACATCCCTCCATTGCCGAAGGTAGCTCCTTGAGTACTGCCTGGACCCAATTTGCCTCTATTTGACTCATCCATTTTGAACTTGAAAGCTCATGCCAAGGGCGGAGTCCAATTTACCTGCTTCTGCCTCTTAGAACATCTCCCACTCATGCACACATCAAGTCATTCAACATGAAACCTTTGAACTCTGGCTTGATGAGGTCCAACCTCTTGAATCTTGATTCTAGCAATCATAGCAGTAATGAACTCTTCACCTTATCCTTTTTTGGCATTAAAAATCTTGTTCTTTTTTTTCTTCTCTTTCCATAATGACCACATGATAGCAGATAAGAACATCTCTATAAAATATTCCCTCTAGACATACGTAAACAAGGAATGCATCCAACAGAACAGACTTCCAAAATCACCATATAACCCTGATTCTTTCTAATAAAAGATACCAAATCTTCTAGGGGAAATCTCAATGCATAGAATGTGGCCAACAGGTTCCACTTCCGCCTTGCATGAGGAGCACGCATCTGACATGTTAGACTCTTTCTTACATTATCAACAGTGCAAATCTTTCCTTTTACTGCCTGTTAGTAGAATTTCCACCCTATGAAGGGTCCCTTGTGATACCCGGATACTTCAAAATAAAAAATGTATTGTATAGTATGTGATGGTTCACTTTTTATGTGTACAATCCATGCCCCTACCATATCCATGGCATGTCCTTGACCTATCCATGCTGTGTTTGGGCATCATAGATGGAGAATGCTGAGTAGGGGAGGGAACCAAGACTTTTTGGAAAGATGTGAAAGAAATCTCCTAGAAGGGCAAGGTTTATATGTCCGCACTTTTACAAGTTTTTTTTTTTTCCTTTTCCTTGGCACTTTGTTCTTTATGGCCGTCGTCGTTGTCGTCATCATCATTAAAGCTTGTCAATGTAGTCCAGCTGGTTTGGACGTTAGACCCTATTCCACTACATGCTTGTTTGAGTCTATCCAGTGACCAAAACATTCATACATCTATCACATGTTAATTTTGTGCGTTCTACTTTTCCACGTAGTCCCATTTAAATCCATATTGTTTGTAACTCTACAATTGGGCATATCTTTTACCATTAAAAAAAAAAAAAAAAACAATTGTGCATATCTTTTCTCCCAACTTGTAGCTGCTCTTTGAGGTTTTACCAATTCAATACACTGTATGTGGGCTGTTTCTGATTTTTTTGCATTTCCATCAGACTTAATGACTTAATTTGTATTACTCAAATATGAATGAATTTCAAGACTGTTAGTATTTCCTTGAACATGGATGTGTCTGAGTTGGGGTGATAATTGGCCCAAGTCCCACTGTGTCCTCTACGGGAATGAGGCCCAATTATTCCCAAATATGTGTTTGATAAGTGACATTAAATAGGTAACTGTTCCTTGATAGCATGCATTTGAGAATGTAAAATTACTACTTAGTGGTTGTTCCACTTCAACCATATAGAGGTGGAAGGCTGGAATTCTATTACCTTTATCAAGTTTAGCACTTCAACCAAATTGAGCAGACAGAAATAATGGATGGCTTACACCATATTGAGCTATCCTAATAGGGAAAGAAAAAACTGAACATGTGCCCTTAATTTGGATGGCTTTTGTTAGGATAAGTTGGCATGTATTATTCTTAGATAAGAATAGACCTCTCTAGGCTATATAGATTAGTTTCTGGTGATCTTAACTATCTCATGTAAATTCTATATATTTTGACATTCTTTCTGATGATACTAGGTTTGCAGAAATTCTGTTATTATATACATTAAAAAAAGATTATGGCGTTAAATAATGTTTAACTGTGTGTGTGTGTGTTTTTTTTTTTTTTTTTTAATATTTACCACCGCTCCTGTTTCTTCTCTTAATAATATTTAATTGTTGAAACAACCCATATGCAGCGGAATGCTTGTTCAAGATCCTTCTAAAGGTAACCAAGATGTGGATGCAATATTTGATCAAGCTAGACAGTTGGGAGCATCAGAAGGTCCTGTCGATCATTTTCATCCATCTTCTAGCTCAAGAAGTTTCACTGGTATTGGAAGATTACTCTCGGGGGAGACAGTACCATCTGCTCCTCAACAGCCAGAATCTGTCATTCACAATATCATTTTTTGGAGTAATGGTTTCACAGTGAATGACGGTCCTTTGAGAAGGTTGGACGATCCTGAGAATGCACCCTTCTTGGAGGTAAGTGTCATCTCATTATCATTGCACGTCTAATTTATTTCTCCTATAAAACTATTTTCTTTGTAGCTGTGTTGGGAGAGGCTAATTTTTTGTTTGTTGAAAACGTAAACATATTAATTAAAAAAGAAAGAAACTACAAAGATGGCATGGTGTTATTGAAAACATGATGCATCCATTTGACACATGATCCTGTCTAGAGATCGACCTTAGCATTTGCGTATCTTGGAGCATATAAAAACAAGCAAAAGTATTGGCAGATCTAACTATGTATCTGATAAGTTTTGTGGGCTAATCTTGATTGAAAGGGTTTGGTCTTAGGAGCCCAAGAAAGTAGCTAGTAGGCAATGATATGGAGATATCTCCTTAGGGGTTTCTAAATTGTAATTGTGTTGGATTCATTCCCACTGTGTATCTATCTCTCAATTATATACCAGCCACCTCGTGGAGCCCACCTCATCATCATCAAAGCATTGTCCCAACTATGTTGGGGTCAGCTACACGAATTCTGTTTCTCCATTCCGATTTATCTTTAGCCAAATTCTCAGATAAGTTACACTTCTTCATATATATTTTTACTACCTCCATCCACTCCCTCTTAGGCCTACCCCTTCCCTTTGGTGGGCCATCAATCTTAATAGCTTCCTTACTGGCGTCGTTGTTGGCCTACATTGGACATGCACAAACCATCTCAAACGGGTTTCTCTAATTTTATTCTCTATTGTTACTACCCCTAAATGCTCTCAAAAGCGCTCATTTCTAATTTTATCCTTCCTAATTTTACTACACATTCACCTTAACATTCTCATCTGTGCTACATCCATTTTGTACACATGTTATTTCTTGATTGGCCAACATTCTGCTCCATAAGTCATAGCTGATCTAATCGGTGTCTTGTAAAATTTCTACTTCAATCTTGTTGGCATTCGTCGGTCACAAAGTATTCAAGAAGCAAGTCTCCACTTCAACCATTCCGCTTTTATCCTATGTTCGACGTCTTCATCAATCTTCCCATCATTAAGTAATTCACTTCCCCTCCAAGTAACGCTGCCCTCTAATTAAGGTGAATATTGCTGCTGATCAGCGTCATTAGTCTGCCGTCATTAGTCTGCCCACTTGTATAATATCTCCACCTTCTATTCATTGTTATTTTCAGTTCTGGTCAAGGCAACTAGGATAGAGTTGATCTCCTTCTGTAGAATATATTAAAGTTATGATGACCTCTTATTCGTCCATCGCTGATTTTAGTGAAAATGAAGATTTGAGCAATAAGAAAAGGATTTAGAAGTCTTTGGATTGCATTTTATGAGATTGTTGGTTTTGAAGGAAATTGGAACAATGGTAACTCATCGGCATCTTCTCATAATATGGGAAAATTATCATCTACGAGTGGGCTGCATACTGTGTTCATGTGGTTCAGCTCATGAGGCCCGCTTAGATTCCCTCCTATCAGTGGAGGTAAAGTAGATGGAAAGGTTTCTTTACGGATGAGGGTCACGCAAAAAATCGGCCCAATCAGATTATCCCAGCCCTTGATTTAGAAGCCTTAAAGTTTAATAGTCTTAAATCCATAGATTTTTTTGAGTGGTGAGAAAAGATTCGATGAGCATAATTGGGGATGGTGCCAGATCATTGTGTATGTGTGTGAAGGGAGCCGTACTGATCAAAGGTGGGCCTAAGTAAGTCCAATGGAGCTGGACTTTACATGCAGTCTGCTCATAGGAGAAAATCCTCCCATAATCTGGATATCTGTAGTTTAACTATTTTTTATTTGTTTTTTCCTTTTAAAGCTTTGTAGGTTTTTTCTTATAATAAATTAGGGTTTGATACTGGAGAAACATAATTTCTTTATCTATGTTGCATGAAAGGTGAATGGGATCTTCAACGCCTGCATAGGTATTGGTATTCTATTCCCTGTGCTTTGATGTTTGTAGGTGTTATCTGGTTTCTTACTAAAACTTTTTTGTCTCTTAAGGTAGCATCTAGAACATTGCTGTGGAAATGTCTTCTTCTAAAGTTTGCTGCATGTGCTTACTAATGCTATTTTTTGAAAGGGTCTAGCTATGCCATTGATTTGCACATTGCATGTGATGACCTTCTAGCATCATTAGTCGTTGTTGGCATCTCGCCCAAGGCAGTCAAATAGGTGGTGCTTAGGGGGAAAAATGTTTGTCATGCAATCACCACAATTGACTGGGTTGTTAGAAATGTCCATGGGACTGATTTTGCATATATCTAATTTCCTAAGCTCACCTTTTTTAAGGCCCATGGAGGCTCCAACAAGTCACATCTCCCACTTTGACATAGTGCTCAAGTTGTTAAGCACGAGCTAGTTTGTTGCACCATCTTTGTTAGTGTTTCTATGGGAAAATATACCTTTCCAATTCTTGAATATGTTTATGTGGCAGTGGAAGTTTTGTCGTTCAATTGCAAAAAATAGTGGTTTCAGTGGGGGCCTGGCTTGTCCTGCCACCTGTGTGCCTAAGTGTCAGCTCAAGTCAGGTCCTAGCAAATCTGCAAAATATGTTAAGCATTGGCTTTGCAAAGAACTGAAAACTAAGTTTTAGTGTTTTACTTGAAGTGCAAGTCGTAGTTGACGTACGTACGTATGTACATACATGCATATGTGTGTGTATACACAACATGAATTTTGTTTGAGGTTAAAAATGCGAAAGATTATTCAAAAAATTCAGAATAATAGCAAATGTTAAATTTTGATGTTTATTTTCATTATCACTGAAACAAATGTATATGTCCGTCCTTTCAATGCCATATAGGTACTATTTCGCTGCATGATTCTAAAAGCACAATACTCATGTGGTTGTTCACCTATGTTCATGTTACTCAAGTACTAAACATTAATAAAACTTTGATGGACAAACAATTGAAACAAAGTTTGATCTCTGTGCTTCAAACATGCTTTATGAATAATTTGAAGCTCGTATTTCCCATAAAAGATCTTGAAGCTTATTCCTACTCAAAAAAAAAGAAAAAGAAAAAGACAATGACCTGAATAATTCATCCATATTGAGCTTTTATCTTACCTTAAGGCTAAGTATTGCCGTCATTTGTTTTTTAAGAAATGTTTCTTGATTCTTTTAGTAGAGAGGCTCAAAACCCTTCTTAGAAGAAGTAGGCTTTTGGGCTTCAAAAGGACTCACCCAGTATGTATCAGGCCTTATTGGTTTATGTTAAAGTGTAAACTTGTATGATATTGGGCCCAACCCACTTGTATGTTATCAGGCCCATCCCAAGTGTAAATAGGAGACCTAGTAATAATGTGTACAGCACGATAGATATTGTCTTTCCATTCTTAGAGATCTAATTGATCTAATTAGCTTTTTAATTCCTTGATTTGTAGCCTAATCTTAGGCATTGTAAAGTCTATTTAAAGAACAGAAATCCAAGATGACAATCCATCGAATGTGAGATTTTCACATAACTCTCTCTCTTTCATTCTGGCTATGCTTCTGAATGTCATGGTATCAGAGCTCGAGTTCTAGGAGATCTTCTTCCTTCTTCATTCTAAGAGACTTCTAAAGCTTCGGTTCTTCTCTTCTCTCTGCGTGGGATATCTCTGATCAAGGTGGTCCACCTCTGATCAAATCATTTGTGGCCAGCAATCTACATGATGATGATCGACTATTCTTCAAAGGATTTTTGAAGATTTTTCTGGATTTTTTCTTCATCGGATCAGGTGCTATTTACTCACTTCTTCCTCTGGCAATTTTGAAGTTTTTTCCTCCCAAAGTTTTCATCTCAGCCGTCCAACTTTGTGGATATTTCTCCAAATCCAATCAAACTTGGACTAGAGGACACATTTTTGATCTCCTCCAGGATATTGTCCTCTGATCTGTGATTGGATCACGTTGTGGGGCCCACGCATCTCTCCTGCTCTGGATCTCAAGGTTGTCAAGCTTCTCTATTTTTTGTGGTGAAGCCATTTTTTGCTACATCCTTCTCTGTGTTCTCTTACCCACTACCATTGCTTTTTTTAGTACAAACATCTCAGTTATTTTGCTCTTCTGTGATTGTTTGGTGCTACACTACTTTGGTTTTTTTTGTTAATTTTTGCACTCTCTGGTGGCTGTTTGGGTATCTTCAAGTGGTTTTTCTTCTGCTGGTAGTAGGATTGCTGAATATATCTGCATTAATAGTTATGGAGAAAGGAGATATTACGTTGACCAAGTTTAATGGTAAAAACTATACCACTTGGGCTTTTCAATTTCAAATTTACCTTAAGGGTAAAGAACTCTGGGGTCATATTGATGATTCAGATCCCATACCTACTGATGACAAGCTCTTAGCTCAATGGGAGGTTAAAGATTGGCAGATCATGACCTGGATATTAGGGTCCGTCGATACACAGTTTATCCTGAACCTTCGCCCATACAAGACTGCCAAAGAAATGTGGCTTTATTTAAAGAAGATATATTTGCAGGAAAATTCTGCTCGCAGGTTTCATTTAGAACATGAAATCTCGCAGTTTGTTCAAGGGACCTTGTCGATACAGGATTACTACTCTCAGTTTACAAGTCTGTGGACTGATTCTGCTGAGCTGATTTATGCTGACCTTCCTGCTACCTCCTTAGCCTCTATTCAAGCGATCCATCAGACGAGTTAGCGGGATCAGTTTCTGATGAAGTTAAGGCCACAATTTGAAACTGTCCGGTCCAACTTAATGAGTAGGGTGCCATCCCCCTCACTCGAATCATGTCTGGGCGAACTCCTTAGAGAGGAACAACGCTTGGTGACACTTACACAGAATGCTCCTCAGGCTGTTCCTATCGATGTTGCTTATGTTGCCAGGGGTAAGCCTCAAGGCCGGGACATGAGCAAGGTCAAATGTTTTTGCTGCCACAAACTCGGACATGTTTCCACTCAGTGCGACCAGAAGTTTTGTTCCTACTGCAAAACCAAAGGTCATGTTCTTCCGGAATGCCGGACGCGACCTCAGAATCGAGCACAGCAACAGAGAGCCTACTCTGCTCATCTTCCTGATGCTTCTTCACCAGTCATGCCTGCACCACCTGCTGCCACTTCTTCTTCTACCCTCACTCCTGAAATGGTCCAGCAAATGATCATAAATGCTTTCTCTGCACTTGGCCTATCAGGTAATCCAAAATCTTCAGTATCCACCTGGTATATTGATTCAGGGGGCCTCCAATCACATGACACACTCTCCTACCAATATGACTCATATTAGGAAGTATGATGGAGACCTCTGCATTAATACTGCTGATGGTGGCAGTATCCCCATTTCTGCTGTTGGACAGGTTCCTCACTCCTTACCCTTGCATAATGTTTTTCTTTCCCCTCGCTTAACCACAAATTTGTTATCAGTTGGTCAACTTGTTGATAGTAATTGCTCCATCTTGTTTTCTCGCTCTGGTTGTGTTGTGCAGGATCAAGTATCGAGGAAGGTGCTAGCGAAGGGCCCTAAGTAGGGACGACTGTTTCCCCTCCAGATTTCGTCAAAAGAAAAGCTCCCTTCGGAGTCTGCTTTGTTTTCCCATTTAAGTCATAATAAATGCCAGTTGTGGCATAATCGTTTAGGACATCCTAATTCCAAAACTTTGGTGTTTTTATTAAATTCTGGTTTAATTAATGACAATAAAGTTTCTTTTAAGGATGTTTCTTTTAATTGTGATAGCTGCAAGATGGGGAAAGGGAAAACCCTTCCGTTTCCTCTTCATGATTCTTTAGCAATGAAATGTTTTGATATTGTTCATCGTGATGTGTGGGGTATTGCACCCGTTCTTTCTCATTCTCAGTATAAATACTTTGTTACATTCATTGATGATTATAGTCGTTTTACTTGGATTTATTTTTTGCATGCTAAGTCTGATGTTTTCTCGGTTTTTAAAGTTTTCTTGTCTTATGTTGAGAATCAATTTTCCACTACCATTAAAATTCTTCAGTCTGATTCGGGGGGGGGGGGGGGGGGGGGGGGTATGTTTCTACGGATTTTCAAACATTTTTGCAATCCAAAGGCATTATCTCCCAGCGATCTTGTCCTTACACCCCCCAACAAAATGGTGTGTCTGAACGAAAAAACCGACATCTTTTGGATATTGCTTGTTCACTTTTGTTAGCATCTTCTGTTCCAACTAGGTTTTGGCCCGAAGCCCTCTCAACCGCTGTGCATGTCATCAATCGCCTACCTTCATCTAGATTAGACGACCAGACACCGTTTTTTTGACTTTTTCAAAAGAATCCACTCTATGATCATCTTTGTCCTTTTGAGTGTGTTTGTTTTGTTCTTCTTCCTCCCACTGAGCGCACTAAGTTAACAGCTCAATCCTCCATCTGTGCCTTTCTTGGTTATGCTCTTAATAAAAAAGGCTATCTATGTTATGATTCTAAAGCCAAAAGAATTCGAGTGTCTCGCAATGTCGTGTTTTTTGAAAATCAATATTTCTTTCCAAGGCATGGTGATTCGAATGACTCTGTCTCGTTCTCTTTTTTACCATCATTTTCAGATACAATGCCTCCACCTGTTACTCGTTTTAAGCCGGATTTTGTGTATCAACGACGGAATGTTACAGGTGCTCCTGCCTCTGGGTCTCTCGCTACGCCTACCCTGACTGCTCCTGCTCCTGCAATCCACCTCCGGAGCCTCCTGCTTCTGATCATGCACCTAATCCACCTCCGGAGCCTCTTGCTCTTCGCCGATCCATTCGCCACATAAAGCCACCTGATCGATATGGCTTTACTCATGCTTCATTATTAACCACTTTGTCTTCTATTTCTATTCCTAACTCGTACTCTCAGGCAGTGCAGCATGATTATTGGAAACAGGCTATGCAGGAAGAAGTTACTGCTCTTCAAACAAATCATACATGGGACATTGTTACCTGTCCTTCCTCTGTCAAACCCATTGGATGCAAGTGGGTATACTCGGTGAAATTAAAGTCTGATGGATCCTTGGATCGCTACAAAGCTCGTCTAGTTGCACTTGGAAACAGGCAGGAGTATGGTATCGACTATGAGGAGACTTTTGCTCCAGTGGCCAAAATGACAACTGTACGTACAGTTCTTGCAATAGCCGCCTCTCAGTCATGGCCCCTATATCAGATGGATGTGAAGAATGCTTTTCTTCATAGGGATCTTAAAGAGGAAGTCTACATGCGTCTCCCTAATGGAATTCCTTCTTCTTCCAAGACCGATGTTGCTCGATTACGACGCTCATTATATGGCCTTAAACAGGCACCCAGAGCTTGGTTCGACAAGTTCCGAACCACTCTCCTTCAGCTTTCTTTTATACAGAGCCCGTATGATCCTTCGATGTTCACACTTCATTCATCCAGAGGATCCACAATTCTCCTTGTGTATGTCGATGATATCATTATTACTGGCCCTCACAGTGATATGATTCGACAGATACAGGCCTCTCTGCAAGATAAGTTTCATATGAAGGATTTGGGACCTTTGAATTATTTCTTGGGTTTGGAAGTTCATCAATCAAAGAAAGGCTTGTTTCTTCATAAGCACAAATATGCTATTGACCTAGTAGATCCAGCCAATCTTGGTGATTCTAGCCTGGTCGACACACCGTTGGAAGTAAATGCCAAGCTTCATCAACAAGACGGCGATCTCCTTCCTGATCCTACATTCTATCGTCGTTTGGTTGGTAGCCTTGTCTATCTAACCATTACTCGACCAGATCTCTCTTATGCTGTTAATCTGGTCAGTCAGTTTATGACGGCCCCATGGCATCATCATTTGGCGGCAGTCAAACGGATTATTCGATATATCCTTGGTACCTCTACCCGCGGCTTATTCTTTCCAGTTGGCACACCGCTTACACTCACTGCTTATTCTGATGCGGATTGGGCTGGCTGTCCGGACACACGTCGCTCTACTACAGGATGGTGTGTTTACTTGGGAGAAGCCTTGGTTTCCTGGAAATGTAAAAAGCAAGATAGAGTCTCCAAATCTTCCACGGAATCCGAATACCGAGCCATGTCTTCCGCTTGTTCTGAGATCCTATGGCTATGTGGGTTGCTTTCCGAGCTTGGATTCTCCCAGACTCAACCGACTCCTCTTCATGCTGACAACACAAGTGCCATTCGAATCACTGAAAATCCTGTATTTCATGAGCGAACCAAGCATATTGAAGTGGACTGTCACTTCATTTGAGACGAGTATGATCGCAAAATCATTACTCTTCCCCATATTTCCACTGAGTTTCAGATTGCTGATATCTTCACCAAGGGCCTTCCACGACCGCGGCATGAATTCCTGGGTCTCTAATTGTTGCTGGTTGATTCACCGCATCAATTTGAGGGGGGGTGTTAAAGTGTAAACTTGTATGATATTGGGCCCAACCCACTTGTATGTTATCAGGCCCAGCCCAAGTGTAAATAGGAGACCTAGTCATAATGTGTACAGCACGATAGATATTGTCTTTCCATTCTTAGAGATCTAATTGATCTAATTAGCTTTTTAATTCCTTGATTTGTAGCCTAATCTTAGGCATTGTAAAGTCTATTTAAAGAACAGAAATCCAAGATGACAATCCATCGAATGTGAGATTTTCACATAACTCTCTCTCTTTCATTCTGGCTATGCTTCTGAATGTCAGTTTATGCACATGTATCAGCTATTATGCATTTGCAGACACATGTGAATGGCAATAATTAAGATTTATTGGTTCAATCTCAGCTGACACCATACATATTAGCTACTTTATCCTTGCAAAAAACAATAATTGTTATGAGATTATCATGATCTAACTAGATGAGAGCTTGCTGGCCTGAGTTGGCTGGGCTGGGTTGATGGGTTTTTGAAATAGGATGCTGATGGATGGGATAAGGTTTTGATGATGAGGAGGAAAATGATAGTATAACTTAAATTCTAGACAGGCCAGCTACAGAACTCCCCAAGAGTTGCTTCTTTTCTGTTGTGCCATCTGAATAAAAGAATATCTTCCTGTTTGGTATAAATGTCTTTAAATCTAGTGAATGGGATCTTTCCATATGCAGAGTATCAGGAATTCTGAGTGTCCAAAAGAGCTTGAGCCAGCCGATAGGAGGGTACCTGTCCATGTTAATCTCGTAAGGAGGGAAGGAAATTGCCCTGTGAGTCCTACTTTTCACTGTTCATTCGTTTTTACTTCTGCATTTCTGTGTTTTCTTATCCTCCCTTCTCTTTCAGGAGCCAGAGAAGCAGTATGTTCCATTTCAGGGCGTAGGAAGAACTTTAGGCAGTGGGTCGTCCACCAGCCTAGCATCCTCGGAGTTGAGTATAACTTCTGCTTCCAGTAGCACATTATCCTCATCTGTTGCCCCAACTGTAGATGATTCGTTGCCATCAGCCTCAGTTCAGTTGAGGTTGGGCGATGGCACTCGCATGGTCGCACATTTCAACTTCCACCACACAGTAGGAGACATCCGCACATTCATTGATGCCTCAAGGCCCGGAGAAGCACGAACTTATCAGCTGCAGACTGTGGGGTTCCCTCCCAAGCAACTTACTGATGTGACACAGACAATAGAGCAAGCGGGGCTCGCTAATTCTGTTGTGATACAGAAATTTTAGCGCACCTGGCAAAGGTTTGTCTCTCTGGTTTGCACTAGGAAATCTTCCTGTGCTTCCCTTTCCAAAGAACTAATTTGCTTATGTTCAGAAGAAAACAATACACTTTGTTTCTTGAGATTACAATCGCAAGTATTCAGACTTTTACTTTTGTTATTATATGAAAAATTATTGTTGAACTGCCCTCTGTTAAATAGAAGATCAAATGTTGGAATGACATGTATTGTGTTTTATTCATGAAGAACTGTCAAAAGTAGCTGCTGATTTTCAACTGTGTACTTGACATTAGATTTCTAGGGGGTGGGAATACCTTACCTGCCAGCCCAACCCAAATCTGACCTGTTAATTAAGGTTTTGGGATGAATCTTTTAACTTCCAGGTTTGGTTTGGATTGACATTTTTAAGCTAATTAGTAAATGGCTTGGGTTCAGGTTGATTCTTTACATGTTATCCGCACTGCTCAACCCAACCTGACCCATTTTGACTCATTCCCACCCTTGTTTCCCATCTATGTGGGTTTCCTAAAGCATTTCCCAATAGGGCTCCACTTAGGATCCAAGCACGCTTTGCATTGATTTATATTATCACCATCATCTTCCTCAGGCATCAGGTTTGTTTTTATAAATCTATTGTCCAAGTCCAATTGGGACAAGTTATCACTTAAACAGATTTTTCTTTAAGATCACTGCTCTGCTATCTTGCTTCTTTATTTCTGTTTTATAATTTCTACAGAAAATCAATGAATTCTTAGTCTCACTTGTCATATAATGTAATATAATACGATACAGTACAATACAATGTAATTACAGGGAGTGAGATGTTCTCCTATAGACGTCTGCAGGAGACAAACAGCATGAAAATCAATCCGGCCCATTAATTTAGGGAGAGCCTCCATGCATTAACAGCGGGAAATCATTTTGGTGCAGCACTCTTCTATGGATGTCCCCAGGAGAAAATCTATTTTTGTGGGGAATGAGCATAGTTGAGTTGATCACACTGAATTCTCAAGTAAGGTGGAATCAAAAGTCCATTCATGTGCATCCCTTTGTGAAGACCCAAAATATTCAAAAGATGAGCCAGATGAGCCAGATGAGCCTGCCCTTCTTACCCATGTAGGGCCATCATTGCTGCAACAGTCACCATTTGATTTGGACAGTTTTCAGAAAACCATGTATTGATCATATTTTCTTAATAAAACCAGTTTTTGAAAACGTCACTATAATCCTTCCTCTATGCCAGCGGTATAGATTCTAAGTGATGGATTGGATGCATTTGAAAAAGATGGCTTAGTCGTGTTTATCCAATTCAATAGTGAATAGATTGAAGTTTTATAAAGTTGGGTGATAGTAAACTGCACATCTAATCAACAGTTATGATAATATGTTCATGCTGTATACAGATAATAAATTTATTAGTTAAGTATAATTAAATTATACTTTAACTATGTTTTTCTTTGATCCAATAATTTATATTATATACTTCCAAGAATATCTCATGCCTTCTATCAATGATAATTGTGTGGGGATAATTTCACAATACCAAAACCGTGCTCAGCTCCGGTAAGAGTACCAGTTCGGCACCTCGGCTCAACCCATCCCGCCCTAATTAGGGTTCCGGAGTCAGAATCGCGAACAGAATCCCATTCTGGAAAGGAAACGGCGAGATCTTCAAGATCCATTACTACGCAATGGACTTTTGGTTTTTAGGCCTAATTCCATCGTTTAGGCCTCGAAAAAGGCACTTCGGCCAGACAGGCACCTCGCCCAGACAGCTCATCTCGGCCCAGTAGTCCACTTCGGCCAGACAGGTCCATCTCGGCAAGATTGACTCTTCCACCTCGGTCAGACTCTTCCACTTCGGCCAGACAGCTCCATCTCGGCCAGATAGCTCATCTCGGCCCAGTACTTCACCTCGGCCAAGTTCTCCATCTAGGCAGCAGTGTAAGATGACAAGACAGTCACGCTGCGGTACGAACTGACAGACAGGATGGGCGCCGAACGGTAACATCCACCAGAGATCGAGGTATGAGCAGATGGGACATCTACTTTTCACCCACCTCCACTAAGGAAGCTTCCGGCTGAACTTCTCTCTACATATACAGGCAAGGGGTAAGCTCAAAGGAGGTATGTCATGGAGGCTCACACCACACACAGTGCAGGAACCTCCCTTGCTCTGAGCTCTCTCTTCTTCTCCACCTCACTTCACCCTTTGTTCAGTGCCAGCACTAACTTAGGCGTCGGAGGGCCTTGCGCTGCCACCAGCCAGGGTCCCTGACCATGCTTCTCTTCTCCCTTCAGGTCCAGCAGGCGTCTGATCCTTCTCCCTAAAGCTTCCAGCAGCTCCACATCATCTGAGACCCTCCCTGAAGCGGATAGCTCTCTCCAACTGTTTGGATAAGTCCTCAAGGGCACCCCCTATTCCCGTGAGTGATATTTTTTGCACTTACAATTGGCGCCGTCTGTGGGGAACGATACAAAAACGCCATGCCTCCGAGAGTTAAGAAGAAGGGCGGAGAATCATCAAAGGCCTTACCACCGCCTACACTTATGTTGCCAGAGAAGCCGTCAGTCCCTCGCCAGAGGCGGTCCCGAGCAAGATCTGGTCCAGCTCAACTGAAGCAGCCCCGGCCAGACGATCTTCAACTGGAGCCTCCCGGACGAGATAAAACTCCAGTGCTATCCAAATCTCGTCAGTCCTATCACTGGACTGACAGCGAAGATGACGATGCCGACTCTCTCGTCACGGCCATCAGGGCCCGAAACCTTGTTATCCAAGAGCAAGACGACTTGATCCGTCACCTCCAGCAGCAGCTACGAGAAAGGTCGACTACTCCGGTTTCGCCCCCTAGGCGCAACCGAACTGTGGGGCAGGAGATAAAGATGAAGACACCGAGTTAGAGAGCTCCAGCTCGGTTACAGCACCAGCTCGGACAGCTCCAGTTCGGACAGCTCCAGCTCGGTTACAGCACCAGCTCGGACAGCTCCAGCTCGGTTACAGCACCAGCTCGGACAGCTCCAGCTTGGTTACAGCACCAGCTCGGTCAGCACGAGTTCGGATAGCTCCAGCTCGGTTACAGCACCAGCTCGGACAGCTCCAGCTCGGTTACAGCACCAGCTCGGTCAGCACGAGTTCGGATAGCTCCAGCTCGGTTACAGCACCAGCTCGGACAGCTCCAACTCGTACAGCTCCAGCTCGGTCAGCACGAGTTCGGATAGCTCCAGTTCGGTTTCAACACCAACTCGGACAGCTCCGACTCGGACAGCTCCAGCTCGGTCAGCACGAGTTCGGATAGCTCCAGTTTGGTTCCAGCTCCAACTCGGACAACTCCAGCTCGGTCAGCACGAGTTCGGATAGCTCCAGTTCGGTTCCAACCCCAACTCGGACAGCTCCAGCTCGTACAGCTCCAGCTCGGTCAGCACGAGTTCGAATAGCTCCAGTTCGGTTTCAACACCAACTCGGACAGCTCCAGCTCGTACAGCTCCAGCTCGGTCAGCACGAGTTCGGATAGCTCCAGTTCGGTTTCAACACCAACTCGGACAGCTCCAGCTCGGTCAGCACGATGAGATCGCCTTCGGGTCGGTTTTTACACCACCCAGGCGTGAAGCCTTCGGGCCACTGATGAGATCGCCTTCGGGTCGGTTTTTACACCACCCAGGCGTGAAGCCATTGCGACCACTGACAAGATTGCCCTGGGGTCAGGATGAGTTCCGTCCCGGCATAAAGCCATTTTCGGCCTCTAGCAGCACCAGCTCGGACAGTTCCAGCTCGGTTACAGTTTCAGCTCGGTGGCATCACCAGAAAGATCGCATGTCGCCAGCCGACACCAAGATCTAATCTGCGCTCCAAAGTATTCAGAAACCCCTCTCATCTTAGCTTCCGACTTCAAAGAGTTAGGACTCAAGAAGTCAGAAGCTGGGGGGCTTTGTGTGGGGATAATTTCACAATACCAAAACCGTGCTCAGCTCCGGTAAGAGTACCAGTTCGGCACCTCGGCTCAACCCATCCCGCCCTAATTAGGGTTCCGGAGTCAGAATCGCGAACAGAACCCCATTCTGGAAAGGAAACGGCGAGATCTTCAAGATCCATTACTATGCAATGGACTTTTGGTTTTTAGGCCTAATTCCATCGTTTAGGCCTCGAAAAAGGCACTTCGGCCAGACAGGCACCTCGCCCAGACAGCTCATCTCGGCCCAGTAGTCCACTTCGGCTAGACAGGTCCATCTCGGCAAGATTGACTCTTCCACCTCGGCCAGACTCTTCCACTTCGGCCAGACAGCTCCATCTCGGCCAGATAGCTCATCTCGGCCCAGTACTTCACCTCGGCCAAGTTCTCCATCTAGGCAGCAGTGTCAGATGACAAGACAGTCACGCTGCGGTACGAACTGACAGACAGGATGGGCGCCGAACGGTAACGTCCACCAGAGATCGAGGTATGAGCAGATGGGACATCTACTTTTCACCCACCTCCACTAAGGAAGCTTCCGGCTGAACTTCTCTCTACATATACAGGCAAGGGGTAAGCTCAAAGGAGGTATGTCATGGAGGCTCACACCACACACAGTGCAGGAACCTCCCTTGCTCTGAGCTCTCTCTTCTTCTCCACCTCACTTCACCCTTTGTTCAGTGCCAGCACTAACTTAGGCGTCGGAGGGCCTTGCGCTGCCACCAGCCAGGGTCCCTGACCATGCTTCTCTTCTCCCTTCAGGTCCAGCAGGCGTCTGATCCTTCTCCCTAAAGCTTCCAGCAGCTCCACATCATCTGAGACCCTCCTTGAAGCGGATAGCTCTCTCCAACTGTTTGGATAAGTCCTCAAGGGCACCCCCTATTCCTGTGAGTGATATTTTTTGCACTTACAATAATGATAGGGCCTCAACTTGAAAGGTTAGGATCTTTTGAAGTTGGATACTGGATGCATGTATAGATCTGATTTGACCAACCTTAGCCACATTATATGGTCAGCCTTACATAATCCGTTCCCATAATTATTATATAATTTGGGGGCTGATGTATTGGTCTGACCCTTTTGTTAAACTATGCATTTCTTGAGGTAGGAAAGTACTATGAGAAAAAAAAAAAAAACACATTAAAACAAGAAGAAGAAATGATCCCTATCAAATACTCATTCAGCCCCCTTGTTCTTGGCCCTTTCCAGCTTTGAGAAGGTATTGCACCTTAAATTCCTATTTGACTTGATTATCATTATTTTTGAATTAAGAAATGAATGATTTAACTTAATTAACAATTCTTAGGTCGGCAAACTACCAGCCTGGAGCATTGCATTTGTGGAGCCCATCTCCTTGGGCCTATCTGTTTCAAAGACTTGCCCATTTGCCATTGCTGTGGGGGTCAAATATGAAAACAGGCTGGGTTGGGATTGAGTCAATATGATAAGTGGACCTGAATCCTGAATCCAAATTATAAATAGGGATCTGTGCCTTAATGGGCTTCAGAATATAGACCCATATCTACACTTAAATTTAAGGACCCCAACCAGGATCCTGACTTAAATAGAGCCTGCACCCTGGCCCAAACTAAGGCCCAATTGTACTCATACGTAAGGTCGAACCCATGATGGTATCGTTTGGTTCACTAGTATGGACAAAATCCATGAAACCCAAATTGAGGGTTTTTTTTTTTTTTTTTTTGAAAAGGAGGATTTGAACTCTCAAACCCACGCAGGCTGCACATGTTCCTGGCTAGCCGAGCTACTTAATACACTAATATCCATATGTAGTTTTATGACTGTCATTGAATATTTGGGTCCTTGAATATGAAGTTCCTAGAATGAGATTCGAGGACACTTTTTTTTTTTTCGCATTAGAGTACATAAGAATTGAATACATAGGATTTCATATTACAAGTGGTTAAAAATGAAAATTAAAGGTGAATTTTTCTAAGTGAGCATCAAATGACCTTTAGTGAAAATTCAATCAAAGGAAGATGAAATTGTAAGTGCAAGAATAATATACTCACAAGATCAGGAGGCCTTCTAGGACTTACTCAATGCATGAAGGAGATAGCTACGACGGTCTGAACCTGGGAGAGAAGAAAGACAAAGGTCAGAGGACCCTGGCTCTGGGCAGCGCAGGGCTCTCCGATGCTTAAGTCAGCAATCGATCGGAGAAGAAGAAGGAGTAGTTGTCTGGAAGAGAATGCTTACCCCCCTCTTCATATGGCTCGTGCCTTATATATGGAACAGTTTTGGGTGAGTGCCAGTGGGCTTTGTGATGTGACCTGGGTCACATCAGCCCACAAAGTCAATAATGAAGGTCCATCACAAGCCTCCTTGCATTTAATGTGGGTCCGATCAGCCCACACTGCATTTAATGCTAGTCACATTGGGCCTGATCTTGCCCTGATCTGGTGGTGGCTGAAGTCCCATCAGACCCCTTCCTTGGGCCTTGCCACGACAGGGCCGTGGCTGTTAGCTGCAAGCGCAATACTGCATTGCCGAGACTGAACGGGATGTGCGGCCGAACTGAATGCTGTTTAACCGAGACCAGTATGTAGTGCCGAGACCGATATGGATCGGGTTGTAGCCGAGATTAAGGGACATGGTCCCCACGCAGTAGCATACCCGAGCACACCCTTGCCGAGATTAAGAAACTCCAGTTCACGCAATGGGCCCCACACAATAGCCCCTCAGCTCTTGACCTCTAGGGTTTCATCGGGTTCTAGGGTTAAGAGCTGGACCGATCTTCCGAAACCGATAATGCTCATCTTCCCTTCGCCTTCTAATTAAGGATTCTGACTCGTTCGGCGTTGGACGCCGCCATTGTTTCGTCGGCCAGATATAATAAAGGGGGGTAATAAATGCGGAGGCTATGATTATCATAGGAAGGCGAACCATCGTCGTCTTAGCGCCACGCGTTATCGCTTGATAGGCCTCCTTGTCTTTTCGAGGAGGCGTGCGACGCAAGCCGAGGCGACACCTCACGCGTGTCTCGCTTCGAATTCCGGAATGGCGCCCATACCTGCCCTTTATATTCACTTTCGTCTTCTTCCTTTGCCACTTTCACTCCCTGAACTCGTCGAAGCTCTGCTAGAACCCCTGCAAGAGCCTCCTACTCGCCTGAATCTTCTCCGCTAGGATTCCTATCGCCAGGACTTCTTCTGCTAGGACCGGTGAGGGAGCAACGGTTGGCCCTGAGACCTCGCCTGAGCTTGTGAGTGTCTCTGCTCTGGCCCTCTTTTCTTTATTTTACATATTTTCTGACAGTCCCTTCTAGGGTCCCTTCTGTTCCTCAACCCTTCTGCTGCCTTCACCTTTAGAGCTGTAGGGTTTCTTAGATTAGAAATGGGGGTTTTCAGCCATTGGATCGACTCCCCTGTAGGCCTGGCCCAACTTAGGGCTAAGTTTGCGATCCCGGAGGATGTCCGGATAAAGGCCTCCGATAGAACATCTGGCTACACTTTCAGGGACGGCTGGATGCCGTTTCCTCTTGTGGCCATCATCGAGGGGGGAGTTAGGTTCCCCCTCAGTCCCTTGCTTCGGTCATGCCTCCGAACCTGGAACCTTTGTCCGTGCCAGCTAATGCCCAACGGTTTTAAAATAATCATGGGCGTCTCCGAACTGAACAAGATCCTAGGAATTGACCTCGGCGTCCATGACATTGAGGACGTTTACGACCTCTGCAAGACCCAGGATGGCGGCACATATTACCTTCGGGTCAAAGCCAAATGCTCGCCACTTGTCACGGCCTTGGAGGATTCGAACAAGTACGCCGGAGACGACCGATTATTCGTCTCGGGCAGCTGGGAGTTTCGGGCTTGCCGAGTCCGAGACCACGAGGAGGATCCAGGTTCCGAGATCCTTCGGCACACCCCCGAGTAATGCCCCATTCCCTCTCTTGGGATTTGAATGCTTTTGGGACTGCCTTTGTCAGCTCTTAATTCTGCTCTTCTATTCTTCTGCAGGTTACCACCAACGGCAGCGAGACGCCCGGTTTGACCGTTGGCGACGGAACAAGGAGTGGCTAGACGCCATCTACAATTACCGAGGCCATTACAACAGGGCCGCCTTCTCCCTCCTCGCGTACGAGCCGACATATGCGTCCTACACAGGGAGGTCGGGCCGCCCGAGAGATCTCGTTCTAGCCGAAGCCAGCGGCGCCGCTTCAGTTGCGGAGGCTTCCGCTTCGGTGGCCGTGTTTGCCGGCATCCCGATAAGGGAAATTGAAGACTATTCCTCCGGAGCCGAGGCAGACATCCCGATAAGGGAAATTGAAAACTATTCCTCCGGAGCCGAGGCCGAAGCCGACGATATGGAGAGGCGCAGACCCTCGTACTAACCGCGGAACTTGGCGGAAGCCGTGCTCGGCAGAAAGGCAGCCGCACCTCGTATAACCCCGCCTCCCTCTGGTGCTCTTGTCCCTGCCAGAACTGAGGCCCGACCTCCCACAGATCCGGAGAGTGATAGGCCGAGAAAAAGGGCAAAAGGCCAGGAGCCCGTCCAGGAGCAGCAGGAGCGATCGCGCTCCTCTTCGCGCTCCTCCTCGACGACAAGGGAGAGGGCCACGTTGGAGGCGCCGGCCCCGGTGGCTCCCCTGGTGGAGCGGCGCTCCGAACCCCAGGCGGCGACGTCCTCGGACGCTGAGCCGGCCGCGTTCAGGCCGGACATGGAGCTGCGAAGGGGGAGGCCCCTGAATGTTGAGGACAGGCTGGTGGGGAGCCCGGCTGTCATCGCGGCGCTCAGCCGAGCCTGTGCACTCCCCAAAGACATGGAGAGGCACAGATCGGAAGACTCCCCACAACTGCTCATGAGGACCATGCAGCACTCTCTCGCGGTGAGTACCGAACTTCTTTAGTCATTGGTGTTTCTTACTTCTGATTTCGTACTAAGTCGTTTATTCCCTTGCAGGCTGTCCAAAGGCTCCAGGTCGTCGCGGAGAGAATGATGGAAGAGGACGGTCGGCGGACTCGCCTGGCAGAGGAAAAAAAGAAAGCCGAAACCGAACTGCGGGCGACAAAGGAGGAGCTGAAGGCGGAGGCGGCCAAGAACGCAGAGCTCAACGCGCAGTCCGATCTGATGTCAAGCGAGCTCTGCAAGGTGAAGTCCGAGAGCTTCGAGTGGCAGGGGAAGTTCCAGGCAGAGGGGAAAAGGTCGGCGGGGCTCTTGGCCGAGCTTGAACAGGAAAGGAAGGAGAAAGAGGAACTCCGAGCGTCCCGGCAGGCCGAGATCGACGCCGCCTTCCTAGACGGAACTGAGGACGCTGGGCAAAATTATCTTGATCAAATCGACGCGCTCAGTCCGAAGCTGTTCCGACTCGGCTGTGAGGCTGTGCTCAAGAAGATGGGCGTCCCTGAGGATGACCCGATTTATCAAGACCTCCCCGAGTTCGGAACTGCCTCCCTAGCTGAAGCCCCAGCCGAGATCCCTGCCACTCCGGCCGAAGCCCCTGCTGAGCCGACGCCCGCCCCCTCTGGAGCCGCTCCTCCAGCCGAGGCCGCTGTGGTCGTTATCGAAGACACAGAAGCGGGGCCGTCGGCCTGACTTCCATTTTTCTTGTCTTGTTATACAAAATGTAATCCTTGTTTCGAATTGTTTTGATCGGAAATCGTGATGAATGGAAAATGTAAGCTTTAATGTACATACCATATTATCAATGAATTTCGGGCATTTTTTCCCGTACTTGTTTCCTCTGCGTTCCGCTGTGCTATGTTTGGCTTTTATTTGCTTTCTGTTTGCGCTTTCCGCAAGTTTTGTGAACATGGATGTGAGCTCGGACTAGAGTAGACCGACCAGACTAGGGTTCCCTGCGAGCGCTCTGACCCCTTCGGCGAAAACAAAGAATCGCATCAGACCTAAGGCAGTGATAAGACTGGGTGCCATTATCGTCTGGTGCCGTTTCGGCTGGTCTATGTGGCTGAGTGCCAACCATAACCTTAACTAGTTCGGCCGCTCGTCTAGGTGGCTGAGTGCCATCCTTAGACATTGGCCGTTTCGGCAGCTCGTCTAGGTAGCTGAGTGCCATCCTTAGACATGGGCCGTTTCGGCAGCTCATCTAGGTGGCTGAGTGCCATCCTTAGACATGGGCCGTTTCGGTAGCTCGTCTAGGTGGCTGAGTGCCATCCTTAGACATGGGCCGTTTCGGCAGCTCATTTAGGTGGCTGAGTGCCATCCTTAGACATGGGCCGTTTCGGCAGCTCGTCTAGGTGGCTGAGTGCCATCCTTAGACATGGGCCGTTTCGGCAGCTCATATAGGTGGCTGAGTGTCATCCTTAGACATAGGCCGTTTCGGCAGCTCATCTAGGTGGCTGAGTGCCATCCTTAGACATGGGCCGTTTCGGCTGCTCATCTAGGTGGCTGAGTGCCAACCTTAGATATTGGCCGTTTCGGCTGCTCATCTAGGTGGCTGAGTGCCAACCTTAGACGGTCTTCCATATTCGCACCATTGTCGCTGTCACATTGCCATTGATCATCAACTTGCCCCAAAACGAACGTAGTTCTATTAAATCCAGAAGCACTGTACAAACATACAAACTAAAAATAGAATTTCTTGAGGTGTGACGCGTTCCATGGTCTCGGAAGAGGCCGTCCTTCCATGTCTTCGAGCCGATAAGCTGACCGTCCAGCGATGGAAGTGACTTTAAACGGACCATGCCAATTCGGCGCCAGCTTTCCTTGATTCGGATCTTTGTCCCCTGGGAGAGCCTTCTTGAGAACCAGTTCTCCTACAGAGAACTTCCTCTCTCTGACGTTCTGGTTATAGCCCCTGGCTAGCTGCTGCTGGTAAACGGCTAGCCTGACCGCAGCTGCTTCCCTTCGCTCGTTCGCTAAATCCAGCTCCCTGGCCACGTTGGTTTCGTTCTGCCCCCGGTCAAAGAGTTCGGACCTCAAAGTGGGGAGGCCGATCTCCAGAGGGATGACTGCTTCCATACCATAGGCGAGTGAGAAGGGGGTAGCCGAAGTGGAACGCCTTGGAGTAGTTCTGTAAGCCCATAGGACGCTTGGAAGTTCCTCCACCCATCTCCCCTTTGCTTGGTCCAGCCGTTTCTTGAGCCCATCGAGGATCACCTTGTTGGAGATCTCAGCCTGGCCGTTACTCTGTGGGTAAGCTGGAGTGGAGTAATGGTTTCGAATGCCAAGCTCCTGGCAGAAGGTCTTGAAGAGCTTAGAGTCGAACTGAGTTCCGTTGTCCGAGATCAACGCTCTAGGAATGCCGAACCTGGTGATGACATTTTTCCACACGAAACTCTTGGAGTCCCGCTCCGTGATGGATGACAGTGGTTCCGCTTCGATCCATTTGGTGAAGTAGTCAGTAGCCACGATGAGCCATCTTTTGTTCCCCGGAGTTCGGTGGAGTGGTCCCACAATGTCGAGCCCCCATTGAGCGAATGGCCACGGGCTAGAGAGCGGGCTGAGGTCCTGTGCTGGCTGATGGAGAGAGTGGGAGAACTTCTGGCACTTCTCACACTTCCTTGCGTATACCTATGCAT
This sequence comes from Cinnamomum chago, assembly GCA_038049695.1. Taxonomy (NCBI): domain Eukaryota; kingdom Viridiplantae; phylum Streptophyta; class Magnoliopsida; order Laurales; family Lauraceae; genus Cinnamomum; species Cinnamomum chago. The sequence goes on along the minus strand of CP142460.1, from coordinate 62,649,432 downwards.
CCTTCTGCATGTACGGCCACCAGTAGCCTTGGCTGATGGTGCGATAGGCCAGGGACCTTCCCCCGATGTGGCTCCCGCAGATTCCTTCATGTATCTCAAAAAGGAGGTCTTCGACCTTACTAGGATGGACGCACTGGAGGTACGGTCCCGAGAAAGATTTTCTGTAGAGCTTGTCCTCGGGAGATAGCCAGAACCGAGCTGCCTTGAGTCTGACTCGATGGGCCTCGCCACGGTCCTCAGGAAGCCTGTCATCCTTAAGGTAGGTGATAATGGGGTCCATCCAGCTCGGGCCGAGACCGAGGCATAACACATCCCGAGGTGGGCGGAGCTCAATGCTGGGCGCGGCCAACGATCCGACTTCGATGCTCCTCTTTCTTCCTGCCTCAACAGCGCTGGCCAAGTTCGCAAGAGCATCTGCATGAGAGTTGACTTCTCTGCCAATCTGTTTGATTTCGGCCGTGTGGAACTGAGAGAGCAGCTTCTTGGCCAGGGCCAGATACGCGGCCATCCGGTCGTCGCGAGCTTGGTAGTCCCCAGTCAGCTGGTTTGTCACCAACTGTGAATCACTGAAGACCACCAACTGTTGAGCTCTGAGGATTTTGGCGCTATTCAGTCCGGCTAAAAGGGCTTCATACTCAGCTTCATTGTTTGACGCCTTGAAGTCTAGGGTCAGAGCCTGCTCGATGACCAGTCCTTCTGGCGATTTGAGAACAACTCCTGCCCCGGCTCTTCTCGAGGTGGAAGATCCGTCGACGAAGACTTTCCAAACTGGGGTATCCGCATGGCATTGTGATTGTTCCGAACCCGTGGGCGCCTCATGCTCCTTGCCCCCCAGTTCGGTGCCGAGCTGGGTTGGTGCCGTACTTGAATCAAACTCGGCAAGGAAGTCTGCCAGAACCTGGGCCTTTATCGTTGTTCGTGGCTGATACTGAATCTCATACTGCCCTAGTTCGACAGCCCATCGGGAGATTCTTCTTGAAAAGTCAGCCTTTCTAAAAACAGACTTAAGTGGATGCTCCGTAACAACCACTATTGTATGTGTTTGAAAGTAATGAGAGAGCTTCCGCGAGGCACTAACGAGTGCCAACGCGAGCTTCTCAAGTGGCAAGTATCTGGTCTCGGCATCAATCAAGGTCTTGCTCGTATAGTAGACGGGTTTTTGGACCTTGTCCTCTTCCCGGATGAGGACCGAGCTGACCGCGTGATCCGAGACCGACAAGTACAGATACAGGATTTCTCCGTGGACCGGAGTTGATAGCAATGGTGGTGAAGAGAGGTAAGCCTTAAGCTGCTGTAAGGCATGGTCACATTCTGGAGTCCATTGGAATTTAGAATTTTTTCTAAGAAGCTGAAAGAAAGGTCGGCACTTATCTGAAGATTTGCTGATGAAGCGATTTAGTGCCGCTGCCATCCCAGCGAGCTTTTGGACTTCCTTTGCCGAGGTGGGACTCTGCACCCTGAGGATGGCAGAGATCTGATCTGGGTCTGCCTCAATGCCCCTGCGTGTAACCAAGCTGCCCAAAAATTTGCCGGAGCCAACGCCGAAGGCGCACTTCGAGGCGTTGAGTTTCAGCCTGAACTTCTTCAGAGTAGCGAAGACCTCGGCCAGGTCTGCCAAATGGTTCTGCGCTTTCTCGGATTTGACCACCATATCATCGATGTAAACTTCAACGGTCTTGCCGAACTGACCGTGGAACATCTTGGGGACGAGTCTCTGGTAGGTGGCGCCCGCATTCTTCAGCCCAAACGGCATCACCTTATAGCAGTAGGTTCCCCTGGGTGTGATAAAAGCTGTCTTTTCTTCATCCGGTCCATACAGCGGAATCTGGTGATAACCGCGGTAGGCATCAAGGAAGCTCATTCTGTCGTGCCCGGCCGTGGCGTCGATCAGCTGGTCAATCTTGGGTAGGGGAAAGCTGTCCTTGGGACAGGCTTCGTTGAGGTCGGTAAAGTCGACGCACACCCTCCACTTGCCAGTCTTCTTTCTGACCACCACCGGATTGGCCAGCCAGGTCGGGTATTGAACCTCTCTGATAGCGCCGGCCTCAAGCAGCTTATCCACTTCCTCGACGACGGCTTCGGTCTGCGGGACCCCAGTCCTCCGTGCTTTCTGCATCACAGGTTTGTGGTTAGGGTTAACATTTAGTTTGTGACACATTACCTCGGGGTCGATGCCAGGCATCTCTTGAGGTGTCCAGGCGAAGGCCTCTCTGTTCTGCACCAGGAACTGGGCCAGTTCGGACCTCTCCGGTTCCCCGAGCTGGCTGCCGATTAGGAAGAACCGATCCGGGTCCTTCTGGTCGATCCGGATTTCGGACAATTCCTCCACGCTCTTCCTGCCTGGATCTCGGCCGAGCTCATCCAGCCCCTGCTCCAGGTTCTTCTCCATCTCGGCCACGTTGACCTCCTTGGGCTCTAGTTCCCCGGGTACCACTGCTGTCAAGCACTGCTTAGCTGCCTGCTGATCTCCTCTGACCGTGATGATTTCAACTCGGCCGCTCTTCCCCTCCCACGGGAATTTCAGCTTCTGGTGGAGGGTGGAAGGGACTGCTTCCAGACTGTGGAGCCAGGACCTGCCTACTATAGCGTTGTAGGGCGAGGGTGCGTCGATCACCATGAAGGTTGCCATGACAGACGCGCCACCGGCCTCGACCCTGAATGTCACCTTCCCCTTGGGGTAAACTGGTTTGGCGCTGAAGCCGATAAGGGGAACTCGGGCCTCCTGCAGATCTTTTTCCGTCAGTCCCATCCTTCGGAAGCTATCAAAATAGAGGACCTCGGAAGAACTGCCGGGGTCGACGAGGACCTTCTTCACAGTGCAATTCTTCACGCCCTGCTTAGAGCAATCAAACTTCAGAGTAACGATCAGGGGATCGTTGTGGGGGAGCTGCACCCCTTCCAGATCTGCATCAGCGAACCTGATCTCGGGACGCTCCCTCCGAGCCCTTTTCTGTGCTGGGCCGAGCTCGGCGGCCATTACTTGCTTGCCGTGAGCGGCTTTCCTGGCCTCGGCACGGGCTTGGTTACTCCCCTTGGGCGGGGGTGCCAAATGGATGACGTTGATGATCTTCTCAGACCCGTCGCTGTCATGACTGCTCTCATCTCGGCGCGGGGCTCGGGTATTGGCCCTGTCTTCTCTCCTGACAAACTTTTGCAGGTGTCCATCCTGGACAAGCTTCTCCAAATGCGACCGCAGTATTCTGCATTCTTCAGTCTTGTGGCCGCCCTCCTTGTGATAGGCACATAATTTCGTCTGATCTCGGATGGAAGGGTCGCCTTGCATGGGCTCTGGCCAGCTGAAGTACGGCCTTGTCTTTATCCTATACATGATCTTGTGGATTGGCATCTTGAAGACCGTGTTGACAGCCCGATATGCGTCCTCGGACAGCCTGGGCCTTTTGCTCCTTGCCGAGGCGAACATCTGAGTCCCTGCCGAGCTGGTAGGTGCCCAACGCCTGTCCGACTCATCTCTTCGTCGCTCGCTTCGCTGAGGCTCATCTCTTCGAGACGGTATCCCATCCGTCTTGGAGGGCCTCTCACCTCGGTCCTTTTGAGCGGTTCCATGGCTTTCCCGAGCACGGACCTGGTCATCCTCTTGGGCGATGTACCGGTTGGCGATAGACATGAGCGCTGCTATGGAAGAGACCGGGTTCCTGGCCAGGTCCTTGCGAAGATCGCTGTCTGGCAGCAAGGTATTCTGAAATGCGAAGACGGCAACCTCGTCCTTGGAATTCTCAATCTGACTGTAGACCGCCCAGAACCGCTTGGCGAACTGGGTGACGTTCTCTCCCTGCTTCATCTTCATGGCCATGATGTCTGCATCTGTCTTCGGAAGGACTCTGTAGGCCTGAAACTTCTTCATAAAGGACTGCTGGAGCTGCTGCCAACTCGAGACGGACCCCTCCGGGAGCGCACAGAACCACTTCAGGGGGATGTCGCCCAAGCTAGAGGAAAAGACTCGGCAGTTCAGATGACCCTCGTCTCCCCAGACAGACATCCTCTGGGAGAAGTGCCTGAGGTGCGTAGCCGGGTCCGAAGTCCCGTCGTAAGTGACGAACCTCGGGACGGTAAACTTCTTTGGCAGGGGATGCTTCCTGATGTCTCGAGAAAAGGGAGACGCGCTGAGATCGACGGGGTCGCAGCAATTATCCTTTTGGTCTCGGCCGAGACTAACTATTTCCAAATTACGCTGGACCGTTTCCCTTATACGCGCGTCTAACCACTCCTGATCATGATGCCTGCTTTCCGGGATGGTTTCTGACGCCTTCCTCGAGTAGCTGTGGCTAGCGCTCGAACCTTCATCTCGAGTTCGGTCAAGCCTCTTTTTATTCAGATGGTCCCTCAAGTCCTTCTCAGGGGAGTCGGGGCGCCTGTCACGGGACGTCCTCCCCCTCGTGCTGTCACAGTGAGTGTTGTTGTTGTCGCGACCGCTGTTGCTGCCGTGACTGACGCTGCTGAGACTGCTGCCGAGACTGTTGCCGAAGCCCCGCTGATCCCGTAGCTCTTTCCAGCTGCTGCTGGAGCCGGAGGATCAGAGCGTCTCTCTCCTTGATGGCCTCATTCTGTGCTTTAATCACCAGAAGGGTGGAGTCCAAGTCATCATCAGGGTTGTAGTCTTCATCCTCAGTATCCTCAACGTCCTCCACCCGGCCCTCAACGTTCTCCGCCCGGCCGGGGGGACGTGATCCATCGACCACTGGAGACTTACGCCGCTGATCTTGACTCGTCAGGAGGCCTGCCGGTTGCTGGGTGTCTCCCCTCTTGGGAGCGGACTCCGAGCGGAGGTCACGCTCCTGAACGTTGATCCGGATGAGAGCACGTTCAGCGTCGTCCTCTATGACTGGTTGCTTGCCAGCCCTCTGCTTGGTAGGGGGCGGTCCTGCATGCTTTGTCTTGGAAGTTTCTCCGTCTTTCGCAGCTCTCCTCGTCATGGTGTTTAGGAATAGGAAAGACTATAGAAATCTTTCCCACAGACGGCGCCAATTGTAAGTGCAAGAATAATATACTCACAAGATCAGGATGCCTCTAAGGACTTACTCAATGCATGGAGGAGATAACAGCGACGACCCGAAGCTGAAAGAGGAGAAAGACAAGAGTCAGAGGACCCTGGCTCTGGGCACCGCAGGGCTCTCCGATGCTTAAGTCAGCAATCGATCGGAGAAGAAGAAGAAGGAGGAGTTGTCTGGAAGAGAATGCTTACCTCGTTCTTCATATGACTCGTGCCTTATATATGGAACAATTTTGGGTGAGTGCCAGTGGGCTTTGTGATGTGACCTGGGTCACATCAGCCCACAAAGTCATTAATGAAGGTCCATCACAAGCCTCCTTGCATCTAATGTGGGTCCGATCAGCCCACACTGCATTTAATGCTAGTCACATTGGGCCTGATCTTGCCCTGATCTGGTGGTGGCTGAAGTCCCATCAGACCCCTTCCTTGGGCCTTGCCACGACAGGGCCGTGGCTGTTAGCTGCAAGCGCAATACTGCATTGCCGAGCATGTAGTGCCGAGACCGATATGGATCGGGTTGTAGCCGAGATTAAGGGACATGGTCCCCACGCAGTAGCATACCCGAGCACACCCTTGCCGAGATCAAGAAACTTCAGTTCACGCAATGGGCCCCACACAGAAATAAAATGAATACCTAACCATGAAAATTCAATTGAAGGAAGATGAAATAAAATGAATACCTAGCTATGACCCTAGTAATTCAATACATATGTTATATCTACATCTCCACCATATATCATTTCACTCACCTTTATCTCATGTCTTTCACCCTCTTCCCTTTTACTAGTCTTTTGGTAGAATTCGTTTTCACCAAGAATTTCTATGTAATTTATTGATCTAAAAAATAAGCCCCAAGAAAACCCACAAACTTAGCTTCATGAATTTTTTTTTCAATTTGGGTCCTCCACTATTTGATACCTACTGAAGCCCAATAGAGAGAGAGAGGATCTGGATGAGTGATACTTTGATTCAAAAGAAGTAGAACTGTTCAAAAACCATCTGTCGAGCATGTTAGTATTATTCTCTTTAAAAAAATGCCAAGATCCCTTCTTTCTTTGGAAAATGGAGCCTCTCCTAGCCGGCGGCTTTACAGGAGATTCTTCCTTTTAATTCAATCAACACCTGACTGCTTGCCAACTGCCTGCCACAAGCCACCGATTCTAATAAACAAATGGCAGTAACGCGTTTATGTGACAGGTGTTGCTGTCCCATTAGGCCTCTTGGCCGTCCTCTCTCTCCCTCACTAAACCTATAAAAGGCCCATTTTGTCATCATCTTTTGCTCATGTTTCCTTGTTTGTTTCATCTCCTTTCCTAACTCTTGATCAATGGAAGTTTCTTCTTTTTCTCCTTCTCTGCCTTCTCTTCCTCACCTGCATAAAAGCCATTGTCCTCCTCCAAAGAGATTGCGAATGAGAGTTTTTGCAGCCCGAAATGGATCATATGATCACCATTCAGGAAGGATGGTGGATGAGGGCATGATCGTGCTGCGAAAGCGCATTCATGAGATGAAGATGGTGGAGAGGAATTACGAGCCCCCCGCCAATTGGATGGATTGGGAGAAGCGATACTACGCGTTCTATGATGCAGATGTGTGTGAAGTGGTAGGGGCACTGCAAGCCCTGTTGATGAACACAAGGCCTGCCTTGGCAATTGGGGTGATGGGTCTTGTTACATTGAGTGTCCCAACCTCGATGTTCATGGTCATGTCGCATTTGATAGATGTGGCTAAAGGAATTCTATCTGGGGCTTGAGACTTGATTTGGTTGGTGGTTTGAGCTTCTTTGATGTTGTCTTTGATGGGTCTTTTTTTTCTGTATTCATTTTTTCTGCTGTGCATACAGATACATACAAGTATTCAATATTGTTTCTATTACATGATATGAACTTTTATGGTGAATGGCTTTGATGATGACATGATATGAGCTTTTGTTTGTCCTTTTTTTTTACTCTTTTTTTTAATGATGAAAAAACTAGTATAGGAACTTTATGATGAATGGCTCAGATTGCCGAATTAGGGGCCGTGGAGTGGAGCCTATGGGCTCAAAAGTGAAGTCCAGGTGCATCAATATGCTGCGGAATGTGTAGGTACTTTTTTTTTTTTTTTTATATATATCTAAATTGTCTGACCCAGCATGGTCTGGCCTGGCCTTGTAAGCATATGGTTTTTCAGGAATGGCCTCATCTGAATTTAGGCCATAAAGAAAAGCTCCAATCCAGTCCATGAGCATTTAACTTGAACTGGAGCTAAAAGCGTCCACCCCAAATCCTGCTCAGGCAGGCTGGCTCGACACATGAGACCATGGCATGATGTATAAGGGTTTTAATGGGTTGGGTCGGCTCATTGGATCTCCAATATGAGTTTATGATAGGTTGGATTTGGTCCATTAAGATAGACCTACAACGGCACTGCATTGGTCAAGGTTATTATATTTCTGGACCAAACATGTAACAGTTTGGCCATGTTCTAACCTTTAAAAGTTTTATTCACTTATTTTAAAATTCAAAAAAATACACAGTCATGTCATGTTTGAATTAAAATTTTGTTTTGACAGTAGAGATGGTGGACTGCACTCTGTATGAAGTCTCATTTTTAAACATGACTCAAAATATAAAATTTAGATTTTGTATAATAAATTAAGGGAGGAATAGGTAACAGGGATATTTGAATTACAAAACCACATACAAACCACATACAAACTTCATCAGACTAATATAAATCATTTAATTCATCATGTCGTTTATTTTGTATATATATGCTTAATTTAATGGTAGATCTCCTATGCATTAGTGTGAAATTTAGAGCAATTCTTTATACACTGGTGGGTGCATGTCTGTTAGTGGGTGCATGTCTGTTAGTGGGTACTAAAGCTTATTTTCGTTCATACGGATAATCTGAACCCCTCATTTTGGTTAATAAAGTAAGTATTTCATCTGCTATTAATCTGAAATTAGTACAATTTACAATTTTATTTCAGTTACATATGTGAATCGCTTCTTTTTTTACCCCAATAAAGGGGATTCAGACCCAAGGTAGCATAGACAACTGGGAAGGCAGGCCACAAATGTGAGAAAGAGAGCCCACCTTTCAGCATCATCACCCATGGGGTCTCATCTCTCCGCATAAAGACTATTAATACAAAAATTGATTCAAACCCGTGTAGCACTTCATTCATTTATTAAACTCGCACACTCATAAATGAGAGGAAACATTAGAGAAATACAGACTTCTTAGGTTGATAATTGCATCTTTTTAGGACCCCTATATAAGGAATGGTTAACATCTATCACATGTCACTTATATAATGGCTGAGGAACCTTCAAGAGTCTACAATGTAAACTCCCACACAATTCATATTTTAGTAGTAGACTTATATATAACCTTCTAGAACACTCCAGGTGATTTTAAATAATCTTATAAGAGTGCTGCTACCAACACACTGCATTTTGTTCTCCACACACTGCAATAGATTGTGACTAAAATGCCCACTTGTAAATTTACCAAAATGTATGAACTTCAGCCCTCCCTCACTATTTGAAATGCTATCTGCACACTGCATATTTTCCCTCCACTTGAGACGTCTGAACGTGAAGCGTTAAGGGTTTCACTCCTCCTCTCCACTTCCTTCCATTCACTCCTCTGCATTATGAAATGAAGTTCTACTTCTTCCCACATTTTACTGATCTTTACTTCCTCCCTCTTTCATCTTCTCTCTCGGTTTGAATCCTCACTTCATTCTCAATTGACTGCACCTCATTAATCTTGATTTCATTCAAAGTTGAAACTCAATTTGATAGCATTCTTAATCAATGGAAGAGCAAAAGGACAAGCAGAAGATGTCTCCCGATCATTCTAAGAGCGTCGAGGTAAGCATATTCATCGCAAGCTTTGTAAATCGGAAGAGACGAATTGCTCGGCCCTGTATGTCCGACCGAATGTCCTCTACGCGGCCTTTCAGGGCCGACCAGAGGTATTTTTCACGGCCCTGAAAGACCGAACATAGGTACTTTTCGCGGCACTACAGTGCCGAGAATAAGAAAAATATGCGGACATGCAGGGCCGAACAATTGAATTTTGACCGGATATTCAGAGCCGTGCAGTTGTGTCATTTACGTATTCTAACAAAATTGGTTCTATAGCAGTTTCATGCGCCTACTGAATGCAGCAAGGTTGGCTCGGAATGTGTGGTCGACTATAGTAATGAGTTTATCACCGAAGAGGTAATTAATCGAGATGAATCATTCGATAGTTAAATTGATGTAGTCACTTTGTTCAATATGATTATTTTTTGTTATGCGCAGATATTCACAAGTCGAGATTCCCTAATTAATTGGGCTCGTGATGTTGGGAGGAGAAATGGTTTCATTGTTGTGATTAAGACATCAACAGCGCCCAACAGGAGAAATAAAAAACCAAGGCTGACCCTTGGGTGTGAGAGGAGTGGGTCTTATAGAAACATGAGGATTACTAAAGACGGGACTGGTGGGAAGAAATTGAAGCAGACTGGTTCGAAAAAATGCGGATGCCCATTCACGTTACAAGGTAAAGTGGTTGGCTCAAATGAGGAATGGATGTTGCATGTAGTGTGTGGTGTGCATAATCATCCTGCTGCAGACTTTCTGGAAGGGCACTCATTTGCAGGGAGATTAACAAAGGATGAAACTTCAGTGCTGGTGGACATGTCCAAGAATATGGTTCGGCCAAAGGATATCTTGGTGACACTGAAACATATAAATGAGTTAAATGTAAGCACAATGAAGACCATTTACAATGCACGTCAAAGGCATAAAGTTACGGAGAGGGCTGGACGGAATCAGATGCAGCAATTGTTGAAATTATTGGCGGAGCATGGTTACATTGAGTGGCATAGGAAATGTCCTACAACAGATACTGTCATTGACTTGTTCTTCACACACCCTACCAGCGTAGACCTCTTGCGTGCATTTCCTCATGTGTTGATAATGGACTGCACCTACAAGACCAATCGGTATCGAATGCCCTTATTGGAGATTGTTGGGGTTACATCCACAGAGAAGACATTTTCGGTATGCATTGTATATCTCCAGAATGAACGTGAAGATTGCTACTCATGGGCATTGGGTATTTTGCGCAAAGTTATTGACGAGGGTGTTCTTCCTAGCATTATCGTCACTGACAGAGAGATGACTTTAATGAACGCCATATCTATTGTTTTCCCCGGCGCCAAACATCTTTTATGTAGATGGCATATCAACAGAAATATCTTGGGTAAATGCAAGAAGTTGTTTGAGACGAAGGAAAAGTGGGACCGGTTTATAATGAGCTGGAACATGTTGGTCTCTTCATCCATAGAGGAACATTACAATCTGCAATTCAACTTATTTCTAAAGGAGTTCATTACCTATCCGGCAGCACTTCAGTATGTTAGAGTGTCTTGGTTAGATGCGTACAAGGATAGATTTGTGGCTGCCTGGACGGACAAGGTCATGCATCTTTGGAACACTACTACAAACAGGGTGGAGAGTTCACATGCACAGCTGAAGCGGCAGCTTGGATCAAGTCAGGGGACTTTTGAAGACTCATGGATGAAGATACACAACCTATTGCTGCTGCAACATACAGATATAAAAGCATCATTTGAAAAAAGTAAGACGGTTGTCCAACACAATTTCAAGCCTTCTGAATTCAAAGAACTTCGTGGGAACGTTTCTATATGTGCATTAGAGAAAATCTTGGCCGAGACGAAACGAGCATCATCCGTCGGTATTGATAGAGATGCTTGTGGCTGTGTACTTCGACAGACACATGGCCTACCTTGTGCTCATGAGATTGCAAAATACATAAGTGCTGGTCGCCCTATTCCTTTAGATTGCACGCATATGCATTGGCGCAAGCTTGACTTACTACATACCGCTTATGACCAGGACTCTAGTGTCAATTTGGATTGCATGCCAGAGATAGATTTAATTGTCGAACAGTTCATGGGCTATGATTCGAGAAAGAAGTTACAGATCTTGGATAAGCTTAGAGAGCTTGCAAAGCCTGAGACGACCTCACTGTTCGAGCCAGATTCGAAAACTAAATGTCGGGGGTGCCCCAAATTGAAATTGCACAACTCTACTAAACGTGAACCCTCTTCCTTTGAATATGCCGAATCAGCTCAGGATAGTTATTCTCCTGTCTTAAAGATGGAAGAGACTATTGTCAGCAGTGGGGCCTCTTTGGTGCCCGTGAAGAAGCTGATTCCTAAGCAAAAGGTCATCCGCACCCGAAATTTGAAGCCAACCACTTATATTAACACACTCCCAGATTGCTTAAGGTCTTATATTCATCATGTAAAAGATGTCAATGCGGATGGCAATTGTGGCTTTAGAGCATTGCATGGTTGATGGGACTTGGTGAGGATTCGTGGCAACAGGTACGGAAAGATCTCTCTAGAGAGTTGGTGACTCATGCAGAACACTACAGACAACTATATGGATCACACCAAAGGGTTGATGAACTTCTCAATATTATATCGTACCATGGGGATTGCCCTCCATATGATCGATGGATGACGATGCCGGACATGGGACATCTAATTGCCTCGCACTATAACGTTGTCCTATACCATTTGTCAAATCAGCAATGCTTGACTTTTCTTCCTCTTCGATCGGTCCCTATTCCTACTGCTGCTAGACGGGAGATCTCAATCGGTTTTGTCAATCAAAACCACTTTGTTCAGGTGATAATAGTAGATGCATAGATTCCCAAATTTTATTTTACTTGAAATGTCGTGACTCACTTGAACTCCTTCTTATATGTAGGTTTTCCTCGTACAGGGTCATCCAATTCCTCCTATTGCTACTAATTGGATTCGTCACCATCACCCTTCTGCAGATGGTTGGGATACAGCTTATCAATCTCGGATCCAATATTTCAGAGAGATTATAAATCCATCAGTTGCCACATGCGAAACCATCGATCTAGAATGATTGTTATATTTTATAAGGATGTCAATGCGGATCCAATGTTTTTTAAGAGCTTAATGCAATTGAGCATTTTGTAAATTAAGATGAGAACATTTTCACTTTGTTTTATAAAAGAACATTCTATATCTCTTAATTGCATATAGCTTACGACAATTTCAACTGAGTGGTCCTGATATGAGTTATAATATTTTGCTCGGCTCTGAGAAGCTGAGTTAAAACTATAATGTCGGCCCTGAGAGGCCGAGTATACCAAATATGGTGGCACTGAGACGCCAAGCAGATAACATTTTATCGGCTCTGAGACGCCGAGTAGACCGAATTCGGTCGGCTCTGAGACGCCGAGTAGACCGAATTTGGTCGGCCCTGAGACGCCGAGGAAAATACATATTCTCGGCCCTGAGACGCCGAGCAATACAAAATGCTGTGTACATTATTTCAAACCTGAAACAATACTAGTTTACAAATTACGTTATCTATTTCAAATAAATGCTGTGTACATAGAAAGCAACATCAATACAAAATGAAGCACAAAAAACGATATCCATAAAGTGGCCAAAAGGTGATAAGAAATTTTTACATAAAAATTTATATCCATAAAGTTTTACATGTGGTACATCTCTGTTACCTAAAACAATTGCTGAAATTCAGTTTACAACCATAACAAAATACATATCACATGCTAAGTCCACATCCTAGACCCCACGTCTAGCCCTGCGGCTGTAAGTGCGTGCCTCGCTCCGTGGCGGTCTATGAACAAGATCTTCTGGATCGACTCCATCTAGGACCCTGTTGACGTCCTCAGGGGCCGTGTACAAGGCATCAGGATCTTGGACACTCAGAGTATGGCCTCTCCTCAGAATAGGCTGAATAATACTTTGGGCATTCACGATGCGCTGTTAATTAATCACATAATGAACAAATTAGAATGTTTGTACAGTTGGTTATACTTAATATGATAGATATGCTCGTCAATGATCTTACCAAACGTGGGTCAATAAAAGAGCTGCCCATAGAATCTTGAACACGCGGATTAAACGTGGAGCGATGTGCAGGGTTCTGAATGATTGGATGCAACACTCGGAGGAACCATTCCATATAATTGGGTGCACAGTCCCATGGGTGCGACGCAGGCACACCACGCTCCATCGGAGACAGGACGTGGTTATGCCACCTCTCCCATATTTGATCCAAGTAATTGTAAGCGATCCGATATTGATTTGCGGTGGCACCCCTACTGGCGCGCTGTGGAGCTAGTGGAGTGGGGGGAATGCGTTGGACCCTACCAAACTGCCTAAGCACCCGATCAGGATGATATGGTTCTACGATGTCCATGTACTTAATACAACCAGTATAATAAGCAACCTCGTGAAAGGGGTGTTCTGCCCTATGCTCTCGGTAGGGGTCCCACACCACCTGCAACATTAATCGACAAATGCATACGTTAAATTATACGATACTCATTTAAATATTTTTGGAATTTATAACTTATACGAACTTACCTCATGGGCACCAAGATCGTCAAGTGCCTCTCGTAATGACTGCAAGTTGGACATTTGGTCCCCAGACTCTCTTCGTGGCACCCAGCGATGCACCCGTGGTAAATTTTCTGTGTATGTGCGGTTTTGGTGAGGCCTACACCTGGGGAAATGCTCGTAAATCCATGCCTCTAGTAGAGTAAGGTATCCTGCAATCTGCTTGACACCACTCCGAGTAGCAAACCCCAACTGTCGGTATAGGTGAGCAAGCGCACCAGCTCCCCAAGCATAGGTGCGTGCCTCATCGAAGTTCATTAGCAGCCTTAGATAGACCACTGGAACCCTCGTGCCGGTCTTGTCTGCGAAGAGTGTACATCCCAAGAGATACAATAGATATGCTCTTGCGGCATGCCTAATGTGCTCTTCTGGATCCGCATCAGTCACATCTCTGTATAGGTCCTTCAGCCACTCCAGTCTAACCGACGAGCCCCGCACACCTACTAACTCTTCGTGTGCTTGCTGGGATGTGACCCCAAGACCATGCTCTACAAGTGTCTTTGATCGCTCAAATGACAGTTGCTCAAATGATACAGATTTTCCAGTGACCAGGATCCCAAGAATGGTGCCCACGTCATCAAGGGTAATCGTCATTTCACCAAAAGGCATGTGGAATGTGTTTGTCTCAGGCTGCCATCTTTCCACAAATGCTGACATCATGTTCTTGTTGATGGAACGATAAGATGTTGCCACCAATGGAGCCAACCCCGAACGGCCAATGAGACGACTAAAAACCGTATTCTGCCTTCCCTCTGAATTCCATGCCCATTCAGTGATTTTTTGGCCATGGCTTATGCATTTAAGTGGCGGTCTCTCCTGCAAAACGAAATAAATAACAAATTAGTGAAGATAATAAAATTTTCATCACAGATTAAAACATGTTAACCAAGATTAAACACAAACCTGCTACTGCCAAATACTTGCAGCAATATGCGTCCTGAAACTAGGTAGCAGGCTCAAACTTGTAGGCCCCCCGGGAATATCTCCAGTCCTATAATGAGCAGCAGAAGAAGTTTGTTGACGTACTTCTTTTGCCGGTTTGGAAACTTCGGTCTCCACTTGGGCTTCGGGTTGTTCTTCAACTACTTCTTCGTCATCATCGACCTCATCAGCAACAAACCTCTGACGGAGTCTCCTGTTCGACGCTGTGGGTCGAGTCCTAGATGTACCCGGCACATCCATATATCTGGAAAAAAACAATATCAGTACATAGTGCAGCACTGAGTCAGACCATTCGGCCCTGACTATCCGTGTGGAAAATATAGTTTCGGCGTTACAGAGCCGTGAAATTAGGCTTTGATCGGACACACAGTGCCGAGAGATGACACTCTATTCGGTTCATTGAGGCCGAGAAAAGTTTTTCCTCTCGGCCCCATACTACCGAGATAATTCCATATATGCGGATCATCGAGGCCGAAAGCAATCTCTGTTTTCGAACCCATAGTGCCGAACCGGTTCTTCTTACTGACACTAAAACGATGACGATGGATGGAGTAATGGGGGATGCAAAGGTGAATGAGGGAGGTAAAAAACTTTGAAAAAACCAAATCTTTGATCTTAAAACAAAACTGCAGACATTTCTAATCAATTAAAACAAATCGAAATCACTCACGGAGATTGGAAAGTCGACGATTCACAGTAATGCAGTTTGATGAAGAAGGTAAGAAGAGAGAGATTGCTGAACACGAGGTCTCACACTGAAGACGGTGCAGCGAAAGACGGTTTTGTATTGCTCGGCGTAATTAGCTATATCGTCGATGTGGAGGTGCAGCGAAAGACGGTTTTCAGAACGTGAAATGGGAGGGAAGAATGCAGAGTGTAGGGAGTAGTTTCATCAAGTCCAGCAATGGGTGTTTTAGGGAAAATACAGAGTGTGGAGAGCAAATCCCGCACTGAAGACCACTATGTAAAGAGATGTAGAGGGTGGAAAGCAAAACGCAGTGTGTATATAGCTGCTCTCATCTTATAATTTATAAGAGAGTCCTCTACACAATTCAAGCCTTCCTCAGAGCTGGGTTCTTCTGGGATATTTAAGATCTCCATCAAACAATCGATATCTGTCTGTCCATCTTACATACGAATTGGGACCCTCTGAGGGGTTTGACCCATGGTGACTGTGGGTGGACCAATCACGCAGCTCCTGCCTTGAATAGGGGTAGGCTGCCCGTGGTGACGGTTAAGGTGGGGTAAAGCCTTAACAGACCCGAACTCGATTACATGCACATCTTACCCTTGGATAGTGATGATGCTCATGCGACTCCAAGATGCCCTGGAGCCAACCATTGTGTGCATGACAATCTGCCAATCTCATTTATATTGTATGTTTTTCTTTTGATTCTTAGAGTATCTATTTACAAAATTAAGTAGGTGATAATAATGGATTGCAGCCAAGGGTCAAAGGGGCCACGCTCATTTGACTAGAACACAATAGTGGTGCCCACATCTTAAAAATTTGAGCTGGTAAAAAGAAAGTCCCTTTCCTTTATTAGGTAAGCTAGTCATAAATCTTACTCAAATAGGAGTTGATTCCCACCGTTAAGATTAAGCATATGATTAAAAATATTATGTGCTCAATCTCATGATAGTTCCAACTCCAATTGGTGTAAAGTCTACCGAAAGTCCACTTAAGGAGAGGGTGTTTTATTTTGAACAGTGTAGATATTTAATAGGTGAACCCTACCGTAGACTTCCATATCAATCACAAGAAGCATGAGTGAGATACTCAAAGAAGTAGTCTCCTAAATTGGATTATCATATTATTTTCACCTTAATTGTTGACCTTTTCATGACATCGATGAATGGCTATTGCTCAACCATCCATGTTTATCACAAGCATCATGGCCCATCAAAAGATCACAACAAAACAATCAATGGATTTTCATTAATTAAATATGGATGAATAGGTTTACATGTGGCCACCCCGCATGAGTCTTATTTTGATTAGAGTAGATACATATCTTAATCTTAGAACATGGAGTAAATAATTATTTTGAGCAGTTTGAATTCATTACGGTGGGCATTATTATTTCCATATTCTAACCGTGCTCATAGGGTTTTGAGCTGTTATATCTTTAAAAATATTTAGGTATTTCTCAAAGGATATTTTTCATTTTGGATACTATTAAGAAATCTATATAAAACTAAGTTTATTTTTAAATGATTAGTAAAATGATCAATAAAGATTAAATAATATTGATCAACTATCTGTTGCACCTAGAAGAAAATCTTAGCTTTGGGTCTACCAAACTTGTGACTGATGCCAACCCCTCAAGTGAAGCCCACTTCTCAATACTCCTCCTTAGGTGAAACGCCATTGGGGTACTTTTGACGACAAGCATATTTCAGCACCAAGTCATTCCTCTTGAGATTCAAACTCGCGACTAGTTGACTTTAGTATCATATTAAGTTTCCTTAGCTAACCATTCTAACCAAAATCCAGTGGCTGGCCAAGGATTCTCATTCGGGTTGGGCAGACGATGGTCAATTAAAAGGTCAAAATCAACGCCAACTACCAATAATCTCAACTTATTACATGGTTTAAAGACATTATTATTATTTTTTTGGCAAATTAAGTATAAAGAACTTATTTTACAGAACTAACACTTTATTCCTACATAATATTTTTAACTAAACAACCATTTTCTCAAGAAATTACCCTTTTATTCAAATCAATAGGATGAAAATTAAATTAGAAACCACACTACAATAATAATAAAGAAACTATAGAGAACTCGAAAGAAGTAAAATCATTATCATACGAAAATAATTAATACATCTTTGATTGCTTCCTTAAGCACTTAAGAGTTCCTCTATCATATGAATCCAAATGAGAACAACATAATCATAAACATCATATTGTGATTCATGGAAAAAATTATGAATTCAAGAAAATCTAACAAGAAAGCAAAAGGAAAGTAGCTAAAATTCAAGACCCAACAATAAATTAAACAAAATCCAAAGCAGGCTGTTTTGGGGGAGAAATTGGAGTATTTGGTCATTGCAATTGAGAAATAAAATAGCAAAACATATAATACATAGAGCGAAGAAGGCACAGCATAGAAAAATATATCAATCATAAATCAAACCCCATTAATACAAACATCATATTAGGAAAAACTAAAAGAAGAAAAAAGACCAATAAAATTATACGAACCAAGTACCCTAATTACAAGAATGAGCTATATAACCAAAATGTAGGAAACTATTAGGGTTTTTCAAGACCTAGGGTGGGGCGATGACTTTACTGAAGTGGGGCATGGGCCGCTTTTAACTTTTTTGGTCGCCGCAGATCCACATAATGTAGGTTAGCCCCTGTCACAGTGTGTGTATAATGGGTAGGGCTAATATATTCCCATCATATTAGGTCACCAAGATCTTGATCATTTTTAAGTCCACCTTATCATTAATGCGCCCCTACTACCTTTTTATTATTATTATTATTGGAACCTTGGATCCGCCCCAGGTCCCCATAATGTTAGCCCGCACTTGCCAAAATCTCAGGGCAGTATTAAAGGTATAGTATAAATATTTTTCAATACTCCTCCTCGGGTGGAGCCCACTCTTCAAAAGTACGTGTCTTCTAATTATCTCTTATCCACGTATCGATAGAATATATATTGTGACTATATTTTTAACTTACCATGAAATTGTGTCTTCTAATTCTCTTTTTTACGCGTATCTAGCTTTGGCTTTGCTATGTGATTGAATGGCTCTTTTATTTATGTAGGCACAAAAGAAATCTATAACCCATAAATTTATTAAGAATGTGTAAGTGCACTACAATACCACTAACTAGACTGGGCCTACTCCAACTCTAATCAAGTATCACATCGCAAGAATACAGCGTCGCCAGGAGAATAGTAAAGTTGGAGAATCATCATTCAAGCCTGAAATACTTTAATGCACAACAATCCCAAGTAGATTGAGCATTGTCACTGAAAAGAAGGTTAAACCTATACACTATTCATCACCTGGATGCCTCTAAAACAGGCAATGCATCTTATCATATCCAATATATACTATATATGATACTGTTGAAAGTAGGTGGGCCTCGTGGATAGAGTTTCAAAACTTTTGACCCACTTGACTCAGGATCAAGTACCTAGCTACAAGGTCATAAACCATATCCAGGATGCAATCCATCCGTCTCATCAATCATGTACAGCAATAAATTCTACCTAAAAGATAGAAATCAGCAATACCATTCATAAAAAAAAATAATCCACGACAAATAGAGAAGTAGATTATACTTTTGGAGCCTGGTAGTGCTCTAATGGAGAAGAAGACTTGCTTGATGAAAAAACTATTTCTTTTAAGCAACTTAGAATCTCCAAGACCTCTTAGCCTTCCACGCTATGACCCGTATCAGATCTCTTTTTTTAAGAAGATTGGTGGAAATTTCAAGAGAAAACACAACTAGAAACTCCAAGGTACTAGAAGAGAAAGAGAGGAGAGGGAGGTGTGCAACAATTGCACAAAAGAGGAGGCTGGGCGTCTACTCCAATGTTGGTCGTCCAAGGGGTGTGTGCTCCCTTTTTATAGCCCTTTAAACCTCCTCCTTTCCTACAAATTAGTAACTTTCTTCTTTCTAATTATTATAAAAGTCCCACTTCCACAACAATTAGTAACTTACTATTATCACTATTAGAAGTCTCATTTTAAATAGAAATAATAACTTTCTAATGCCTTTCTTTTGGAGTTCAAGTAGGATTAATATCTTTCTAATATCTTGGGCTAGCGTGGGGACCACTAGGGATTCCATAGAAAGCTAGCTCCAACTGGGACACCACGATCCCACATCTCATGTGCAATCCGGGCCCACATATAAATGCAATTGCACTCCAGTCTTTGGAATAAATTTCAATGAAGACCCTAAACTTTCCAATTACCACAAGTAAGCCCCTCTATCAATATCTATGGATCAATTGGAATAAATCTGTCACATCCAATCTTAGATCCACATCTTATTATCCTTGAGCCCCAATTAATCACAGTGATCATCAGTACCATCCAATTAACTTTTAATCGAGATGGGTGCGCACTTACTAATGACAAATCCATTAATTGGCACAAGAGGATAATTTAGATAGATTCCATCTTGACGATTGGATGTTCTCACAGTCCTACTACCACATACCCAAGACACTGATGTGTTGACCTACAGTTGGCCTCAGTCATTGGTGACTCAAAGCAAATGAATAGATAAAAACTTGAGTTCATCAATGTCTCAGGATTGAGAGCCTATTGCTAGGGAATTATGAGAGTAGACCTTAAAATCGAGACAATATTCCATAAGGTGCTTCTCATGGTCCTTCAATACATCAAATGTACCAGCACCATGATCTTAAATCTTACATTCTGATGATCGAGACAAATCACACTATCTCATAGTGATCAAAGTGCTGCAACCTTATCAGATGAGATGCTCAATCTCATCACTGGTTGTGAAGATATTTAAGTATAAGATTTGTGACACATGTCTCCCGTATGTGGATCTCATCCATGTACATATGTCACATCTAATATACTAATGAGACTCGGTTTATCTCATGAACCATCATGCTATATGTATTGGTCAGTGCATTAAGTAATAAAACACCATCCATCTCATAAAAGGAAAACATGATTTTATTGATAAATAAAAAAATTAATCAATTTATTACATCATCTGATGGATTGTATCCATACAATCTAACAGATACTTCATTTTTCAAATGTAGCATGTCCTTGGTGCATCCATGGAGTGTCCCTATCGTATCCCACGTCTGGGCACCACAACTTACATGTCTGAATTAAACAGTGAAATGCAGAGAGATCATTGTGTCTAAGAAATTCAGCAATAGCATGATTAGTTTCTTATTAATAGTTGACAAATTCATTCCAAATTCAAGTTCAGTTTCACTTCACTTTTCAGCCAATTCGACATATTGGTGTTCCATTTATGAAATTCTATTTGATTAGAAAAATTAAAAAAAAATCAATACATATAATTAACAGTAACAAAGTAAAATTAACATATATATATATATATACTACAATCTTTAATTCATTCTATTAAATCAATAATACAATATCTTAATTCTACATTGTAAATAAGAAATTCATAAGCCCAAACAATGTGAAGATGTGACATCCCATTCTCATCACTCATGTTCAATTATCAATATCATAGCCTAAAAATAAACCATAAAAAAAAAAAAAACACATTCGTAGAGTCATTACACTACAAAAGGGAAAAAAACAATTAGTAGCTAGGTTAACCAAAATGAACAACTCTTTTCTTTTTTTTTATTAAAACTTACATCCACTAATTCTATTGGGAGTATTATTGTGGGGACAAATCTTACACTAAATTAGATAATATTCTCTGCAGGCCTCGCCATGCTTGATCTGACGTGGGACCCATGGCATGCGGGCCAACACAATGTCCTACGGTTGTAAGAAATAATGGCAAGGGTATAATTAACAAGGTTATGTTTGTTTTGAGTAGAACCTACTATGGATAGAAATCTTCTAAAAGCTTTGATTTTGGCCGTCAATCTGCACTCTTTTTTTTTTTTTTTCTTTTTTTTCTATTTGGGGATTTAAAAATAAAAAATAAAAAAATCTACAAGTTCAAATGCGAGACATTTAGAAATAAAATCCATGCATTTGGGAAATCCATATAAAAAGCCCTAGCATCTATTTGACCCCTATAGAATTGTAATTTTTAATTAATGATGGATTTTCTTTCAACTAAAAATCCCAGACATGATGATTATTGTAGGTTTGTGCTAAACAAATATCATCTTGGAAAGTTCCAAAAATTTTTTACCAAAGTTTCCTACTTCTACATATTTAAGGGCATGTTTCTGCACTCCTAGAATTTTGCGGTTCAAAATTTTGTTTTTATACGAACAAACAAAAGTATTTCTGTTTTCTTATAGAAAATGAGCTTCTTTGCATTTGAGGAAAATTAGCTCAAAATTCTTCTTTCTGCATGGAAGAGCACCAATCCAAAGTCCAAACCATGGATAATTTGTGCCTGGGGAAATTCAAGGCATTGAGAAATCCTTTGCATTACACAAGCATTTCCTAAAATTTCTTCAAACTCCCAAAAGAACTTGACACAAACGACCTCCAAACATGCTATTTTGTAAAATGATTATGCTACTACAAACATAAGGATGAACTTATATTGGACAGGATCAGGATCAGGCATGAGGCATCCAATGTGGAAATCTAAGAATATTTATCAAAGATTCATCTCATCTTGTTCACTCCACACTATCTAAGGGCAAGAATGGATACCCTGATCATGAATTTAAATGTTGGATAGCCTGGATTGATTAAGATCATATTTTGATCAATGTTTTTCAAGTAGAACTCTCTCCTTGTTTCTTTCTTTCTCACTTGAACGAATGATTCTGGGGACTCATGACAGGGTAGGTCCATTGAATTTGGATGAGGAACTTCCATACTTGAACTTCTTAATCAAAGATAAAGAAGAATTTTCCCAAAGGGAAACAGATTGAAGATAACTATCAAATGGGAACTGAAGATATGCTTTTCAAATGTATATATCTTATCTGGTTGGGACTTGGGACCTACCCATCTGTGATCACACATGTGGACCCCATCAACAGATGCCAAAACATTTTGCATCTGTTTTCAGCTTGATTTCTTTCTCTGAGAATCACTGCCGTCTGATTTGCAGGTTCCCATCTATCTAGTCCATCCAACAGATAGTCAACTTCCTTGTTGTATCATAATAGTCCAAATATATAAATTGAACTCCAAGGGTAGCTCAGTTGGTCTAGGACCACGGTTTGCACCCGGAGCTTGTAGGTTTGAAATTGCATTACCATACTAGGGCTACTAGGGAGTTTACCCGGCTTCCCTCTGGGCCCAGAATGATTAATCCAGCCAAAAAGGTTGGAAACCCTCCGGTAGCAAAATATATATATATATATATATATATGGAAATGTTCAAGTGCATCCATCCCTCACCCTAAAATGAGGGATGCTTTCATAAATGAGGGATTTCAAGTACATAGGTTGAAGTACAAAAGGGGAATTCATGTGCAAAAAAGGGAAATGTCCCTCACCCTATACCATAGGGTGAGGGATGGATGCGCTTGAACATTCCTCATATATATATATATATATAAACTGGGGTCAATTCTTATCAGTAGAAATTTTGTGCCCCAACCTTTATACACACTCTTGAATGGGCCACTGATTTAACTGGCACCTACAAGATATAGAGAATGAAGATGGCTGATGTGCCTCTTTCAAAGCCAGAAGGAATGGACATGGTCTTTTCCTGAAAAATCAAAGCAATCTGGGACAAGCCCATTAAATTTAATTAGTGCTGAGTTCTGACCCCAATAGCATTTTTAATACCTCCTCATCATTAAACTATGAAATCCATAAATGGGTACAACACAAAATAATTGGTGCTTGCTCTGATCCCAAGGTTCATAGGATACTTTATAACACAATCATGTATTGTATTTGTTTCCTTTCAACTTAGTCACACCATGCTCAAAATCTCAATCATTCCATTCCTCAACTATTCATTTATATACATAAATAAATTAGCTCTGTGTTCCACTTCCATCTCTCTTTCCAGCTCCTGTTCCTTTCTTTCTCTTTCTTCCTTCACTCGTGACACAAGCGGTTCTGGGGTCATGTGTAGTCATTCTGAGAAAAAGGATGAAAATGGGTCTTTAAAATCTGACTTTCTGACTTTACCCAAAAAAAGAAAAATAAAAAATAAAAAAAGGAAATTCTAAATAATATGGAAGGCTAGTCAAGGAGGAGTACTTTGTCCTTGTCCTATTTATTAAATTGTCTTAACTAGCTATTCCAACCAAAATTTTGAGCCATTAGTAGAGACATTATAAATGCTTCTCAATACTCTCCATAGTATGGAGCCAACTCCTCAACACTCCCCCCTCAAAGGGAAACACATTTTTTTTTTCAGTCATTCCTCCTAGATTCAAATTTAGATTGACTCTAATACCATAATAAGTTTTCTTAGCTAATCATTCTTATCAAAATCTCGGAGTAATAATAGATGTAGCTAGCATAAATACTTTTCAATACTCTCTTTAGATGGAGCCCACTTCTCAGCACTATTCACGGTAAGATCTACTAAGGTTTGAAAAGATTCAGTTCGAGGCTGATTGGACCCACTGGATCAATGGTGTACTCCAACAAGAGATAGCATATCCAAACTAATACCCAATAGGCTGATTGGACCCAGTGCTGCATCAGTTACCTGATTATTAGTAAATACATTGCTATGAATTATCATCGTCATGACTATGTTAGTAGTCAGCTAAATATGTTCATACTAATATAATTTAATATTTCACATAAATAAGGCATAACTAGGTTTATATCATATAAGAATATATATAATGTACATTTAAGTATATATGAGCATTGAATAAATGGTTAATCAAGTGTGGTCTGAACTATAATGGAGACTCGGACCTTACTATTAATGGGGACCACAAAATGGTCCATACCTAGATTTCCCAGGTTGGTCATTATGGTAAGTAACCTGGTAGTGGGGCCCAATGAAACATGCCCATGCCCAAATCATAAGTAGGCAAACTTAAACCTGAACCTGATCCAAATGAAACCTGACGTTCCAAATCTGAACCTGACCTTATTTGTAAATTCCCTACTCAAGTGCAATTTGAGTTGAGCCAGGTTGACCTGGGCTGCTGGGTCAGGCAGTTTTGAGTTTGATTCCCAAACCTAAACTGATCTGAATACCAAGCAGGTTCCAAGATCTAGACCTAGCTAGGCCCAATCCAAACCTGGAAAACCCAACCTAAAGTTTACAGTTGGTAGATTGGGGCCATGTAGGTTCGGATTTGGTTCAACCCATTCTGCACCCCCTGCATGCTTCAAACAGCGGTGAAATTAGCTTAGTTGGTTTAGGACTGTGGTTTGCTTTCAAAATTAGAGTTTCACATTGGGGCCACAGGAAATTTACCCGACTCCCCCTTTGCCCATAGGGATTAGTCCAAAGCTTATACCTAATTCCATGTAATGTCCTTTTCATTTCCTGTATTTCATATAATTACCACTAACTTGCACAGAGCCCATTTGAAATCTCAATCATTCACCTCCTCAACTCTTTCTATATACAAAAATACACACAACCTTCGCTATATATACCTACATCCATCCTTCTTTCTACGCAACCCTTCTCTCTCTTACTTTTCTTCTTCCAAGCTCCTTGTTCTTCCTTTCTCCAAAGAGAGTATGGGAGCTCTTGATTATCTCTCTAACTTTTGCACAGTCAGCCCAAGAAGCAAACGCAAACCAATGCAGGTTTTCATTGAAACTTCAAGTCCCTTTTCTAATTCCTTTGTGCAGTGAAAAAAGAAGACTTTACTTACTTCTCTTGTTTTGCTTTTTGCTTCCTCACTAGTCAGCATCATTATATCTGTTAATTTCCTTTCTCAGACAGTTGAGCTGAAGGTGAAAATGGACTGTGATGGTTGTGTAAGGAAAGTGAAAAATGCTGTTACTTCCATGAAAGGCACATATCTCTCTCTCTCTCTCTCTCTCTCATATTTCTTCTATATGGTAACAAAATCTGTAAACTCTCTCATATTTCTTCTATATGGTAACAAAATCTGTAAAGTCTCTCTGTCATATTTCTTCTTTATGGTAACAAAATCCGTAAACTCTCTCATATTTCTTCTATATGGTAACAAAATCTGTAAAGAGAATTTTTTTTTTCATGACTTCCAAGATCATCTACCCTCTTAAAGTAGGCCTAATCAAGATTTTCTCAAATGGGTCTCTTCCATTTGATCCAAAGAAAAAGGAAACCCATTTATCTCAATGAAAAAGGTGTTAATATTGACTACACAATTCCATGAAAATCAAACAAAAATAGTTGTTTTTTCTCATCTTATATCAGAATTCAGAACAGGACCCAAAACCACTAAACTGAAATGGTGTTTTTTTTTTTTTTTTTGTTGCTTTGTAGGTGTGAAAACGGTGGATGTAAATCAGAAGCAAAGCAGGGTGACTGTTACAGGATATGTTGATCCAAACAAGGTATTGAAAAGAGTGAAGAGCACGGGAAAGAGAGCAGAGTTCTGGCCTTACGTCCCGTACAACCTCGTCTATTATCCATACGTTTCACAGGCCTACGATAAGAGGGCTCCATCTGGGTTTGTCAGGAACGTGGTCCAAGCGCTTCCTAGTAGCCCCAGCAACCATGACGAGACCATCACCTCCCTCTTCAGTGACGATAACCCACATGCATGTTCTATCATGTAAATGCTTGAGAGAGAGAGAGAGAGAGAGAGAGAGAGAGCCATCATGCATGCTTCTTTAATTTTTTTCTTTTTTTCTCTGGAAGTGTAGTTGGGGTGTGGTGTAGTTGGGGTGAGAAATGAATAGATGTAAAGTAATATGCAATATTTTGAGTAAATTGCTTTAATCTTGCAATGGTTTTTAAACTGGATTTCGGACAGTACTGTCTCTGCAGTATTGCAACTGCTCGGATTTGGTACAGGTACAAGTAAAATTTAGTACAGTTAATTATTAGGGGTATGGCAAAAATATCACATACAATAAGTATTGAATTTAATTTGGATCAAGAATTAGATGCAGTTGTAAAATCAAGAAACGCCATAATGTCGGATTCGAATTCGAATTCATCATTATACATAGTGTGATTTTCTTTGAAAAGTTTGTGACCAAAATTATGTGTGTATATGTGTATTTGTAGCCAATGTGACAGCTTGTGACTGATATTTCTGCCTATTTTGGCCATTTTTCAAAGATAAAAGGAGGGGAACTTTGTTAAAAAAAATCATTTTTAATTGTTATAGGGTGTCTTAATTACATGTAAATAAGATAGTAAAATACAATATAAAAGCAGGGAGATTGGAGATGAGATTGAATTATCAGGCCATACAGCTCCGGTTTGGCCTAGTTTTAGAATCATAAATAGTGTGAAATTGAATTACAAATTATTAGAAATGAAAGAAAAGAACTTATTAGATTGATTAAGAGTGGGAGATGAAGAAAACAAACCCATGAAAAATGAAAACTCATTGAAAGAAGATGAGAATTATAATATGATTGAAGAGATGATGAACAGAGAGGAGCAAATTAAGATCGTTGGTGGTAAAGATGTACAAGGTTGTTAATCCTGCATTAAAACCCTTTACAGTTAACCTTTCTTCTATGTAAAACAAGCAATATAAAAGAAACTTCAATTTTGTAGCAAAGCTTAACTTTCTTTGGAGTAGTTTAGAAAGGTGTAAGGACTTTTTTATGTGGGAGATACTTGTGGCATTTCAGGAAGAATTAGATAAAAGTTTGTGTCTGCTTTTGTGGATTAGGCCTATCATTTCTCATTGAGATAAAAAAGTATAACTTTTGGTATGATCCTCTCTCCTTAGACAAAGTAAATAAATAAGTTGTTTTTTTAAGTAAAACCCCACTCCTCAATGACCATGGCAATAGAGAATAAGTTCACCCACCAAAAGCTTGGGATTTAGATCTATTGATTCAAGTAGATCAACCATGTCTCTTGGATTTTCATGTTGCTTAGCTTGTTAGAAATATCCTGTAGTGTAATGCAGTTGTGTCACTTTAAGTAGACCAACCATGAAATTCAAGTGGGTGAGAATTTTTACAAATTTTAAAATGATGACTTTTGTAATGAAAACTCAATGGAAGATGTGGTCTGATGAGGATGAAACTTCACTCATCTCCTCTATACATACAACATCCCACATATCTCCCACTCTTCCTTTGTGGGTCAAGTGGCCTACTTTATTACCTCGCTAGTCAAATTTGACATTTTGGTGCTCATTCCCCTAAGAATTAAATCCATTTCTCTCTGTTGATGGGCTAAATCACATGGTTTTAAACATTGGTATCATAATCGTATTTGTTTCGGGCATGTCAACAATACATATCATATCAGAATGATTTCAAAGAAGTTTTTGATTTTTTTTTTTACAAAAATTGTGTAAAATGGAAAAAAACTAAAAAAAAAAGTCCTAGAATTTATATATTTTTGGAGTTTAACTGCCCAACTTTTTTACTTTATTTTTTCTCACGATCAGCTGTAACTTTTTTTAGAGTTAGGTGCTTAATTTATTAGATTTATTTTTTCTAATATGTGTTTTTAATATAACTCCAAATAATGTAGTGCATGCATTTTTTTTTTCTTTTAAGATTCTTGTTGAACCCACCTAGATTCATGAAAATAAAGAGAAATGCCAATATAGGAAGGTTATCACATTCATTAGGGGGTAATCTCAACTTTAATTTATTTAAACTAACGTACAAATTTATTGTGATAAAATTAAATGATTAATTAGTTTTAAAGTAGAACTAGATAGAGTGGTTGTGAGGTGATTGTTTTGATTGCAAGGCTACATTTGTGAAGACTTATAGAATAGGGAGTCAAATGGGTGATTGTAGGCTCAATAGTTGTATGCCATATAATATGAAAGAATAAATAACTTGCTACCAATATCTAGGTCTGGTAGTTCAAGTGCTTAATGACTATTCAATGGTCTTGTACTAATTTTTATCTCAACCAACAACTAAACTGATATGTCCTAGATATATATTGGGGGTACTTGCACATGTGTAACACGCTGTGTTTGGTGTTGCAGCAAAAATTTTACCTACGAGAATCCTAGGTAAGGACTGCACTAAAATTTTAATCCCCACAAACCACAAAAGTGAAAAACCTTCCATTAAAAGCATCAAAGCAAAAAAAATATCCCACGAGGTCTCCATGCAGGACTTCTTTATGCTAAATAGGTGGGTCTTCATTGTGAAACCTTTCATCCCCCTGGGAGAGTAGAAAGTTTTTTTTTCCTTTTAGGTACAATACAGTATAAGGTACCAAACGACCATAAGGGCTAGTTTGTCTCCATGAGAATTGAATACTCATGAATTCATGGTTAAATTTGGTCCAATTTATTGAAGAGGTAAGGTGTGAAGGGTGTAATGGAGAGAAGTATATGAGATTTTGACCTTCCATTACAATTATTATAGTTGAGTATTCATTTCTTGTCTCCCATTTCAACTTTCTTAAATATTTAAGGGGAGTATAATCATGATGCTCATTTTCCATATACAGCTTTGTTTCTTCGTTTTTAACGAATTCTAGAGATGCAAATCATAAAACTAATCCAAGAGATTCAATTATACTATATTAAAGAAGGTTTTTGGCTTTATTCTTGACTGTAAATTATTCTTGTACTTTTAAATCTTCTCTCCCCACTCCTGTAACTACGCATTTTATCTCATTATCAAAACCACTCATAACCACCCTCCACTTCTATTTTACTATAAAAACTCTATTTCAATCAAAACTCTATCACTCCCTTTCTATTCAAGTTCTCCTCTTTCCACCACTAACAACATGGTTTAGACTTTAGAGTTTAGAGTGAGACCCTGAGAGAGCACTTCTTGGTTTTTTTATGAAGTCTTGGTTGAGTCAATTGAGTCTTTCTTTAGTTTGACTGAATCAACTGAGTATTAACCAAGTTAACTAAATGTCAATATATTGAGTCTTGTTCTCAATTTTTTTTTTTATCGATTTCTATATCAATCAGTGTCCCTCGTCCAAGTTCAATGAAATCCCCACCAAGTTACTTAACTATGCAGGGAAGAAACAACAACCGCCCCAGTGCATGATAATTCCATATGCACTAATCACCTGATCCTCTAAATAATGTGATTAAAATAAGATAAAGCAAATCAGAATGTCCAGGGCTAAGAGAGAAAGAAATCCCAATCTAAAGAAATATAAAATTAATCTCTGCCTGAAATTTGGGATTCATGTTGGGAATACCTAATTTCATGATCCCACAATGAACAAAAAGTATGACTTTGACAATGCTATAATCCAGCTTAGCAGCGCCGCGAACACCACTAAAATAATACAGAGAGAATGACAATGACAATATGATTGAGAAAAAGACACCAAGCTTAGGTGAGATATTGTCTCCTTAATGTATGCACTAATACAAATCTAAGTGTTGTATAATTAATACACCTTTAGCTTTTATTTATGGATCAATATATATATATATATGTAAGTGCCTAAAAATTACGGACTTAGTTAATGGAGGATTAAGCTCCTGATGCAAGGTTTTGAGGGAGGTAAGGGGAATGGATCGAGCCTCCAATGACCTGAAAGGAAAAGAACAACGGTCAGAGACCCTGGCTGTGGGTAGCCGAAGGCCCTCCGACGGTTAAGTTAGTGCAGGGACTGAGAGAATGGAGAGAAAGAGTTCTGGGAGGGAGAGATTATGCGTGTGCGTACCTTTCATGGATTCTCTCATGCAATATATAGGTGGAGAAGTCATCATTGGACTGTCTTCCTGAGGAGACGGGAGTCCCATCTGAGCGTACTCTCATCTCCTGAGTGGGGGTAGGTAAAAAGGGGACGTCCCATCGGACCAGCCCTCCTCGCCTATGGATATGATTGTAGATATGGCGTGCTCCTTGCGTAGGTCCGGAGCCCATTCTGTTGTCAGACCGCCGATCCTGATTTGGCAGTGCATTAATGGCGGCATTTATGATTGAATGAAAGGAGGCCGAGCTCGGTCGAGGCTGAGACCGAAGTTGGGACTCGTGACGCAATCACTGGGGCCCGCTCCATAATTACCCGAGACGGCGATGCAGCCGAACTTGGCGGCACCGAGATCACGGGTTACCGAGACTGGGTGGTGGCCCCGTTTAATTCCATGAGCACGGAATGACCCCACACAATTGCCCCCTAGTTCCCTGATCTCGGGCTTTCTCCGAGGTCGGGAGCTAAGACTTGGATGTGACGGGGCTGTCTTTTCGTATCCCGCCTTAGGAATATCCTCATTATGGCGCCTCTTCACCTGCCCTAGGCAATAAATAGGGCGTCATGATTGCCCTGCCACAGCGGATACGGAGAGCGCCGTTTCGCATACCCGAGGCGATTAATGTCGTACCAGAGGCATGGCGGAATACTTATCGTCTCCGCCACGTGGAGCCTTCTGTCTGGTAGGACACCGAAGTCGAAGCGACGCGGCATGCGGTAATCAAGAGGGGGCGCTCCTTTATAAAAAGGGGCCCGCTCCTCTTTCTTCTTCTTTTACCCTAGCTGTTAGTTTGAAGGAGACTCTGCTGCAACTTTGTTCAACCCAGAAGATCGCTGAACTCGGAGACTCTTCGACCTCTGCTTCCCGTTCCTTGCCCTTCCGTCTTCTGCAGTCCTCTTTGCTTTTTCTGTGAGTTATGCTTCTTGCCTTCATCTCCTTTCTGTATTTCTCCTTCTTCTGCGATTTCTGAGACTCCTAATCCCTTAGGCCCTCCCAGCCTTCGTTCCCTTTCTTCTATTTCTTCCTTCTCTTCTGTTTCAAGAAAATGGGAATATACAGCCACTGGGTAGAGGGCCCTGCAGCCCTAGAGGCTTTTAGGGAGAACTTTAGGATCCCAGAGGATGTCCTGGTGAAACCCTTTGTCTTCCAGGGCTCCGTCAAGGGTTTCGTCACCTATAAGGAATGGATGCCCTTCCCTTTGCTGGCTGTGTGCGAAGGAGGGGTAAGATTCCCCATCCACCCACTCCTCCGGTCCTGTCTCCACGCGTGGAACCTCTGCCCCTTCCAGCTAATGCCGAACGGCTTCAAAATAATAATGGGCGTGGCCCAGCTGAACTGGATCTTGGACATCGGTCTCGGCGTACATGATTTAGAAGATGTCTACGATATCTGCAAGGCCGCGGGGGTCGAGGACGCTTACTACCTTCGGGTCAAGGCCAGGCGCCGTCCCTTGGTGAATGCCCTGGAGGACTCCACCAAATACGCCGGAGATGACCGCTTTTTTATCTCGGGAAACTGGGAGTTCAGGGGGACCGAGACCGAGGAGGACCGGAGGATCCAGGTCCCACGAAAACCAGGGACACCCCCTAGTAAATGCCCACCCTTCTAGGTTTAAGCTTATCTTGCCTTTGCCTGCTATTATGCCGAACTGATGTCCTTGCCCATTTTTCCGTGTAGGCATTCAGAAGAGGAGGAGAGAGGCCGGTTTCGACAAGTGGAAGCGCAACGACGCGTGGCTAGAGAAGATTGAGCGCTACCACGGTCATTACGACCGAGCCGCCTTCTCCTTGCTGGGGTACAAACCTCGGTATCAGTCTTACACCAGGAAGGCTGCCGAGATTCCTCTTGCTCCGCCAGGGGAAGTCGGACCCGACCCTGCCGAGACAGACGGTCAAGACACGGATCCTCGGGACCCGATAGTCATCGGTGACAGTCCTCCCCGAGACCGAGGAGAAGCAGAGGAAGAGGAAATGGAGAGGCCGCGCCCACCCTTGAAGAACCTGGGGGCCCTGATTTTTGGAGGTATGGCCCCGGAAGCCCTCAAGAACGTCCCCAGTGGTGCAGGTGCCGCCCAGGGATCCGCCCCCGCCGCCTTTCCTAGCTCGTCGGGCGCGGCAGGCGCTTCTTCGGCCAAGCCTTCGAAGGGGAAGTCGGGGGAGTCTTCCGTGGCCGCTCGGCAGACGAAGGACCCTCGTCCGCTCCGAGAAAGCAGGCCGCGGGTGGTGGACCCCGGGAAGGAGACTCCGCCTCCTCCGCCGCAGAAGGAAGCCCGGCCTCGGTCTGCCGCTGCCGGAAAGGAGGGCGAGAGGCCCCCTCCCGAGAAGAGGCCCCGCCTGTCGAGCGCGGAGGGGAGGCATCCGTCGGCGGAACCGCAGTCCCAGCAGTCCACGCCAGCTCCTTGGAGGCCCAACTTCGACCTCAACCCCAACGAGCCGATGACGGTGGGGGTGCAGCTGGGGACGAGCTGGGAGTCGGTCATGGCTCTCGCCCGGGGATGCGCCCTCCCCCAGGATATGGAGAAGCACAGGAAAATCCGGTCTCCGAACTTAATCCATCATACCTTGAGGGCGTCGCTCGAGGTAGCTTTTCTCCCCTATTTTCTAAAATTTTCACTTCTTAGTCACCCGATCCAACCTACTCACCGTTTCTATTCTTTTCACAGAACGCGCAGAGGCTCCAAGTACTGATGGAGAGGGAGGCGGAAAGAGCTGCCCAGATTGATGGGCTAGAGAAGGAGAAGAGGAAGCTGGGGAGTGCGCTGGAGGCCAGCGCGGCCGAACTCAAGAAGGTGGGGGAGAAAATCGCCCAACACGCAACGGATCAGCAAGCAGCGAAGGCTGAGATCATTAAGTTGCGGGGCGAGAACAACAACCTGAGGAGCGCCGCGGACGAGAAGGCGAGGAGGGCGGCCCGGCTGGAGGTTGAGCTCGTCGAGAGGGGGGCCGAGCTCGCGAAGAAAGATGCCGAGGTTGCCGAGAAGCAAGGCGAGCTGGCCAAGAAAGAGGCTGAGCTTGAGGCCTCCAAGAAGGAGAGATCCGAGGCCGAATCCATCCTGCGAGATCAGGCTACAAAGGCTTACCAGGACGGGGTGGATTGGGCCTCGGAGGATTACGCGTCTCAGATCACAAATCTGAGCTCAGTGCTGTACGAGATGGGGTGCAAGGCGGCCCTGCTCAAATATGGGGTCTCTGAGGACCATCCCATCTTCTCGGATCTTCCTCAGTTCCGACCTGCAGCAGTGGGTTCAGAGCCAGAGCCAGGCTCCAACCCTTCCGAGGCTCCGGCCGATGCCCCCATCGCTCCTCCTCCGCCCCCGACCTCTGCCGAAGTCCAAGGCACTCCTTTTCCTCCTCTGACCCCGGCAGAAGCTGAAGGCGCTCCTCTTCTTTCTCCGACTCCTGCCGTCGTCCCGGTGGCCGAGACTCTTGCTGCAGCTCCTTCATCTGCTTGTGATCCCCCCATTTCCTCTGCACCTCCAGAGTCGGAGACCCATAAGGAGGTGTCCAAGGAGTAGACTTAGGAATTTTCTCTATTCTTCGATGTAATTTTTCTTTTTTAAGTGCACAGAGATCATGTAATCGTACTTCCTGATTAATAAAAAGAAGTTCTTTTTCAATCTTGCTGTTTCTCTTCTTTTGCAACGGTCTGTGGATGCTCTGATGTGAGGTGATGTCCAAAGTGGATGAGGTCGGTAGGAGGGGCCTGCCTCGGGCAGACCTTTTCCAGTCTCGGAAGACTAGGTTGTCCCTTTCCTACTTTTGAATTTCAGCGAGTAAGCGAGTCATGCTGTCGCTTGACCGAGGGTTAGGCCTTAATGGCATGTCTTTGAGGGGGAGGTTCCCAGGGTGAAATGGTGGCGAGCCCCCGACTTGCATGCCGGGGTTCAGCTGAGGCCGTGCTCCCACGGTCTAGGTGAGACCCTAGGGTAGGCCGAGTTCCGCGGTCAGACGCCGCAGAGGACGTCTCTTGGTCAGTTGGCCCTGCACCCGAACTCGAGTAGGGTGGCGCGAGGGCCGGATCCTTGCGGAGTTGGTCCTACGACCGAACTCGAAGAGGATGGCGCGAGGGCCGGATCCTTGCGGAGTTGGTCCTACGACCGAACTCGAAGAGGATGGCGCGAGGGCCGGATCCTTGCGGAGTTGGTCATACGACCGAACTCAAAGAGGATGGCGCGAGGGCCGGATCCTTGCGGAGTTGGTCCTACGACCGAACTCGAAGAGGATGGCGCGAGGGCCGGATCCTTGCGGAGTTGGTCCTACGACCGAACTCGAAGAGGATGGCGCGAGGGCCGGATCCTTGCGGAGTTGGTCCTACGACCGAACTCAAAGAGGATGGCGCGAGGGCCGGATCCTTGCGGGGATCGAAGAAATTCAAGGCAAATCTGTGTCAAAAGGTTCTTCTTTATTGATCAAACATCTTGAATACAACTAGAAATAATATTTCTTTAAGTGGGCAGCGTTCCATGGCCGGGGCAATTCCTTGCCGTCCATCCCTTCTAGTCTGTATGCCGACCTGCCCGAGATGGAGACTACTTTGTAGGGGCCGAGCCAGTTTGGTGCTAGCTTGCCATCATTGGGGTCTCTATCCGCGGGGAGCGCTTTTTTCAGGACCAGTTCTCCAACCGAGAACCTCCTCTCTTTGACCTTTTGATTATACCCTCGGGAAAGCTGCTGCTGATAGGCGGCCAGACGTACGGATGCTGCTTCCCTTCGTTCCTCGGCGAGGTCAAGTTCTCTGGCGAGGTTCATCTCGTTCTGCCCTTGATCGAAGAGACTTGTTCTTAAGGTCGGGAGGCCGACTTCAAGGGGAATTACTGCCTCCATTCCGTAGGCCAACGAAAAAGGGGTGGCCGAAGTGGATCGTCTCGGGGTGGTTCTGTATGCCCAGAGGACACTTGGCAATTCCTCCGTCCATCTGCCTTTAGCTTTATCAAGCCTTTTCTTCAGCCCCTCCAGAACTACTTTGTTTGAGATCTCTGCTTGCCCATTGCTCTGCGGATAGGCCGGAGTCGCATAGAGGTTTCTGATGCCGAGCTCCTGACAAAAGCTTTTGAAGAATTTTGAATCGAATTGGGTTCCGCTGTCCGAGACCAGAGCTCTGGGGATCCCAAACCGTGTGACGATGTTTTTCCACACAAAATTCTTTGTGTCAAGCTCGGTGATGGAGGATAAGGCCTCCGCCTCAATCCATTTTGTGAAGTAATCGGTGCCCACCATTAGCCATCTTTTGTTTCCCGGAGTTCGGTGGAGAGGTCCGACGATGTCCAGCCCCCACTGAGCAAAGGGCCATGGACTGGAGATCGGGCTCAGGTCCTGAGCTGGCTGGTGGAGGGAATGGGAAAACTTTTGGCATTTCTCACATTTCCTGGCGTAGATCTGGGCATCCTTCTGCATGTATGGCCACCAGTAGCCCTGGCTAATAGCTCTGTAGGCCAGCGATCTTCCCCCGATGTGGCTTCCACAGATTCCTTCGTGGATCTCAAATAGAAAATCCTCTACCTTGCTAGGATGAACGCACTGGAGATATGGTCCGGAGTAGGATTTTCTGTAGAGCTTCTCATCTGGAGATAGCCAAAAGTGAGCTGCCTTCATCCTGACCTTGTGGGCTTCGTTCTTGCCCTCTGGGAGCTTGTCCTCTCTCAGGAACGTCATGATTGGGTCCATCCAGCTCGGACCGAGGTCAGTGCACAGAACTGGCCGAACTGGGAGGAGCTCTATGCTCGGCTTCTCCAACGTCCCTACATCAACTGTTCTACTTTTTCCAGCTTCTACAGCCGAGGCCAAGCTTGCCAGGGCGTCTGCATGGCGATTGAACTCCCTACCAACTTGCCTGACTTCAACCTTTTCAAACTGGGAGAGGAGCTGCCTGGTATGGGCTAGATAGGCCACCATTCTTTCGTCTCTGGCTTGGTAGTCCCCGCTCAGCTGGCTCGTCACCAACTGGGAGTCGCTGAAGACCACCACCCTCCCTGCCCCCAGTATTCTCGCACTGCCGAGGCCAGCGATCAGTGCTTCATATTCTGCTTCATTGTTTGATGCTTTGAAGTTGAGGGTTAGTGCTTGCTCTATGACTAACCCTTCTGGGGATTGGAGGACGATGCCGGCGCCTGCCCTCTTGGATGTAGACGATCCGTCAACGAAGATTTTCCAGGCTGACTCCAGAAATTTTTCCCAGGATTGGTCTTCCTCAGTCTTGGTGTTACCTTCATTGCTGCCCTTGGAGTCCCCCAGTTCGGTATCGAGCGAGGTCGGTGCCGAACTAGGAGAGGTGAATTCGACGACGAAGTCCGCCAGGACCTGTGCCTTGATTGCCGTTCTGGGCTGATACTTGATGTCGAACTGACCCAATTCCACGGCCCACTTGGAGATTCGGCCAGAAAAGTCCGCCTTGCGGAAGAGGGACTTGAGCGGGAATTCCGTGATGACTACCACCGTGTGAGTCTGGAAGTAATGGGAGAGCTTGCGAGAGGCGCTGAGCAGTGCTAGTGCTAGCTTTTCAAGAGGTAGATATCTGGTCTCGGCATCGAGCAGGGTTTTGCTGGTGTAATAGATGGGGTACTGTTGCTTGTCGCTTTCTCGAACCAGCACCGAGCTCACCGCATGGTCCGAGACTGCAAGATAGAGATAGAGAAAATCGTCTTGCGACGGAGTGGACAGTAGAGGTGGTGAGGAGAGGTACCTTTTGAGCGTCTCTAGTGCCAAATCGCATTCTGGAGTCCATTGGAACTTGGAACTCTTCTTCAGTAGCTGAAAGAATGGACGGCACTTGTCTGAGGCGCGGCTGATGAAGCGATTGAGTGCAGCGGCCATCCCCGTCAGTCTCTGGACCTGCTTGACCGAGGTGGGGCTTTGGATAGCCTGTATGGCCGCGATCTGCTCCGGATTGGCCTCAATCCCTCTCCGTGTCACCAGGCTCCCCAGGAATTTGCCGGAGCCGACGCCAAATGCACACTTCGAGGCATTGAGTTTGAGCTGGAACTTTCGGAGGATGGCAAATGTTTGGCGCAGGTCTGGTAGGTGGCCCTGCGACTCCTTGGACTTGACTACCATGTCGTCAATATAGACCTCCATCGTCTTTCCGAGCTGATCTCGGAACATCCTAGTGACCAGCCTCTGATATGTCGCTCCGGCGTTCTTCAGCCCGAAGGGCATCACCTTGTAACAGTAGATGCCCTGAGGTGTGATAAACGCAGTTTTTTCCTCATCAGATCTGTGCAGGGGGATCTGATGGTAACCTCGGTAGGCGTCCAAGAAGCTCATTCTGTCATGCCCCGAGGTGGCGTCGATCATCTGGTCGATCTTTGGGAGCGGGAAGCTATCTTTGGGGCAAGCTTTGTTAAGGTCGGTGAAGTCTACACAGACCCTCCACTTGCCGCTCTTCTTCTTTACAACCACTGTGTTGGCTAGCCACTGGGGATAGTGCACCTCGCGGATTGCCCCAGCCTCGAGGAGCTTCTCCACCTCCTCTATAATCGCCTCTGTCTGTGGGATCCCCGTTCTGCGAGCCTTCTGCACTACGGGCTTGTGTCCGGGGTCCACATTTAGCTTGTGACATATGACCTCGGGGTCAATCCCGGGCATCTCGTAAGGAGTCCACGCGAAGATATCTTTGTTTAGGAGTAGGAAGTCCAGCAATTCGGCCTTTTCAGCGTCAGGGAGCTGGCTACCCAGCAGGAAGTAGCGCTCCGGATCTTCAGGATTGATCCTGACCTCGGTGAGATCTTCTATGCTTTTCTGCCCTGCTGTCCGCCCGACATCCTCGATCTCAGCTTCGAGCTCGGCCATGTGCACTCGTCTCGGTTCCTCTTCTCCAGGTGCTACGACCACGAGACATTCTCGGGCCATCTGTTGGTTTCCGCACACAGTCACTATTTCGACCGTTCCTCCAGGCTTCTCCAATGGAAACTTGAGTT
Organism: Cinnamomum chago; assembly: GCA_038049695.1. Taxonomy (NCBI): domain Eukaryota; kingdom Viridiplantae; phylum Streptophyta; class Magnoliopsida; order Laurales; family Lauraceae; genus Cinnamomum; species Cinnamomum chago. The sequence continues at coordinate 62,611,675 of CP142460.1, read as the reverse complement.
TTTGATGAAGGGTGGATGGCACTGCCTCCATGGCGTGCAGCCAACTTCGTCCCAATATCACATTGTAGGGGGACGGCGCGTCTATCACCATAAAGTCTGCTACCTTTGCTGCGCCTCCGATCCGGACTTCAAGTGAGATCCTGCCTTTGGGGTACACCGGCTGGGCACTAAACCCTATCAAGGGGACGTGGGCCTCCCGCAGGGCGGATTCGGGCAGGCCGAGCTGTTTGAAACAGCTATAGTACACAATCTCGGTGGAGCTCCCTGGGTCCACAAGGACGCGCTTGGTAGTGTAATTGTTCAGCCGCAGGGTGAGGATGAGGGCGTCATTGTGGGGGAGCTCGACTCCCTTCAGATCCTCATCCGAGAACCAAATCTTGGGCTTTTCTCTCTTACGCCTCTTCGAGGCGCTCTCCCACTCTGCCGACATCACCTGCTTGCCATGGGCAGCTCTCCTGGCGTCTGACCGAGCCTGGGCGCTTCCCCTGTCTGGGGCGGGTGCTAGGTGGATGACATTGATGGTACCCGCCGGCTCATCGCTCTCATGGTCATCACTGGGTCGAGTGCGCTGCTGTGCTCGGTGGATCCTTTCCTCCTGTTTGATATACTCCTGGAGGTGTCCGTCATGGACGAGCTTTTCGAGATGGGACTTCAACGCAAAGCAGTCTTCGGTCATGTGCCCGTGCTGCTTGTGATAGGAGCAGCGCTTGTTCTGGTCTCGGATGGATGGATCGCCTGTCATCGGCCGAGGCCACTGGAAGTATGGTTCTGCCTTGATTTTGTTCAGGAGTCTATAAATAGGCTCCTTAAACACAACACTGATAGCCCTGTAAGGATCGTTGGCAGGCTTAGCGGACTGTGACCTCGGCCTCTTGCTGCTGTCCGAGGCGATCGAGAAAGAGCGGGCGGGCTTCCTTTTATCCGACCTCGGTCGGGGGAATGTTTCTTCCTTGGTGGAGGCCTGGTGTTTCTTCGGGAATCCGAACCGCTCTGTGCCATGGGCCTCGTCTTCTTCCTGCTCAATGTACTGCTTTACCCTTGCCATCAGTGCTTTCATCGTGGCCACGGGGTTTCGGACTAGATCTCTGCGGAGTTCATTTCCTGGGAGTAACCCCTCCCTGAAGCACATGATGGCGACTTCGTCATTGGCGTCGGTAATCTGGCTGTATATTGTCCAGAATCTTCTGGCGAAGGCAGTGATACCCTCACCGTCTTTCATCCGGATCGCCATGAGATTGCTACCTGTCTTCGGGATGACGCGGTGCGCTTGAAACTTTTCAAGGAAAGAGCTCCGGAGCTGCCGCCAGCTTGAGACCGACCCGGGAGGGAGTGCGCAGAACCACCGGAGAGGGAGGTCTCCCAGACTGGATGAGAAAACCCTGCAGTTTAAAAGACCGACGTCCCCCCAGACCGACATCCGCTGAGTGAAGTGCCGCAGATGCGCCTCTGGGTCTGAGGCCCCGTCGTAAAGTACGAACCTTGGGACGTTAAATCTCTCGGGGAGAGAGAAATTTTTAATTTCCTGCGAAAAGGGGGACATGCCCTGATCGTCCTCTTCATGCTCATCAGTCTGGTCTCGGGCGAGACCGATCTCGGCCAAACGGGCCTGGACCTCATGCTTGATATAGTGGTCCAACTGTGCCTTGAGGGCCGTCTGGTCATCGAGTCTCGGGGATTCCGGCTCGCGCCGTGCTCCCCCGAGACCACTTGGCAGATGACTGCTGCTCGAGCCTTCCTCCTCGCGGTGAGACCTCCGTCTGTGGTTGAGGGCATGCCTCAGATCTTGGTTACCCGGGTGGGTCTGCTTCCGCCGGGGAGGCGGACCACGAGACTTCCTCTCATTCATCTCGAGTCGCTCCTCTAGACGACGAATCACCTCGTCTTTATCTTGGAGAGCCTGGTCCTGGGCATCGAGCTCTTTAAGCAAGGGGTCGTCATTTCTCGTTTCACGGATATGATGGAGAGATTGGCCGTCGTCGCGAGAGTGACGGTGGGACGTCGCCCTGATAGGGGTTTTCCCCTTCGCCGAAGATCCGACGTGGGGGCGTTCTGCTCCGGACCCCTTTGTGATCGACCATCAGGATGGAGAGGGACCCCTCGACGATCATCGTGGTGGGGGCGCGCAGTCGTGGGTCGAGACGAAGAGGCCGATTGGACTATGCCCTCCACGTACGCGGCTCCCGACCTCCCCCCAGACCTCCTTTGGCGTGGGGCCTCTGGTTCCTCCTGCCTGACGGGAGGAGCCGCAATCGGCCCCGGAGGGGGAAGAAGAGCGGAACGAAGGTCGGGGGGTGGTTCCGGGACAACCGACTGGGCTGGTTGCGACGGCAAGAATGGTGGGAACGCAGGTTCCTCCCGAAGCGGGAAGGACGATGCTTTTTTAGACGTCGATGGTCCTCCGCCACCGTTTCTGGTTTTTGGAGGCATGGCTTCTGTAGAGGCTTTGGCACAGATCCTATTCCCACAGACGGCGCCAACTGTAAGTGCCTAAAAATTACGGACTTAGTTAATGGAGGATTAAGCTCCTGATGCAAGGTTTTGAGGGAGGTAAGGGGAATGGATCGAGCCTCCAATGACCTGAAAGGAAAAGAACAACGGTCAGAGACCCTGGCTGTGGGTAGCCGAAGGCCCTCCGACGGTTAAGTTAGTGCAGGGACTGAGAGAATGGAGAGAAAGAGTTCTGGGAGGGAGAGATTATGCGTGTGCGTACCTTTCATGGATTCTCTCATGCAATATATAGGTGGAGAAGTCATCATTGGACTGTCTTCCTGAGGAGACGGGAGTCCCATCTGAGCGTACTCTCATCTCCTGAGTGGGGGTAGGTAAAAAGGGGACGTCCCATCGGACCAGCCCTCCTCGCCTATGGATATGATTGTAGATATGGCGTGCTCCTTGCGTAGGTCCGGAGCCCATTCTGTTGTCAGACCGCCGATCCTGATTTGGCAGTGCATTAATGGCGGCATTTATGATTGAATGAAAGGAGGCCGAGCTCGGTCGAGGCTGAGACCGAAGTTGGGACTCGTGACGCAATCACTGGGGCCCGCTCCATAATTACCCGAGACGGCGATGCAGCCGAACTTGGCGGCACCGAGATCACGGGTTACCGAGACTGGGTGGTGGCCCCGTTTAATTCCATGAGCACGGAATGACCCCACACAATTGCCCCCTAGTTCCCTGATCTCGGGCTTTCTCCGAGGTCGGGAGCTAAGACTTGGATGTGACGGGGCTGTCTTTTCGTATCCCGCCTTAGGAATATCCTCATTATGGCGCCTCTTCACCTGCCCTAGGCAATAAATAGGGCGTCATGATTGCCCTGCCACAGCGGATACGGAGAGCGCCGTTTCGCATACCCGAGGCGATTAATGTCGTACCAGAGGCATGGCGGAATACTTATCGTCTCCGCCACGTGGAGCCTTCTGTCTGGTAGGACACCGAAGTCGAAGCGACGCGGCATGCGGTAATCAAGAGGGGGCGCTCCTTTATAAAAAGGGGCCCGCTCCTCTTTCTTCTTCTTTTACCCTAGCTGTTAGTTTGAAGGAGACTCTGCTGCAACTTTGTTCAACCCAGAAGATCGCTGAACTCGGAGACTCTTCGACCTCTGCTTCCCGTTCCTTGCCCTTCCGTCTTCTGCAGTCCTCTTTGCTTTTTCTGTGAGTTATGCTTCTTGCCTTCATCTCCTTTCTGTATTTCTCCTTCTTCTGCGATTTCTGAGACTCCTAATCCCTTAGGCCCTCCCAGCCTTCGTTCCCTTTCTTCTATTTCTTCCTTCTCTTCTGTTTCAAGAAAATGGGAATATACAGCCACTGGGTAGAGGGCCCTGCAGCCCTAGAGGCTTTTAGGGAGAACTTTAGGATCCCAGAGGATGTCCTGGTGAAACCCTTTGTCTTCCAGGGCTCCGTCAAGGGTTTCGTCACCTATAAGGAATGGATGCCCTTCCCTTTGCTGGCTGTGTGCGAAGGAGGGGTAAGATTCCCCATCCACCCACTCCTCCGGTCCTGTCTCCACGCGTGGAACCTCTGCCCCTTCCAGCTAATGCCGAACGGCTTCAAAATAATAATGGGCGTGGCCCAGCTGAACTGGATCTTGGACATCGGTCTCGGCGTACATGATTTAGAAGATGTCTACGATATCTGCAAGGCCGCGGGGGTCGAGGACGCTTACTACCTTCGGGTCAAGGCCAGGCGCCGTCCCTTGGTGAATGCCCTGGAGGACTCCACCAAATACGCCGGAGATGACCGCTTTTTTATCTCGGGAAACTGGGAGTTCAGGGGGACCGAGACCGAGGAGGACCGGAGGATCCAGGTCCCACGAAAACCAGGGACACCCCCTAGTAAATGCCCACCCTTCTAGGTTTAAGCTTATCTTGCCTTTGCCTGCTATTATGCCGAACTGATGTCCTTGCCCATTTTTCCGTGTAGGCATTCAGAAGAGGAGGAGAGAGGCCGGTTTCGACAAGTGGAAGCGCAACGACGCGTGGCTAGAGAAGATTGAGCGCTACCACGGTCATTACGACCGAGCCGCCTTCTCCTTGCTGGGGTACAAACCTCGGTATCAGTCTTACACCAGGAAGGCTGCCGAGATTCCTCTTGCTCCGCCAGGGGAAGTCGGACCCGACCCTGCCGAGACAGACGGTCAAGACACGGATCCTCGGGACCCGATAGTCATCGGTGACAGTCCTCCCCGAGACCGAGGAGAAGCAGAGGAAGAGGAAATGGAGAGGCCGCGCCCACCCTTGAAGAACCTGGGGGCCCTGATTTTTGGAGGTATGGCCCCGGAAGCCCTCAAGAACGTCCCCAGTGGTGCAGGTGCCGCCCAGGGATCCGCCCCCGCCGCCTTTCCTAGCTCGTCGGGCGCGGCAGGCGCTTCTTCGGCCAAGCCTTCGAAGGGGAAGTCGGGGGAGTCTTCCGTGGCCGCTCGGCAGACGAAGGACCCTCGTCCGCTCCGAGAAAGCAGGCCGCGGGTGGTGGACCCCGGGAAGGAGACTCCGCCTCCTCCGCCGCAGAAGGAAGCCCGGCCTCGGTCTGCCGCTGCCGGAAAGGAGGGCGAGAGGCCCCCTCCCGAGAAGAGGCCCCGCCTGTCGAGCGCGGAGGGGAGGCATCCGTCGGCGGAACCGCAGTCCCAGCAGTCCACGCCAGCTCCTTGGAGGCCCAACTTCGACCTCAACCCCAACGAGCCGATGACGGTGGGGGTGCAGCTGGGGACGAGCTGGGAGTCGGTCATGGCTCTCGCCCGGGGATGCGCCCTCCCCCAGGATATGGAGAAGCACAGGAAAATCCGGTCTCCGAACTTAATCCATCATACCTTGAGGGCGTCGCTCGAGGTAGCTTTTCTCCCCTATTTTCTAAAATTTTCACTTCTTAGTCACCCGATCCAACCTACTCACCGTTTCTATTCTTTTCACAGAACGCGCAGAGGCTCCAAGTACTGATGGAGAGGGAGGCGGAAAGAGCTGCCCAGATTGATGGGCTAGAGAAGGAGAAGAGGAAGCTGGGGAGTGCGCTGGAGGCCAGCGCGGCCGAACTCAAGAAGGTGGGGGAGAAAATCGCCCAACACGCAACGGATCAGCAAGCAGCGAAGGCTGAGATCATTAAGTTGCGGGGCGAGAACAACAACCTGAGGAGCGCCGCGGACGAGAAGGCGAGGAGGGCGGCCCGGCTGGAGGTTGAGCTCGTCGAGAGGGGGGCCGAGCTCGCGAAGAAAGATGCCGAGGTTGCCGAGAAGCAAGGCGAGCTGGCCAAGAAAGAGGCTGAGCTTGAGGCCTCCAAGAAGGAGAGATCCGAGGCCGAATCCATCCTGCGAGATCAGGCTACAAAGGCTTACCAGGACGGGGTGGATTGGGCCTCGGAGGATTACGCGTCTCAGATCACAAATCTGAGCTCAGTGCTGTACGAGATGGGGTGCAAGGCGGCCCTGCTCAAATATGGGGTCTCTGAGGACCATCCCATCTTCTCGGATCTTCCTCAGTTCCGACCTGCAGCAGTGGGTTCAGAGCCAGAGCCAGGCTCCAACCCTTCCGAGGCTCCGGCCGATGCCCCCATCGCTCCTCCTCCGCCCCCGACCTCTGCCGAAGTCCAAGGCACTCCTTTTCCTCCTCTGACCCCGGCAGAAGCTGAAGGCGCTCCTCTTCTTTCTCCGACTCCTGCCGTCGTCCCGGTGGCCGAGACTCTTGCTGCAGCTCCTTCATCTGCTTGTGATCCCCCCATTTCCTCTGCACCTCCAGAGTCGGAGACCCATAAGGAGGTGTCCAAGGAGTAGACTTAGGAATTTTCTCTATTCTTCGATGTAATTTTTCTTTTTTAAGTGCACAGAGATCATGTAATCGTACTTCCTGATTAATAAAAAGAAGTTCTTTTTCAATCTTGCTGTTTCTCTTCTTTTGCAACGGTCTGTGGATGCTCTGATGTGAGGTGATGTCCAAAGTGGATGAGGTCGGTAGGAGGGGCCTGCCTCGGGCAGACCTTTTCCAGTCTCGGAAGACTAGGTTGTCCCTTTCCTACTTTTGAATTTCAGCGAGTAAGCGAGTCATGCTGTCGCTTGACCGAGGGTTAGGCCTTAATGGCATGTCTTTGAGGGGGAGGTTCCCAGGGTGAAATGGTGGCGAGCCCCCGACTTGCATGCCGGGGTTCAGCTGAGGCCGTGCTCCCACGGTCTAGGTGAGACCCTAGGGTAGGCCGAGTTCCGCGGTCAGACGCCGCAGAGGACGTCTCTTGGTCAGTTGGCCCTGCACCCGAACTCGAGTAGGGTGGCGCGAGGGCCGGATCCTTGCGGAGTTGGTCCTACGACCGAACTCGAAGAGGATGGCGCGAGGGCCGGATCCTTGCGGAGTTGGTCCTACGACCGAACTCGAAGAGGATGGCGCGAGGGCCGGATCCTTGCGGAGTTGGTCATACGACCGAACTCAAAGAGGATGGCGCGAGGGCCGGATCCTTGCGGAGTTGGTCCTACGACCGAACTCGAAGAGGATGGCGCGAGGGCCGGATCCTTGCGGAGTTGGTCCTACGACCGAACTCGAAGAGGATGGCGCGAGGGCCGGATCCTTGCGGAGTTGGTCCTACGACCGAACTCAAAGAGGATGGCGCGAGGGCCGGATCCTTGCGGGGATCGAAGAAATTCAAGGCAAATCTGTGTCAAAAGGTTCTTCTTTATTGATCAAACATCTTGAATACAACTAGAAATAATATTTCTTTAAGTGGGCAGCGTTCCATGGCCGGGGCAATTCCTTGCCGTCCATCCCTTCTAGTCTGTATGCCGACCTGCCCGAGATGGAGACTACTTTGTAGGGGCCGAGCCAGTTTGGTGCTAGCTTGCCATCATTGGGGTCTCTATCCGCGGGGAGCGCTTTTTTCAGGACCAGTTCTCCAACCGAGAACCTCCTCTCTTTGACCTTTTGATTATACCCTCGGGAAAGCTGCTGCTGATAGGCGGCCAGACGTACGGATGCTGCTTCCCTTCGTTCCTCGGCGAGGTCAAGTTCTCTGGCGAGGTTCATCTCGTTCTGCCCTTGATCGAAGAGACTTGTTCTTAAGGTCGGGAGGCCGACTTCAAGGGGAATTACTGCCTCCATTCCGTAGGCCAACGAAAAAGGGGTGGCCGAAGTGGATCGTCTCGGGGTGGTTCTGTATGCCCAGAGGACACTTGGCAATTCCTCCGTCCATCTGCCTTTAGCTTTATCAAGCCTTTTCTTCAGCCCCTCCAGAACTACTTTGTTTGAGATCTCTGCTTGCCCATTGCTCTGCGGATAGGCCGGAGTCGCATAGAGGTTTCTGATGCCGAGCTCCTGACAAAAGCTTTTGAAGAATTTTGAATCGAATTGGGTTCCGCTGTCCGAGACCAGAGCTCTGGGGATCCCAAACCGTGTGACGATGTTTTTCCACACAAAATTCTTTGTGTCAAGCTCGGTGATGGAGGATAAGGCCTCCGCCTCAATCCATTTTGTGAAGTAATCGGTGCCCACCATTAGCCATCTTTTGTTTCCCGGAGTTCGGTGGAGAGGTCCGACGATGTCCAGCCCCCACTGAGCAAAGGGCCATGGACTGGAGATCGGGCTCAGGTCCTGAGCTGGCTGGTGGAGGGAATGGGAAAACTTTTGGCATTTCTCACATTTCCTGGCGTAGATCTGGGCATCCTTCTGCATGTATGGCCACCAGTAGCCCTGGCTAATAGCTCTGTAGGCCAGCGATCTTCCCCCGATGTGGCTTCCACAGATTCCTTCGTGGATCTCAAATAGAAAATCCTCTACCTTGCTAGGATGAACGCACTGGAGATATGGTCCGGAGTAGGATTTTCTGTAGAGCTTCTCATCTGGAGATAGCCAAAAGTGAGCTGCCTTCATCCTGACCTTGTGGGCTTCGTTCTTGCCCTCTGGGAGCTTGTCCTCTCTCAGGAACGTCATGATTGGGTCCATCCAGCTCGGACCGAGGTCAGTGCACAGAACTGGCCGAACTGGGAGGAGCTCTATGCTCGGCTTCTCCAACGTCCCTACATCAACTGTTCTACTTTTTCCAGCTTCTACAGCCGAGGCCAAGCTTGCCAGGGCGTCTGCATGGCGATTGAACTCCCTACCAACTTGCCTGACTTCAACCTTTTCAAACTGGGAGAGGAGCTGCCTGGTATGGGCTAGATAGGCCACCATTCTTTCGTCTCTGGCTTGGTAGTCCCCGCTCAGCTGGCTCGTCACCAACTGGGAGTCGCTGAAGACCACCACCCTCACCCATGACAGAGTTTTTCTAAAGGATGAACACACTCATCTGAGAGCTGCACCTGTCATAAGCGGGGATATCCCCACTCACCTTCGATTATCCCTGCTCTTATTTCTTCTTCTTCCTTCTCCACTTCCTTTCTCCACCCATTTTTCATCTTCTTCCTTCCTTAGCTGCTTGTTTTTCACCTTCCTCCTCCTTCCTCCAACTCCAACTCCATCTCAAACTCAAACCTCACATATTAAACGTCACAATAGTGGAATATGGTAGGGTTTCATGTTCTACACTCCTTGATCTCCGACGAGTTGTAGGTCACGAAGATGAAAAATACAACTAGGATCTCTGCGTGCTTGCTAGAAGGTGAAAAGATGTGGAAGAGGAAGCATTGGAATTGATGAGCAACGCCTGTGATCAGTTGGGTTTAGATCGATGGAGGAGGTGAGGGAAAGGAGGAAGATGAACAATGGGGAAAATGAGTTTTGATCGACTGTAAAAGGGCAAGATGAGCGGCGATATCCCCTCTCAGGGAAACTAAAAAAAAACTAAACCAAATCAGGCCTGTAGGACCACTGCAGTGTATGGAGGCTTTCTAAGCCCCTTTTGATCTTCAATGAGTCTAAGGGGATTTTTTCGGTAAAATCCTCTAAATTAAACAAGAGAAAGTAATATTTTTGAGTTGGGGGAACATGATCTTTGATAGACAATCTTTGGATGTATAGAGGATTCGGCAAAAGCAACCATTCACAATTCTAGAAGCTATTGTTAAATGAAAAGTGTAACATGATTCAAATAAAAAGATTTGCTTGGGGATCCTAACGTCACTTTGTTAGGCCATCGCAAATAAGAAAATCAATGGAATGTTTGCGATAAGATTCATGTTCTTTTCACAGAAAAAAAGTGGGGCCCAACACCCATATATCCTAAGTGGGTGCGAATTATTTGGACTGTATAAAGTATAATGCACTACACATTTTAAAATACGAGGCCTTTAAAGTGGAAAAATGTCTCAAGGGCTATTTCATTAGAATGCACCATTTCCATTTGGGTGCTGGAAGGCTTCCATGCTGACCTAGGACCAGCATGTCAGGTAAAATAGAAAGCATATGCCAAATTCAAATCCAAAATAGGCATGTAAGAACTGATCACACCCTTTACCACTAGGATAAGAAGCCGTTCTTATTTATTGATTTGGTTAGAAATGTTAACCTATTCATTTTTTTATCTTTTCTTTTTTTCTTTTTTTTTTTTCTTCTTTTTTATGTTGTAGGTGTCCCCGTAGTAATAAATTTTGGGTGTAACTCAAACACGAGACATAGGGAGGGTACCCATGCCTCATACCACACATGTGAGGTGATGAAGAGACATAAATAGACCTCCCAATGAAAACGACCACTCCTTACCACTAAGGTAAGGAGTGTTTTTGAGTCACCTTTTTAATAATCTTAAAGATGAGTTTTAATTAACTATGAGTTCTTAAGTATTTATATTTCATGCAACCCAATAGGAAGTGTCCATCTCTGCATTGATGAGTATATATATACGTTGAAAGTAAAAGCTTATTTTGCCATGGATGGAAAGCAGGATCTTTCACAATCAGAGATCTTTTATCCACTGCCATCAATCTCCAGAAACTTTTAATCTAGAAAATCTGGCATACATTGGTTTTGGGCTACATGGCTGGGGAATCCAACACTCCAAAGTCCAAACAATGAAGATTTGTGAAAGCTAGGTGGGTATTTTCATAGATAGAAAAGAATATTTGTATCAGCTGCTAAAAGAAAACGTGAATACTTGCAGCAGCCTCCCCTAGCCTGTGTGGGCTCCTTTGAGTGGGCTGCCTTTAGGCCTGTAAATGGGACGGGTCGGGCCTGGACTTGGGTTGTCCAATCCCGTCCCAAAAATAAGACGGGTCATCCTGGTGTTGTCCAATCCCGGCCCTAAATTGAACGGGCCAACATCCAATTCCGTCCCATATGTGCCCGGGCTGGGACAGGGCCGGGCCTGAGCTTAGCCCGATCCTGGACATAAGCAAAACATTCTTTATTTATTCCAACGGTCACCAGATACCCGGTGTGAACCAAACTTTAAACCCTCCTTTTTTCCGGACTTGGGATCGACAATGCAATGCAACAAGCAACATGGCGGTGTTAAAAGTTTTTTTTTTTTTTTGCCAGTGACAGTAGAAAATCAATAAAAATGAATGAATATCCTATATGCTATATGGGTCAAGTAATGTATGAACGGTTAAAACCTTTTTTATTATTATTATTATTATTTTTTACCGGTGAAAGTAGAAAATTAGAAAATCAATAGAAATAAATGAGAATGGGTATCCTACATGAGTCAAGTTAAAGTAATGTAGGATCGATTAAAACCTAATTAGCCGTTTTTTTGTTGGTAGTGAGGAGCAGTTTCAATAATTTATAAATAATTATTATTAAAAGACTTTGCAGCGGGCCAAGCCAGACCTGAACGGGTTGGGTTGTTTCTGCCCAGTCCCGGTCCCATTTTAGCCGGGCTTTAAGATGTATTGTCCAAGCCCAGCCCACTGGGCTCAATTTTTTTAAAAAGCCCTGTTTTTTCAAGCTTAGGCTGGGCCGGGCTTTCTACCCCGTTTCAACACGTCCCATTGACAAGCCTAGCTGCCTTTCTGTTTGTACGGGCCCTCTCTAGGGTCCCATGCCAGCCCCTTGACTGTAGTACAAAATAAAATAAGATAAAAACATGGCCTTTTCTGTATCAGTCCTGCTAGTCGGCCCGACTGGGGGACCGACTCATGGCCCGGTCTCCTGGCCGTTTAGACAAAATCTTTCTGTATTTAGAAATATTTTCACAACCCCTATTTTCATCCATCGATCTTCACCTAGTGATGTCTTGAATCTGAGCCATCATCAGCTGCTGATTCTCCTACTTAGTATTTTTTTTTGGTAGAAAGTTCTCCTAATTAATGGCTTTTCCCACTCCTTTTTTCATGGCGGGTCCTGTCTTTGTTAAATCTGAACCAATCAAATCAGATCAGTTGGTATAGAATGATTGCTAGTTACTGTTGGATTCATCATGTGAAAAAAGAAGAAGTAGTTCTTACAAATTAATTAATTGAAAATGATTGAACTTAACCACATGTTTTTTTCTTCTTTTTTTTTTTTGTGTAATTAACGAATCCAATTGTGACTATAAATTTGGTCAAAGTGACTTTTTGGAGGACTTCCATCGTAAAGGGTGAGGGCCACTAGCAAGCCCGCCTGTTAACAGAAAGCCAATCTTAAGAACGGCCTCTTAACCCCATGATAAGAGGCATTAATTCTTATCTGACTACCTAAAATTCGAACTTGAATAGTAACCTTCTATCATCTGAATGTGGAGAGTGACTCTTCGAATGAGGTTTCATGGGTGTTTAACCGGAAGAGAATCATTGGAAATCCTAATTCCTCTTCAATGAAATCCGTGCTTTATCATCTTCCATCAATGTTGACTTTAATTATGAGTCTAGATCAACCAACTCTATGAGACTATGACAGACGTTTTGGCAAAACAGGAGTTGAGAGATCTACCAGATGGGAGGGGATTGTTATGTAATTGTGGGGTGAGTGGGGGTACATCTCTCTTGTACCTTCTCGCTCTTCTCCTTATTCCAATTTGTATCTTTCGTCTCTTTTAATAAAGTTTCTTGTTACCGTCTAAAAAAAATAACCCTTCTATCATCTGATGTCTATTCTAGCTACTTAATACGAGGTTTACTTCCCTTACCAAAAGGCTCATTTACCTCACCCGAAGTCTACTTAATTTCTACACCCGAGGGCTTCCTCACCTCCCTTGATGTCTACTTCCCTTCCCCCCCACCCCCAAGAGGAAAAAAAAAAAAACCCAAAGCATGAAACAGAAAGCCAATCTTTCTCCAAATTAACTGTCAGCCTAACAATGACTATGACATCATTATTCAAAGGATTTAGAAAATAAGAAACAATATGGCAAAGCAAAAAGAATTATGTAGAAAAAGAGATTATTTCGAATTTAAGCTGAAAGTTTCCAAATCAAAAGAAAATATATTCTTTAAAATTTTAATAGTAGGTATGAAAAACTACAATAGAGTTAGAAATAGATGTCCCCCCACCCCCACAACCAAAAAAAAAAAAAAAAATTCTTTTCTTTATTTTTTTACATACATAGTGGTCCTTTCAAGGAAAATCTTCTGGTTCTACCTTTAGCATTTGCCTGCAATTTAAAGACAAATTGTGCATTTGTGTAATGTTGGCTGAAAATCCTCTCAGCGGAATTATATTTCTCGTTTGTGGACTGCATGGACTCGCAAATATAAAATAACGCTAATGACAAGTTAAATGCTCATTTTGAACAGCAAAAAAAAATTCAGAGGTATTGTTGACCAATTTATTGAAGTTTCCAAATAAAATGATTGCAAAAATATTTAAAATCTAATAAAATAGCCAAAGATGTAGAAATCAGTGGTAATAAATAGAAAATACATAATAACGAGATGTTTTAAAATAATAAAAAGTAATTAAAAGTTAAAGTAAAATATTGAAGATCTAAGATTAACGTATATAAAATTTCATAACTATATATAAATAAAATAAACTATTTAAACCATAGATAATAATTAATAAAAATTAATCAAGATACTTGAGAGAAATAGGAAAACCAGACACATAATTTAGAAGATACGAGTTTATTAACAACTAGGGATGCTCATTTGGTTGGCAACCTTGTTTGTCAGCGGCCCCTACCACTCTTGCCACTATGTGGGCTTCTTTTTCCACTAATGTAAGCTCTCCTCTCATAAATGGAGCCTCTCTTGGGACCTAGCCCTCTAGGGTTGGGTTGGTATCAAATACAGAATTGAGACAGCATGTATAATTGTTGCAGACTAGGGATCTGAAGTCCCATATACCATGTCAATTAATTACAAGCACTAGGATTGAAACTGGGTGACTTGGTATTGATTTTCTTTAGATTCTTCACACACATCTATATGGTGACTAGGGATGTAAATGGGTCCCTGATTCTCCGATTACCCGGAGGTTCCGACCAGTTAAAAACTGAGTCTGAGTCTTTATTTAGGCCCTAATAAGTAAATGGATCCGGGTTCGGCTCCACCTTGGTTCGGACCCGTGAACCTGAGACCCGATATATTATCTCAATTTTCAAAAATCTTTCTTAAAAACCATATTTTTTAATATTATTTTCTACCTAGACCCAGACCTGGATCTAGACCCGTCCAATATATGGTTCTGGTTCCGGAGTCTAGAAATCGGTTCCGGGTCTGGATCCGGTTCTACTTTCTCCTTAACGATTCCGGTTTTGGGTCCACCACGGACTCGGACCGGAGCCAACCCGTTTACAACCCTAGTGACATGTTGACAACAGTGTTTGGGCTGGGTTTGGCTGTGTTTCATGGGCCATTTAGGTGTGCCCAATGTTACAAACATTCCCAAAACTGGACTGGCTTTACCTGGGCCTATCCCCGTCGATCTAATGGGCTAATGGATAGGGCAGCTAAGCCCACTTTGACACAGATGGTGGGACCCCCCTATTGGCGGATGGATGGGGTTCATCATCATCGTGGGTCCCTCCCTCACTTCCCGCCTTGGAAAGAGGAGAGCTCTTGGTTGGAGTTGGGGGAGGTTTTTGGATGGAAGGCAAGGACCAGGAGCTCGCGTCCGTTGGAATCTCGTGGCTCTCCAAAGCAGTTTCCATGGGTTCCTCTTTCTGTGAAATTCGGTGGTTGGTTCGGGGAATTTTCGATTGCCACCCGATTCTCCCGCTCGTTTTAAAGACCGACTATTTGCAGTTCCGCCAATCATGTGACTATGAGAGAGAGAGAGAGAGAGAGAGAGGAGCTCTTCTTTTTCCTTTTCTCCCTGTAAGATTTTCTCGTGATCATCCCGTTTGGTATGGTATTATGGTATTATGGTTTTACAACAGGGTTTAGGAAGGAAAACATCGAAATTAACAAGACTGGATTACAGTTAAACTGCTTGTGATTTTTATCCGACTGATAGATTTTGTTGTTGAATGATGAGACGTCAATTTTTTTGCATTGTAAATCCCTGTGTTGGATTTGCGAGGACAATTTGAAGGGTGGTGTGGGGTTGTCGGGGAAAGATTTGGAAGAGTACACACAAACAACCAAACAAACTGAGATCTTTCTTCTTCGCGAGATGGGAAGGGTTAAGCTAAAGATAAAGAGATTGGAAAACACAAGCGGTCGGCAGGTGACTTACTCGAAAAGAAAAGCCGGGATCCTGAAGAAGGCTAAGGAGTTATCAATATTATGTGATATAGACATTGTCTTGCTTATGTTTTCGCCAACCGGCAAGCCCACATTATGCCTGGGAGAACGAAGGTAACTTACTTTGATTTGGCACTCTACTCTTCTTCTCCTTCTGTTTTCACTTCCTAATCATCTAACTATTTCTCTTAGATTGTCTCAAGAATGGTTCATCGTCTCCTACACATTAAATCAAACTTACTTATTTATATGCTACTAAGTTCTAAATGAAACTGTTGCAGGCTTAATATCTTTTGCCTTAGTCTTCTAATGATCTAATCTATTCTACTTTATTCTTCAGTAATATTGAAGAGGTTATTGCCAAGTTTGCTCAATTAACTCCACAGGAGAGGGCAAAAAGGTGCATTTATTGTGATGTATTGTTTATTTATTGGGTTTGGATTTTGCATGGTGGTTATTAAGAGTGAATGTTTTTGTTTGGCTGTGACAGGAAGTTGGAGAGCCTCGAAGTAAGCCATTATTGGATGTGATATTGCTGTCTTTTGTACATTCCATTTGCATTTTATATGATATAATGTGGATTTGGGTTATAGATCCTCGCCACCATCATCATATATTAATGCATTGCTTGATGTGTTCTTTGAGAATCTAGGCCCTAAAAAAGACATTCAAGAAGTTGGATCATGATGTCAACATACAGGACTTTTTGGGTACAAGGTACATCTTAATTAGGGTTCTAATGGCTTACAGGCTTAGTATACTTTTATTTTATTGTCTCTATAGAGTTGGTAGTCTGCATCTTAACTGAAAGTTCTAATGTATCTTTGCTTTTTGGCTATTGTTGCAGCGCCCAAACAGTTGAGGTATGGTCATAAATTCTTATTGCCTTAAACATATATAACTTTGTTTTGTGCGCGCGCATGTGTGCATCTCTTAGATTTTGACTTTGTTTTCGACAGGAATTGAGTAACCATTCAAAGCTATTGCAATCCCAACTATCAGAAATACACAAGAGACTAAGGTGCTTAGGAACCTTATGCTGTTAAAGTAGCTTCTCTTTTGTTTTGTTTTGTTCGTTGTTGTTGTTTTTTTCATCTTCTTTTGGTGCAATACTGTCAGCATGAGATTATATTTGTTTCAAAGGCAATAATTCACTGGGGAATTCTTTACTGTCCTATAATTTCTTTTTCTGAGGGTTCCTTAATCTTATCTTTTGTGCTAATAACTTGGTGGCCCTTGCTTCCTCTTTATGATATCATTATCATCATCAAAGCCTTCTCCCAACTATGCTGGGGTTAGCTGCATGAATTCTATTTCTCCATTCTCATCTATCATAAACCAAATCCCCGAATAAGTTGCACTTCACAAAATGTTATTATCTTAGAGTTCTTGTTTGGATTCTGATAAAGTTTATGACGCCTGTCAACCTACCTAATGCGACCTCCTCCTTTATCCAGGCTTTGGACCAACAGTAAAAATTGACAAAGTTCTTTATGATATCATATAATGTGATATTTAATTGAAGATGCAAATCTTACATATAAATTCATTTAAAATGCTTGAAAGAATTGAATTACATTCCAATGATGACAAAATACAATCATATTTGTTATCAGATATCTGTAATTTAAATTTAATAAGTATATTTCGCAAGTTACTCCATGAACTCATTCATACACTATTTTGCGAGTTACTCTGAGAACCATAACATCTCAGGTCCATGATAAACCCTAGCTAAAGCATCACCACATCACAACCTAAGAATTGATGGGACTTCATAAGAAATGTGATGCTATCTTTACAATGCAAATACATAAAATATTCATGGTATAGATTAGTCATGCCGATTGGATATACTTGACAATATGCCCTCTTTGCATAAGATGGCTGCTTTTATCATTGACCTTCTCCGGATTAAGATTACTCAAGTTATGGGAACTTCCTGGTCTAAGTGAATGGGGTTACCTGAATCTACCTTTGCAACATGCCATGAGGCCTCCCACTTTCCATGAGGAAACCGTGTCACTACTTAATAAAGTGCAGACTAACCTTATATAAATGCCTTCTCAATTATCCTTGCACAACTGACCCTGAGACAGAGTTAACATTGTGGCCTTCATTAAATAATTTGATAAACAAATTAGTTTTTGCTTGGCTTTCCAGGGAACACAATCCTTGTGATCGCTCATAGCCTCAGACAATCTCAATTAACCTTTCAGGAAGCAGGAGCCTCATCATCTGTCAGACTGTTTCTATCAAATGGTTAAGATTGATTAGTGTTTTCTGGGTTTGATTAATCATCCCTGTATATATTACATTGACACTTAAAATTTTGAAGTGTTGTTGCAAAATATCCACATGAGTTCCATGCATTTGATGAAACCTAAATCATTTTTCCCCTTAAAAGAGTAGCTTAACTAATCTCCATATGTTAGTTTTGTGTTCATCATGCAGGATTTATTTCTTGTAAATGCAATTAATGTTTATATATCCATTTATGTTTGGCTCTGATTTGGCTTTGAATTTTTGTAGCTCATATTTTGATGGCAAAAATTTATCATCTATAATATATCATTGGTCATGCCTTGTTTGACCGCCATCAAATGCAATAATCTTACAGTTTATATTGCCGTGGTGTTCTTTCAGCTATTGGTCAGATCCGGATAAGATCAATGATATAGACCATATTAGGGCAATGGAAGAATCGTTGAAGGAATCACTTAGTCGAATTCGATCACATAAGGTATTTGTTTCCTGCTTGGAGGTTTGAATTCTATGTAATGTTTGTTTCACATATAGATATGTGTGTTTTATTTTATTTTTCTATTGGTTGCTCTTATGAGTTATTACATGACTTGGCATTTGTGCTTTGTATTTTTAAACAAATGTAGCTGTTTCATTTTCTTCTTGTGCTTGCATGAGTTACTATCACAGTATTTTATATTAACTGCAAACAACTAGCATATAAGAGTGTATTTAACGCAAATGGTGCATCCTTACAGGATAAAATACCCCTCAAACGAAATATCATCAAATTCACTAGGCAGAATAGATTCAGTCAACTTATCTAAAACCAGGAGTAAAGGCAGTGCATCTTTAGTCCATCTTGTTAGTTTCTTATGTTCGTGGTTTTTATAACTGAGTTCCCTGGGGAATGTTCTTTGTTGTTATCATCACCACCATTGTGCCTTTTCACTTCTTTGGTTGGCTTATGCTGATTTCGTCAATAAAACCCCCTGTAACCAAGCTTCTTTTCTGGATATTGAACAAGTTAGATTTTTGTTTTAGGCCCATCTATTTTAGATTGTTCTCAGTTATTTTCTTGTAGAGATGTAACTAAGCTGATTTGGCGCCAGATATGTTGGCTGATTTTGCTCGAGACTGCTGCCCTTGGACTGGACCCATGCTAGAGTATCCATTTTTGATATTCAACAGGGCAAGACCTCTGCTACTGTCCATTTAAATGCCCAATTAACTTACTTGCCTATCATGACATTTAAAAGCTATTACCTGGTACATTGCTAGTGGGGTTTCAGGCATGACTTTCAGGCACACGTGCTGGAAGTGAACTTGTATTTGTGGCTTTATAGAAAAACAGGCAGGCTCTTGTAATCATCTGGTCTTCTTGGCCTGACCCAGTGGCATGCTTCTGTTAACTTCTATGTTCATAAAGGAAAGTTAATTTTTTAAGTAGCAGTTCTAAACCATAAGTTTGATGCAATTATACTCTTGCTTGACAGGATGACTTTGGGAAGCAGCAACTTATGCCACTAGAATGTACTGGTCAGGTAAAATCTAATTTTGACAGCGTTTAGGTCCATTTCAACTGGTCATAAATTATGGTGTGGCTGGACCTCAAGCTGAAAAACTGGTTACCAATACCATGTTTGATTGTGCAGTTCCAGAATGGCATTCATTTACCATTGGGAATGGGCGATGAGCAAGAAGCCCAACCAATATCTTGGCTTCATAATAGTGACAGTCAGCAAATGATGTTATCTGAGGATCCGAACTTGCTGCCTCAGAGGTAAGTGCTGCATATTATTGTTACCTATGGTTCCTGGATCATCCTTCAATTCCCTCAAAGTAAGTAGTCCTGTCATGGAAATGGTAGTTTGGATATGAGGTTCATGTCGCATATTTGTGTAGCCATGCATGAATCTTTCACATCCCTAAAAGCTGGTTATTGCTAACGAGGATCTATCATGTTCTCCATAGCGAAGATATCTTTGTTCTAGGGTTTTTGGGTTTTTTAGCTCTTTGGTTTCATCTCCTTTGGGCTGATGTTTTAATATATTTCTCTTATAATGAGCCTTTACTCTTGAATTATTAAAGTTATTGTTCAATATATTAATAATACACACACACAAAAAATATAAATATGATTCTTTTCTGCTAAGAGGTGTCTCTCACAGATTGTGTAAGAGGTAATGTTTTTAGCACTATATGGGACCTCCCATGATCAGTCCAACACCCTCGCCATGAATTATCATTTACACTTGTTTGACACTAATCTGATTCTTTTATTGATAGAATAATTAAGTGTGCGTGTGTGTGTGATGTATGTGTGTGTATGATTTCTTTTTGCTAAGAGGTGTTTCTCACGGATTGTATGAGAGATAAATGGACTAACCAGTTTCAGGAAACAAAATGGAAATTGACTACTGTGATGATAAATCGAGTTTGATGGTTGTCTAGATAAAATAATCAAATGTTATATTCCATTTTATGTTCTGACAATTTTCAAACCAAGGTACTTTTTTTGCTACATAGGTATTCAAACTCACGCATTCTACTCACACAAACCAGCTGAGCTATTTCTAAGGGACTCAAAAAACTACAATACTTGCAAATAAGCTTTTGCATGGATGCACTCCTAGCTATTTAAATTAATCCTAGGTTCTAAATGTCCACAAATTACTAAGTTGCACGAGTATGGGTGTCTTGAGATTTCCTATTTGACGAGTCCCAAAAGTACAATTTTATTAAGTGTCCAATATTTTTAAACAGCAGATAATATGCAAAAAGTTATGAGCAGTAGCAGAAGAATGTATGAATCACACTCTAAACAGTCAAGTAATAACCATTGCAACATTCGCGATAAACTCACCGTTGAATGGTGTTGGCACCTTAGATGACTCACATATCCAAGGAGTCTCTAAGTTTGAAGTATCACTCCCCGCTAGTAACCAAACTTAGCAAAAAAAAATCAACATTTATTTTAGATTCAAACGAGAAAGGGCATGTCAGCTATAAAACAATGTATAATTTAGTAGATGAATCCAGTTCTCTCTAGAAGAATTTAACGTGTATTAGTGAAGAATCCTAAGTGTGAATTTAAGCCAATTTACTGTGTTGCTCATTTTAAAGAATTTATTATACATGGTAAAATAGTCTTGTTTTCTTCCCATGTTATTAGCTAGTAACTGATTGATATGAGTTTATTACTAACACAAATTAATAGGGATATATTTGTCATGTGTTCTAGAGATATCGAATGCTGTAGAGGTGCCTCTATTCCAAGTTATTCTGGTTACTGCAGCACAGGAAAGCAAGCAGATATTGATAGGACAGCACAAGAAGGTGTCTTCAATGAGTTGAACAGAAATGCATGTTTGAGGCTCGAATTAGGAGGACAGTACCCATACCAGTCATACAATCTTAATCTGCTGAATGAGAAGAAATTCAAGACTGATACAGAGATGAATTTACAAGACTCACATGTTGTGGATTATCGAATCAATGGCTTTGAACTGCCCAGGCCCTCATATGATTCCGACCATCATCATAACTGGGCTTCAACATCTGGGTCTTGTGCTATAACCATGTTCGATGAGCATTCATACGCTCAGGTGAGTCTTGTAATACTCGTTTCTTTGGTTGTTTAGTTTTGAACAGTCATCTATGTTTTTTTAGCGAGAGTATTCCAGTTTTTGGATGTATGGAAAGCGTGCTAGTTAGACTATTTTGGCAAAAGAGGTGTTACGCATTGCTTGTTTTGGCACATATTCAGAGCATTTCTGTTTTGCCTAAACATTCCAGCTCGTGGGGTTCATGTTTCCATGATTCAGATCATTCATCCGGTGGCAACACTGTGGATGTTCAATGGAACAGTTACAGAACTCTTCTTGATTGACAATCCCAACTGGTGGCTTAAGTTGAATATGGATCATTGGCATATATGGATTCAAAGTATTAGATGGCTCCAATTGGATCCCATCAAATAACTGATCTGGGTTACAGAAAGATGGTCTTGTTCTCTGTAGAATGTCTGACTTGGTTGGAATTGGCTTTCTAGATTTTAATCCACAATGTGATGATGACCTTTGAATTGTTTCTTTCAGCAACCCAACTGATTGTCACTGGTGGTGCTATTAATCTGTTCAGTGGTTTGTCCATACCTTCGTCAACAACCCACAACTATCAGGTTCCTGATGGAAATACTGTGTGATTATTGTACATGAAGATTTTCAGATTCTTTGATGCCAACCAACACTATTTTTAAGCTGCAACTTGTTAGTCATCACGAAATCAACTGTACTATAAAATTACCTTGGATCTGGGTCTTTTAGTTATTTTTCTTTATAGGCGCAGCAGATGACTTGTAACACTAAGGATCTTTTTATTATCCATACTCCAGTGTAATGAGCTGTAAATTGAATCCGGATGAATCAGATATGTAAATCCATTGTTCTGTCAAAATATTTTAGTCTGTTTCTTCTTAAAATACCAGGGTTGCTTCCCGTAATCTTCTTTTTACATGGCATGAATTGAAAGACAATGATGGTGTCAAATTAATTTTAGTTTGGTTGAAAGCAATGCCCACTGTGGCTCCGCCACTGTTCATTGGTCATGTGAACTTTAACATGTTAAATACTTACACATGCACCCATGTCCTTAACCAATTGTGTTACAACTGGAGACGTGCTTTTGTTTCATTTAATATGGAGGGTGGAGAACGAATTGAGAACTCCCTGTATATGTAATTTGAAATTAATCCGATGTATCTAACCCCTTGATCCATTGGCCACAAATTTGATGCTTTATATTAAATGAAAAATGCGACCATGGTCCAGCCATTCTCATGGGTGCAAACCCATGGGATCCGGTGTAATTCACGGGGATTACATGTGTGTAGATAGTTCAGGTGGATCATAAAATATTTGACCTGCCGAGGTCCTCCTGTAGTATGGTGAGCACGGTTTTCACATGAACATTTCTCTATGTTTGCTAAGGTGGCCTCTACATAACTAGGAAGGTAAATTAATTGCTTCATGTGAACAACTGTGATTTGATGGGACCTTCAATTACTTGCCAGCATCCTCATGGTTGAGTGCTGTTGGGAGGTTAGTTTCACACACGTCCCCGAATCGACTTGTTGGGTTCTCAGTTCTCTCGTTGCATGTGCAGGTTTCTCTCTGCATGGCCTACCTAAGGTGGGTCCCTGCAATATGAAAGAAAAGATGAGGTCGTCATTCTTGCATCTGATTGCTAAATTTAGAATCCAAGTATGCACTTTTCCATCATTGGATGTTAAAACTACAATTGCCAAGGGCCCAAGGCCTACCCAATTTGAATAATCTGCGAGATAACCGTATCATTGTTGGACCAATACAGGTCTAGGTGTTAGACTGGGTCTATATCAATGAGTTTGAAACTATATGCACCAAGAACCATAACTGAGTAATCTCAGGCCCAATACAATAAGACTCAAAAAAAGAACCCAAAACTTAAATGTGTCTAAAAAAGTACCAATATCCTATTTTCATGGGTCAGGTTACCCAGACCAACAGTCAGAGTATTTTCAGGTCCTCAAATGAGAACCCAAAACTCAAATGCGCCCAAAATATATATATATCAATAGTTCAATACCCAATTTTTATGGGTCAATTTACTTAAGACCCACAACCAATTTTTCAGGTCCAATACAATATAGACTCAAAAGAAGCCATAAATTAAAGAGTGCAAACTAAGCACCAATAACCTGTTTTCATGGGTCTGGCTTTTTTGGGGTTGGGGGAGCATCTACCAAGTAACCAATGGCAATACCCTATTTTCATGGGTTAGCTTATGGTGGGGACATTACTAATCTATGGTATGACTTGTGTTAAAGTCATTTCCACTTCTTGATAGATTAAAGTCATTGAGCTAGCGTAGTGTCTCAGGGACACCAGACCAGAGGTTCCTTTTTGAAAGGGAGGGAAAGAGAGTCCACCCACAAAGCCATTGCAGGGACCTGGCAGGCAGGCAGGCATGATGTTTGACTGTCTACTCTGCACACATTTCTCTCCATGACTCCTGTCTCACAACACAGCTAGGTTCTTTTACTCTGTTTTTAACAAAAAGAAACTGATTGTATTATAATCAGGACTACAAATATCAATGCAATTCTGTTGAAAGGGATTCAAAATCTCACCCTTGACCATTTGACCCCATCTACCTTCATCATCATCTAGCCAGAAAAAGAAGCTGCCCACAGTGGGATAGTAAAAAATAAATAAATAAAATAAATCAGAACTTTACAGATGCATTTATTTATCTTATTTAGGTAGTGTACTCTTTCTTTATATTTATGTAAAAAAATAATAATCTGTAAATGTGTTTTCATGTGCACATGAATTAGGGATTCTTTACCATTACAATACAAAAATCCAATTTCCATGTGATATTGTCAGACTGCATTGCCTTTGACCGGCATTAGGGAGTCTTTTGGTGATTCCCAGTATGTGGGGCCCCCAGGGACATGATTTCAGATGGTGGACTGTCGGTTGGGCCATGTGTTCTGGGGATTCAGGACCATTTAAGACCTAGGATTCGGCTCAGTGCTTTTCTGTTTTTTTTTTTTTTTTTTTCTGAAGGCTGTAAACGGGCCCAAATTAGATGCCTATCCAAGAAATTCAGGGTTGGGTATGGACCAATTCCAAATGCATGCCCATTTACATATTCATATACATAGTGAGTGATATCTCGCATGCTTATTGATGTATATCAACTATGGATGATATGATGAATATTCTTAATAGCATTGGGAGTTAATGATATATTTGATATAGTCGATTAAATGATCTGGGTCAAGGTCTGTTAGGTCTGGATCCAGATACACATGAACCCAACTCAAACCTTACAATATCCAGCCTTACTCCTCTTGCTCTAAGGATACAAGAATTCTACACTCCATTGTGGTGGTGAAGTTTCGAACCTACAATCTCCGGGTGCAAACCATAGTCCTAGACCAACTAAGCTATCCCTTGACGTTAAAAATATATGTAAATTAAAATTTTATGTTGAGAGTAGGATTTGAACCCATATCCTTTCGGACCAGAACCTTAATATGGCGCCTTAGACCAACTCAGCCATCCCAAGAGAGGCAAATCCACTTGTTACACACGCTCTATAAAATGGAGAGATGTGCTTTACTCTCTCTTTTCATTGGAACTTTAAAACAAAAACCTCGGTTAAGTTTTATTTTCTTTTATTAAAGAAAATCTCATGATACGGTTTTTTTTTCTTTTTACCCCAGCTAAGGGAGTTGGGACCCCATCGAGCCTTCGGGTGAGGAAAGGAGACCTCAAATGAAGTAAAGAGCCCTTGGATGAGAAAATGTGGCATACCCATGGATCAGGGTCAATCCCTTATGCACCCGGTTGAGAACTGACCCATTTTTTCTTCTTTTTGTATCCCAGCTTAGTGGGGTCTAGTCCTCTGGTGACGGGAGTAAACCTGGGGTGAGGTTGGGGGACCTCTGGTGAGGGGAGATGACCTCATAGTTGAGAACTTACTCCCCTATGATACAGTAGAAATGGTCTTTAATCAAGAGGCAAAACAGATCTCATTAACTATTAAGCTCTGCCACTCATTAAATAGGGCAGTGTTCATTTGCTGGCCTTAACGGCAAAACATTGCAACAGTAAATGATCTGACGAACTGATAGGAGGCCTTTTAAAGTTGCAAATGAAAGTTTAAATTCAAAGCATTCACATTAAATGTGACCCAAGTAGGACTGACCAGAACCACAAAGAATAAGCAAGCACAAGACCAAAAGGGCGAGAACTTGGGAAATGTATCCATCAGTTCATGAAGACACTTCAAGATCCTAGCACATTTTTAGTGAAAAAAAAAAAAGTCCATTCTAAGGAAAATGTTTCACACTAGGGTTTCGTTTGTGCAGCAACTTGCTGCGGAAAAGTGGC
Organism: Cinnamomum chago; assembly: GCA_038049695.1. Classification (NCBI taxonomy): domain Eukaryota; kingdom Viridiplantae; phylum Streptophyta; class Magnoliopsida; order Laurales; family Lauraceae; genus Cinnamomum; species Cinnamomum chago. The sequence continues at coordinate 62,586,539 of CP142460.1, read as the reverse complement.
TAGAGAGGACGCCGGATTTTTCAGTGCCATCATTGCTGTTTGGTGCAAAGACGATTTCACGGCTCCGTGATTCCCGACGCTTTATTTTATGGAAGTTTTCTTCTCCCTTACTCCCCCAAATCGGAAAGCAACTGTCTAAAAGAGGAAACACAGGTTTCATCTTCCGTACCGCAACACAAACTCGCCCTAAATAATTTCATCTTCCAATGCTGCAACACAAACGCGCCCTAATAAAATAAAACCATGAGCTATACAAAAAACTAGAACATGGAATCCTCGTCAAATATAGGCACCCTAGAGCTTGACTGAATACCATTGTATAAAATACATACAAATTCATGCCCCACATTGCTACCCCATATCCTTCACCCCTCTCCTTATATTCTTCACCTCTTAAACAATCTTAAAGAAGTTCATTTAAATAAGAATTCCTATGTATTCTATGAAAACAAACCACTACAAAAATTCCCTAGGCAGGAACACGGGAATGTTGTCCCAACCTCATGAAAAAGGTTTGTATGCATAATATGGAAAAAGCTCAAATTTTCCTTTGAAAGAAAATACTACAGCAAACTGCAAAAAAAATTGTAAATGCAATAATTTTAGCACATTTTCTATAAACATCACAAAATCCTAGGCAATATTATATTTTGAAAGCTATGCTTCTTGCTTAGCTCTTTGCTAAAACTAATTACAGACAAATGCAACTTGAGGCACTTGATTTCACAAACAAACCAATATTGCAAGGCAATGAAATTTTCCTAGGATTCAAAAGGGACTATAGACTGCTTTTAGTCCTTTCCCTAGTCTCCTAATTGTATTTGCTAAATCAAGTAGCTGCAGTTTCTCCACTTTCGTAAAAGCCGGAGACCTTAAAAAGAGAGCCAAAAGGTCTGCAAATGCTTTAAAAGAAACTCACACAAGCCATATCTTTCCTTTTGCAAGGAAACCCTATCTTTTTTCCGGAAGGAAACTTAAAAAGAACACAATGCCAATGTACATGTAAAATCCATACATCTCAAAGGCATGTCTGCGGCTGTAACAATTATGTCATCAATATTCCTTCTTCGTTTTTGGCAGAAGGTCAATATTCATAGTTGGAAAAAAGAAAGACCCCATAATCTCCCACTAAAACAAGTTGACTAAAGAGTAACACTACGAAGCTATTTCACATATAAAATAGCAGCTCATAGCCACTAAGTTCATAGCATAAAACAAATACAGTTAAATAAGAATATAACATCTAAACAACTTCAAGTAAAGATTCAAATACACCCCATCAACTCCAACCTAATAAAGACACTTAAGACAGAAACCAAGCACTGTGGCAGCCACATTTCAAACAAAGATACCCCACTCATTCTCTCTCTACATGATAGCACAGCTGCTTGTATCTTCATCATTGAACATATGAGCAGTATAATCAGCAGTCTCTGACTCATAGCTTGGGTAGGAGTAGTTTTGATAATAACCAGTGTAAGGATACACAACAGGGGACCTATTGTACATCATCTGGGGTTGCATGTATCTGTTATCTGGCATCAGGTTTTGCCTATTTTGCAAGTTCATGGGCATTGCTGATGGATGATGCTGATAGGCTTGCATGTTCATCATCATGGGTGTTGGTTGGTTGAGCCCCATGCCAAACCCACCTGTTGGGAATCCAGACCCTTGAAAGGTGTTGTTCGGTTGGGCTTGGAAACCCAACCCATTGCCTCCCATGTTCATGCCAAGGGCACCCTGGCCATGATATCCACCAAGACCCATGCCACTGAGTTCATTTAAATTTATCCTTTTGCCCTCTCCACCACTTGCATTTCCAATTCCACCCACACCCAAATGGGGGTTGCTGTTCATCTTATTGGCTACAGCATTGATGTTCTTCATCCCAACATTCTGATTGGGGTTCCCTCCCTGGTTTCCATTACCTTTCTTCCCAACATTCCCATTCCCACCACCATTGCCATCTTTATTACTGTTTGCAGCTGCTGCTTTCTTTGCATTGGCCTCATTTGCTTGCCTGAGTAGGCCCATTTGGTTTACTTTCTCCCTGATGAACCTGAGATCATCCTCCTCATCCTCGTAGCAGAAATCATCTTCCTCAGAGCTGAAGTTGGGGAAGTTCTGCTGATTCTTTAAGGCTTTGAGACCCTTCATCAAGCCCTGCTTCTGATCCTTGGCGTTCTTTTCATTTTTTATGCAATTGCCCTGCTGGGTTTTCTGATTTTGGGTTGATTTTTGAGACCACACCTCTGCATGCTTACCTGCACGGACTAGCTTCTTAATCAAGACTGCAGAATCTACATTTCCTGAGACTGTAACCATCTGCTGCTCTGCATCTATAGTGACTTGGTAGACACCTGAATCAAACAAAACAAACGGCCATTATCTGTTTGTAAGTTGTAACACCTATTCCCTGTTCTGCTGGTTTCTGCATCACTGTAAAAATGCAGGCCTCTTACAAACACACCAAAAAATAAAATTAAAAAAGACCAAACAAATTTTTAAAAACTCCAAAACAAAAATACAGACCTCTGTGATCTATGCTGACAAGAGAGAAATTAAGTGATGGCTTAAAAAAAAAAAAAAACACCTACCAAGAGAAAAAAAAATCAGTAGACTGTTTAGAAGAACATTATTTCATGATCAACAAAAAAGAAAACCCACAAAGATTAGAAATCCCTATTATCTTACAGAAAGGGGAAAAATATATAGTTGCATTTCCTTAAATTTCTCAAGTTAATCAGAGCGAGTTTTAAGGCTCGCATTGATAAATAAATGTTACTGAATACACATTCCCTAGTTTCCTTACTAAAAGCACAAGGAATCTTCTTGGGTTTGTCATGATTCCCAAAAGAATCCATAAAGGTTAAAAAAAAAAAGATCAGCAAACAGTAAAATGAGCAAATTTTCAATCTCTCGCAGTAACTTTGCTATCCTGTCTCTAAGTTCCTCTGGGGTACTGCAACTTTCAGGCATTTGCAAATCTCTTGCCAAAAACAGTGGAATCTTCAAGGATTTCATGATTCTCACTTCTAAGCTATGCACCAAAACAAAATATCCCAGACAGCAAAAGAAGAAAGCTTTTGTCATACAAACGATTTCTGTTTTACATCTTTGCATATAACATCAACAGTACAAATGCCCCACTATTCCAGCTGGGTACTGCAAGCAACCATGTGCATTTGCATTTACAAAAATAGATTTAAATGAATAGGGAGAAATAAAGAGAATAAATATAGAGAGAGAGATCGCCAATATTTACAGACCCCAATCTCACTTATATCTAGACTAATCGAAAGGCACCATTCATGCATTATACTAACAACTTCCATGTCAGAAACCATCTGAAGCTAGTGAAAAGAGTAAATGCTTAAAAAGCTACCTTCAATCTTCTGGAGTAGTTTCTTCACTTTCTGCTTGCACCCATCACAATCTATGTTCACTCTGAGAGCACAAGTCTGAAAAATGAAAAGAAAAAAGAAAGGAACAAAAAGAATGTTTTATTTTCTTTTAAACATACACCTGCCTTTTGCTTCAAGACAACCAGAAGAAAAAAAAAAAAAAAAAAAAAAAAAAGAGAGAAAAGGAAAACAAAACTTCAAAGAGAGTATTCGAGCATCTAGTGAGACCTGGATCTTGAGGAATTCCTCCTTGGTCATGTCTCCTGGCTGCTAGGAAGAAAATCCCTCTGCAAAAGAGAAGAGAAGAAAAGAAAAGCAGAAGAAAAACTGAGGAGGTGGTAAAAAGGTTGTATTGGAGGTTCTTCAGTAGATTCTACTCAGGAAACCACCCAAAACATGAGAGATGATAGAAGTGCAGTAGAGAGTGAGGGAGTGGTGTTGTTGAAAAGATGTGATTTGATGTCAAATACCGATAAATAATAAAGAGAAACAGGGACCTGACAGCACCTACTTTCTCAAAAGAAAACAATCTTCTCGTGAGAAATCAATCCAACCCGCAATATCAAGTGCAGGAGAATTTCAACAAAATAGTATGGATTCTCTATTTCTTTATTGGTGACCTTGAATCCAGAACATTGGACCTGTTTGGCTGAAGAGAAATTCTGAAATTTCTTGCCCGGGGAGAATTATTGGTGCTCCAAATTATGTCTCCCAAATTATTTTCAAAATGCTTAAATATTTTTCAGATTTCATAAAAGTTATAATTCTGGGCCCTTCGTTTGCACTATAATATTTAGTAACAAATACATAGAAAATGCTTCAAATAAGCTCTTAGTTAAATTGAACAACAAATTACATGCTTTTAGAAAAAATCGAATTAAAAGAAAATGGAAAATGAAAAAACCTATTGGTAACGTAAAGCCCCACATCCAACGTCACCTAAATAATGCCTTTGGTAAGGGTTCATATACTTGTTTGGGCCTTACACCAATCAGCTTAAGTTTTTTATTGGTACATGGTATCAGAGTGGATTTCCACCTCATCGTTCTTATATAGCCCATATGATAGTAGGGTTGCAAACGGGTATTCAATTCTCCGAAAGTCCCGATCGGCAAAAAAAGGGGTCTGGAACCTATTTTAGGTTCTGATTCATAAATGAGTCCGAATTCGAATCCCAATTTAGGTTCCAATTGATAAATGAGTCCGATTTTAGGTCCATATAGCTTCCAACCCTTGGACTCGCGACCCATGATATGTGTCTTTGATATTGCAAACTATGCATTAAAATCAACTTTTTCTAGGCATTTTTATGTATTATGCTGGAGGTAGTAGATTTGATGCATTATTATAAGTTGAATGATAAGCTTCCTTTAAGAAAAATTAAAAAATGAAGAGAAATCATAACCGATTTTGGGACTAGATTCTACTCTAGGTGGACTCGATTCCAAAATCGGATCCGAGTTTTCTTATCAGAACCAAGTCTGAAACCAACAAAATAAGTTCCGAGTAAAAAGTCGAACTCAGAGCTAAAATCGTTATTTTAAAACTGGTCTAGGTCCAAGTCCAGTATGGTTCCGACTCAAAACTGTCCCGTTTACAACACTACGTAGATAACCCTAATGCCTTTGACAAGTCTTCATGCACCTGTTTGGACCTTTTAAGCTTTTGTGTTGGTACATGGTACCTTACATAAACCACCCATCACATCTTCATTTGGTCTTATTTCTCTAATGTTTGCTAGAACTTCAAATCTCAACCTTCAAAAGACTCACCAAATTTCAAATTTTAACCTCTACAGTTCCATGTCGTTCACCTCTAGAGTCCTCCAGACTCACCAAGATGAGGGATATCGATGGACCTTCGTTTACCCCTTGACCCAAGTTCTCAAAAAAAAAAAAAAAAGTGTTTTTAGTTATATATTCCGGGCCTCTTTCTTTTTTTAGAATTCCAAGAATTCATGTTCAGAGGAATTTCAAATTCTCCAAAAGTTGCCGCGTAGGTGGAATTTTAAATCTCTCTTTTTAGCGGAGCATTTTAAATTCCAACCAAATGCATAAGGAATAAAATTCCAGGAATTCCAATGTGGCTGAATTTGGGAGTTGGAGTGAAAGAAACATGAAATCTTAAATGGTAGGGGATAAGATGCCACATCATATCCCCAACATAGCAAATTCTTATAAAGGAACTAACACTAGTATTCAACCCAACCCATTAAATATCGAGGGACTTGACTGGGCTTTGAGTAGAGCAAAACAAATGGCTTCCTCGTAGCCACTGGAGTCATCTAAAGCTTGACAATGGTAGCGTAGCTCAATGGAAGCCGGAAGCTGTCAAGCTTCAAAACATCATCCCATGAGCCATCTAGGGATGACAACGGTGCGGGTTTAAACAAGCACTTATTTAAATCGATTCATGTTTGGGGCGGGTTTGGCTTCAGGTTGATCGGCTTCTAATCAAATATGGATTTTTACATTTTGTTATCAGTAGCAAGTATGGATTTCTAGATTTTAGCTATAGTCAAATACAAACTTCACTAGCACAGGTGTTAAGAGGCAATGAATACTCGGATGGGCTGCTAGTTTGAATTCTGCATTGTGCAAGAAACTATCCTTCATATTTTAAAATAAAAATAAATCAAACACGAATAAATTCGATCCGGTCTTATCTTTCGAGAGGAGGATTTTGGTAACACAAATCATAAACCTACAATAGAGTGACAAGTATGGGGCAATGCACCTGCCAATCAAATTGAGTTCAGCCAAACTGAGTTAGGGTTTAAGCTGATTGTATCAAACATGACCCATTTAGAGCTATCTACTATCTAGCTAGAACATTGGTGGGTCTCTATAATTCCTGCTTGAAACAAATAACTACCATTCTAGGGTCCTCGTCCGCATAATATCTTTGCTTGGCTTCACTTATTTCATGGTTTTTTTTTTTTTTTTGAAATTTATTTCATAAGTTTTTCCTTGGATATTTCAATTGTAGGTGTTATTATTTCACAAGAATGGTTTCCCCTCTCATAAGATGGAAACCCATCAATGGAATGGGAAAAAAAAAAAACTTTCATCATAAAAAAAAAGGTCATAAAAAAGATATCTTTCTCAATGATTTACAAGTTGTTGAATCTCACCATACTCGACTAAGATTGACATATAAGTATAACCCAAGCTGAAAGATCTTTCCCATTAAGTTTCAGTCAAGATCATTAACTCTTCCTTAATTAACATTCATAGAGGTTTCACTTTCTTCAAATAGGTGACGTTTTGATGGCATGGGATATTTTTCCATGTGATTATGGTCTTGAGCATCTCAAATCACCTAATTGTTGGTCCCATATGTTCATATAGTATCATTTTCCACATAAATGAATATGCGTATTTTTCATGGAGAAATTATGGGGTCTTTTGGGGGGGCGGAGATTATGGGGTCTTGAGCAATTGATTCTACAGCCGTTGAGGCCACTATTTTGATGATTCGAATGTTGAAGCAATATACAAATGGCAAGCAATAGATTCTCAAACTTCAGAGAATGGAATACCAAGAACATCAGTTTTCTTTTCTAATTAGTACTTACACGTTTAACCATCTATTAAAAGAATGCTTACAAACAAGTTTTGAAGCATGGGATAGCCACAGCGCAGAAAAAAAAAATAATAGTAGTAACATCTACAATTAAACCAAACCCTTCCGCACACACGTATGTCTGTCAATTGACATTCATCCCAACTTGATACTCATTCGACTATCATATACCATTGTATTGAATTACATTGAGGTTGCATTACAAACCAATAGGCTTTATCAAGCAACAATAACATAAAAATGGGACACACCTACAATTAATCCAAACCCTCCCACTTGCATCCACATCGGTCAATTGACACCAATCACAATCTGATATTGAATTGAGTCACAATAAAATATAATTATTAACAGATATAGAGAGGTTGAACTTAACAACAACAACAACAACAACAAAAAAAGATTTATTTGGCTGCCCTCTAAGGTTTAAAATCTTTTAATTATCAGTGATTGATTCTTAAAACATGCTATTCTTAGTTGCCTTCACAGTTCACATGTAAAAGAAATGCACATTCCTATGCTGCAGTACTTGGACTCAATAAAGTGATGAATGATGGACAGTAAAGTTTTTTTTTTTTTGGGTAAAAGATGGACATTAAAGTTGTTGCAAGGTGAGTAGGGGGATGGGAGCATCCAAAGACAAATGAATAAATGGTATCTATTGTATTGAGTCACTCTCCAAGATCACATTCAACACATTCACAGGACTCCCTCTCACGCTCCTTGTGGGCATTGCTGAATCAGATGCAGGAGTGCCAATTTTAAAATATTACAAAAATACATCACTAAAAATAAATAAATATAAAATAATACATAATATAAGATTTCTCAACTGTGTAAATTCGATCATTTAGGTTTATCTATTCAATTTTTCTTATGGAAGCGTGATGTTTATCACTTCCTCTAGCCAAGGAATGGTCATTAAGTAATATTACATACACAGCATGAAATTATCAATATATAATAACTATTTATATCTTAACATTGATGATAATATTAAAATAACAAACCGCAAACTATAATATTGACATGTTTTTTTTTTTTTTTTTTTTTTTTGGGGGGGGGGACCTATTGAAAATTCAAATTGCTCAAAAGTCAAAATGAACACTAGCATAAGATATCCTCAATTTTTTGTAGTAAGATTGAACATATCATCAAGAATGTGACTAATGAGAGGCACATTTGTTTTAGGAGGATGGAGTTTTCAATAAGTGAGTTCTTTGTAGTTGTAGAGTTCCACTTTGAGTAGGACTAGAACATAATAACTAGTGATATCTGCGAGTGTGTGTGTGTATATATATATATATATATATATATATATATATATGGGGAATGTTCATATGTATCCATCCCTCACCATATGGTGAAAGATGTTTTCATAAATGAGGGGTTTCAAGTACACCCTATATACTTGAAATCCCCCATTTTGTACTTGAAACCCCTCATTTATGAAAGCATCCCTCAGCCTATGGTGAGGGATGGGTGCATGGGAATGTTCATATGCATCCATCACTCACCATAGGGTAATGTAACTTTCCCTTTTTGCACATGAATATTCCTTTTATGCATATGACCATATATGACTTTTCCTCTTTTGCACATGAAAATTTTCAATTATGGCACATGAATATTCACACACACATATATATATATATGTGGAAGTTTCAAGTGCATCTATCTCTCACCATAGGGTGAGGGACACTTCCATAATTGAAAATTTTCAAGTACAAAAGTTACTTTTCAAGTACATAGGGTGAGGTACACTTCTTTATTCAAAAAAGAAAGTATGGTGAGGGATGGATGCACTTAAAGAAAGAGAGAGAGAGAGAGAGAGAGAGAGATAGATTTGTGGAATTTAATGTAGTTTACTTGCACGCCAGAACTTCACCAAACATAAGAAAAATAGCTGAATGTCCGTGGACTACAATTGGATGGATATTAAAGTCCATCGGAAACATCCATTTTGTGGTCCCATAGCATATGGTCTTCAGTGTCCAAACAGAGTATATGTGCTGACAAGTAGTTCAAGTGGGCCCCAATTTGGGTAGCTGAAATTCTCTGTGGAATCTTTATTTGGGTCCACATTGCGGCTCCTTGTTTTATGATTTGGACGTAGCCGGTCTGGATCTAGGTTTGGTCCAAAGGGAGCAGTGAGATTTACTCGAGCAATGTTAATTTTCATTCTTATAATATGTAAGCCCGAGTGATTTAACCCCAATGTAGCTCAGTTGGCTTAGGACCAAAGTTTGCACCCGAAAATTATAGATTCAAAACGTGCCCGAGTTGTTTAGAATCAATGGAGACCACTTAAAATCAGTTGTGGGCCACCACAATCTATACTTTCAATTTCTTGTGAAAAGAAATAAACACAATATGATGGCTCGTCACTTGGAATTTCCAAATGTCATATTATTTTCTAATAATTTCAAAATTTCAGCCACCTAAAATGTCTCAAATGCCCTAAGAATTTTTGAAACTCCAATTCCTTTGCTTTTTTTTTTTTTTTGGAATTTCAAAATGCTCAAGTATAAATGAGCATATAAAAATTCCCTAGGCAGAAATTCAGTGAATTCCAACGAAGAAACAAGGAAACTCCAAAAAGAATGCAGTTGAAATCTTAATCACTCAAAATCAATATCCTAAACCACACCTTTTATTAATGTCACTTCTTTTGTAAGAAAATTTCGGTGGGAGCACACATCAGGACCCTCCCAAAGGCAGGAACCCTAAATGTATATACCTTTTAAATGCCGATTACTAATGAGATCTTTTATTATTGTGAAAAAAAAAAGGATAAGTCATGGCAAGAGCATTAGTTTTCAAGGAAGAAACGAAAAAAAAAGAAGGAAATGTTTCTAATTTGATTCTCATTGTCAATAATATTCACAAAAAGATTATGTGATGCCAAGGGGAATGGCCTAACTTTGAAATATGAACTATCAACCATCGCAAACGATCCTAACATTGAAGTTGATTTTCTGTATAAATGGTATTACATATTCACTGGCTTGAGAATGTACCTCTCCACACACATTGACAATTTTATCTTCAGAAAAGCCCCTCATCTTTCTAACCACTCAACCACTTCTACCACAACAATACAGGAGTCAAAAGTTGAGAATCCATGATAAGGAAATTGGATCGAGACTGGCCAATCTAATAGGAGATCATGGAAGCTTGGTCACAACACTCTCTCTCTCTCTCTCTTTGAGCTCGGGTGGGCCAGTGGCCAAAACAGAGGAAGTAAAGGGCTCCCACCAAAATTTGAAACATACTGAGAGCAATGGGAGCGGGTGCCTTATCTACAAGGCGCCATTTCCCGGTCACATCTTTTGTTTGAAGTTTTTGAGATGTTTTTTTTTTTTCTTTTCCATTGATTATCTTTTAGCTATCTATTATATAAAAATATGCAGTAATTTAGTGTTTTAATGATACTAATCCTTTTCTCCTTGGTAAAAAAAAAGAGGCAAAAGACCCATTCTCACACGAGGATAGAGAATCACACTTGGCATTCCACGGAAAAAGTGTCACCAATTATGTTATATTATATATGGCAAAGGCGTTGACATGTATAAATAAACACACACATACATATGTTTATTGTTAGAAAATGGGAAGGTCTGGGTTGGAAAGGGTCATGCTTGATCAAGCCCTAGCCCGACTCTCAAGCTTGAGAGTTTTTCCAAATCGGGCTAGCCCTACCCTTGAGCTTTTGGATAAGAAAAAAAGCCCTCATTTTGAGGGCTTTTGAATGAGGGCTTTTGCGGGTCAGTCACCTTATCAAATGGCTCCGATTGACAACCCTAAAACTGACATTTACCCCTGAACAATTGAAGTTCAAATATTTTCAGCAGAGATGTTCGTACGATAAGGTTGTGACATCGCACAATACATATGTGTGATATCAGATTACCCTAGGATATCGCATAAACAACTTTATGAGAAATATTTAAATTTTGATTAATTAAGGGCAAATGTTCAGTTTTAGGACAACTGACCGGGCAAAATCTCGAAAGAATCCATTTATTGAAAATTGAGCCAAATTTCACTCCAATTAAGACAAGGTCTCATGTCATTTTGATCAGGTACATAATTAAAATCCAGCAATGTGGCTCATCCTTCATCACTGCAGCCCCTTTGATACTATTCTCATCCAATGTTCTAACATCAGACTTAATTTTACACCCACTAAACCTTCGATATCATTGGATTGAGTCCCAAGAAAACCTACGGTTAAATCAAGGTTAAGAGGGCCTAATTTTTTGGATACCCAATCTCCATGAGGAGACATTTTTATTTGTTCTCATTCCATTGATGAACTTGCATCTAAGTGGGTCCCACAAAATGGATTGTTAAGCCATTGCAGTCCGCTCATTGTAAAACACTCTCTAATCACTTCAATGATGAGGTTACTTGATAGATCTTTGTTTTTTTTTCCTTTTTCCTTTTTATTGTTTTAACGTAACAATTGAACAAAGTTACTAGAATACCATATTGGAATGACTAGAATACCATGCTAGTAAGCACCAAGATTGATAGTTGATCTTCGGGTGGGCAACACTCGTGTCCAGTAATCGCGAGTCTTCAAGAATCACTGCAAAGATTATCATGATGAAACAAGAAATAGCGACAAAATGAACAAGATCAAGGAGTTTTCAATTTATCACGACCTGAAACCTGTGACTCTGGTTGTATAGGAGCACGAGATATGAGTCCACTTCCAGTGTCGGTTGGGAAGAATGAAGAAATCTTCACGTCCTCTGGCAAAAACTAATAATAATAATAATCATTATACTGTCTGATAAAGGGAAGCCTGAGAGTTGGTGGAGTAGCATAATACGTGAATTTGCTCTTCATGTCTTGTATTTGAAATCCATTCTTGATTCTCCCCGTGTGTTTGTGAGTTTAGCAAGTATTACGAATACTAGGTCGCAAGCGTCATCTAAGAGGATTAGTTTTGTCGGGTCAAAAACCTTAGGAATACTCATGCTATGAAAAAAACACTAATAATTTAAATCCCAAGAAAGTCTAGCTTTCATCTGCATCTTTGCTGCATATTCCTTTTACTCTTCATCTCTTTGGTAGTTCTTTGATGGGGCATATTTTATCATGAGTTTCTATATATTTAGTTTCATGCAAATAAATGGTCCTTAAATTACAATCCATTTCGTTTTACTTGGGTTGAAGGTGCAAAAGGATGTGATCGCGGTTTCAAATATTGGAGTGGGATTAAAAGATTGAATATTCAAAAGCCATATAAGTCATTGATTGGTGTGATTTTAAAGGAGAGAGTTTTAAGAGAATGTCTTGAAAAACAGAAGGGTGAGGAAAAAATTATAGAATCTATTATCTTAGAGATTGTTGTTTTGCTTCGATGTGTATCGATCTTGCACTATAATAGGATATTTTCAACCAAACGTCAACACTTCAAAGGAAATCTTTAGGGCATGTTTGGTACACATCCTCAGAGAGGATTTCTGTCATTTTTCCGCAATCCCGTGGAAAATCCACGTTTGGATCAGCGTGGAAAAGCATAGGGAGGAAGAGATAAATCCTTGTTTGCAAATATTTTGGAAGTCAGACACCCCCCCATAGGATCCGCGGAATCCACAAACTCGCGGATTTGCGGAGCTACAGTGAATCTGACGTTAATATAGGTGGGACCGATTTTTGAGTTTTTTTTGTTTTCATGGGCCCCACAATTAAGATCTAAACCGGTAAAAGTGTTCACAAGGTCCAAAACGGCTATCATACCAAAAATCAGCCGTTGATTCCATCTATAACTTGAGATATTTGCAAAACCATTCTGACTGTTAATATGCCCCACAGTTAAAAAAAAAGGGGATTATTGGCAGTCTGTTTTTTTCAATTTTTTTATTTTTGTGGGCCTCGAAATCATCATCTGAACCGTGAATAGTTTAGAGGAGACCAAATACAACTAGGGGCCCAACTTTCAACCGTAGATCTATCCTCTATTTTGAGATATTTGCAAAAACGTTCATAATCTAAAATGTTAATTTTTTAACTTATGTGGCCCCCTTTGCACGATCTGAACCGTTCAGAATATCTAAAGAGCCAAAAGTGATTGTGGAATAAAAGATCAGCCCTTGATATTTCATGGATTATGAGAAATTGACTAAAAACTTCTTATTGTTGGATCACATAATGCATGGACTCCATGATTCCTCTCTTCTGCCAAACGTGGAACTATTTTTAGGAAATCCTCTTTGAGGATGACTTGATTCCAACATACCAAAGAAAACCTCTAACTAAGGGATTCTTCTCAATTTGCCAAACGTGCCCTTATTGTTTATTTCTTTGTTTATTTGCTCCATATGGAGGACTCAAGCACATGAATACTTGTGTCTCGATCCAGTAGAGCAACAACCAAAGACAGATAGAGATATTGACATGAGAAAATATGTAGCCTCACAATGAAATTTACCGTGTTGACCTCATTAACCACCTAAAATATTGTTTGGGAATGTAAAATAACACTTCTTTCACTTTTGACCTTTAAGCCTTAAAAATCTACGCCTTCTGATGTTCATTTTTGTCATTTTTGGCCATTTTTCATATATGATGGCCTAAATACAGTGCTGTTCCAATGGAGCCCTCACTCGTGTTAAGTCATGCCAAAGATATTTGATAAGGTGTCAGTTGTCGCTGCTTGACTCTAAATTTAATATGCATTGTCATACTGAGCCCAAGCCATCAATTAGGTTTAATTTTAAATCAAGCCGAAGCTCGACATTGAGCTTAATTTAGTACAATCAATAAACTTAACTCAAGCCAAGCTCGGCTTGAGATCTGGATGACTTGTTAAGTGTTCAACCAAGCTAAAATCATGCTGAGCTCGGCTTGGTTTACACAACTGAGTTATATAAATAATGATCAAACAAATTATATGCATATGGACATAGGATTTCTATTGGTATTATTAAACACCAATCCTCCCCTTAAACATAAAGAAACTTGATTATAGGCTAACATCAGAAATGGGTTTTTGGGATCCTATGAAATTTCAAGAATATATTTATTTCCTCTTCATTTGGTGCAAATAGGAATTGATTTTATTAACATTATTACTTGGTACTCATGCAAAGTACTTCTTGGTAAAAGAAAACAATCTTTTCTGCTGTTTGCCTTGAACAATGGAATCCTTATTGGGGACCCATTTCTTTTTAAAATATTCTCATTGGTTTTGCTGATCACCAAGGAAACTTCCTGTGAATTTCCAATACCCCCAATTTCTATCATTTTAAGAAGAAAAAGCCTCTTTCCTAATTCCTATCCTACCAAAAACAACAAAAAATTGAAAGGCCTTTTGGACCTTAATTGGTGGGACTGAGGTTGAAGTGAGAGTGAAGATACAATTATTATACCATAGAAAGGTGATGGGACAGGCTCTAACCTATCCAACCGTCAACGGCAATGGATTATTCACCATGCAATCCAAGCAGGGGTTGGGTTGTATTAAAAGGAAAAATCTGAAGGAGCCATATGTAAAAATAAAAGGTTGTTTTGAAAGTTTTTGATGTGACCCTGGCTACCCCCTCGCCTCTCCTAGCTCCATCGGAGATAGGGATTTGGCTAGTTGAAAATTCAAAATTAAAATGGATCCCACCATCTCATGGTACCCTTTTTTTTTAATTTTTGGGGTACCCTGGCCAAGTGGGCTGAGGCCCTAGATAGCATCCCCACGGGCCGCTTCTAGGGAGGACGCCCACATAAGTAAGAAGGAAAGTCCGTACAAGTGAGAAGGTAGTATCATATATATGTGAGTGCATCCATGTCTTCTTAGGCAGATACTTGGTGGGTTATGTCATGAAAATCTTTACCTTTCAGTTTTGGACTTATCCAACTTGACCTTAGTTAGGACCTTTTAAGATGACAAATAAACATGTGACATGCTTATAGGGCCTACTGGCCCTGGATGCATGCACAAAGGGGATCCTTATATTAATCATCTGAAAAACTTCAAGGGCTTCTTTCGTTTAATTGACTGCATAAAAATTGTAAGACTTTAATGTCTAAAAATGATTAAAATTGAAGAAATAAATGTCAATTTTTATAAATGATCATCTAGTTAATTCTCCATTTAATGGAAAATAAATCCAAAGGAGGTGGAAGATGAATATGCAGCCACTACCCTAGTAATTTAAATCCTCAAAAAGTGTGGATTGTATTAAATCCTTACCTTGTGTGTTTTACCCCTCACCACATATCCTTCTCCCTTCTCCCTTCTCCCTTCTCCCTTCTCCCTTCTTTAATATTCCTTGTGGGGGGGTTCATTTGACCATAAATTTCAATATGTTGTTTGCATGCCGTAATTGAAGGTAGTTTGCTTGCTGGATGGTAGGAAAATAGGTAGGATTTTGTATGATTGGGTCAAAATCTTATCCACCAGGCAGACCCATGGCCCACCCAACCACTTTGCACCATGCCCCATACAAACCAGTCCCCACTTATTCCTACTCCACTCCATAGCCTACCAAACCTATTTGGAGCTACTACTCCTTATCTTACTGTCATGTGACAAGCATGGCCGGTTTTGAATTTTTCAGGGTCAGGGCAAAAGTAAAAGTTAGGCCTCTTCAGCCATCATATATGATAATATCATTGGTGGGCCCTACTGATGTGAAAAATTGGCAATGGGTTGATGATGCCCAAGTATAACTATTTGAAAAAAAAAAAGAGAAGAAAGAGAACTCAGACCAGAATTTAAGCATCATATATGGGGAATAAAAAATCATTGGTGGGCCCCACTAACAGATGAGAAGAACGGGTGAAGGGCGAAGGCTTGATGATCTGTTTGTAAAAAAAAAAAGCCCCAAATCATCCCAACGCTAGACCAGATTCGCCCAGAATTTCAACCATCAAATATAAAATATCATTGGTGGGCCCCACTGATGGATGCTCAAATAAGTGATGCAATAAGCACTCTCAGATGATTTGATGATGGGTCTATTGATGCCCAGGACGATGAAATCCATTGGATGAGCCCTGCCCCCACCAAATAATTGAAAAGAAAATAAATGGTAGAAGGGATTTTGGACCCTCCTGAAAAATGGACCTGGAGCAAGGGCACTTACAGCCTTTACTCAGGGCGGCCCTGGTGACAAGGGTATGGATTGGGTGGGGGTTTTATATGATTCATCTTCATCCCTTTGGTTTACCAGAAATATTATACACTTTATAATTTTATAAGATCTTTGTATGTGTTTTTTTATACTAAATATGCAAATAGATTTAAATGCAATGGAATGTAATTGGAGTGTAAATACCTGTCCTGTCCGCATGTTTGAATAATTTATAGAGAAAGTAACGTCAAGTAAATATCAAATAGTAACGTAAAGTAAATATTAAATCAGTAAAAATTATAATGATTTTGTAAAGGCGTTTGTACTTTCTAGTGTTTTTATAAGTTAAAGTAATTTGAAACGGGCAAGTGATAAAATAACTACTCGTTTTGCATAGAATAAGATTTTTTGACGGCTGGTAAAATAATGTGAAATTCTAAGGTGGTTGGGATTTTGCTTTCCCACTTGTTATGTCTCACTAAGCATAGATAAAGTAAAATTTCTGACCACTGAATTACTTTTCCACTGATTTCACATTACCTCTTCAAAATCAAACATTGTATAAGAGGTTAAGGATCCCTGTGAGGACTGGACAAGAAATTCTAGGGGCTACCTAGCTGCCAGTAGGGGCCTATTTATTAAAAAAAACAAAAAATATAAATTGCACAGAGAGAGAGAGAGAGAGAGAGAGAGAGAGAGAGATCTCCCAGCCATCCAATTCGTGAATGTGCCTCCCTTAATACTAATCAGACATGTGAGAAGGACTGTTCCATGAGAACTTTGCATAGATCTGTAAAGCTGCATGGAGGAGCCTTCCTTACAGGCAAATGGGTAACAAAACACCCTCTTCCTTGTATTGTTTGTATGCCCTGTATGGGAAATTTTACACTAGTAGACAGTGACATTAAATGTGTTTCATACATGTTATCAGAGTCCCAGACTCTGTTTTCAACTCTCAACCACTCACCAAGAAATGCTTCAAAACTCATGCACTCTCTCTCACCTTCTAGAGGAAGCATGATTTTAAAAAGGTCCACAATTTAAAAAGTCTGAAGAATTATTGAAAATCCTAAATCTGTATTCTTTGATGTCCCTTTTTGTGTTTCATTGATCTGGCCGCATGCCCAATTTTATGCTTATCAAGCCTTTACTCACCGTTGTATTGAATTTAAAAAAAAAAAAAAAAAAAAAAAAAAAAAAAAAACAAAAAAACTATGGTTAAAAGATCATCAAACTTTCAAGGCTTAAAGGCCTAGAATGATATGATGAGGCTTTTTTTTTTTTTTTAATGCATGACTCTTATCCATAAATAGATATTTCCATCCCCAAATTCAAAGATAGGAAAGCATGCAAGAGGGCCCCACGAGCCAAGCCGGATATTGTGCATATACAGCCTAGGTGAAAATCATCCCAAACAAAGTAAATCAATGAAGTTGGATCTCACATTGATAAGTTATCAATAACAATGTGATGTAAACATTTCTCATTTCCTCCGAGGCCCATCCCATGCATAACAATCAAGGAAAAAGAGGTGGATGGATTTAGTCAATACATGCATTTGAGTTGATTTCAATTAAGGCTGCATATGGACAGTTCGGATCGGTTTAACACTAAAACCAAAAACCAAACCGAACCTGTTGGTTTTTTAATTGACCGATCCGATCCAACTGATGGAGAGTGCTTAAATCGAACCAAACATAACTAAACGGTTCGGTTCGGATGGTTAAACTGTTGTTTTTTATTTTATTTTTTTGAAAATCAAACATTTTTCAAAATGATAATACCCCGTCTTTTGCATTTATTTCAATGTTTAGTACAAACATAAAAATCTATCATTTCAGACTGGACTAAACGCATATAAAAAATAATTCCACTCCAAAAAAAGAGTTTGGACTAAAGATAAGCGCACCAAAAAATAAAATAACCAGCTTGCAGTAGAACATTCATTCCGCATAATACCATTTGGAATTACAATAGAATAATAGTTCATGTCAATAAAAATCACATACAAACGGAATCTATATCAGAACCCACTGTATTTTTCATAAATGAAGGTTTCTTAACACATTGGTTAGGTGAGACCAAAATCAACCATCAAAAGACTAAGCTTTACTGGCTTTTTTAGCATTTTTAAGAGTGCAGCATTCTGATAAAAAATTCATTAAAATGAGGTAGGAATTATAATGGAAGGAAAATACACTGTACAGTAATCCCTCCATCTGCAATGAAGTATTAAAAAGCATTTGAGAGATTAGAGGAGATACATTCAAGCAGTGTTAGACGGTTAAGTTCATGTGAGAATGAAGTTGTGGAATGTGATTTTGAAAGTAGTAAAAAACGAAACCCTAAGGCTAAAATAGTAAAAAAACAATACTTAAGTTACCACATACGGTCGGTTCGGTTTAAGCGGTTAACCGTGTGCTCAAACCGATAACCGACCAATGTAAGCGGTTTTTATGATTTTCAAACCGTTAACCAAATCGATCTACTATAAACCGATCCAAACCGCCCGGTTCGGTTCGGTTTTGCGGTGATACCGGATTTTTTGTACAATCCTAATTTCAATATCAGCTCTCAATCAAAAGCTACTGGCCATCGATCTTTGCTCCTCAAGGTCAAATAGCTACATTACCACCATTTGATGATAGTAACCATCAGAAGCCTTCGCAATAAACACCTAGAATAATGCAGTCCAAACTCCAAAGATTATGGTCAATCAACTTGAAATTCAGGCCATATGCAATCAACACTGGATCATTACACATAGTAGGATGCAGCTGGCTCCCAAAAAGTGGGCAGCAAGGCAATTGTAGTCCAATCAGTTAAGCTTGATCATTTCTCATAATAAATAAATTGACAGTTTCTAATACTTGGTGCAAAAATAATATAAAAATAAAAACCAACCACACATGATGATCAAGGCATTTTCCCACAATGGGACAGGCCAGATGTATGTAAGGGGTCTTTGTCATGCCTTCCAAAACCAAACACCACAATACCCACACCAACACCGCCACCACCGCCACCACCGCCACCAACTCTGCTCGAGTGTCATTTGGAGATTTGACTGGTATTGAGCATGTTAGGAAACAGATTGGTCATTTAACATTAATCTAAGCATATTTCTGAGATTTAATATTTACACCTTTGAGTATCATCCATCAAACAAACAAGTCACCACCTTGAAGCATACAAGCAAAAACCATATTTGCCCACATGTCAAGTCACCAAGCTAACCTGATGCTGTGGCACAATTGAAAGGTGCTCATTGTCACAATCACAAGGTTGCAGCGGAGTCAAGTTGCCTATCTAAAAAGAAAGTTGTTAACCTCGCATTAGTCAAGTCCAAAAGTTTTGAGTGGAAAAACACCGCATTGGGTAGCATCATCAACTGAAACACCCAGATGTTTCATACCATTTGATCATGCGATCATTTAAGCAGCCATTTCACCAGAGCTTGTGGAGTCCAACATTTCAATGACAGGAGCAAACTGCAAAAATCAAGTGAGGTAAGTTCTATCGATTTCTAACTGATGGCGAAACACCATAGTACTTTTTAGTTGGGTACCCATTTCATGTACCTCATCATCTTCTCCATAGATGCTGCCAGCAGCATCATTCTGGAAGTCCCATCCTAGAGTGGTCTCAACCAGGCCTTGCAGCTTCCTTGTCTGTGGAAGTGCTAGAACGGTAAGTTCCATATGAATAGAAGCATCAGTTATTGAATTCAGTATCTACCATTCCATAAAGCCTTGTAGTTGCAACGCAGCAATGGAGAAGCAGTAGTGACTTGAGTACATAAGCAGCACGGGGGCAAGTGCAAGTCTTGGAAACTGTTTCTAGATTCAAAGAGTGCAGTGACTGATATGTTGCTTACATTTTATTGGGAATAATTATTTGATCCTTTGGCCTGAGGGTATGATAGTGGAAGTCTTGGTAAAAATCAAGGTTCCTTGATCTAGATAGATAATCTTAAGGACCCTATCACAGAGGGACCATGTCTTGAAAACTTCCCAACTAGGGACTTCCTAGGCAAAGTCTCTGGACTGTCTATTCGCAGGCTGTCAGTCAAAAAGGCTCAGGAGTTGGAGCATGGTTGACAAAACACTAGCTTCCGCTAAATCAGTGGTAGATTCGTCAATTCAGGAGCCCCACCTGTAAATTCAGGGCATAATGATGCAATAATAGTTGTCAATTCTGTTATAGTCTTCATTCCATTTTAGCCATGGAATGGAATGTTAGTGTTCAGGCCATTCTGTTCTGTTTGGGAAAAGACACAGACTAAAACAAAATGTCCCCAATCTGTTGCTCGGGGGTAAGAGGTGTGTGAGTATGAGTTTCCAGTGTAGGTAAAAAAAAAAAAAAAAAAAGAGTAGAATTCTATAATGACAATAAAAATCCATATTTTACATAATTTAATATAAACTACACTATTTTTTTATAACAGTATAAAATGGCTATTTGCCTACTCAAAACTTGCAGCTTATTTTCCTTTCCCAAGCACTCATGTCTCATGGTTTGAGGCTATATGGTTTATTTATTTTATTTTTGACAAGTGAAAGGGAAACGGGAGTACACACAGAAGATAATTCATCTCACGGCCTTTAGGAGGGGGTCAAATGTCCCACGTACCAAATTTTCTGGAGGGACAGATGCAAAGAAAAACAAACAAACAAACAAATTGCATCAGAACATACACTGCTCTAGTTGGAACAGACTGGAATATTGGCTGGAACAAAATGTTCTGGTGTATAAAGGGTTGTTCTGTTCTGGGACTTCTGGTTTCCTTCCTGGAACAAGATGTTTTTTGAATTCCAGCCAGACCAGAACAGAATTGACAAGCATGGATGCAATACATCCTCAGGCTATGGATCAAATCATTCAGCTCGTTAATTGCTCTTTTTTTTCTTTTTTTGATAACGGAGGGTGTCCCAGCCCTTTGGGCCTAGGGGGAGCCGGGTAAATCCCCTGTGGCCCCTCTTGTTAATTGCTCTTTCAGATGGTGATTGATTTTTAGGTTTCCGTACCTTTTTTGTGGAAAGCATGGGTTAAGAATTATAGATGCCAAATCTAGAAGCTACAGTAAATAAATTCTATCATTTCAACAAACTATGACAAATCTTATGCAGTCATTTCTGTTGCTGAAACTGAAGGCATGAGAAACAAAATATTATTGAAGAATAAGATAAGTACAAGGACACAAACCCATGTCAGTAGATCCCCATCAACAACAGAGGCTTCTTGCACCAGGGAAAAGAAATCCTGGAGACAGAATTTCAGATTATCACATTATACAAAATTTGTAGCCGTTTTTGCTTCTATTATTGCAACTACCATTTTACTTCACATAACAGTTACAATTGAAATGCCAGACACACACACAACCAAAAAAAAAAAACCACAGACACACGAGAAACAAACAAGAAAAAAACCTTGCAAAGTCGATGCAGAAAGATGTCTTTGGAGAGCCAGGAATCATCCAGGACAACTGAAGCCCCATTTTCCAAATCAAGTGTGTCTGTGTGATCTTTATGAAACCCATGCTTTAACTGGTAGTAGATCACCTTTATAAACTGAACAAATGACAAACTACAATAAAATATTGGTAGACAAAAACTAAAGATATTACCAGAAGCTCACTTGAATTTGTAGAATGGAATCCTGAGACAAATTGCATGAATTCTCTTCAGATTGAATAGAATTATATGCTTTACCAACCAGATCAACATAAAATTACCAAGCACAGTACTCCTGCACCTCCTGACATCCCATTTCTAAAGTTCTAAACCAGTCTTGACCTCAAATCCATGGGAGACAGAACAAAGAGTGAACAGAAAGTAACAACAATCTTCCCATCCTTCAAACCCTCCCCCTAAGAGGATTTGTTTTAGGCCAGTTGCAAATATGAACCTAAAATACTGACCAACAAGACCGCAATTACAAAGCTTATGCCTATGGAATTCATGGTTTTTACACATGCCAATATAGGTCAAGAGAGACAAACTTATTTGATTTTTATATGTAAATTCATTCTTTCCTAGATATTTGATGTAAATAGATATTTTAGACCTATATGCACAGATATAAATGTGAGAAATGGGAATATGAACCACTGACAACTCATCTCCCAAAATCTAGCACACTAGACACCTCATCTACCAAACCTAGCACATTGACATTAATACGAGCCTGGTTCAAAATAACGGCCGCTACGTAGCATAGCGCCCGCATTATTGGCTGTAGCGGTTGGGGCCTCAACACTATTTTGAAAAGAGTGCCGCTACAGTGTAAAACCTAGTGGAGCCAATCTGTTTTAATTTAAAACATTATTTTTCCTATTTTTTTCTCCTTAATAGTGTTTCCTAAAGTTGTCTCTATGCTTATATGGTTCCAAATCACTAAGGGCACGTTTATGTACATGTAATTTCCGTGGAAATTGGAAATTGCCACATCAGTAAAATCCATGGGTTTTAAATTCTTTGGAAAAGTTTTTCCGCGGAAGTCAAAATTTTATGTTTGGTGCAAAAAGGTTTTTCTCGATGAATTAGTGCTAATGTTGTTTGGTGCAGCTACGGATTTCTTTAGTGAAAACCACTTTTTAGTGAAAACTATTGGTGGGTGGGTTGGTATGTGTGTCGGGTGGGTGGGTTGGTATGGGAAGAGGAAGAAAGAGGGTGGCTGGGTGGAGTGAGGGTGAGAGAGAGGAAATTGGGGGGGTCAGTTTTCCGTGGAAATGGACTTCCCATACCCCCTCATAGGAAGTCTATTTTCATGCCTAGGAAGGAAAAAGCTGACGTGGCGAAAAAGCATTTCCGCGGAAAACTGTCGCACCAAACACATGAAAAAGAAGTTTTCCGCAGAAAACTACAACCTTTTCCGCGGAAATGGGCTACACAAATATGCCCTAAAAAAAACACAAGATTGGCTGCTATACAATATTTGAATTCTTTTGACCACTTTAAAACTCACGCCGCTACATATCACCGCAAGCGCTACATATCGCCCTTTATGTAGTATTTTGGCCATTGGCCGTGACCGCTATTTTAATCCTTAGATATGAGTATCCTATTCAATGGAAGCAGCTCTTTTTTTTTTTTGATCGGTATCTGAAGACTATAATTAAGATAAAAGAGTTTCATACAAAAAAAAAAACCCCAAAGGCAACCAGGGAGCTATTGCACACATCCACATGCTAGATACCCACCCACACCCACACAGGCGTGTCAGACACGCATGCACACACTAGAAAGTGCCAAGGAATTTTTCCTCCCGTATGGGGCCCCCAACTAGATGCATGGTAATCAAGAGACCAGGTATAGGTTTCGATGCAGAATAGGGGTGTGTGCGACATTGATTCAATCAAATGATCTTAGCCCTTAATTTTTTATGCAGAATAGGGGTGTGTGTGACATTGGTTCAATCAAATGATCTTAGCCCTTAATTTTAGATCGTCAAAGTTTAATGGCCATAGGAGTGCGAATTTTATTGTGATAAAATCTAATGATGGCTAACTTCTGGATCAGTAGGATCAGAGTGAACCCAATCAGTGTAGATATGTTTCCAAATATATCCACATTTGCACCTAATTGGGCAATTCATATTGGGTTTTTTATGAAAGAAACGTGGAGGATTGGTGTCACTAGCAATAGTAATGATTTCTTAGAAACAATTGAACCTTGGCAGGCGGTAGATCAAAGGGTTATAATTATATGAACGGGCTGATTTCTTTCCCCAAAACTGACCAAATGATATCTTTCCATCCTCCCTACCCTTCATGATAGTCATGCATTCAAGAGAAACCCACAATCACTGTAGTGGAGAATATTTTTTTGAAAATGAATAGTGCAGTGGAGAATATTTGTCCTGCTCTTATCACAATGTAAATAATTAACTAGACTTTGGCATGCATAATAAGAATTTACCTTGGCAAATAGATGACTCCTTGTATGGAAAGGCTGCCCAAAAAAAAAAGATAAATACTAGTTAGTGTAATACAGAAACTTAATATACACATGGATGCATTGATATTATTTGCCCATTTCAATGGCATGTTTTGAAGTGGAGTGCTCACACCATCAACATCTATTCCCTGCTCACATTAGGCCTGCTTTCCAACCAAAAGGCCCAAAAATTAGGCACTTCCACTCATCAGGCAGATCTCTTATGTCAATAAGGGCATGTTTGTGTATGCCCACAAAAAACTGGTTCCACAAAAATTTCCTCTTTGCCCCACAACCCCATAGGAAAGTCTTTTCCAAGGAGTTGTGGAAAATGTAGGTCATTTTTTCGCTTTTCTACGAGCACCAAACGCGGATTTTAATAGTGTAAAATCTTTTCTGCTTTCCACACTTTTTCCATAGAAAAGTGTGTACACAAACGTGCCCTAAATATGGGCCTATCACCAACTCTCCCGTTTTCTAATAATTCAGTTAACATGATGATCAGTCATTGCTATTTTTGGGTCCAAGTATCAACATGGTCTGGCCCACTTGAAGGTACCTCAGAACTTCGACCCAAGTTCCACTGTTCCACATTCTCATTGACAGCCATCCAGCTTCAGACATGATTTTAGCAAACCTCTGGATGCAGGAGGACCATTGACAACCACTCAGCTTCACACAAGGTTTCAGCAAACCTTGGATGCATGTGGAATCATCTATCAATTTTTACAAATGGAATCCCAAGTAATTACAAAATCTCTGTTACTTACACGAGATTACATTGCCATCTAAGAGAAGAGAAAAAAAAAAACAGTTTCTGAGGCACTCATACAAGAGCACTTCATGTGTGTAGTAAGAAGAAAAATACAGGGTTCCTCTATCTGTAATAACTACATATTACTATCAATTATATACAGGTAAAACAAAGTTTGCAAGATAATGATGGAAACGTTCACCTGCAATCAGTTTGCATTCAAGCATATATAACAAAGCAAATTTATAGTACTTACTGCATCTGTACAGCTGAAAAGAAGACTGACAATAGCTTTCCACTGAAGAAATGCTTCAAGTGATTGTCCCATCTGCATATTTTCAGATGCCATAAGATTAAAAAAAAAAAGAAGACACGAATTAGACTAGAAGTAAGCAATAAAGCTTTTGAGTATCACCAGAAATGCAATAAATGAAAACTGGAGTTCTCCCAGAAGTAGATCTTCTTCACCTCCATAATCTTTTATTAGGATGGCTTCTAGCAGTTGCGTCTGAAGATGAATTCATTCCAACAAAATAAATTCCACCACTCAGCAATGCATTTTGTTT
The DNA here is from genome assembly GCA_038049695.1 of Cinnamomum chago. NCBI lineage: Eukaryota > Viridiplantae > Streptophyta > Magnoliopsida > Laurales > Lauraceae > Cinnamomum > Cinnamomum chago. Next base: position 62,561,207 of record CP142460.1, on the reverse strand, counting down.
AGAGTAATTATAAGTTTTTACTGACTCTACCAATTCCATACATGGAGGGCCCACAGTTAAAACATTTTAGACTAGACCTGGCTGGCCCACAAAGATAAGTGTCCAAAAAATCTCTACGAATGGAAGATAAATATTCTTTTTATGGTACCCTACATATAAAAATAGAACAAGAAACAATAGAAAAATGATTACTATGTTAGACCATCCAACCTAGGAGGAGTTGGGGCCGTAATTTATCAGATTCATTTTTCTGGATCCCTGAACAATGGCCCCACATATACGGTTGAGAGTGCCTGCAAACTAAACATTTTTCTGTGATACAGGTCCAATAGTTTTAATTTCACTCGTCTGAAAGTGAGATGAAATTCCAATCTCAAAGAAGAAACTACAATTGATAAAAATAAATTCAGGATTAGGAAAATATCATTTTCCCTTGAGGTTGAAAAAATAAATTGAGTCTATTGAGTTTACTTTGTCAAGGTTCAAAGAAGTAAGCTCTTCTCCACAAATGCCCTTATGCTTGACAACATTTGGAATTGATGTGTAGTAACAACCTCTCTGGGACTTTTCAGCTAACCTTGAAAACTTACTATCTTTAAACTGCTCCATCAATCGCTTCTCCATAGCTGTCTTGGGAACTGTGTCAACCAATCCAGCTTCACGAGCTATGGTAATTTCCCCTCCAATGGGTTCTGTAAACATAATGGAACCTTTTAAATAATTTTTCCTATAAAGCACCATGGGCTTGATTATTAGCAAACTAAGTTAATATTACCACAGTTCAAAATAAAAATGAAATATTTTCAGGATTTGAGAAACAGAGATTGAATAAAGAAATCTTTGTGGGGGGAGTCATTCTTGATACAGGAGGAACCATTCTTCTCTTACTCTGACACCGTAGGTTTTTGTTTAAGCAACAAAGCTGAATTATTGGCTCTTAAAATCGGCATCCGTGAAGCATCAAATCTCAATCCTCAACGGTTACTTGTTGAAGGGGACTCCTATTGCGTCATTCAATGGGCAAGCCAGGAAGCGGATAAGCTCGCCAAAGAGGGAGTTCTTAAAACTACCTTGACTGTTTCTGTGTAATGTATCTTTTTTAGCTCTTTTGGGGGTTGTTGCCCTTTTTATTTTTGGGGGCTGTTGCCCTTTTTTGGGGTCTCCCCCTTCTTTTGGTTTTGGTTGCTCATCTCCTTTGTTGTGGGGCTTTTTGAGGTCAGTATATGTCTCTTATATTGTACAGTTCCTAGTTCCTTGTGAGCAATATAGTCATCACTTTAAAAAATAAATAAATAAAGAAATCTTTAAAATGCTCATGTATGGATGTGTTTGGCTCTATGCTATCTTGGGGCCAAGGGAATTCAATAATTTCTTTGAAAATAAAAAAAAATATTTTCTCTCCTAAAAGACAGGAATCAGCGACAGCCCAAACCAATTAGCAACCTTGGTAGTAACAATAACTTTTATGGCCTGGTTGGAACCTAATCATGGGCCCACCTGATCAATCTGAGAGGCCCACAAAAAAGGACCCCCCACCCCGCACCCAAAATAAATAAATAAATAAATAAAATGAATTACACCGATCCCATGGGTTTGCAAACATCCGAATAGATTGGATTGACTGGTTTGGACTTGTAGGCTGTTGATCAAGGGGTTAGGATGATTGATCCTAATTTGGCAGGGTGGTAGGGCCCATCGAGATTTTCCAAACCCACCCAACCCCATCCGTAGGTGGGCTCCACAGCGAGGTGTGCATGGGATCCAGACTCTAAAGGCGGGCACACACTATGCTATATGACTTTTATATCTGAAATTTCAGTTGTTCAGCGGCTTTGTGCTGCGGATCTTGCTGATCTGAGTCTACAGCTCAGTCGTGTACAGGCGTGGGATGCTTGCTTTCTTGCAATTATAGAGAACCCTAGCTGCTGTATTATTCAGTGCAGCAGATTAGCAGTATTATTTGGAGTAACAGCCCTTCTAGATTGATTGGGGCCTGCATCAAATAGCCAACTGCATATATTCTCACCAAAGCAACATCTCAAACTTCACTTGCTGGCACATTGAGAATGCTAGGCATTTATGATATGCTGCAGCTTGGAGGGTAGTGATAAATAATAGAGTATTGTGGTAGTGACAAATACCATACATGATACAATAAACAAGCACCAGTATAGAAACTCAAGAGGAAAATTATACTTCAGAAGATTATCTCTAGAAAGATGGACCAAGTAGACTAGTTACTGTACTCTCGAGATTTTATTCACACCTAACCGGTAACACGTCCTCCTCTCATCATCACTCTTTCAATCTTGCTTCTACGTTGGTCTTGTACAAAGTACATAAGTTCAAGAACAAAGGTAAAGAACATACCAGAACAGTGCAGATGATTCTAAGTTCAAAATGTATAATAATCTTATGTAATATGACTTACTTTGATGTACAATTACTAAAGGAGAAAGAGTAACTACCATGGCTTAAACTTTAACAGATGTTTTTAAGTAAATAGGTACAGAGAAATACCACAGGGATACCCACGTCATTAAAAAAAAAAGTTCAGAGAAATAGCAGTACAATTAGATAAATAAAGATTTCAGATAACTTTGGTCCTGATTTTGTTAGTATGAGACATCCCAACGTGTTTGTAAGTTTATGCATATCTATGCCCCAAGTAAACATGCACATGAAAAAGTATTATCCACTAATTTTGTATTTTCAGGGAGTTCTATCAAAGAAAACTCACTTAAGTACTAGCCAGTTAAAGCATACAAGCAAGAAGTTGATCACAGATTGACAGAGCCAATAGATACAATATATTGTCCTCAAAAACACAAATTATATGAGCAAGAGGCATATACCAATTCGTTCAATGATTTTCTTTGTGATGTAATTCGAAAGATGCTTCCACTCCCCGAAGTGGTTCAAAGCATAAGGTCCAAGTTGGCGATCAAACTCCAGGTTTTTTACTGCTTCACAATACCTGACTTCCTGAAAGAAATAACAAAGTTAGGTAATTTACATTAATTTAAATGTAGATAATTGCCAACAGAGACAAAGTATCTTGACAAATACATGCTATTAGCTACGTACTGGCCCACCAATTGTGACATTTCTCCGATCTTGCATATGCTCTTCCAAACCTAGGCCAATTATGTTGTAGAGAGAAGCAGGCTTTACCTTTCTATCAATATACAATGTTATGCAATGGCATTCCTTATGGGTTTTCATAGTGTTAAGTGTATAGTACACTAGACGTGATAACTGATCAAGCAGCATATATGTTTTTTCCTCAAAATGACACTCCACATAATTATATAAATGATTAAAACTGGTAAAAATATTAATGACTGAATACCTCTTCATCTGAGAGTTTGATCAAACGCTCCTCTTGTTGAAGCCACTTATGAACAATTACCTGTTGCAACCAGTAATTAAAAGAAGTTCAATCAATCATACACAGAGTCAAAAGGGAGAAAAGTCATTTGTTAAAAGTCTGCCAGGTCGGACAGTTGAGATACTTGTATTGTACATACCAGTTAAAAGCAAAGGGAAACAAAACGTCATTTGACCACATTTAGTGTCTCAAATTTTTTTTTAATATATTTGCCATGTCTAATGCATTTTTCTAGCTTAAACATATGCATATTCTCAAAGAATAAAACGTGAAAAAAGGTTTTTCGATGATGAAGGCAAACATAGAAAGAAACATGTGATCCACGCGAGAGTGAGGCATCTGAATTTAGAAGCATTTGGAATTGTATTGCATTGAATGTTAAATAATATGCTTTATTACTAAAAGTAGGTGCCAAAAAGAGGTCAAATATTGTGAAGGATGGTATCTTGGCAATTGCATGGGGCATATGAAAAGAGAGGAATAGAAGAATTTTCTAAAGCCAAAGTAGTTCTTTTAAGATGGTTATGGAAAAAAGAAAAAATAGAAGCACGTTTGTTTCAATATGGACTACAAGCAAAATAAATTGAAGGGCTATCCATTTCTGACCTTAATAGAAAATTTAAGGCGGTGATTAAAACAGGGATTTCCATAACTAAAGGAGAAGTAACAACTAGTAGAGTGGAGGTTCAAAATTGTCAATGGCGGTCAAATACCGATGGACACTTGCATGGCAAACCAGGGCCATCTAAGATCGGGAGCATAATTAAGAATGAAAAGGAAGTATTTATAGCCAAGTTCCAAATGACATGAACAGATTTGAATAGTACTGAAATAGCAGCAATTAAGGAAGGGATTTTTCTGCTTAAAAAATCATGTAGGAGGCATAGATAGTTGAGGCGGATTAATACAATGCCATTGAATAGGCACAAGAAGATTCAAATCCACTATAGATGTCGACATCAATTATTAAGGGAATAAGGAAACAGGTTGAGGCTATGACCGTATCCTTTCATTAGTTATGACTTCAAAATCGATAAATAAAAATAAATAAATAAAGAGAGAGATAAATAGGCTAAAGGAGTTGTGAGGAGTCCATTAGTGGTGGGAAATATGTTCTTCTCTATGACGGGTTCATTTGAACTGTTTGCGGTTCAATTTCGTTTTGATGTAAGAGTGCTCTATTGCCTTAATAGACTCATCTCCTTGTACATATCTTTATGCTTATAAAATTCTTTCTGCTGCTTCTAAAAGAAAACAAAATCAATGAGAATTACTATACCTGAATATAAGAAATACTTATATAATATATAAGAGAATCTAAAAGCTGTGGACAGAGGAATAATTAAGTGTCAGGGCCAGTAAGGATGTTAAAAGGCAGGATACACCCATCCAGACTGATTAAGTATACAGGGTCCTGGATCCAAATTCATCAAGGATACTTTGTGCAGGATCTAGATACAAGTCCAATTATGGCTTGAATATTCAATTCCAAAGAGAGATACAACCTAAATAAGGAAAAGCCAAGAATTCAAACCAGGAATTCTGGTTATGCGAACAGGGTCTGACATCACCATTGGATCGAATCATTCAAGATAATTTTGGCCAATGATCCACGTTGAGATCTGTTTTCCCCCCACCACAACCTTGGTAGATTGGTGATGGTCAAAGCAGGACCCATAAAAAGATAAAACTGCTCGAAAGAAAATCCCATATAGGGAATGGGAATCATGAATCTCTCTTGCATTTCTAATAGACATACACAATTCAAAATAAATAAATAAATAAATACACACTGACACTAGAGAAAAAGAAGCAAGGTTTACATTTTACGTACCTCGGAAGGGGAGGTGTAAATGAAAAAACCTACTACTGGTGAGAACGCATTACCCTCCCTGCACAAGAAACAAGCTTTCAAGTTAGAGACTCCAATAAAAGAAATAGTTGTAATAGAATAATCAACCATGATATAAAATATAAGTAGCTCTATCTCTCCGACTATAATAAAGTAATAAATAGTTGGAAAAGCATAAAAAAAAAAAAAAAAAAAACCACGGAAAAAGGCCCTGTCTACCCACACTTGGGGGCCATTTGGAAATTCTAAGAATAAGCTCTTATTTCTTTATTTTTTTTGCTAGTTGGCCCAGTGGCCAGGAAGAGGGGAAATAACCTGCCACCAGGGATCGATCCTTGGGTAGTGCTATGGGAGCAAGTGTGCATACCACAGCGACACTCTGTATTCCGGAATAAGCTCTTATTTTATGATTCAGAGCTTATTTACATATTAGAGCTTTGGCCTCTAAAAAAATAAGCCAAGGATGGCTGTGTTTTTTAGTAGAGCTTTTCTAGCTAAAGTGGATGGAGGTGGACAATGAAAACTTTAAAAGTGTTTTAGACAAAAATAACCTCATAAAAATTTCAAAATGATGCAAATGATGGGTTCAAACTGCAATTTCTAAAAGTTGGGCCCCAATTATAGAATTACCACATCCTAAAGGTGGGTCCCATATTTACACTCACAAAAGATGGCCACATTTTGTAATCCCTAGGGTGGGCCCACATTGTAATTCCTATAAAGGTGGGACTCATGTTCTAATTCCTAAAGGTGAGTCCCACATTGTAATTTCTAAAGGTGGGTTCCATGTACAACAGTTCCTATGTGGGTCCTTGTTGTAATTCCTACAAGTGGGCCCGTGTTGTATTTCCTATGGGTGCGCATCATGTTCTAATTTCTAAAGGTGAGTACCGTGTTGTATTGATAAAGGGGGCCCAAAGGCAAAGAATTTTTAGGAAATGACAGAGACATGCCCCCTCTAATAAGCTCTTATTTGTATATTCAACAAACAATATTGTGAAATAGGAGCTTTTTCCTTAAGGGTCATTGATTTACATACGTAAAATGATTCACGAGTAACATTTACGCATCATCATGTTCGTTTGCATATTTAAATGATCCGCATGCATAAATTAGGTGTGAAAATGGTGCATAAATAAGCCCATTTTCACATCCCCCCTCCTTTCTTCCTGCGTTTTACACCAATGAGAGCAAGAGGTGCTGGTACAGTTTGTGAACAGTGCCATGATACTTTTGTCTCCTGTGGGGCCCATCAAAAACCTTTATTTTTTTTTGTCCCCTAATTCATGATCCAAACCATTCATCGTCTTTATATGGTTAAAAACGGCCAAAAGGTAAAAAAATCTTGTCTTAATTCTTCATGGATTTTAAGAAATTTGTGAAAATTTCCAAACCATTAGATCAAATTTTTTAGACTTATGTGGGCTGCCAATTCATGATTCAAACCTGTTCATCTTCTTTATGGATTTTGAGAAAATTGTGAAAAATGTTCCACAAAATCCAGATACATCTAGTTTGGATGTACTCATTTACTCATGTGAAAATAGTAATTTTTGACAGCCATTGTATGCTTTTCACGTGTATCATTTGCATATGTAACAGATTCACATGTGTACCATTTACGCAGTCGCACATGAATCACTTACATATGCGAACAGACAACCCTTATAATTTTACCAAACATTGTAAATTTTAGACCTTAATTTAATTTCACAAACACGATCAATCCAACAGTGGGCACTCCACTTACATAGAGACATCCACAGATTCTTTTGTATTTGCAAAGGAGAAAAATGGCACTTTTCCCCACTGCTACTTGGACTCTGTAAAAGCTTACCAAGCTGATGGTTGGTTTGCTTGAACAGGAAAGATAGGTCTTGCAATACAGAACTCAACGGGAAATATTTGACAGTCTATCAATGTCATTTTACTAGGTGCACCTGAGGATCAATCTTGCTACCTGACTCAGGGATATGTAGATTCTATAGTTCCTCATCATGTGTCGTTGAAAATAACCCATAATATTAACTATAACTTGCAAGAAAAAGAAGCATGGGAAAGAGACTCAAAACTGCAGAGAAACTAACCTGTTTGAAGAACTATAATACACAAAATGAGGACCAGGAGGGATCATCTTTATACCCTTAAAAGCAGGACCTACAGAAAACATCTGCAGAAAAAAGTACAAAGTATACAAACACCATTAGAAACCAAATGAGATATCAGAAAAAAAGATGCTAAGACCAAAGTTAAGTTATATTAGAGAAGAACAAGAAATGAAAATGGGTAAAAATAGTAGAGGCTTTTGAAGCCCACACATGCATGTATGAAACCATCCGTGTGTGGCCATACAAGCCACGAAGAAAGATTATACAGCACCAACTGATCTATGTTGCATGGACGTTTTAAAAAGAGCAACAAACCAGTGGCATGTTGTGGACTGTGTCGGATTCTTCACGGATTCTTCTTTTACTGATTTAAACATTATTTTACACAATATTATTTTACACAATATTGTTACACTTTTTCTTCATTAAAAATCTAACTAAATTATTGAAATGTTTATTACTTGATTATTTAGAGTAAGACTTGTATGATAATTTATATTGGCATCATTTTTGGATGTTCATTTTATCTAAAAATAAGCATTCATTTAAGTTTATTTGTTTATTTTAATCTGCTGAATCCACGAATCCTATGTTTTGAATTAAATATGCTGAATCCGCAGATCCTAAGTTTTGAAACTGGCCGAATCAAACACCTTCTGTTGATCAGATTCCAACATATGTACTGATAATGCAAGTAATTAACTGTGCAAATGTAACACATGACCACCGATAAATATGATCTACACAAATATCAGTACACTCATGAAGCAAAAGACACATTTATCAAACAACTCGATGGTTAGAATTATTCAATGTATATGTTTGGCGCTCAACTACATGTGTTGCAGGATGGAGTCCACCTCATGTATAGCTTGGATATGGCCATGTTTTAAATCACAGCCAATATCATAAGCAATTGTTAAAGCTCACTGATACGATATATCAACATGCATTGGTGACCTCTAAAATTCCCAATTTATCACAATACGGTGGATACGTATCAGCAAATACAACCAATAAGCATCAGTCTGGTCTCTCCACAGCATCCACACTATGCTACTAAAATGTTCTAGAATTGATTTGTTTTCACCATTTGCATTGAGAGGATTTGGAAAACATACTATGTAATTATCATTTCAGTATTTGAGAAGAGCCTCCCTGTACAACATTTCAGTATAGTATTTATCTAGATGCTCATGCAAGTATTACTCACACCAAAGAGGGCTTGGGTTGTACACGGGCAGATGGGAGTATTTGTGTAAACCTTGGGAACAGCAGAAAGTGTGTGAAGTTCCACACAACTCAAGTAATTCATTAGTTTAGTTCGAGAGGCACTTGAGTCTCCTCTTATTAAGAAAGTAGCATATGTTGATGGTTGTGACTAGATTATTTTGAATAGGTAGATAGGTATTAAATGGGTTGGATTGGAGGTTATCTTTATTTTAATTAAGAGAATGAATATTTATGTATGTAGGGCTGTCTGCCACACTCAGGTAGAGTATTTTTTACTTGAGAACTGAAGTCATGAAAGTCCTGTTGTTGTGAAGACTATCCATTGGCATGAAGCCCTTTTCTCTTTGGAGATGTGAAGCCTTCAAGCACTGGTTGTTCTAGTCGCAACAATATAGCGCATAGTGTTGTGCATCCAAGATCGGGGAGCCGATTTCATTTGATGACACGAACAGTCATGTTGAGTGGGAGAACACGATGGTCAAGGAGATTTCGACCTTAACACCATGAAGAATGAAACATGGAACTCATTCCACTACCTGAGGGAGTAAAGCCAATTTATTGCAAGTGCTGCCTTGATCTAATCAACAAGATGCTCAGGAAATATCTATGGTATGCTCAGGGTTCTTTGATTCTGCTACTCAGGGAGCAGTCACCCACTGGGCTTCTTGGGCATGGTTCAAACTTCGAAGGGCACATCACCAAGCATTCCATGATAGCCCAGCTATTCCCCATAAGCTCATGAAAATCAGAGAATTGTTGATCAAAAGCACCAAACTTTGCGAGCCCTAAAGTTTTTTCTACAATTTTTGTGTAATCATGCAATCACCTTCTTTAGCTTTCTTTACATCTCTTGGATATGGAACTCCATTTCTATCCTTTTACAGGTAGATTAGGCCTTCCCCAATCCTACTATTGAGGACGTTCACACCCTTCTTGTTGTTGTCACTCAAGACAATGGTCTTGTTATTCTCTCTGCTAGCCTTACTAGAGACGGTTTGGCAAGTCTTGCAAGAAAGTAAACACATGATTTCTTACAAACCTTTAAAGCCAAAAGGGAGATTCTTCTAAGAGGTGAAGCAACAAAGCATGGATCAGTTAAACTGGCACGATAGTCAATTGTGGTTTCTCAAAAGAAGTACAAGATTTACTCCAGCAAGATGTTTAGTCCCATGACAAAGACAACCACCACGTGAATGGTTACCTCTCTAACGACAATCCTCAGCTTCTATGGTAGATGGATGTCAAAAATGCATTTCTCTATGGTGTCTACTTGTAGCATTCCTCTATGTGACTGTTTTTGTTTGTTCTGTCTTAAGTAAAGAACTGCTCTCAGCATGCCCACCGTAGAATATTAAGCATTGCTAACTCATGATCGTAGTGATGTAACCAAGCTCTTAGAGCTGTATTAAACACAATTTGCATCAGGAGGTCAGAATTGATGCTATTTGCAAGGTAACTAAGCTGGTTTTTCATCATCCAAGAAGGCCCGGAGCCTGTTCACTAGTAGTGCTCAACCAGCCAAGTTGAGGCTTTGGGTCAACTCATTACATGATGATGGATGATGAGTAGTCCACCTTTCTGAACCCAAACTGTTCAATCAACCACTACCCCAGTGAAATGATAGCACCCAAAATCAAAGAACCCAACTCGCCCATCATTTCTATAATCACCCCACGGTTTTCTATATTGCTACTTCTATCCTATTGCAAGGTTTGAAATTCCGAGTCTCATTGAACTTACATCGAACATCAAGTCAGCAATCAAATAAAAATGAGACCTCTGATCGATTTTACCATGACCCAGTTAAAGTTACAACAACAACTAATGCATACATATGGAATGCGATTTCATGTGATTGTCCAAAAGATCAAATACAATATATATATATATATATATATGTGTGTGTGTGTGTGTGTGTATGTATATCAGTATATATATATTGGGAGAGATGGAATGACCTGAGTATCGATGCCGAAGAGGGTGAATTGAGGAACATCGAGAAGAAGAAGAGTGGCCCCTTCCTTTACCAACTCGAGTGCCGTTTCTGAATCCATTTGCAGATTCGAAAGCCCTGAAGTAGACCCACACCCACTTGCAGCTGCTGCTCCTCTCTCTCTCTCTCTCTCTCTCTCTCTGTGAGTCAGTGACTCGGTGTCGATTTGACGCAACAGGACTGCTTGAGGCCTAAAGGCTTGACTACTCTTCTTATAGTGTTTAAACTTTAAACAGCACTCAAAACAATCCCAAACTCCTAGTAAGTCTTTCCTAATAAATTGATTACTAATACAAATAAAAACCTTAATGATCAATTACAATCACAAATTACTAAAATGATTGAATTGATGAACATGCCTTCTTTTTTTTTTTTTTTCCAGGTCCTCTAAATGAGTGCTACTCAACACTAAGAGATAGTTCAGTTGGCCTAGGACCACGGTTTGCACTTAGAGATTGCTGTTTCAAAACTGCACCACCACACTGGGGCTACATGAGAGTTTATCCAGCTTCCCTCTAGGCCCGGAGGACTTAGTCAAAGCTCAAAGAGTTAGGAACCTTCCGATAACAAAATAAATAAATGAGTGCTACTCTACCATGGGGCCATATATATTATGAATTTGAGCAAAAGAATTTGTATGTATCTACTCTTATAGGTTTAGCCCCACCATTAGATTGACTATAGGTTGAATGACTTGATTAATAAAGATTATTTAAATTATGTTAAATAAGTTATTCATTCCATGGCCAATCCAATGGTGGACCAACTTTATTTTGAGCAGCTTCAAATTTCCAGTAGGTGGAGTTCCACTTCTTTAACTAGGCATTTCTCTACTCAGAAACCTCAGGATCAGCAATATGCCATAATCAAGATCAAACTGAGTCTCACTCAAGTATTCAAATCTAGGGGACGGCTTAAAACCCAAGATTCATGAGCCCAACTTGAGCTTGGTCCCCCCCCACGATGCGAATTTTGCATAGTTATGGGCAATTAATTGTATTTAAGTTCCCTTGGAACATGGGAAAAACAAAATAAATCAAAGTGCTTAGACAGAGTTTTGATGTCCTGCAAAATGGGCTCCATGGACCAATCAAATTGTCCATTAATACCCTGCACCACTTCAAGCCCATCTGAAAAGAGAAGGAACTTGGAAATCCCCAGCTCCCTTAGCTTAGCTGGGCTCTTGACTGTGCTTTGTTTTGTCATTCGATTACCTAAATATAGGGCTTTTTTCCAGTGGGATGTCTTTAATAGACCCTCTGTAACAAAGGCCATGCCCAATCATATGGAAGGCCGGGGATGGAAAGATATTGTTGGAATATATGTGTGGAGACTTTAACTCCATTTGATTATTCTAATTCTTTGATCCATGGTCCTCAAGCTTGATGTTTTTAAAAAGGTAACTCTTTTTAAGATTTAAATTTAATGTTAACTGAGAGTTTGGATGAGTATTTAGGGCTTGTGGGAGGGGGTTGGATTGATTATGGTGTCCCTCATGCTTAAAAGAACAGGTTCACACAATTTTTCTCATGAGATGGCCACGCTGTAGCCTTAACTGTAAATATAATATTCATGTTTGGGTTGCGACAAGATTTACGTCAGCCATTAGCCTACTTAACGCAACCCTCCTCCTTTACCTAGGCTTGGGATCGCCAGTAAAAACCGACAGAGTTAACCATAAATATAATAATATATTTGCATTGTAGCAACATGTTTAATTATAAAATTGGACAAGGACTATACGTGAAGCGGAGAGGTCTTGTGTTCGACACCTACCTCTATTTGCCACTTTCCTTAACCTAGTTTTATCTAGTTCATGTGGATAGGAGGGTTTGCATGGGCCCTGGGTTGGGTCGAGTAGGAGAAACTCTGGGTTATAAAAAAAAAAATAATGTTCAATTATAAAAGATAAATATAATAAAAATTCAAACGAGTGCAAGCTTTGATAAGCTAAGCAGAGCCGAACATGCGAGCTTCAGCATTATTAAGTGGGTCAAATTGCAGATCTTGGCTCATCTTTATTTCTAGAATTAATTATAAAATACCCCTTCCATTCTTTAATAATTACAACTCCTCAAATCCGAGCTTCAGCATTATTAGGTGGAACAAATTGCATCTTTAGTAGGTAACTTCACCTTAATTTTCAATGGCGGTTGAGACCCTATCCTTCAGCATTAGTGTTTTTTCATCAAGTTGTTCCATTGTGGTTGCATCATTTGGGAAGCCCACCACTGTATTGGCTCCACTTTATTCCTAATTTTCTATCATTGGGGTTAAATATTGGGACACATTAACTTTTTACATGTCACTAAATTGGTACTAGTTAATCAAATTCTTGGAGTTTGAATCCCAGTGAAAATTGATTTTTGGTTTTGTAAAATGCCTCATGTTTTCTAAATATGTTAGAAAGACCTTCATGCTATTAAAACTGTGACAGGTAGGGGAGGGCTTAAGGGAAGAATGATTAATGGGAGAAGGTGCTGATGATGAATTAAGGTTGGAATTGGACTGCGCCAACTACCGGATTGGTCCTGCCGAGTTGCATCTATACCTTCAAATGACATACAAGTTACCTAGCAGAAAAACATTCAAACCCTATCTCTCACTTCATGGATCCACCTGCAGCCTCATCTTTTGATTCACAGGGTTGGTTTCCTATTTCTTTCAATTGTTACATGGTTTCAAAAAATTTCCCCTATTTGGGCCAAGGGGATAAAAAAAAATGGATATTGTATTAACTAGTCCACAGATTGGTCTACAATTCATTCAAATACTCAAAACAAACATACAGAAGATGATCTTTCTATCGCTTCTGCCAGCACTGTAACGTGGAGTATGAAAGGATTAACTTTGCCAAGCTTCAACCATAATGCACTCAACTATATTTCTCTGCCTTGAAATTAACCTCTGGATTGCGAATGTCATCTTGGCTCTGTACCAGTCGAATCTCTAAACTGCTTGTTTGGGGATCGAATCCTGCGTTTTGGTAGTCCCTGATTGTTCTGTGAAGCAGTGCCTGCACCCATCAAATGTGAATATAAGTCATAGTTTAGACTTTAGAGAACAGATTTGAGTTGCCCACCGACTTGTAGACCTCTCGAGCTATAGGAAGAAAAAATAAATAAATAAAATAAAATAATGGCAAGTGTTGGTGTTATTCAGGTATAATATGTTGTGTGCCATGGGAATTTTGAAGCCCATTGGTGGGTTCTGATTTATTAGTGGATGAAGTTAAGGCAATGATGGAGGAGAGCTTCTTAATGTTGAGGATAGCTGGTTGAAAGTGGAAAGAAAGTTATTATTTTTGTTCAATTCAGAGGGCCACGTGAATATTGTCCCCACCCATGATAGTTGGAGGCTATGATGCTATGGATATTTCGAAATGGGCAACGTATCATGTCGTATCATATCCGATACTTCACTTTTTATGTGTAAAATCCGAGTCCTTGCCGTGTCTATGGTGTATCCTAGACGTAGCCATGTATCCATGTCGTATATGGGAATCATAGGTTGGGGGTCTAACACTAATCAATCACTCTAACCCTATCATCTGGGGCCCATTAGTTCAATCCATTCAGATTGGTGTATAGTCAATCTAACGGTCCATTTGGACACATGCAAACTCGGTGGGACCCATTTGAATTTGTTGGGGGGTGGGGTTTGGTCCACTGCGATGGACCCCCGGTTAATATATATATATATATACATAGACACACCCAAATGGTAGAAAACTCTTTTTTTATTTATTTTTACTCTTGAGGAGTGTCAAATTTGGGCTTTATACCAATTCATAAGGGGTAGTATGGCTGAAATGATTGGATTCGCTCAAGGTGGGCTCCATGCCCTAAAAGCATAGAGGAGCAGAAGGGGGAGTTTTTGAGAATTCCTCTCTCTCTCTCTACATATATATTTGCCGGGAAGTTAATAGGTGATCATATATGGAAACTGAAAATGAGGGTGCTTGTTCGTAAATATTAGAAAAGGGAGGTGTTTATATGTCTCGCGGTGCGGTTTTACTTTAGACACTGCCATGTTATGACCGCAGAAACACCAATTGCATATCAATTAAAAGAAGCAAATGACAAAACTCAAGAAATCAGCACCAACTAAATTATACCTGCAAACTTGATACTGCAAGCTCGGATGCTTTGTCAAGGTTATTAGGATACCTCTACACAAAAAAAAAAAGAAAAAAAAAAAAACAGTGATTATGCAGTAAATATGAATTATTTGTTTTCAAGCAGAAATGAATAAGAACTATCCAGTTCTAAGGAAACACAAAGGCCTCACATTGCTCCATCCTAGTAAAAGTGCAGTCATTAGATCCCCAGTCCCCTGCAAGTCAAATCCAGATAATAATAATCAAACCAAAAACATGGCCGGGAAATATTGAATCAATAACACTCAGCAATACCATTTCCAAAGTTGAGAAATTGTGTTTGGGACCCACCCTTTCTTCCCTTCTTTCAGGATATATGATTGAATTATGTTGTATCACCATAAAAGAACTTAAAGAGGATGTACAAGTTCATTTGATTCAAAGATCACCATCAACATGACAACATGTTCATAATGAAGAAGGCTTATTAACAATAATATAATTTGCAAATATTTACATGGAATAAGAAAAAGAGAAGAAAAACGTAAAATTGAAATGAGATGGTAGAGAAACTCAAAACTATACAAAGCATTCTTCAACCACAATAGTATTTCCATCCCTTCTGTCTGATAGATACCACACTGATTTCATTAAAGGAAAAAAAAAAAAAAAAGGAAGAACACAAAGCTCTCAGTCTCACAACACCTGATGCCCACTCAATCAGATTCATATGATCACCATTGATTGTAAAGGTCTCAGAAAAGAAATCCTAGAAACACACAGATTTCTCTAATCGCTAAGACTTGTCTAGAAAGAATAAAACAAATCATTATTCCCCACTGGACTTGAGAAGAAAAACTTTACCGAATACCACCCCATTATCATCATACACAACATGGCCTCAAGTACAGCTGAACCCAGATTCCTTTGCTAATGATGTGACTACTGAACTTCCAAATCCCACTCAGTGTGCAAGATGAATAGACGATGGACCCAACCAAGGATTAAAAAAACCGGCTGAGCCCAATTCAACTTGGAATTGGCCATGACAGAGTTGGGTCAACAGTGAGTCAGACACGACTGGGCCAGTGAAGGATCACCTTCTTTGCAATGGCTCCATTTGCATTTTGCTGTGACTTTTTAGCTTCTGATGGGTTTCCTTTATTGGCCTTTTCTTCTTTGCTTTTGTACATGGGCCCATGTTATTCCAGTCACTCTTAATTTTCTCACAGTGAATTTGCAACAAGTGGCACCTAAAATTAAATATTTGGATCATTTGATGAGGCCAACATCCCAACCCCTCAGATCTGTTCTCAAGTTAGATATTTCTGAGCCTTAAATTGGGAATCAACTTGACTTGGACTCAGCCCTAACTGGGTTGGGTCCTGAGTCAGCTTTTTAAATCCTTGGACCCAACGGCAAATTATTGTCCACCAAGACCATCTCAAGCCATTTATAGTTTCTGTAAAGAAAATTCCTGTAACTCCTTGTTGATTAAAGCACATTCACAAATCTAACTAAACAATGGATCTCTTTCCACCCAAATAATAATAATAATATAAACCTAAATGATGGATTGAAATGGTTTGGGCATGTCCAATGTAGGCCGACAACGGCGCCAGTAAGGAAAAGTTTGGCTATGAAGGTTGATGGCCCACCAAGAGAAAGTTGATGGAGGTAGTAAAAATAGATATGAAGAAGTGTAATTTATTTGAGGATTTGGCTCAAGATAGATAAGAATTGGAGAAACAAAATTCGTGTAGCCGACCCTAACTTAGTTAGGACAAGGCTTTGATGATAATGATGATGAAGGATCGAAATGGCTTTTCCTTGCTCTTGGAACTGAATTGCTCCTTCAATCCACACAGTCCATGCAATTTTCCACCAAGAGAGCAATCACAATAATTACGTTCAAAATTTCTTTTATTAAGGAAAAAACCCCCAAATAATAAGTTCAAGTGTGGGTGTGGGGGTGTGTGTGTGTGGTGGTTGGGGCTCATATTTAGGCTGTTGGCATTGGATATGGACATATATATATATATATATATATAGGCTCGGTAACTCTCCTAAGCTGCAGCTTAGGATAAGGTAAGATGAGGTAAGCTCAAGTGTATGGTGGGGCCCAGTTGGGGAACTACATGGGGGTGGGAATGGGGGGATTTCAAGGACTCCCTGGGACCCTCATCTTTGCAAAAAATCAGCCCTAACCGTCTGGGCCCCAAAATTTTAATGGTCAACAGTCCATTCGGATCAGTACACAGTCGATCTAACGGTCCAGTAAATTCGGATTTGACCAAAAGTTGGTGGACATGTGCAATTTAGGGGGGTCGTGTATTTGGTCCATTTGGATGGACCAAAGGTGGGCCCCAGAAGCGTGAGCTTATGGAATTTTATCATAAGCTTTAGCTTAGGAGAGAATATATATATATATATATATATTACAATTCTAGAAAACCCACATTTATATTTGATGATTATACACGATATCTGCAATGTAGAAAAAATACCGTAAAATATGTCGGTATTTTGGGTATCACTATCTTGAATTGCTCAGGTGGCAGACCCTGCAAAATATGGAGGCATTCATTGGCAACATGAATTAATATTGCAATAGTAGAAAAAAAATATAAACACATATAACCAATCAGCCCACATATTAAAATACTAGCATTGTCATAAGAAATTCATTTTGAGATGGACCATGGATAGACTTAATATTATAACTGACGAAGCTTGAACAAGGATCCATGCAACATATTGGAATGTTATCAAAAAAAAAATATTGGAATGTTAAGACATGGGAACTCAAGAACCATCACACCAATTCAATGATATGACTGTAAAAGTATATCAAAATATTAAACTCTATAAATATGGAAAAAGAAAATTACTCTAAGAATAACAAATTTTACTCTTACTATGATATAAGTATTAGAGGGGTATGATGTGGATTACGGTTTGACACAACATCACTATAATCATATGAGCCTAACTGGATTTAGGGTTTCAAGTTTTAACTATTTTTCTTATAGTGATTCTATCCAAATGAGGATAAATGGCTGGATCAGTGTCAAATTGGTAAGACTGCCAATTCAAGGGGGTAGGTATGCGGTCTGTGGGTTTAGATTGATCATATGTGAACATCATTGGAGGTTTTATAAATAAGGTTATATTTTCCCAACCAAGCTTAATACATCTATGACAATAAGCTAACCGCCATCGAATCACAAGTATTTCAAATGGAACGGTTTTCATAGTACCCTGTCAATCACTTGAAGAAGCTGGATGGTGCAAATCGAGCCAGGCACAGGTCAACTAGGCTAGACCCATGAATAATGGGTCAGCCAAGCCCATTGGGCCTAGCCCTCAGGCTCAATTGGACCAGCCACTTACTGTGGAATTTTGAGTCAATTAGGAGTTTGCTTTGATTTGGGATTGTTTCAGCAAGTTTCTAGTGCAGGAGTCCTAACAAATACCGTAAATTAGGAGATCTAGTTTCTTTTCTTGGCTAAGATTTGGGGAATTTAGGGGGATGTCCAAACCCACTCTATACTTGTAATTCACTCCCATTGGGAGCAATAAGCTTCTTTGACATGAACAAAATTATGGTATTCTTCTAGGTTTTGGTGCGTGCAGGTGACTGCTAGAGTTGAGGATGCACGTGCAACCCTAGGGAACCTTAAGGGCACGTTTGTCTACACAGATTTCAATGAAAAAGGTGTGGAAAGCGGAAAACATTTTTCGTTATAGTAAATTCCATGTTTGGTGTGGTCGCTTTTCCACGAGGAAAAGCATAAAAATAAGCAGAGTTTTCTGCAATTACGAGGAAAATCGGTTCCTCTTTTTTTTTTTTTTCCAGAGGGGGTTGGGTTTGTTCAGAATTGGTGTATTATGTGGGACTAGGATTCCATAGCGCTGGAAAAATGTGCCCTAAAAGGTTCGACCAACCCTTGGAGGCCTCAATCTATTACATTTCAGATTGGGGCTGCATCACTGGCTAAAATGGGGATAACCTAAATAATACCTTTGCTTTTTGATGACTGCCAATAAGGAGAAGATTGTCCTCTATGTGCACACTTGTTATCACCACCTGAAATAGACAAGCAAAGTGTTCATGGTAAAAGTTGTAGGAAATATTTGTTATGTCACTTACTAGGTTTAATTTGGAAAATTTAAAACGAGTACCTTCAGATTCATGAAGATAACTGGTTTTTGCCCAGCGATAAAAGCCATAAAACCACTACAAAGGTAAAAGTTTCTCATACTAGAGGTTTCCTCTTGCAAAGTAAAAGATTTTGAGAAATGTTATGAGTTGGTTTTAGAAGTCCATATTTTGCAAGAGGATCTGGAACATGAGCAACTTCTCCAAAGTGGTTTTTAGCTGAAGCAGTATTTTCAAAAACACCACAAAAACATCACAAACAAGACCAATAACATAGAAACAAATTTTAGATACAAATAATTTTATACTAAAAGTCTTACATAAAGAAGATGTTGATCATGAATGCATCACAATGGTCAGAAACGAGAGAAAAATGTCGTAACAAAGGCTTTAAATGAGGTGATTTGCATGTTGTTGTTGGTATCTTTGTTCGTGTTGTTGACATTATAAAACATAAATTTATTACAAGAAATTACAGCTTTGACTGCTTATTCCGTTAAGCCAAAACTACAAGAACCTAAAAGCATGGAAAAAACACTTCAGGTTCGAATAGAGCACTTACTAGAACTAAAAACATAACATGAGGTGATGTCCATATAGTATACAAAGATATCATTGCAATGCATCACCCAATGTTTTCCAAGGAATTGTCTGAAGACGATTCATGGAACTCATGAAGGTACTAGGTACCAAATGGTATAACTATCCTACCCAGTGATACCCACTTCATGAACATTTTTCGAAAACATCTTTGATACTGCAAGCATCTCCAATATCTTCAATACCACCAAGAGAGTGTGGTGCAGGATGGATTTTAACTCAAAGCATGCACTCATTCTCATTAGTTGTTCACTCCACATAGCGGCAAGTCATTAAGTTGCATGGAGGCTTGTCTGGGCATTTTGGGTGGAATACATTTATATTTCCTCGCCATTATGTATCCTAAGATGCATTTTCAAATCGGGTTTCCTAGGTTCCCTTCATTTGCAACTTTGTGTGGTCATTTTCGTTCTAAACCTGCATGTCCAAGTTGAATGGGTAGTGTAATTACTTGACCTCAGCAACCCAATCATCACTAGAAAAAAGATAATAAAACAACACATTAGTTCTGTACCATACTATCTTAATCACTAAGAGATGCTTGAGAAAAGATTGAAGGAACACTACTTGAGAAAAGATCAAAGGAACACCAAGCTAATTAGTATGCCCTAGAACCTAAGCACAACACTCTGTCAAATCTTATTTCTAACTGTAAATGAACAAGTGGAACCTTTGAAGGTCCAGCAGCATGAAGAACATTGCAAGCTTCCAAGCCATCTCTTTCAGAAGTAATCCTGTAGATACAATCAGTTATTGTCACACGACAGATACAACTGAAACCTGAAGGGAATTAAATCATAGTGTTATTAGTTAGTACCTGAATCCTGTTAGTTGTTCTGATTCGAATTGGTTAGGAGTCAACATAGAGGCAACTGGGACAACCTGAACATTAGATAAAAAAAAAAGTTCAGAAAAAAGCATTCAAGCGATATTTACAGATCTAGAAAATTTTAAGGTCTGACAAAAGAAAATCAAGAAAATTTATATTCAAAACCAATTAACAATTTTCATTCTAAATGTTCCATAGTCGATGTTCATGTTATATAAATAAAAAAAAATCGAAGTTCATCTACTTTTTTATTTATTTATTATATTTTATGGAAGAGCTCCACCTACGTTGATGAAAAAGTACTAAGCATTTTCTATGTAGCTAGCAATATATATGAACCATAAAAAGGATCAAAAGAGTAAAAGGAGAACGCCTTAAATTCTGAAGAATTCCCCAAAGCAAAAATTATATGAAGAAAGATGAACTATTAAAATAAGAAAAATAAGCATCTAAACTAATGAAATTATATATAAATATAAAGTGCTATCTCAGTTTAAAAGATGCAACAGTATGGCGCTACAGAAGGAAAAAAAAAAAAAAAAAACCCAGAAAAACCCACTAGTAAAAATAGCAATTCATAAAGATGGGGTGCTCCAGAGAAGCAACCTACAGACAGAAGGTCTATACACCAAAAAACATGAAGGTGATAGTACAAAAGCAGAAAGATGGAGGAGGTCTTCACCAAAGTCACTTGATTAGGGGGTATGGCTTTCTGTTATTAGTCATGATCTAGGAACCAAAGTGATTCGACAACCTAAAATCATATGAACGGAGGCATAACCATTACAATTAATACCGCTACTTTTTTAGTTTTAGTTTATCCTTATTAATGTCAAATTATTAATTTAATATAAAATCTAAAAATTTAGTTTTCCAAGATGCCACATAGATCCCTTAACCTTGTCTGGGCATACCTGATAAGCATACCTTGAGGTAGCTGAGGAATGTGGGTATCATAGTTTTCTGCTAGTTTCATGGATGTCATAAAGCAGTAAATTGTGCTAAAAAAGAATTTCTTTATTTTTTATGGTAACTTTATTAAGATGAAAATTATCCAGTATCCTGACAAAACAAGGGGAGGCCTAAAAAAAACCAACAGCCCCCTCAACTCCATGGGGAAATAAAATATAAAATTAAAAAAAAATTAAAAAAAAAAAATTAAAAAAAAAAAAAAAAAAAAACAAATTATGCATTCCTGTCAAGGTGTGCAATGAGAAGGTCATTTTCAAAAACCAGACGTTTCCATGTGATTCCTTGCTTTGCCAACAGATCAGCATTTCCATTAGCACTAAGCTTTCCATGAACAAAAAGATGCCTGAAGGAACAGAGCCAAACGGCCCAAACCTCTCACTTTCTCAGCTACATCAGGCAACATCCAAGGGTATTGGTATTGGTTGCTAGCCCACTGGATGGCACAGAAAGAATCACGTTCGACAATGTTCTGGAAAAAGTTGAGGCGACAAGCTTTTCTCAAATCAATCAATAATCATAGTCAATTCCGCTACATCCGGGATGTCTATAGGACCTGAATATGAAGCGATAACTGCCCGGAATATCTTGAAAAAATCTCTCCCACTTTCTCAAGCCCCAGGTTTCCACTCACATCAAAATTTAAATCGGCTACACCCACCGGGGGCGGGACCGAATGTTGGACAATGGCCACCATCTGAGGGCTGGAGAAGGTGACCTTGTACCAAGTTGGCATAATAGAATCCATAGGAATGCCAAGAGATTCATCCACATAAGAAACTCCTGAGGCAGCAAAAACTTGACCTTTCCCACCAGGCTAAGTCTATTAGCTTCCCCTCAAAGAAACAAGAGTTACCTTCTTTCCACAGGATCCAAATTACTGCCATGAATGGTACTTTCAACAAAATCCTTCCTCCAGGGGTCCTCAAACCCACTTCCAAGCCTCAAATGAGTGGATGAGAGAGTTTGGGAGGACCCAGCTACATTTAGTTAATGTAAAACTGATGACCAAAGAAATTGAGTAACACTACACCGCACTAAAGATGGTCCACGAATTCGGCATTTACAGGCAAATTAGGTATCCAGTCACCACAATTCTCTTCCTATGCCATAAGTTATATCCATTGAGACAACACACCGCCTATAAGAGTTGTCTACCCAAAAGCCCACAGCAATGGAGAAGCATCGATGCTCCAGAGAAGCCATCAGGCATGCTGTAACTCCCACTCCCCCTTAAAGCTAATAAGAAGAGGAAACCTAGCTTCAGGCATAGAAGGTCCCCATCCATGCTCTTTTATCAGATTTTCCCAAGAGGAAACCAAGCGTGGAGGCTTAGTCCCCATCATTGAATCCTTAGTGGATTTGGCCAAAACCTTCTAGGAATTTCGGTCCACTTTCACTTTGTGGATCTAGGGCTGTGTCAATTTATCTTCTTTATATGGCTAAAAACAGCTATGAGGTCAAATTTCTTGCCTGGGTTCTTCATGGATTTTGAGAAGTTTGTGAATAAGTCTAAACCGTTGGATATAATTTTATGAACTTCGGTGGGATGCTAATTCATGATCCAAATTGTTCATCTCCTTTATATGGGAAAAACGGCTAAGTAAAATATTTTGTCTTAATTCTTCATGGATTTGAGAAATTTGTAAAAAAAAATGTCCACAAAAATCCAAATACACAACCGTTGGATGTACTTAGATTCACATGTGAAAATCGTGATTTTGACAAACATTGGAATGTGTTTCACATGCGAACCATTTGCATATGTAATAGATTCACGTGTACCATTTACGCATGTGAATTCACATGCAAACAAACGACCCCTAAAGGAATAGCTAAACCCATCCCCAAGGTCCCTAGCCTTCTCCCACCCACGTAAACTCTTGTAAGCTACAGCATCGGTATTAAGGGAGAAAAAAAAATACGTATATCAAACACCTAAACAGTTTGAATGTAAATCACAAATATGAAAAGTTGACCCAAGCCTGATTTTGATCATTTGGTGGTAGTTCTTTTGATCTTTATGATAGAATTCAATTAGAGGTCAAAGCGGATGTGGATGACATGAGTTTGGTGAGAAGGATGGGTGGAAACCGTGGAATTACAAGAAATGATACCATTAGGAAATCTTTGGGTAGTCCCAATATATGAGAAAATCAAGGAATGTGATTCAAGAGGGTTTCAAGACAAACATGGAAGATTAGAAACGATCTCCATATGAAGTAATTTAAGTATCACAAGTTCGAGTAAAATTTATCAACTCAATTTTATCAGCTTCTGGATGGTGGTTAGTTTAATTTCATTAATATATTCATGAATCTTTATATATAAGTTGTTCAAAGAGTAGTGCATGCATAAATGTTTAGTGAAATAAGTTTTGGTTGATCAGGTAATCGCAAATCTTCCAGAAATATTTTTAAATTATAGCAAATGAAAATCTCACCTTTTCACGGTATACAGAAACCAATTCTGAAGGGACATAAAGTTTGCCTTCATCGCCCATAACTGGATCACAAACTGGACATAAAAATTAAAAAATAAAAAACCTTATCAATACCAAGAAACACAAATTTCAATGAAACCACGTTTAAGAGAAGGCATATTATTAAACATTTGTTGCACTTATGAGAACACAAGTACAAAAATTTTGAGGCCTCAACATAATTATTCAGTTTTGTGTTATAAAATACTGTGAGGATGACAGAATTTCTGTCCTAGGAATGACTAAAAAGTCAGTAACACCAAAAAATTCTGTCCAAGTAATATCTAGAAAGTCAGTTAACTACAAGTCCACAGCGCCAGTTATGTTCTCATAAATGACTCTTTATCAGGAGTCAAGCCCAACCATAACCAGTGTTGAACATGCTAAAATGCAAGCATTACACCCCAGCTGCCATTCAAAACATCAGAAATATTAAAAGTTTCTTTGTGAACAAGTAAGCTGTCGTATATGATAAATGAAGAATGATAAATTAAGTGCCTACTGGTAATCATTCCAGAGTGGAAAATCTGTGGGAGAGGACCACTATTGAATTGTGACAGAGCCATTGGATTGAAATGATTATTTTCACCCTCTGATAAAATGCAACATTACAAGGTGCAAAGGTTAATTCATTTCCATAGCGCAAATCCCTCCAATCTGTGTGAACAAACTGAACATGCTAGCTAGTTACAATCCATGGAGGTGGTACCTTACCTGAAAATCTGCCTCGACAAATTGAGATATTCACCACTGGATTGAATTTTGAAACAACCATCATTTCATGGAAATCAACAATTTATAATGGATTGTGAAGATCATTTTAATAAAATGGTAAAAATTACCTCAATCTGACTTGACAAATCAGCTAATAGCAATTCATGGGGATGATATTTTACCGAAAGATCAACCTTTACAAACTGTGGGTCCCACAATGTAAAATTTCTCCACCATATCACAATTAGAAGTGATATTACCCATATACACAGATTTTAAAGAAGAGGCTGAGATAGAGAAAGGAGGCGAGAGAGAGAGAGAGAGATGAGTAAACTGAGAGTGAGAGAGAGGACAGGGGAGAGAATAGAAGATGGGTGGAGAGTCCATTTACCAAGAAAGAAGGGAGAGAGAAAAGGGGAGAAAGCAAGAAAATACAAAGGAGAGGGAAGAAAGAGGGGGGGAGAGAGAGAGCATTAATCCGAGGAAACATTTCTGATTTTTTTTTTTTTTTTTTTTACAGAATATGATCATCCAAACGCAAGCTACAGTTCTCCATCCCTTTGGCATGCAGAAATGTCCCAGTGGAACAGTCCCAAATGGGCCCCAAGTTGCTAATCTACTTCTGAAGATAAAGGAAACCAAACAGTTCAAATTGCAACTAGCCGGATATCTCTCATTTAAGCTCCATACAGGTAACTGGAACAGGAAAGCCAAGTACAAACAGATTTTTCGAAACCCTGGTGGGTTTAGAGTAAACTCAGCTTTGGTCATTCACTAGGTCACTGGATCCAGGAAACCAAGTGTGCAAAAAGGAAGCATTCTACAACTTTTAAGTATTTTACGTGCGCGCGCGCGCACACACACACACACACATATATATATATATATATATATATATTTGATGGCTAGGTACACAAACCAGATATTGACCAAGTACTGTGTTCCAAGATTTGCTACTTACAGTTCCAATCATATGGTCAACTAAGTCGAATTTACTCACCATATGTCAGTTCTGGATTAATTGAACGTAGTTTTTCTACAACTTGCAATACAGTATTCAAAAATGAAACAGAGCCAATATAACCTGCAATTACACCAAATTTATGAATATGAAAGAAAGATATAAACTAAAGCATTAACAGGTGCCTGTGCATGTGTCAAGACTAAAAAATCACTCAACAATGAACATCTATTGAAGAATTGTTAATTGCTAGACAAAGATGTCAAGAGTTCAATAAATCCAAAAAACACATAAAATATAAGCATGCAATCACAACATTGTGTAAGTGCAGGTATGGACCACAAGAGTCCCAGATGAATTGGGATGACGAAGAAAATGGAGTGAACAAGGAACTTCATTCTAAGAGGTCATACCAAAACCACCCTGTGACTACTAGTTCAGCTTATTCTGATTTGTTAGAACTGGGAAACACATTACAGGGCTTGTCCTGTTCATGACGTCAAGGATGTTTTCAAGTCATTCTCCAGTGCTCCAAGATATGTTAGAAATTGGATTAGGAGTTAGACGATTTAGTTTCATAAACACTTGGTTGGGTCAAGAGAATGGTTGTTTCATTATGGGCACTGGATGGGCTGGGCATAATCTGTTTAGAGAGAAGAAAATGTAAAAAGAAAATTTTAGGAATTGGAACAGAGAGGCATTTGCATGCTTTCAAGAATCAGCATAGTACAAGTCAACTCGGCCGATTTGAGTCACCCTGAGTCAGCATGAGTCCTGTCCTACTGTTTTTCAGCCCCAAGTGACTTTATTTTCCAATTTTCTGTTGGAAGAAGCTTTGGGAGGCTTTTAGGGGCACTTTGCATTGACTCTGGAAGATCAAAATCACAATTTTTGGATGATCTACGCATTCCAAAATTGGAGGTGCTATTCATCTGACTGACTGAAATTTAAACATGGGTGCCTATTGCCACTTAGACTCATTATTATTATTATTATGATTATTATTATATTTGAATGATAACTTTCATTGACTAAAGAAATCAGTACAAGAGGCTTATACAGACCCCAAAACAAACAGAAAAAAAGGAAACAGCCGGACAAAATAACAAAATACCCGAAAGCCAAAAGAACAGAAAGAAGAGCAAAAACACTTGGTCACACCGCGATCCCTAGCTTAAGTGAAAGAAATTTCCTTCCAATTATACATGATTTGGTCACTAGGGTAGTCTTTGAATATAGGATTGATCTTCACCCACCAAGCAACAGAGAATTTTATCTTGTCTCATAAGACACTATTCTTTCATTTTTGAAGACTCATTATTATTAAGTAAAACATAAGAAGACCTATAATTCTGGATTCATAAAGCATAATTTTCTAATTTATTATATCTTTTTGCTATTTTTTTCATTTTTAATAGAGGCTATTGGGCTTGAGGGAGACTTGGTGCAACTCGGGCGAGTCTTCTGTGACTTGGCAAGTGAGGGGGCTAGTCAACCCCCATATACAAGTTGAAAAACCTTAGCTCTTTTGAAGGATTGAAAATAAATGAAGATGAAATAAAAAATCAAAGCCGAAGAAAAATAGTTAATGGCTTTTCATCTTAAATAATAGCAAATAAGCTTTTCATCTTAAATAATGGCAGATAAGGGGCCATTAAAAATGAATTATGGGATATAACTATGGAAACACTTTGCCATAAAGAATCAAGAGAACTATATTTAAAGGAGCCAGAAACACAACCTTCTTTCATATAATCAATGGAACAGAAAGTTCAAGGTATAAGAGGGATAAAGTTCAAGGACAGATCCATGGTGCATGGGGTAAAGTTCCAGGGTGGATACACTCTTGGTTTGGGGTTAACTAGGTCTTCCCTCAGGATCTTCTTGACCGCCTCAGTGGGTGGCACTTGGGGGTCATATATCCATCCAGGGTAATATCATTTGAAAGCTCTACTTCGTGGTTGCCATTTGATCATTAAGGAAAGTAACACATAGCTTTGAGAATATGTGGTGAACTCATCGACTATCACTTTGCTAAGTAGCTGGGTCATAACTTGGACCATGGTATCCAAGCAATTTTTAGGTATGCCGTGGAATTGTTCAATGGATCTGGGCGAGAAGTCACGTTGAGCTTCTGCCTACTTCCTCTTGCTACTCTAAGGTGGTCTTCGGCTCATCCAGGCATCCTTAAGCTTGACTTCAATGTCAATGTGTTACGTAATCCTTTTATGGCTAGGGTTAGTGGGGTTATCCGGAACTCAAATGGATCGGTATGGCTAGAATTTGTGGGGCCCACTAGGCCCAACCCGACAAAAGACGGCTTTGAGAACTAATCATCTATATACCTGACAAAAGACAGCTTTGAGAACTAATAATCTATAGAAAAAACATCTATTGAATGTTGAGAGTTGTCCTATATAAGGCCATGAAATGGATGGTCACCAATAATAGTGAAGCTTCTATCCTAATTGTCCATTCCGTGGCCTTTCAAATGGTTAACAACATCAGTTAGACTTCTCTAGATGGCTAATCCAAAAGTACTCATCTCTATTAGGAGCAATCGGTCCCAAAACTTGCCATTTGTCCTACCTTTTTCATATGAGTTGAACTTAGAGGGTTTGGATCCTTCTGTTTTATATACCAATATATTGGAATATATACATTTTTTCATATAAATAATTACAAAATACTATATACATGCATCTTTTAAAATAGATTAATATGTGCAAATGCAAGTAGTTGTATCATGATTCTTCAAGTTGTAAACAATCCATCACGATATGTGGGGACTGTGTAGCAGCAATTTCATTGATGGTAGTTCAAAACCCTTAAGTATTATCCTTGGAAAAAAAATTTAGGATGATTATCCTTGGATTAATCAGTGTATGAAAGAGATTAAGGTACTAGTTCACAAAGGACAGTTTGTTTTAAAAGGCATCCTTAGAACAGGCAACTGTGAAGCTGGTCAGTTAGAAAAAGAAGGGGTAAATATACAAGCTTTCAGCCCCTCATGATCCAAAAAGAATGCACAGTAGTGCAGATTGAGTTTTTACGTTATTATTTATTTATTTATTGTTGCCTTCAAGGAGAAAAAATAGCAGCATTATGATTTATGAACCATTGATTTATCAGTGACATGAGGGTTTCAAAAGCACCATTTAGGAAGAAAATGCTAAATTAAAAGAAAAAAAATGCAGACTAACATGCCCTGAAATGCCTCATGGGTAAGTGCAGTGCAGACAAGTAGCCGCAGGGTGAATTTTCAGGAAAAAGAGGAGCAAATGAGTACAAAATTCATGACTTCCAAAAGATGGTCATATCATATCATTATGAGGCAAGTACTTTAAAGCATAAATGCATAATGAAGAAAGACATGTCACCCTAACAGAATCCTATTACTTATCCCAACTATCAAGAGGCATTTCATAACAGAACAGATCAATCAAGGCCGAATTTAAAGATTGAACAAATGAGTTTAAGAAGCAAGATCATACCAGTCAACAAATGAGTGTAGTATAATAAATTATTTGCTTCAAGTCCTTCTATTAGGTCCCACAGTTGTTGACCATTCAGAACTTGCCCTTTAAATGTTGGGTATCCTGCATGGTTCTTGTTTAGTTAGACAATGGGCCATCTTTTGCTATCAAGCACCCATATTACACATGATAGCAGATAACATCGCACCGTATATATCAGGCCTCTGAGGTCTGAGACTGTTGGAAGGAAGTAATAAAAAGCAGCTTGCCTGTGTGGTTAGAGAACTGCACTGAGTTGATTGGATCCACATCATAGCCAAGAAGTTGAAGAGGGAAGACGGCTGATTTGTTGCCAACATATCCCTAAGAGAAAGCATACCATTTTAAAAGCATTATAATGTAATGAAATAAAAACCATGCAAGAAGGAACCTGGAGTCAGATATGTGGTGAATTACTTAAGAATTGTAGTCAATTATCTAAGTCTTCCATATCAGACAAATTATGGGCAAAATATTTAAAAGATATTGATGTGATATGAACCAATAGATGTATGCCAACTATGATCTGGATGCCCATGGCAATATGACAGAGGAATAATTCGTGGTGGTACCAAAAGCACCAACACAGTTTTGGAAAAATGGTGTGAATGCAGTCTTAGTGTCATTTAGAGATGTGAATGAGATACAACCTGATCCCATTAAGGATGAAAACCAACAATTTTCAAATTTGATGTACATGAAGTGGCAAGGTCTAAAATGTGAAAATTAGAGCTGATGAAAACCAACAATTCTCCCATGTGTGTGTGTGTGTGTCACTGTTGTTTTGGCTCAAAGCAAGCAACATGATAATGGGAGAGATGCCGGTTTTTTATTACAGGACGGGGTTCTTTTCTTTTCAAGGGAACACTTCTATGCATCCTTCAAACCCCTTTATAGGAAAAATATCACCCAACAATTGCATGTTGGATATGCTTTTAAGTTTTGAGAACTGATCTTTTGTGTTTTTCTTTCATTTAATTGTGCATTGTGTACAGTATGCGTCTCCTAACCCGCCCAACCGTTACATAATCCTGTTTTAAATAAACTTGGTCACCTACCAACAAATAGAAAATGTATGTTGAAGCTATTGGGAGTACATTTAGATTAATTCTTCTATACATATTCAAGCAGCACATAACTAGGAGCTTATTCAACCAATTCCACTTTCATCATTACACAAATGTGCTAAATCTTGTAACTTTTCAACTACCCCATCATCCCCATCCCCACAAACATCTACTCATAGCCCAAAGAAAGTCAAAACATAACGAAACAAAATTTAAAAAAAGAAAAGAAGAAAAACCCAATCTTTATCAGCCAACATTTATAACAGAAACTGATCAATCAATCATGTACTGGTATTTCGACATCAGAGATACACAAGAGAAGATTCAAAAGCCTCTGATTAGATGCGATTCATCAAGAAAGTAAATGAATGGATTATTGAAAAACGGAACGGGGAGAAATACCTGTACGGTGTGAGATTGGATGCTGAGAACACGACCCGTTTGAGAGGGAAGCGCGAGCGATAGGATTGGTGGCGCCATTGACGATTCCTTCAAGCTTCTGCACCTCAAGCTGCTGCTGCAATTACAGAAACTATATGTCAAAACAAGAGGAGAAGAAGAAGAAGAAGAAGAAGAAGAGAGAGAGGGAGAGAGAATCATTGCCTTGTGAGAGAGAAGAGAAATGAGACTTGACCAGAGTAGGGGCGGCTTGGAAGCAGCGAATGCATCGCAGAGAGGGAAGGGAGAGAAAGATTGGGGCTTTAAGTAAGAGACTATATGATCTTATTACATTGCCGAAGGCCTTGACCATATGAAGTTGTGCCCTCATGGGCCCCACTTTTTTATTTTAAAACTGATAGGGTATCATATGTCGTATCGTTTATAATTTTATTGTTGAATTGATCATTCATAAAATAATATATAAATATCAATATTCTCAATTTTTTATTAATAACTCAAGGGTCGATGGATTGATAGTCAAAATCATTAACATTCTCCTTATTATTTTTTCATAATTTTACCATTGAATTGATCATGTATCAAACAGTTTACAAGTACCAATATTCTCATTTTTTTTTGGTAACTCGAGGGTCAATGGATTGGTAGTTGAAATGCTCAACCTTCACCTCTTTAGTTCTTCTCTAGTGAAATTTATCTCATTCTTAAATCCTATATATTTTAATGTAAATAAATATTTTTGTAATCTTACAAGGAGTCCACTTGTGGATTACTTTTTACCACTGATGATCCTTCCTGCCTTATATAATAAAGATAAATAAAAGGATGGGTCTTTAACTTTATATATTTTTAAATGGCATCGATCCTGATGGGCCAATCAGGAGGTGGGAATTTTTTGAGGAGCATAAATGCCCACTTTAGGTTCAAAGTGGAAAAAATGCCCACGCTGAGTAGACTCCGTAAAGAAAACGCCGAGAGAAAATTGAGCACATGCATGGGACCCACAAACTGATTTTCTTGATTCGTTTTGAACTTGTCCTCTCCCCATTTTCTGTTTTTTTATTTTTCTTTAGGTAAATTTTCAAATAAGGCATTAGGTTTTTACCTTATTTCAAAAAAAGACATAAATTTTAAAACTTTTCAAATTAGTCCCTAAGTTTTTCAATAAAACTTCAATTAAGGTCATCTAGTCATTTAAATGTATTTTTTTCGACATTTTCTCTCAATTTTTTTAAAAATATCAATAGTACTTTCATTTAAAGTTATGACATGGTTCTGACAGCCACTACATTTAGCTGATCTCTGTGGATTATGTTAGTTTTTCTCGATCACTATAAGAATGCCACTTTAAAAAATGAAAAAAAAATATAGAGGAAGTAAAGGAGGATTTTATTTCATTGAATGATAATTTGGGTAGTTTAAAAAAATTGAAGAAAAAAGTTGCCAGAAAATAGCTTTAAATAGATGAATTTCCTTAATTGAAAACTTCATGAAAAACGTACGGACTAATTTGAAATTTTTTAAAACTTGTGTCCTTTTTTTAAATTAGGTAAAAACTTAACGACTTATTTGAAGTTTTTCCTTTTATTTATGATGTGGAACCCTGATCGTAGGCCCTAAGTGCAAGGCCGCGATTGTAGTAATAACTCGGTGAAATTCGAGGTCAATCCACATGGAGTAATTAATCGCGCAAAAACTTGTCCTATTGAAACACTAATTCTAGCTTATCAAAAATCTATAAAAATCACAAATCCTACTTTAAAAAAATTAATTACAAGTCTGAAAAATTAATTACAACCAAAGAAAAAAAATCATAATCTAGAAACCTAATCTAACTACTGCATTACTATAAGATTTGTCAGTTCAACCAATTGCAATAAATTTTAAGATGCATAAAAATAAAATCAAAGAATAAAAAAAATGGATTTTAATTCTAAAATATTGCAATAATTACTTTGCTTGATGCCATCAAGAAAAATCAAAAACACCGCACCAAGTGCATACCTTCACTACGCACAAAAATTCGATATTGACCCATTGGTGAAGACCAAGACTCCTATAAACTTGATTTATTAATTAAAGACTCATTACAGGCAAATAACCATTACAAAATCATTTGAATTAAAATAAAATGCATCAAACCTTACCCTGGACACAGGAAACACTAAACGGAGGAGAGGGACTCACGGTTTTGAATGACGATCCAACCGGCTCTCATTTTGCGATCTGAAATCTAAGCAAGGGAAGATGATGAATGGTTGGTCCAATGGTGGCGCAACGGCAGAGCGACGGTGGAGTAGAAATCCAAGTGGTGGTGTGCCTTAGGGAAGGCCTTGGATGAAATTGTGATGGAAGAAGATGAGATGGAGAAATTAATGGAAAAGGGTGAGGTTTAATGTTGCTGGTCGTCCAATGAAGTAGGGAGATGGGTTGCAGCCCCTTTTGGCTCCTTTTATCTATTTTTTGATGACTTGGCTTGCAAGATTTTGGTTTGGGAATGATAAGTTATGTGGAGTCCAAGTTGGATTAGGAAGGTTTTGAGAGAGTTTTAAGGGATTGACCCACAATCCTAGTAAAAAAAGGATTAACTTCTTCTCTTGGACCCACTTTGGCTAAGAATCAATTTAAATATGAAATTTCAGATTTGAAACAAATCTTGGATGCATGTGGTCCCCCATCCATCTTGGACGTGTAACCAGGGGCGGATCTAGGGGGGGGGGGGGGGTGGCTGGGGTGGCTGCACTTTCAGCAAAAAAAAAAAACTAGTTTCTCACATTTTCTAGTGGAGAAAATGCCTGAAATCACATACTCTGAGAAGTACTTTGACGAGAGTTTTGAATACAGGTTGAGATTTCATTTCAATTCTTCTCTGTACTTTTGCAATTTAACTTTTTCTTTGGATTCTTGAAATGGGTTGGTCTTTTTTTTTTCTTTATCATAGGCATGTTACTCTACCGCGTGAGATTGCAAAGCTACTACCAAAGAATGGGCTTCTTTCTGAGGTAGCTCTTTCAATCACCTGTTTTTCTACTGGATTTTACTAATTGGGTTCTAGAGGTTATAGTGTTATAAATGGGGATGAAACGTTGATTTGTGGGAATTTTGCAGGAAGAATGGAGGACGATCGGTGTCCAGCAATCTTGTGGCTGGGTTCATTATGCGATTCACCGTCCCGAGCCAGAGCCTCATATAATGCTTTTCAAGAGGCCTTTGAATTATGAACAGAACCAAAAGCAGGAGAAGAATGGCCTAAAAGGATGAATTCCCCAGATTCTTGATGTATTTTTAATGATTATAGGAAGACTGTCTATGTTCTTTTGGGCATTAGGCTTTGTACAAGGTTGTTGGGAGTTTATGCACAGCACCCTGTGCTGCTACTTAGTACAGTTTATGCACAGCACCCTGTGCTGCTACTTAGTACAGTTCATTTTCTTT
This sequence comes from Cinnamomum chago, assembly GCA_038049695.1. NCBI lineage: Eukaryota > Viridiplantae > Streptophyta > Magnoliopsida > Laurales > Lauraceae > Cinnamomum > Cinnamomum chago. The sequence goes on along the minus strand of CP142460.1, from coordinate 62,527,398 downwards.
GTTCGCTTGAATTAGTCATTTTATCAGTTCTGTTTCAGTTTTTTTTTTTTTTAATAACACAAAGGGATGTGAATTCACTAACCTACGCACACTTCACATATCTCTTATTTCCATTGAAGAAAGATGGTACCTGTTGTAATCTTAGGCCTAAGAACACGCATTAGAGAACAATAAGTACACCATAGACAGGGTGGTTCAGCGGATTATATATACCATGTAATATGTAACCTGTAACCACCCGATTATATATACCATGTAATATGTAACCTGTAACCCTAGACTCTATAAGACAGGGGCGGATCGTGTGGGGGGGGGGGTGGCTGTTAGAAAAAAAAAAAAAAAAAAAACTACTTTTTCACATTTTCTGATTTTTTGTTCTTCTTCTATGGTTTTCTGAAATGGAGGTTTTGTAGTTTCTTTCTATTCTTCATCTTGATTTTTTGTGATTGTGCCCTCCGGATCTCAGGTACGAATTTGGGGTGTTTTTATTACATGTGTTTGTTCATTTTCTGGTTTTTTGTTCTTCTTTTATGGTTTTCTGAAATGGAGGTTTTGTAGTTTCTTTCTATTCTTCATTTTGATTCTTTGTGGTTGTGCCCTCTGGATCTCAAGTACGAATTTGGGGTGTTTTTATTACATGGGTTTGTTCATTTTCTGATTTTTTGTTCTTTTTTTATGGTTTTCTGAAATGGAGATTTTGTAATTTCTTTCTATTCTTCATCTTGATTCTTTGTGGTTGTGGAGAAAGATTTACTCTTTGTGTTACTAGAAGCTGTCAGCCTGCCACGTTATGGGATTGGGTTTCCCATTTACAGTACCTCTGTAACTTTGTTTGTTCATCACTTCATTGTGAGTTGAAAATGAAAAGAAATAAAAAACTTAGGAAAAAAAAATTAAAACCGGTCTTATGTATTGTATATTGATGATTATTTACTATCTTAGGTTATAATGTCGCATTATCAAGCGCCCATTGTTGTTATCTTTGGTGGGACATTGTTGCTATTTTTTATAGTTTTTGGTGAGACATTATTGCTATTTTTTTAATGTAACTTAAGTGCAGCCCCCCCAGATTAGAAGTCCTTGATCCGCCCCTGCGTGTAACATCTTATCTTGGATGGAGTTGTTGGACGTGTAACATCTTATCTTGGATGGAGTTGTTGGACGTGTAACATCTTGGGATGGAGTTGTTGGACCTGCAACACTTTCTTTGGAAAAGTCTCGGGTTGCAAACTTTTAAAATTTGTAATGATGTCTTGATTGAGATCCAACTTGTAGAGTGTTTAAAGAAACTTGGACTCTTTGGATTTACGTTCCAATTTGGATTGCTTTGAATTATTTTAAACTTCTTCATGTCTTGAGAATCTCTTAACACGGGCCCACTTTTTCCTTAAAAAGCATCTCAAATATGAAAATAATTTCAAATATGGAATAAAAGTAGGCCCCACTTGAAAATATGCAACTTTTTGAACTCCACACCATGCATGGACGTCCTCCACCTTGGCTGATTTTTTTGCATATGAGAGCGGACCCTACCATGGCCGCCCTACCTTAGAATCCATGCCTAAAGAAGGTGGGTCCTGGTGCATTTGATTCATCAATTCTCTTTCGCGGGCCCCAATTTATAAAATTCCCTATAAAAATAAAAGCAAAGATCATAGAATAATCTAATTATATAAGTAATGAATGATGCAAGATGTGGGCCCAATTCACACTAAATAGATGCATAAAATGCCACCATTTTATTAAATCTTCAATTAAATCAATGGTGCAAAGAAAGTACATCATTTTATTTGTGAATAAAAAGTTATGAGAAATTTACGACTTCCAATGCTAAAGAAAGAGAAATTCATGATTTTATGTGAAAATACAATTCTTGGATGAATTCTGACTCAAATTCAGACTCTGATCCTCACAAACATAGAATTTTGATTTTTTTTTTACTAAAATGGTCTATGATTTGATGATTAAGTCCTTAATTACTATAAAATGTTGATAAAATTATACATTTTTAAGTACTTATCAAACCCATGAACTATGTAAAAATAAATAAGGCCTATGTAAAAATAAATTCGGATAAACAACACGGCACACTAACACTATGTAAAAATAAATAAGGCCTAAAAGGTTTCCATGGTGAACCTCTATCTCATTTCTGCTTTTCTGGGAGAGGATGAAAAGTAATTCTGTGGTGTTCCACTCGTGTACGGTAAACAAGTGCAAGTACCAATTTACCAAACCAGGATGTGGGTGCTGACAGGCTGGGCCAGGCCTTATTTATGCACAGTGCCAGTGGGTTAGTCCCACACTGATCTTGATTATGCTGGATTGGGCTCGCTGCATTTTAGCCTTAGGTTGGACCCAGCCTGTACTTGACTTACAAAGGGTCAGCTCGGGTCAGCCTGCATTTTCCCAGATGAAGTTGGGTTTGGCCTGACTTTTCCTTGAGTTCAATCTGCAGTCTGACTTAATTTTAGGCCAGTAGCTATAAACCTGGGCTTGGAGAATATTTACATGACCCGACTCGACCCAGCGAATGAACATCCTAGATTGAGCTCCAAGGAGGGATGGAGAGAAATCTCATCGACACATCAATGTGTGTCCCCAACCCAATATAGACCAATAGATGAATTTCGTAGATCAATTCAACGGTAAATATCACTTGATGTGTTATATTTGAAAGCAGTCATGTTTACAGTAGAGCTCAACCCAACTGTTGCCATTAAGTAATGCATGCCCCATGATGGAGATCTCTTAGGCAAATGGACCATTCTTCAAAGGAGTATAGAGTTTTCTATCTTTTAGATTAATTTAAGTAAGATGATAACCATGATTAGTGGCGGGCTCAAAATTTTCATTTGATGGGGCGAACCCAAATAGATGGTTGGGTTTTAGGGCTTAACGTAGGATTTTCATCAAGATCTTAGAGGTAGATCCAAAATTTTCATATAGGTTTTAGAGACAGACCGAAGTTTAAAGGGGTTGCGGCCCCAAAACCATAAATATAGGTTCGCCCCGGACCACGATGATGTCATCAATATGAAATACATTATTCATATGAAGCAACCCTTGCCTTGCATGAGGGAGGACTTTGTGCACAAAAAACAATAAGAAATGACCAATTCCCATGTTGGACTTTAGCAATCCTACCTACTTTGTGAGGCCTTTGAACTCAGTCAGAAAGTTTAGGTTTCATTTGACCATCACAACCATTAAATAAATGGTTAGACCGAGATTTCAATGGTTGGAATGTAAATGCAATCAATCCCAACGATGGACTCGGTCACTCACTCTTAACAAAATATTGACATGCAAGCAAAAGGTCGGAATTAAGAAGAAAAAAGGGAAAGAAATCCATAAGCCTTCTATAAAATATTTAACGATGATTGTAAACAAAGAAAATAATGGGACATTGCTGCCCCCTTCATGAAGGATACAGGGTTCTAGCCCATGATAGATTTTCATGACACTCATGTGACTCTTTAGTGGCTGCATAAACATAAGAAGTAGTTTTCTTTTTTGGTATCCCAATTAATTAGAAGCTGGACTTGTAGTCGCACGTGCAAAGTGATGAAAACACGCACATGTAAGGAGACACGACTCACACATACAAGGTGATGGAAACTCGTAAATACAAGGAGACGCAGCTCACGCGTGTGAGGTGATAAGTACTCATACATGCAAGGAAAACACAACTTACACGTGTAAGGTAGTATATTACCTCATGGAAGGGGGAGAGCAGGTTCCAAGCCTGGACCTCACAAATATATGAAGTTGTTTGTGGATTTGTTGTATTCATTTCATGTGGTTCTTTTAGGGGCCCACTTGTTTCATGTAATTGAATTTCTAAAAATCATAAGATTTTGTATTTCTTGAAATAGTTGAAAATGAAGAAATAAATGTGAATATCTAAAATGACAGCCAAACAATCTCCCCCTCAATAGAAAATAAATTACAAATAGATGTAAACTAAATACCCAACCACGACTCCAATGATTTAGATGATAAGAAAGTCAAGGCCGTCTCATCTACATCTATACTTTATATCTTTTAATCTCTTTATTATATCTTTATTGTAGCTTATTTGACCATGAATTCCTACTTATTTCATGCAAATTATCAGGCCATTAAGATCATATTTTCTATTTATTTCTCATTGATATAAGGTGAGTTTTGATAGGTTTCTCATCCACACAACCATCACTTTAGCGTGTCGCATGACATCACTCGCAATAGTTTATATGCATTTCTATTTAATAATGACTTCTCTAATACACTCTCTATAAGCAAGTTTTGCTTTATTTTTTAGTGACTAGTAGCAACAAAGGCTCGTGATTTATATTTATATATATATATATATATTTTTTTTTTTTTGCTTCATGAATCATAACTTCTCCCTAGAGAACAACAAATAAAGTTTTCTTTAGATGTTGCATATATAGTATGTGTAATTATCCTTGCCTAGACATACCCATTTATATCATCCTCACACATCAAGCTTGGGCCATAGCAGATGCAAGGTCATCATTGCTATTGAGTTTTTAAGTGGGTCCGAAGTTTGGGTCCGACTCCAAAGTTAAGTGCAAGATAAACATTAATCTTTAAGTGGGTCCCACCACCTTGACACATGGCACTTTTGAACAGCTAGGCGAGCTTTACATTCATACCTTGCAACCATGTGTTGCATGAATCAATGATAGTTCTCTTAAATTTCTTCAGCCAGCCATTTCCCAAAACCTCGAGGCGACACTTTTTTTTTTCTTTCACCGAGTCGTTCTTTTTGGGATTCGGATTCACGAACGGTCAGTTCTAATATCATCTTAAATTTTCTTCAGTTAGTCATTCATACAAAAACCTAAGGCATTAGTAGAGGCAACGAAAATACTTTTCAATATTCCCCCTCGGGTGAAGCCTACTCCTCAATATTTCCCCTCATGTGGAACCCGGCGAGAGCACTTTTGGGGACGCGCATTTTTTTTCTTTCACCGAGTAATTCTTCCTGAAATTCGAACTTACGACCTGCTTTGAAATCAACATGAATGCTGACCCTAACCAGGACCTAATTGTCAGATAAGCCAAAATTCAATGCCCATGTCACAATTTCTTTGTTGATTTATTTGAGTTTAGGGTCTAGGCAACCCTTTTGTCCAACGTGGTGCACATGCCGGCGCCTTTTGACTATACCTTGGCTTTTAAAGTCACAAAAGTTGATGTAATGTCACTCACCGTAGCTGAAGGTTCTGACCATGTTCGTGCCCAAGGATGGACCAAGGTGATTTTGTTAGGGCCACTATACAATAAGAAAAAAGGTTCCAGGAGGGTTCAAAGTGAGATATACGTACTGGTCACGTAATTTTTTTCTTTTTTATAACTAAGTATCTCCCGTGCAGCCCTATTCAAGGCTGAAAATGAATATTCACACAATCTAACTTGCACAGTTACACCCTTGTCCTGCTTATCTACCTCTATCAGCTAGGACCATAATACTAAAATATAATACATGAAGCATTTAAGTTTAATGTGAATGGAATTAAGGTATGTACATTCAAGTCATCTACTTGGGGTCCAAAGTGGAGCCTAGTCAATTCCACTTCTGCTTCAAAATAAAGGTCCAGAACAGAGCCCACAAGCCAACAAGCCAATCGCGAAATACTTTTCGATGTAGGTGGGTCATTCAGATTCACATCTTACACCCCAAGAGTCTTATAACTGTGGTCCCCAGACAATACTTCAATAATTCAATTCATCATGAACCAAATTCAAAACCCAGCCCATTGCTGATTTTTACACGTCAATATCTTGGCATGAATGGTTGACCATTAATTGGTTCACGAAATTGATGTGAACCACATCTATTTTCATTCACAGGGATCGTATGTTGAGCTCAACGCGGGCCCGTTAATACTCTCAACATGAATAGAGGTCTGTGCCCAAAAAAAAAAAAAAAAGTTAATGGAGGTAGGTTTGGATGTGGCTCAGTTGATCAATGGGGTTATTGGTGGACCAATTAATGGTAGTTGTGGGACATTCTAGCCATTTCAACTGAGCTCTTGCTAAAAAAAAAAAAAAAAACTGAGCTCCTAGTTAGATCAAGCCAAGCTTGAAGGTTTTTTTTTTTTTGTTGGTAAATAGATATTTCATTAAAAAAAAGCACATGAACAACAGGAGGAAAAAAGGCTCGAAGTTGTTTAAGCAATATCAAGTTGAGTTTGAGATTAACTCATTAAAGTATATGTTGGTAGAAGTTCCTTCTCTAATGATATTCATGAGAGATCAGTAAATTGATCACACAGTAAATTAGTGTAACCTGCTCTGATACCAATTGAAAAACCCTTAAAACTTGCCTTAACACAGGCAGATGTCCCAATAAAAACGATCTCAAACGAATATCAATTAATCGTGATTAAACTAGTAATTAACCATAATCCAGATTAAGCAATCAAACCACAAGAGAGAGAAGGACACACGGATTTATACGTGGAAAATCCAACTCGGGAAAAAACAACGGGCCTTACCGTCTAGGCCAACAGACAACCAGGCACTATGTAAAACTTGAAGATTACAAGACACTTACAACCCTTCCCAGTTGCTGACTCAACCTAAGGACTGCTTCAGTTCTTGTTGACTGCTCGTCACGAATCTTCACCGTGCTTGAACTAAGGAGTCTTCAAGAAAAATGATGGAATCAAACCAAGACTTGAATCATCAGCACAACAGCAGAATAGGTAGCCTTGGGGCATAACAATGGATCTCTCAAACTCTTACCCCAGTGGATTTCTTCTAATTCAGAGTTGTGTAGAGAGGAGAGATTAATAACCCTTATATAAAGAGTATTTCGTGTAGCAAGGGCTTTTTCAAACATGTAACTTCCTTTAAAGAAATTTGTAAGAGAAGTTTGTCCAAATTTAGAATTCCTATGTTCGCTCGAGCGAACATGGGGTTCGCTCGAGCGGACTGCTCTCTGGAAACAGACGTTCGGCGCATTGCTTCATGGGTCGAGCGAAGGTATAGGTGCGGTCGAGCGAACTTCTCTCTGTGAGGGGTCCGCTCGAGCGATCATCGAGCGAACCACTTTCTGTCTTTAAATTCTTCATTCCAGAACCTAGATGGGTCGAGTGCATGCATTGATGGGTCAAGCAAACTAGATTCTGGTTGGTCCGCTCGAGCGAAGTAAGGTTCGCTCGAGCGACCATTGTAAATCTTCAGAATCCGGACTCTTTGGAAATCTTTCTATTTTAAGCTCTTGCAGTCCTTCCCTAAACTCAATACAAGATTAAAGAAACCTGGTTTTGTCCAATAACCTATGAATTAGCCAACTAAAATCCTTACAGTATATTCAGGCTTGATTGGGCTTCCCATTTTGAACATGAACTTGTGGCTTAGCTCGGCACATCCCTTAGTCTAGTGCATCCCTATTTGACTCACCACGTGACTCAATGTAAGAACCAAGTTAACCCAGTTAATTGAACTTTGAGAAAAAAGAAACAACTCTCAACTCTTCGCAATAGTGTGCCCCTGTGAATGAAAATTGTGCCTAGAGAGCCAATCCTCTAGCGCCCTTAGGCGTCCCTTACCCATGTCCAAAATGCCACTCCCTTAAATGTGACGCATCATGCGAGGCACACCACCAGAACTAATGACTAGCTTCTTCTAAATCCATAAGAGATTGACTCTTGGGTATGTCACTCTTCTTAATTTGTCCGAGCTTCTTCCCACTTGATAGTAATTCAAATCTTAGGAGAATTGATGCCCCATATGCATCTTGCACCTCATGAAAAGAAATAAAATATACAGAGAAGCTGGTAAAGAATCAGATGACAGCTGCTAGGGTCCCTGTGGAATGTCTTCTTTAGGTCCTTCTTTTCCAATAACAATTGATTGATGTCTATGTCGTCGTCGTCGTCATCAGATATAGCTTGATTGTTTTAATATTGGGTCAGCTTATAAATGAGTTATCCTAAAACATAATCAGATAAATCTAAGACTACACACAGTCATGGACAGATGGTTCATCTATAACCAAGAAAAAAATCTTAGACCACACAACCTACCGGAAAATTGCATATAAAAATGTAATGACTCTTTCTCATTAAGTAGATGTGGGTAACCATGGGAATTAAAGTTTTAATTTTTCAAATGTACTCATTCTTAAAACTAAGAAAAAATCTCAAAAAAGTATAAATTTTTTTATTCATTTTCAAAAAAGTGCATAAAGATCTGGATATTTCAGAAAAGTTAAAAAGTTATCCACAATTCTTTCAATCAAGTCCTCTCCCTATTTTTTTAGAAAAAATTGACAAAAATACCCTTCCCTTATGAGGTTTTTATCTCTTCTTAACCTTTTTCCTCTCTAAAGCTAGCCATTTTAATTTTGACGATCATAACCATTTAATGAATACAGGTTTTTAGTAATTGGGTATCCCCTATTTTAAACGTCCATGCATAAAGGTTGTTTAAGTGGGTCTCACTAGGTCTTTGGGTTGGGCTTGATCATTTCTCTTAAATAATTAATTAAAGGGAGAATTTTGAAAAATGTCATAAGGGTGTTTTTGTCATTTATCAAAACTTTTTTACAAAGAGAACTTATTGGAAAAATCTGTGGAAAACTTTCATATTCCTTTGAAATATGCAAATATTCATGCACTTTTTTTAAAATGGGCCAAAAGTTATATAGCTTCTTAAAGATTTCCTTAACAATAATACTATTGAAATGCCTAAAATGCCCCTGCTCCCTTGCATTCCATATTCGGATCAGTATAAGGGCTAAAGCTAAATGCTCATATATGGATCTGAATATGGAATATGGCCCAGTTTAGAATTGGAATATAAAGCTTTTGTTATCAGTGTTTCTTTGTTGAGAATTGGTTTTCTTTTTCTTGAAAGGGAAAACCCAATTTAAATTTTTAAGCATTCGATATGTCACCATAAGCAAAATACTTAAATACAATAACTAATTCATACTTTTTTTCGGTCTTCTTCTTCTTCTTCTTTTTTGGGTACCCTCGATCACATTTTTCTTCACTCATCTCATACAATCTCTAAAGTTCCATGTATTTATTCCCCAAAATGGGTATGTCTATACAGTGATATTGTTTAGAGTTTTCAGCGTCAAATTACAAAAAATCTCTTCACATTAGTTATTAAAACTCACCTTACCTGAATTTCTCTGCCCTTTCTTTCCTGCAATAGAAAAAGAAAAGATCAAGAGAAAACTATTGGTGAGTAGAGGAGGATTGTCAAAAATATCACCCGCGTGCATAGCATAAGAGTTTCTCAAAGATCTAAAATGCTTTTTTCCCTTTATTAAATTTTCAGAGAAAAATGGAAACAAAATAAGAAATTTTCTTTAGAAGGGGAAGGATGAGATCTTATACAATAAGAATGAGTATGGGAATGTTTTGCCCCAGATTTTATATTTGAATTTGAAATCAAGGGCATATTTGAATCCGAATATATATAGCTGAAATATGGAATATAGGGAGGCATGAGCATTTTGAACAATTGATCATTTACATGGCTCTATGAAGCCCTCTAGCATAATAATATATTAAAAGAGGTATTTTGTCTCTCTCTCACACACACATGATATTTGAATAATTTTGTTGGCAAATCTCTTGAAATCTAAATAAGGCTTAGTTATTTTATAAATTATTGACAACTATCAATATTGATATGAGTCATATACTTTAATTTTTTTATTATAAAAAAAAAAACACACACACACATTTACGTTTATTTTAACCATGAACAATTATGCTAGCATATATTATCACTAAGCTGAATATTGCTCCAACTAAAGTTAGCCTATGATAGATTTTTTTAAAGTACATAGGTGTCCGGCCTTTTTGAGAACCAAATATTATTTAGGACATGTGAAGTTCCAGCCTCTCCAACGGATCGGATAAGTCAGACTTTTGTCTGAACAAGTATCCTTAGAGAGAGAGTACGAGTTCAAAACTACAACCTCCAATTCTGATCCTAGCCAATCACATTATCTTTAGCGTTGCCTAAGATAATATTGTAAGTGTATAAAATATATTACACGATCAATCTCACATTAGTGCCACATTTGGGCCAACATCAATGAGTCCAAATCACTGGAACCTTTGTTATTTTAGATAAAAGTTTATGGAGAAAAGCACAAAAAAGAGTGATGTGGCATGTTCTGCTTCTAATCCAGCCTTGGGTGATTCCAACTCAATATAAAATAGATGGGCAGAGAAGGTGAGCGGCTTGGGTTCTCTTGAAGATTGGTGTAAAGGGACATGATTACTATAGAAAGCAATGTGACCTCCTGATAAGATAGGACACCTTTACACGTGTGGTTCCTCGTTTGTTTATGGAAGAGGCTGACAGTCAGATAAACTGCAGTGAGATTGGACAGTTAGTTGCTCTATGGATTATGATGAGTTGACGATGATGCTACCCATCCATGTTTCAACTACCATGGACCTTCTGCCAAAAAACAATAGAAAAACTACCATGCACCATTGTTTACCAACCATCCCAACAGCTAAAGCAACAACGTTGTTCTTGGACTTCGTCCACGTTGTTGCTGCATTGCCAAACTAAATCAGTAAGGAAGATTTGTAACATCCAATATGATTTGGAATATAAATTAAATATATGGATTTAAATTTATGCATTAAATAAGATATAATCTCAAATAATAAAAACGTACATTGCGCCATGATTTTGATAATGATCGGAACTCTTTTCTCAAATAGGGTTTTCTCCTATCTCCCTTATCACCCACTCCAATATGCCTGAAGTTGATGGTTACTTTTCAATCTTATAGGTTAAGAGAGAGGACAGGTAAACCATATATATAGATAAGCCCTAGAGAGATTTCTTCCCATCAAAGAAATCTAGTAAAAGTAAGTTTTCTTAATTCCCTCAAATTAGCCAACAAGAGTCAAATATGACTTGAGCTTACTAAAATGAGCCAGACTACTTGGCCTGAATTTGGGGACCGGATGGTGGGGGACCGGGCCACCACCCGGTCCCCAAATTTGGGCCAAACAGACTTTTTGTACTAAAATTGAATCCAAGATAAACTTAGTAAAACAAAAAACGAAAAGGGAAAAGTAACTTAAATTAGTGGGCTCAAACTGTGGGTCCCAATAGTGTTGCACATGTGGTCATGAGGACCACTCACATCTAACAAGATTTGGTGCTGCTAATAAATAAGACCACTTAAAAATAATAAAATTAATGGCATATTTGTGTAACACTTTTTTTCAGAAAAGTAAACGATTTTTCGTGGAAAATTCATTTTTTTGGCATTTGGTGCGGAACAATTCCGCGGAAATGCTTTCATGCCTCATCAGCATTTTCCTTGATAATTGTGGAAATGGATTTCTCATAGGGGGTATGAGAAATGAATTTTCTCGGAAAACTTCTCCCTCTTTTCCTCACTCTTGTCCATTTCAACCCAAAAACCTTATAAATCTTTTATTTTTTATTTCTTTATATAAATTATTATTTAAAGTTAAATAAATAATATACATGTTATGTTATTTTTCTTCAAAAAATTATATCACCAAATAAGAAATTTTGATTTTCTATAAGGAATCCACAGCCACACCAAACAACATTTGCATCAATTCAATGAGGAAACTCTTTTTGCGCCAAACATGAATTTCTAAATTCTATGAAAATCATTTTCCAAGATTTTCATTTTTATGGAATTTGCTGACATGGCAATTTCCTCCTTTCGCGGAAAGGGTGTGTACACAAATGTACCCTAAATGTCTCATCTTTTATTGGACCTCTCAAAATTGTTGGCATGTGGGTCATGTGGCCCACAAAAGATGGATATATACAAAAAAAGCCTTCTAGGCTCGTTGGTTTCAATCTAGCAAAAGTATCCTCAACTCCCCCAAGAAATCTCTCAAAACATTACACCAAAAGTGAGGATGCATTTCCCTTGAAACCCCTCATTCAACTGTTACAACGATATAGATTTAAGACCCTTTCTGCCTTGGGTTAGATATGCAGAAAATACAACGAAAGCTATGAAAAGGATTTTCGGTAATCACCAGCCTCTCGTCATTGTCTCCATTTTTGTTGCTTTTAAACTTCAGAATCACCACTCCAATAAAATCTAGACTCACGTCAAATTGATATTCTATTCACATGTTTTTTTATTGGTATGTATATTTCCATTACAATATATAGGAATTGAATACATATGTGATTAAGAAATAAAGATTATAGGTGACTTATCAAAAATGAACATCAAATAATATTTTTTTTTATAAAAATAGAATCGAAAGAAGATGTTAGCTAGTTGACACTCATTTTTTGAAAATTCACTTTTGATATGTGTTTTCAACCACCTTTATGTATTTTAATGCAAACACACATGACCCAAATGTGATCATGAATCTGAACATAAGTTCTACTTAAATCATAGTGAGAATTTGCAACAAGAAATAGATATTCATGTTGAATTGTTTAGTAAGTAGGCTGCACTGAATACCACCACTCAATTTCTTGTGATTCTTAAAACTTGAGGATATGGTCCTGGACCAAGTTCTCCTGTGGATGTTCTTTACTTTTCACATGGCCCCACACCTGATGTGCTGTGTTTTTCATTGGGCCCCACACCACTCCACCAACCATTGGTGATTATAGAGCAGCAAATTTAAGGATGTTGATTGTAACGTTGACCAACAGTCGAAGAAAGGAGGAAAATTTGGTACCGGTAGCCACGTGATGCATCCCACGTGAAATACCATGCAACCGAGTATAAAGCTCAAGCAGTCAAGCTTATCCACTTCCACAGTAAAACAAGAGGAAGATGATATATTTACCAAACACAAAAAACAAAAAACCTCAAGTGGAAGATGATGGGACATTGGAGTCCTAAAAAGTGGCCCATCCAACGTAGGAAGCAAGAAATGAGTGCCAATGCAAATTGGTAATTGAATAAGTGAAGATTCCACATGCAATAATATAATTTGAGGATTCCTCACAACAGTGGAAACAAAGATTCCTCATTTAGGACTTATATATACATACTTGAAGACTTTATATTAATATTAGTGTGTATAGCTGGGAAAAATTAATATTTATCCATGAATCAACAAAAAAAAAAAAAGGGGGATCTCCAAATTCTAACGGGAGATGTCGAACTTGAAAATTCTTAAAAATGAGGATTTCCACCGGCCCAACCCAAATCCTTGTGCATTTATAATTGCCAAATGTGGTTATCTACGAATTTGTGGAAAACTGGTGAGGAATTTTAGATAGTTTGATTACCAAACATGACCTAAATATAATGAGTAAAACTGATGATCCAAATATTTGAAGTCTTAGACCATAGAGCTTGAATCATGCATATTGCCGTCTTGAGAACCCAACTTTGTATGCCCATCAGGATTCAGATTTGTATACATCATGGTTTCACCTTGGACCCAAGCCCATTTACATCCGTTGTCTGAATGGGTTGAGTCATGAGGCTATTAAATATGTCGGATGGCAAGTCAGTCTGACCCATCTTAATTAACCTGTCTGGCAGTAACCTTCTTTATTCGAGATCCTTTAAATTACTTGTACGAGCAAAATTATTTGGACCGATCATTGTTTTTGGTAGACTGCTAAGAAAATTAATGCATGACATTGAAAAAAAAAAACATTCACAGTTAATAACTTTAAACTAGGTTTAGAAACAAAGTAAGGGAAGGAGGTTGTTCGGTGGATTAATAGATTACTAACATTAATGTGTCTTATCCTGCAGATTAAAATTTTCTGACCCGCGACTCACTCATGCGGTGCGTGGGTCAGCCCAAATCAAACGAGACGGGTAGTATGTAGGTCGACCCATGTCCATTTAAGTCTTATTTTGCCACCCCAGCATGCCTAGTCATGCATGTGTAGGATCCAGGTCATATTTCAAGAGACTGGGGGCTTATCATGAAAGACGCCACTGGGACCCTGTTTGACAGACATAATCCTTGAACTGTTAGAATAAAGTAAAATGCCAAGCAAATGAATAATTTTGTCTGGTAATGTAAATGATCATCCAAAAAGTATCTTATGTCTCCTTACTAAAAGAGCTTATGAGCTTTCTCATGGATCTCAAAGTCAACAAAACTTGTCACATTATGTTATATATGTAAAGAGCTTTATATTATTGTTAATTATCAGTTTCTTGATTTGAGAAGGTCTCTCATTGGAAACTAGATACACCAAGAGTGAGAAAGGGAGAGAAGCACCTTACATGAGATGCAAGTGCCCTCTTAAATAAATGAAATGTGAAAAATACTATGTTAATAGGGGCTGGATAAAGTTCCATTTGCTCATTCCAATCATTCTTTGGATGAGAACCATAGCCATTTCAGAGATTAATTTTGAAGTACCCTCGCGATTAATTCAACCCTCTCACATTCACTAAATTAACCTCATGAATTAAAACTCACCTAATCTTACATTAATCTGAATTACACTCATTATTGAATGGAGCTTAAAAATAGAAAAACTTAATAAATCGTTAAAATTTAAGGCCCTTAAACTTATGGTTGAGATAATTATTAACCAAACTCATATCCTCAATGAGACTTTTCCGCATGGTTGAAAACAGGGTATGAAAACAAAATGCGGTCACATAAAAATTCAAGTATCCAAAGGGATTGTTGTGCAATAATGTAAATCGGGATTTTAGGGAAAAGTCGTCCCTCATTCCATCCCTATCATCTCCACATTGAAAAGGATTTCTATGGAATTGAAGAAAATTAATTTAAAAGTACTTCATCTTTTCCTGGGATAAAAGTTGTATGGCTCACATGCCATGTGTCCCACATCAGATTAAATATGGTAGAGGCTAAGAGAGATTAGGATTTCTACTAAAATAATACTTCATTTGTTGAGAAAAGATAGGGTCCCTAGTTAGACTCCAAATGGTTAGGGGACATTTGTTTCTTGGAGGAACAACTTCATTGAATGTAAGAAGGACCGTCTATTTAAGATAGATGAGAGCTTTTGGGTGTCCATTTATTGACTGATAGATGCAGGAGATATGCGGGAACATCTAACTATGAACGCAAATAGAAGATTAACATCTGAAACTAGGGATGGCAATTATTAACTTTAAATTCGACTTTACCCAAACCCCATTTATTGACTGATAGATGTAGGAGATATGCGGGAACATCTAACTATGAACGCAAATAGATGATTAACATCTGAAACTAGGGATGGCAATTATTAACTTTAAATTCGACTTTACCCAAACCAAATGGGGCGGATTCGGTATCATATACAGTGACCCGTTACAGGACGGATTGGGTTTGGATGGGAAAAACTTAATTAAGACGGGGGCAGATTTGGGTTTACCCAACCCGCACCCCATCTGAAACCTTCCAAACCTTCAAAAATAAAGTTTCATTATCAAGAATTCATGTACCCAATGTAGCTAAATGAAGATGATAAAATAAAAGGTTCTCCGGTATTTTTTCTGAAAAAGTGAAATCACAATCCACAGACATGAAAACAAACCAGCCCCAGAATGAGTGAAATAAAAGGAATCGAATGAGTAAAATAAAAGGAATCGTTGGCATGAGGGGAAATAACGTAACAGTGAAATCTATCGGTCAACGTGGAAGCATGTGACTCGCCAACTCTCATTCTGGGGTCGCCCATGTTTTTCGTTCTCTCTTTCTATTTCTTTACCTGGGAAGAAGAAGCTCTCTCTATAATCTACATGCATATACATAATAGTGACGAAAGGGGAAAGGGATGTGTACTTAACAGCAACTAACTTACCACCCCATCCCACATTTCCGAACCGCCAGTCAAAGTCGATCCATTTACACATGATCAAACCCATAACCCATATATTGATTTATATATATATATATATATATATATATATATATATATAACAGCTAGCTCACAGATGCGTTCTACGTGGTCTTTGGGGCTCATCTCTTTCTATCCATCTCTTAATTTGTTTCTCTCTTCTATTCCTGCCTTGACATTAGAATGAGGAAGCCTTGCTGTGAAAAGGTAGACACCAACAAAGGAGCTTGGTCCAAGCAGGAAGATCAGAAGCTCATTGATTACATCAAAGCCAATGGCGAAGGGTGCTGGAGATCTCTCCCTCAAGCTGCAGGTTTGTTGAATGAAAAGATATATGGTCTTGGACACACTCTGTCATCTATGGTATATCAATTAATTTGTGACGGTCTCAAGGATTGCTTGCTCTCTCTCTCTCTCTCTCTCTCTCTCTCTCTCTCTCTCTCTCTCTCTCTCTCTCTCTCTCTCTCTCTCTCTCTCTCTCTCTCTTTTCCTTCTAAAAGAAATAATTAAAAAAAAAAAACTTTGATATAGAAAAAATTGTGACGGTTGTTTTATCATTGCTTGTTGAATATTTTAGGTGTGAGTAAAATTCCAAGTTATAAAATGAAGATGTTAAGAATAGAGTTGCAATGCAAATTTTTTTTTCTTATTTTGTTTTAGACCCAATCTATAAAAGAGATGGTATGAGAAATGGCTGAAACCTTCACATATTGGTTTTGGCCATGTTTAGAAAACATGGAAATTAACTAATATCCCTCTGTGTGTGTCATGTGTGTGATTTAAAACATGATTTGTTGCACATTGTATATAGGTCAAATCCGAAGCTTTTATGTAATGGCCAATGTATCCGTTTTTGGGCTGACTTTGACTATGATGAATTCAATACTCATCAATAGAAGATAAACTCTAATGACAAAGTTTTATTATCTTTTTTCTGTGATTAGGGTTGCTTCGATGCGGTAAAAGCTGCAGACTGAGATGGATTAACTATCTGCGGCCAGACCTCAAGAGAGGCAACTTTTCTGAGGCTGAAGAGGACCTCATCATCAAGCTCCATGCTCTTCTAGGCAACAGGTACAGTACTGAGTACCCCAACTGAAATACACACAAGTAAGCATGAGTGGACGCATTAGAGTTCGAAGCCTCTGCGATTTCACCTTTTTTTTTTTTTACAATCCCCCTGATTCCACTTAATCAGCATTCTCCTATGAGAATGAAAAGATTGATGGCCATACTCCTTTGCATTTGCTTTTTCTCACCTTCAACCTTTCTCCAACCCCTTCCATTTTTCTTACCTCAATGCTATGAAAATGTCTTAACAACCTCTCAAGGGTATTCAAATGGCTCTAATTAGAAGGAAATCATGTTCCTATATATAATGATTTTGGCAATAACAGTGCTTTCATATTTGGTGTTTTGATTGCAGATGGTCCTTGATTGCCGGACGGTTGCCAGGACGCACAGACAATGAGGTTAAGAATTACTGGAATTCCCATTTGAGGAGAAAGTTGATAAACATGGGAATTGATCCTAACAATCACAGATTGAATCACACACTTCCCCCTCGTCAGCATCAACATGGCACAAATAGTACCACTTCATCAGGGTCCAAGAGCCAAGTATGTGAGCCCTATGATCAACAAATGAAATCCCAAGGGGACAATGACCAAGTCTCCGATGCTGCGAGCTGCCTCAACGATGAATCATGCAGCTTGCCCGACTTGAACCTTGACATAACCATAACCATAACCACATCTTCTCCTCTCATCACCGCACCAGAGATGAAACAACATGAATCCAAAGCTACTCCTACCCTTCTTCTCTTCCAATGATCGGGAAGACATTTTCATGCATCACATCTAAGCATGTTGAAAGATGACTACTTGTATTTCTTTTGAATAGAGGGACCAAGTATCTGAGAAGGCTTGATGTGGTTCATGTGGATAATGCATGAGTATAAGGTGATAGAGTCAGGAGATATTGCCATTTACAAAAGGATATTGGTAGTTGGTTGGTGCTAGTCATTCACGGAAATGCTTGAAGAGGATGACTGGTAGCTTGAATATGGACCAATTTTGTAGCAAAAGTCCGAGTTATTGGCTATGGTTAGCTGGGTCCATGGTGGAGTGGTGGTTGAAATATCAAGCAGGTCCACTCATTTGTGTCTATTGAGACTCTACGTACCAATTTATTTCTTCGGACACACCTTCCTTGGATGAGTGGACCACAACCTCATGAATTCTTTGTCTGGGGCGTTTGTCCTACTTAATTAATGGTCCAGTTATGGAAGATGTGTCCCATGTATAACATTATTACTGTAATGGAGCCAACATGCTCTACATTTATCTAGCTAGAATGGAGATCCAGCATCAAGAGATTAGCAATGTTATACATGTCGTCGTACAAACTTTCATTTTTTTTATTCTAATGCTTGATGGAATAGCTCCATTTGATTTTATTTTTTGGAACTTGTCATTTGCCTCTATTTTGTACCAAGCATTTAACATGTCTTGAAGATAGCTGGAGAATGCACAATAAGAAGTTGGAATATTTGCTCCTTTGTTAATCGCATATATAACACTCAAAATGGAAATAATATGATATTGATTGGTTTGTGCAATAAGAGGATTTTGTACTCCGGTGACTTTTATTTCTACGGGTGAGAGAAGTCTTGCATTTCTACCCATCTCATAGGAAATATAAATCTTTTTATTGAGTAGAATCCGTCCTTTTTTTTTTTTTTTTTTTTTTTTTTGTCCTATTTGCAAGAAAAACGTGTTGCGCCAAGCAATGAAATAACAAGCTGAATAACAACCGATCCTTATATCTTGCTTGGAAGTGAGGTTATTGACCATGAATGAAGCTTCGACACATCCTCCCAGATTGACCAAGTCTGTGGCACTTGATGCTGGATGCACGACAACTATAGTTCATCAAAATTCAAAGGTCATAGCCTCAAGCTACAAGATTAAATATATATATATATATATTTGTACGGATCTGGACCCCACACTGCGGTGAGGGTAGGAGATCTCGGGTGATGAGGTGATGGAACCCTTGCGTGAGGGAAGGAGATTCAAAGAACTTAGAAGGTTATAAGTCAAGGACAACATATAATACTAGTGTACCTGCCCAAATGAACCCTTTCGAGTTTTAATTCATACAAAAAGACTCTATAAAGCTTAATTGAAGTAAAAGCATAGAAACAAATCCTAAAGGACCGGTTCATAAAAAAATTTTGGTAAATAGATTCAAAAAGTTAATTGATCCTAGAGGAATCTCTAGAAGATGGATCGTCATAAGGTGCGCCTAATTAATAGCACTGTGAAAGCTCCCTAGATGAAGTAGATCTTTGATTCGAGCTTCCCGGCCTTCCTAAAATTAAAGGCACTTTGAAAACAATTAGAAGTCTTGATTGTGAAAATTGGAAGAGCCAAAGGCCAGTTTGAAACCTAGAAGCTACAGCTGTTAGAGATAAGGGATTAGGTTTAGGTTGTTAGAGATTTTAGGGATATATTAAGACTTTGGATTTCAAATCATTATCTTACAACTTCATCGTTTCACAATAATAACTGACAAATTTTTTATTTCAATAAAAAAAATCCAAGCATCCTCTCTCATCAATCCAATATCCGAGCTTATAAAGATATCACGATAGATATGATCCAGTGGGCCACATACACCAACAAACTCGAAAAAGAAGAAGAAGAGTGGCCTTATGATGGTGATGGAACCACGAATAGACGGTGATCACCAATAAAACATGAAAATAGTTTCTATTAAAAAGTTAACCATATATTCTTTTAGATATCAAATTGCGCAGTACGTTCCTGCAGCTTCGCTTTTCTTTGCATCATCTTCTGCATATAAAATTTTGTAAGATTCTTTATTTCACAGCAACAAATGTTATGCATCCTAACCAAAACATTTTGCCTTACCATAACCATGTGGACCTTATCTATGTCTAAACTTTTTTTAATGTTTGTGCAAAGAGAGGATTTTATGATAGAGATAGAGATTGTTCGGGTAGAAAAAGGAAAAAATGAATTGATTTTTTTGCAAAGGATTCAACCACTAGGGAACAGAAAAGTGAGATTCTACTCTAGAATTGAAACAAATATCCATTGAGCATGAAATCATCTTGTTATACAAAAGTGCCCGAAGTCCAAGAGAACTCTACTCAAGTCATCAAAAGGAGTCATGATGCAATTCAGGCTGGGTTTTTTTGGGTTTCGGTTCAGGCTTGGTGTTGCCAATCCAGTTTCCTAAAGGCGCAGTTAAGCCCACATATAATTCAGGCCACGATTAGACTACGTCAACACTAAGCCCAGCCCGTCCAAGTGATAGCCTTACTCTTCGGCAACCAATAATCCTTAATTATCTGCATTCACATGAGGGATAGCACAGAAAGAGTACTGCTTTTTCATCACCAACAAGAGGGCATAGCCATTCCCTTAGTCCATCTAGATTCACCTTCTTCTTGTATTTGATCAATTCTTAGCCTATGCATCTGGTATTGACAAAGCCCAAGGCAGGCCTGAATTTCATGTGCATAAAGCCCAAGCCCAAACACTGAAAAAGGTATGAATGCATATGTAGGAACTTACACCCCATTAATCAGCTACCACTTATCCCATAACCAATTGGTGATGAGAAACGGCACAACAATGGTTTTATGGTAAGGGTGAGGGTTTGACCACAATTATGACCGCTCAAGAGCGATAGTGGACGTTGACATCAATAATCCCTTCCTCAACGGTACATCCGCCGTGAGTCCTATTGTGCAACTCGCAAAACGCATGTCCCGTGACTCGAACACCCGACCTACTGGGCTCTGATACCAGTTTGTTGTGATCTATGGCCTAGGAGAAGAGATCAATCACACACAGGAGAAAACACTGAGATTTATGTGGTTCAGCTTTTGGCCTACGTCCACGGGGAAGACGAGAGAGTTTACTATGCAATCAAAATAAAAGTGTTCATTCTAGAGACTCTAGGTCTCTATTTATAATATCAGTCCCAAACCCTATTACACTCAAACCCTACTTCTAATCACAGTATAACTTGGGCAATTGATCAGGAGACCCGGTTAACCAATACTTATTAACTTTTATCGAGCCATCCTAATTAACAGCATCTATCTATATTACTAAGGTAATGTAGTCTCCCTTACATGAAGACACCTGCTATTAAAAAGGGAATGTATTCTTCCTTCATGAAGACACTTGTCATGTTATGCTCTCTCTCCACTCTCCACCCTCTAAACTAACTTCCGCATAACTTCCTAAAAAAAAACAACGAGAATGATGAGATCAAACTTTCTAGGCTAAAAGCATTCCAAGTGCAGTTGTTATATAATTGGATTGTTTTAATTGCGTGGAAATATAATTATTTTTCTTAACAGTTGCTATATACATACTTTCATTTTCTCTGATTAGACACTGGATGGTGGGCCAAACAGGACCCACCTCACACGGGTCCAGCACCTAATGGGTCGCTCGTGGGTCCTCCTTCGGATCTACGGATCAAATGGGTCATCGGACGACCCACCTAAGTTGAAGAGCTGTAAAACTGAACGACCCAAACAAGGACTGAAACTTTAAAAAAAAAATCCCAAACAATGATTGAAACTTGAAAATGAAAAAAATATGGGTAGATGTTTACTTTTGAGGAATAATGTTGTGCATTAAAGTATTTGGAAGTCTCATGTCTTAGATCCGATTTACTATGACAAATATGCAATAAATTGAAAATAAAAAATTAATTTCACTTTCTAATTTTCTAAACTTAATTTACAAGGAAAATCTTAGCAAACAAACAAAGTAAAATTTTGCACGAAAAAATCATGGCAGCCATTGCTCCACTAGCCAACCTGTCCACTATCAAGTAGGATGGGTCAATCATTTCAAACACCAAACCTGATGATATTTATGGCTACACATCATCTATTTTCGATGTTGGTCCGAATCATCTTTGGATTCATCATAATGGCACCCCTCACCCGATTACTCAACCTATTGATCATTGGGTAAACACCAGATCCGATAATAATTTACGATTAATCTACAGACACCTGTCACTTAGGGAATGTATTCTCCCTTCCTGAAGACACATGTCATGTTATGCTCTCTCTCCACTCTCCACTCTCTTCTCAACTAACTTCCACATAACTTCCTAAAAAAAAAAGACCCACTATGTAATTGATCTGATATTGGAAATACAGATAACATTGAAAAAAAAAGGAGTTGTTAGAAGAGAAAGAGAATAAGAAATAGAGGAGCAGCAGAAAGGAAGAAGAAAAGGGCGGTGACTCTGATATTTGAAAATACAAAACAACGAACGAAAGGCACTTCAGCAACACAGTCACTCTTAGTGGTCAGCCTGCAACTCCATCTTCGTTGTAGCAACAACACCTCTACCATCCGTTTTCATCTTAGAGCAAGTAAAAGATAAACCCTTTCCCCTCTATCTCTTCATGAGATTGAAAGATCTCTTCATGAGCAAAACAACAAGAATGATTAGATCAAATTTTCTGAGCTAAAAGCATTCCAAGTGCAGTGCAGTTGCTATATAATTGAGTTGTTTTAATTGCGTGGAAATATAATTATTTTTCCTGACAGTTGCTATATATATATATATACTCTCCCTCTCCCTGATCAGACGCTGGATGTTTGACTCACCTCGCACGTATACACCACCTTATGGGTCGCCCATGGGTCCTCCTCCGGATCCAGTAATCAGATGGGTCATCGGGTGGCACACCTGGGCCCTAGTATCAATACAAGAAAATCAAGCTCTCACATAATCCTCCCAACCAAACACCCTCAATACAGAATCAACACCGAGAGGTCGATTTGCGATCGTGACCCAGTGAGACCCACTACCCTATGCAAGCGAAACAACAACTGTGCATTTAGTGGTTCTGTGGTTCGTGCCTAGCACGGGGTGTTGCTAGTATTATCTATCTAATTGGAATTCCTACACAAATATGGGTACCCGTACCAAGGCCACACCCAAAGCCCAATCCATATTTCACTTGAGCCCCAGAGTCTAGGCTTGACATGAGCCTGTGACAGGCCTAGCCAAATTATTTTTTTCATGTTGGTCAAGACATGGTACTATTGCCATCCAAGGGCCAATGTAACTGAAGCAACCATGGGACAAAGTTGGCCACTTGGGATCATCATTTTTCACCATCATCACCATCATCCTTCCTGCAAAGAAATTCTGTGGGCTTGCTTGTGTATGCTGTGGAAGTGAAGATTTTTTCCGCTGCATGCAGTTTGGATTGTTTCTAGAAACCAAAAAAAAAAAAAAAAAAAGTTAAGGAATGCATGGAGTTCTTTTCGAGAAAGAGCTGATTTGACAGTTTCAAATCCATGATCTATTGACATGCCCACACAAACCCTAAAAAAACACACCACCAAATCCCACAAATTTATTACAAAAACTTCGGTGCAGATTATTTAACACTACAAGGACCTCCTATCTGATGGATTTACTTGACTAACTCCTTGTAATAATGTTTTGACGGCCGTAGATAAAACAAAGGCTTATTGCTCATTTGGTCTACAGAGTGGGTTGAAACGGCTAGGTCAGGTTTAGCACAGTGGGTAATATGTTTGGGCTACCCGATCGAATCCGTTCTATCTATTAATCGGGTTAAAAATATTAATCCAATTCCAATCCAAACTAAAATAGTTAACCCCAACAAGAAGTAGGGCTTTTTGAGTTTTTTTTTTTTTTTTTGCTGTAAAGGGTAAATTGTATTAAAAAAGAAAGGGGGAAGAAGAAAGAAGAATACAAAAAATACAAGGGCCAAAGGAGATGACCCCCACAGGAACAAAAACAGAAGAAAAAGGATGATGGCAAGAAGACCAAATCACCACAGGAAAAGAGCCAGAGCACCAGAGTCCAACATATTAAACATTGGAGGCAATTCTCGTGAGAGCAAAAAGGGCGCTGAGTCGGTTGCTAACAAAATGGAAGGGCATCTGCTTCAGGGAGAAGGAGATAGCTTCTAGTAATTGAGCTTGGATGGAGAGACGAGAGGGCCTGCGGTTTTCAAAAATAGCTTCATTGCGCGCCTTTCACAAATGGTAGAGAACTGTGATGAAGATAGCTGCCATGTACTTGAATCCCTTGGCGTCATTATCTTTGGAGAGGGACATCCAAATTGAAGAGGCGGAGAGGCTGATAGGAAGAGGAGCCCCTGCAGCATGAAGGAGCCAGGACTATATGGCTATTGCATTATCACAAGATAAGAAAAGATGGCCCACTGAATCTTCTGCAGCACAGCAGAAGATGCATCTGGAGGCAAGGGAATAGCCAAACCGCTTCAGCCAATTTTCAGTGGGGATTTTGTTGTGCATCAAGCGCCAGCCGAAGCATTTTACTCTGTGGGGGGAGATGTTATTCCATATCATCTTGGGCCATGGGAGAGACTGAGCTCTGTGCCTGATTTTCTGCCACGCAGAGCTCAGGGAGAGCTTACCATCTGGGGAGTCTCTCCAGCTGAGGGAATCTCTAATGCCAAAGTTTGGAGAAAGATCCTTGAGGAGATGAAGAAGGTGATGTTGAGCAGTTGTAGGCAGGAAATCAGGAGTGACCCAGGAACCAGCTTGGAAGAGGGAAGAGAGTCGTTGGTCCCTTGGAAAGTGAAGCCCAGGGAAGCAAGAAGAGATGGGATCAGCTGCAGGCCAGGAATCATGCCAAGCGTTAATGCTCTGACCATTGTCAAATATCCAGGAGCTACCTTGGTGAATGAATGTAGCTAATCAACAGATTTTCTTCCAGATGCAAGAGTCATAGATGGTGTTCTCTAAGCTCCATATGGGACGGAATTTAAAGTATCGGTTCTTAAACCAAATGGCACAGAGAGAGTTGGAAGTGGAGGCTTGCCAACCAAGCTTGATGAAGGAAGCTGAGTTAACATCTGCTATTTTCCTAATACCCAAGCCACCTTCAGCCTTTGGAAGGGTGATAGTTGCCCAGCTGGCATAGTTAATCTTATGGTTGGGGGCATTACCTGACCAGAGGAAACGCCTCATATGTCTCTCAATCTCATTGCAAATTGAAGCAGGCAGGGGGATGATGGCAGCCAGATGAATAGGAAGGCAAGAGATAACATGTTTAATAAGAATTAAGCGGCCTGCAAATGACAAAGTTTTGGCTTTCCAAGCAGAGAGTTTGGATTGAACAGCGTCCAGAAGAGGGAGAAAGTGGCTTCTTTTAGGAGTCCCAAAGCAAATCGGGGTACCCAGGTATTTAAGGTGAGTAGAAGCTTCCTGAATGCCAAGAATAGAACTGATTCTTCTCTTTCTTCTCGATCTGCATTTACCAAGGAACAATTGACTTTTCTGAAGGTTGAAGAATTGTCCAGCAGCAGACTGGTAAGACTCCAGGAGGTCCTACAGAATTAGAACATTAGAAGCAGCCCCTTTCATGAGAATGAGAATGTCAGTGTAATTACTCTGCTTGGGATGGGTTTGATGGGTTGAATGGAAAAAATCTACTGAGTTCTATCCATCTCATTTATTGAGAAAATTAACAAAAAAAAATATGTTTATTTAGCGGTAAGATCCGAAATGTCATCTAAACTTTTGCACCCAAAAAAGAAAGAACAAAATATCATCTAAACCTTATTAACTCTACTTGAAATTAGACAATAGAAGGTTGCTCAATCGGTTGGCAATCTCAAATATAATCCGGATGTCTAGGGATCGATCCCTGATGATCCACTTTCAATTCATGTTTGGTAGCAGCCCAGACACCCAAATCCTAATTGCCATGTGGGAATTGCAACCCTTACATATACTTGGTTAGTTGGTTATGAATAAACGTAGGTGGAAGGGGTCCGATAGTAGTCAATTCTCTGTCTGGTTGGAGTTCATGCCAGTTCTTGAGGTGGGTCTCTGAAAATTTATATGGGCCAAAACCTAGATCCAAAATTTTTGGGTTTGATTTATGGGTCAACCCAAGAATATTTGGATTGATAGTTTTTTACATGGCCGGCCAACACAATCCATACTCGAACGATCAATATTTTCAACCTGATTAATTAACAGGTGCCTCGTACTCTGATTGGATCCATGCATATTAGTCAATCAATCAACCCGATCAACCCAACTTATTGTATTTTGATATTCCAATTTGACCTGATATTTTAGAGTTTATATTGTCATTTTCAAACTGATCATAAATAAATGGTTTCAATTGTTATTCTAATAGTTCACCCCCAACCATTGCCAATAACTGTCATTCCTATCTACAAGTCGAACTTCCTCCAGCTGTCACCAATGCCATTGGACCAGTTCGTCAAAGGGGTTCACCAGGCATATTGTTCTCTATGGGTGCCATGCTAAATAAAAGCTTTGAAATCAGTCATCTACTAAAAAATTGTCAACATATATTTCAGGGGTCATCAATCTTATGATATATGCTTCATTTGAATTGAATAATTTTAAATTTAAATGGATAGTTCAGTTGGCGTAGGATCACGGTTTGCATTCAAAAATTGAAACTACAACTACAAAAGAGTTTACCCGACTTTCCTCTGTGCCCGGAGAGATTTGTTCAATCCAAAAAGTTGGAAACCCTCAGATAAAAAATAAAAATAAAAATAAAAAAGAAGAAGAAGAAGAAGTGAAGATGCTCATCTTGGCATTACATGGGAACCCCAAGTTGAAGAAATGTTTAATTGGAAATGTGCATCAATTATTTAGGGTAAAAGCGTCGATAAGATTATCATGGTTAGATAAGATCAAGGGAAATATACATATAATCAATCACTTGCTTTTTTATTTTCTATTAAAAAGACAATCACTTATCAAGTTCGGTTTCACATAAAATCGTTTGTACTCCCATGATGGTATTGGCCAACTATATAGTTTGACTAAGATAAAAACCAAGCTTGCAGTTTTATTAAAAAGACATCCAGACCCCTTATTTGTTTCACTGAACATAATGTTGCAGTATGCAACATGTTAACGAAATAAAAGTACAGTAATTTCTTCGCAAAATGAACTTAAGATAAAAAAAGATGAATTACATGCGGACTTTAGGCTTTGAGATTTAGTAATCAATATAAAATCAGGTCGATTGAATTTTGTTAGTCATATTTTATCAAATAAATTAATAGACATTTGAATGGAAAACTTGAGTTTTTATTCTGTCAAGACTTTTAGGAGGGCAACTAGAGTACTAGTTCTTCCCTTTCTCAAAGGATTCGGATCATCCACATCTTCAGCAACAAGGTGTTCTAGCTCTGTTGCTTTCAAAATGAACACATTAGAACTACTAGAAAGAAAAATATACAAAAGTGCATTTCACATCTAGCAAAAATGTGGTAGTTCTCACCTGGCTGTCCGGGGTTCAAACCCTGTATACACCACCTCTTCCCACTTGTGTGAACTTTCTTCTCGCTTTTGCAGACTCCTTTCCTTTTTCCCGCTTGTGCGTGCTATCTCTTGAGTCCCAGCTAGGCCTGTCAATGAGACGCGTTGAAATGGGTACTTGGCCTGGCCCAAGCCCGAAAATACAGGGCTTTTAAAAAAATTTGAGTCCAGCGAGCTGGGCTTGGACAATACTTTTAAAGCCTGACCAAAATGGGACTGTGATTAGGTAAAAACAGCCAACCCCATTCAAGCCCAGCCTGGCCCCCTGCAAGATCATTAGACTAATTATTTTATAGATTATACTAATATGTTGATTTCTTTTTTACATTACTTGACCCATATAGGATACTTATTCTCATTCATTTTCATTGATTTTCTGATTTTCTACTTTCACCGACAAAAAAAAAAAAAAAATTTAACCGATCATACATTACTTTTGCTTATGTCTAGGACTGGGCTCAGCCCAGGTCCGACCCTGTCCCAGCCCAGGCCCGTACGAGACGGGATTTAATGTAGGGTCTTTCAATTTAGGACCAGGATTGGATAACACCCGATAGACCCGTCCTATTTTCTGGACAGAATTGGACAACCTAAGCCCAAGCCCGGCCCGGCCCAGCCCATTGACAAGCCTAGTCCCAGCCCCCTTGACTGGATTAAAAAAAAAAACCCATCTAGAAAAGTTAGAAAATCGAGTCTATTGGATGTTAATACCCAGTTAATGGAAGGCTACCGATAGACGATTGAATGATCGAGGACAAATTTTCCATTTCCACCTATATATTTATTTTGAGACCCTAAATCATTTTTTTTCTTGACAACGGATGACCTTATATTCTAGGTTGGTTAGATCCGAATGCCATCTCACATTGAATGGAGGAAATGGACTCCATAAACTGTCATATGTGGTATTAGTGAAAACTAATCGAGTGTATCTTAGTTTTTTAGGTGTAGAGAATCTGGACCTTGAGGATTTTCCCCACCAAACTCTTCTCTTTAATCTAGATCCAATGAGGATGGTACTCATGAATCTATGAATCTATTGAGTGCATCAATAAACTTGCAGTTGTAGCACTTTGTCCCATCATTAAGGAAATACTCATTCCAATTAAAGTTATGTGTATCATCATGAGATTGATTAAATATAAAACATGTGATAAACAAAAGCACTCAATTTTTAAGGATGTATCGGGTTTTCTCTCTCAACTTGGGGAGTGTCGTTCATCCTTTCTTTTATGGAAGTGTATAATCAGTTATAACAATACAAAGTAACTTTTCAAAATTCAGAAAGGACTATCTAAAGATGGAAACAAGAAGGAGAAACTCCAGGACGTTTGAATGGGTTTGAACTTTTGAAACGTTATCTTCATTTCTCCATTGAGTGAGCTGTTTTTTTGGAAGGATATGCAACCTTCATGCAACTTTCCATGTATGGGTCAAGGGCCTCCATGGATGGATATGTAACCTTTAATTTTAACCGTGAGTTACGATTTTGACAGTCAGTTATTCTTTCTTATAAAATCTTTTCAGTTTTCCCCCACTTATCTCATGCATACTAACTATATCTCTTTCAAAAATATCACCTCTACTACCCACTTCTCAAACTTTTACTTTTCCATTTGTGCAACTCTCTTTCTATCCAAACTCTATCATTTCAATTCTCCTCTTTTATTTCTATGTGATTAGCTCTTACATTACATAAACGTGTACTCTTATAATCTTTTCTTCTTTTGCTTTCTTTCTAAAATTTACGGTGCTAAACACGGATTGTAGTGCTAGTATAAAATTATTTGAATCACACATCAACAATCTAATGAAGGCATTACTTTGAATGGAAAAGAACTATGTGAGAGGGATATTGAACAGTACTTCATAAAAACAACAATTGGCCCAATGAGTCATGAGTCTTAGAAATGATGATTTTCCTTAATCATAGAATAATGTGGTTGTTTGTAAATGTAAAAAATGACAAGGGGCCAATGTAAATAAATGTTCCTATTACAATGCACTTGCTTAATACTTTGGGCGCGACTTTAGTAGGTTCCATCCAAACAACTGATTCGACAAAAAAAAAAAAAACCAACTTCAGAGTCGGCATTTTCGGGTCTGGGTAGGGCTAGGGCTGTCTAGGTTGCGACTTGGCGTTCAGATTCAGATTTTGTTGGGTTTACTTCAGAAGTGTAATATAAACTAGGAGTGTTATATATATGTGGGTTAAGTAAGGTCTGAGTTGGGCCTTTCAAATTAAGGTAGGGCTTGGGTTGAGTCCATTCAAGGTAGAGTTGGGAAGGATTGGTGTCAGATTTATCTTCCTTGAAAGAGCCAGGTTCAAAGGCTGTTGCATTCTGGAGATGAAGAAGAGACAGTCTGCTTTTAACAGGCTTAAAGCCCAAGGGCACAGGGTGCACCTTGTGGTGTCAATGGTCCATATGGGTTGTCTCTAAGAACAGCCCACTAATAGTTAGGTCCGAAAGTTAGGCTGTGCTAACCCAGCTGCACCTGCATGTAAAGCCCAAGCTTTACCCTTGCAAAATATGTCAAGCTATATCAAGCTCGAGGCTCAGTTTAAGAATTAACCGACTGCAGAGGTTGCCCAGCACTTGATTTACCTGTCTGTTTCTATATTCTGCTGTAAAAACAAACATACAATCATCACATAATTCAAGTTTCTAAATATTCCGAGTCATTTCTAAATATTCCGAGTCATTGCTGAGCTTGTTAGGGACATGAGTGTGTGAATGTAGATTTTTTTTTTTGAATCCATGAATTTTCATTGAAGAATAAGCAAGAATACCTTCATTAAGAAGTGAATGGATTAGGCAGGGTTTAGCAATAAGGATAATGTGTGGAGCCAACTCGAGCTCAACTATTCTTTAGTCAGATAGGAAAACATCAACCCTAACCTTCAATTAAGAAGGCCAAGTTCAAGTTGGGCTACCAAAACCAAAAAAGTAGGGCTAGCAGATCATAATGCAATTAGCCATGTTTTGGATAAATTGAAGAGTCAAATGATAAGATACTCAAGCCGAGACGAATCTATATATCGGTTGGGTAAGAAATGTCAACCTAAACCCTAAATTACAAAGTTAGATTCACAACGGTTAGGCCGTTCATGCTGTAAGTCGCCTTTACCAAGATTCGAATAACCTTTTATAAAAAAAAAAAAAAAAAAAACCTCAAGAATCCCCCAAAAAAACCATTTTTCTTTGTATATAACTATTAAGAAATTCAATCAATGGAAACTTCCATGCCACCTTATAGTATGGTGAACTTAAAATTTTCAATCTTTAATGAGAATTCTGCCGATCCCATCTCTATAGATCAAGTCTATAAATGGACTTTTCAACCATATGCATAGTCCGCTATCCTGATTAGTTTTCCAAACAAAACAATACTTGCAGGCCTAGGTGGGGCCCATTTCCTACAAGGTGTGGCCCAATTGGATGAAGTTCAATGTCCGACAAAGTACTCCATATACAGGAAGCAGAGCAGTTAATGGAAGAATCTCATCTCCTGTCCTTGTCGTTGAAAGTGGAAACCTTTTTCCAAAAGTGTGAAAACTGTCCTTTCAATTTATTTCGACATTAGGCAGCCAAACACAGGTCAAACCAGTACCGGATCTGTTTGGTGAGGTTTCTTGATTCATCTGTAACAAATGCTTTCAAGTTGGTATTTTCACTTTACAGATGAAAGCGATTTTGTAAAACCTGAATTGGAAAAAACGGGGTATGAATCATGATCTGATCAAGTATTTGGATTACCTGTTCTGAATTTGAGTCCAAAATTTGATCCAATTAAATTGGGATTTGATTTTATTCCGTTTAAGATATCATATTCTAACCTAAAAATTTAAGTTGAAAGATGGAATGTCCAAACAGATATATAAAGTCTGGTCAAGCTCATTACTTGAGTTACGTGAGACATAAACTTTCCCAAAAATTTTATCATCTGTTTGATTCTCAAATAAATCTCGAACTATTACTTTTTAGTGTTTCAGTCTTCTCGGACTTCTCGATTTGCTTTTCAATGAGGAGGTCTGTGTTTTTCACCCGATTTTTAAATTGAGGGCTTGAGCTAACCCAAGATCAACCTTACCAAGGCCCACAATATGCCCATTTTGGGCCTAATGACTATATGGGTCAGACTTGGACATGCTTTACCCTGGCCAAATCTCACCTATGAACAC
Source organism: Cinnamomum chago (assembly GCA_038049695.1). NCBI lineage: Eukaryota > Viridiplantae > Streptophyta > Magnoliopsida > Laurales > Lauraceae > Cinnamomum > Cinnamomum chago. Next base: position 62,496,018 of record CP142460.1, on the reverse strand, counting down.
CTTACGCATTTTAGACCATTTCTTTTAAGGGCCTGTTTGCCGACTATATGTTTTTAATTCCTGAGGAGAGTATTAGGGAGTTGAGAGAATGAAGCATATAATGTGGAAACAAAGGAGGAGCCCTCACCCAGGATGCGGTTTCGTAGGTGTCAAGGTGATGGATTGCATCAACTTCACTCCTTTAATTTTAGCCCCTATGAGAACAAGAATTTTTTTTGAATTCTTAGAAATACGATAATATTACGCTATTATAAGAATCGGGTAACCCTCATGCCATGGGTCTCACGTCAGATTAAGAAGATGACATAGATCATGATGAGATGTCTTGATATGTTATGATGTGATAGGGATCTACAATAATCCCGGATTATCACATCTTACCCCATAAGTGCCTAACTTCCTGGATAGTTAGGGAACATGGGTCCCTTGGCCTTTGATAAGTGTGACTCCTGGCGACTGTCTATTTAAGTGAGATGACAGCCTTAGGATGTGTATCAATTGATAGCCAGATGCAGTGAGATCTATAAAGACTTCCAACAGTTTTTTTTTTTGGTAGAAAGACTTTCTAACAGTTAGAATGCATATAGATTTCCGGCTGAGTATCAATATATTCCACATTCAAAACCTTCAATTATCATTATTAGGTCATGCAATACAAAAGCAATGAACAAAAAAAGTGAATCTTATACATGATTAAGGTTAAAATATGTAGTGGTAGGTGCAAATAACAGATCAATTCTCTTTCTTTTCCCAAATGCTTTATTTTGGGACAATGTTAGACTCATTCAGTCGTAGAATCTGCTCAAATGTTTACTTTTGAGACAATGCTGCTGAGGTTACTCAGTGCTTCCGTCCATTATAACGATGAAGAGGGCTGGGTAAAACCGCACTCACCCCTGGCTTTATATTGGTCAGATTTGGGTTTGATTGATGGGTCATATTGTGCTTTGCTGGATTGGATTGTTCTTTAGTTAAGTTAGCGGGTTTGGGTTGAGTAACTAACAACAATGACCTAAATGAATCTAGGAATCGAATACTGGACAGATATATGAGAAATGAAATATCCAATCAAGTGGTCCATCCTGATATTCTCTGCATATAAACCCTTCAAAATGGAAACTCCACATTAAAATCCTATTTAGGCTCTAAACCTATTTCATTCATTGATTTTTGGTTTGAATCTAACACTCGATCATACCCCAAGGGTGCACTCTCCACCAAGAATTGTCGCTAGGCCATCCTATAAATCCAACATTTGGGCCATCCAGGCCAAACTTGCTGGGTGGGCCAATATTACTGATTCAAGTAGGTTTCCTTTCTGGGACGCTGTGAATTTCAGCGGTTTAGACCCACTGATGGATTACCGACATGTTTGTGCAGTAGAGTTTTCAGTGGAAAATGAAGGGCTGCCTGGTGTATGGTGAAGTTGAAGTCAACAGTATAATGTCTCAGAAAATGCACAAGGTGTTAAAGGAGAGTTCAACTCCCCTTTAAAAATTCATTTTCTAAGAACTTTTAGGAAAAGATGTTACACAAATGGGCCTTCAGGAGAGTAAACTGGGCAGGTTTGTGCAGCCGGTTTTTCAAGAGCAAACGTGAAAAGCAGAAGAGGATTTCACATTTGGTCAGGCCACTTTTCTTCGGGGAAAAATAAAATTTCATCGAGCCCATCAATGATGAATCCAAATTCTCTCAAACCTAGACCGCAAATTTGGAGCCAATAGGAATAACCCCATAATCATCCACCATTAGGATCTAGAAATTCTTATCCACATAAAAATCCAACCAACCCTTTATTACCCGGCAACAGCAGTAGCGAATGGGAACAGGAAAAAACAATAGCCCATGCCGTATATCACTGAAACGAAGATGCCATCAAAAGGATATGATAACAACTTTATTCGGTAAAAGCTGACCCCTTAACAGTTACCCATTGCATTAAAATAATTCCCCCAAATTAGCAGTTAGGATTGCCTGATGCACCTTTTGATGCAGGACCGCACACATAATGGGCCCCACAAAAAATTAGCAACTCCACCCACATGCCATTACATAATGGATGGGCCCACTTACAGGGTGGCACTTCTCCATCACCCAAATGGCCAAATACACATAACAAATCCCCATCTCCTCTCAAAAGCCACATATAACTTCAACTACACTCAATAGCCAATTTAGCAGCAAGAAAAACAGGATTCTTTCTAAAGACACATTCCCACAAAACCACAATCCCAAGGGACCCACACAAAACCCACTAATAAGAGCCAACATACCACCCCATTTGACTGAACTACAAATTTATAACATTAAACGGCCAAGATCACATTTCAATGAACTAATGGCCAAAATCTAGTCAAATGGGCCACACATAGATAGGTCAACAAAAAAATAGAACTCCAGAACATAAACAACATCCACCATTAAAGAAAGAACAAGCAATGAAATGAACATGTATTCTCATAGAATTCAACATATTCTGGCCCTCTTATACATATTCTATTGGATATGTCTTATAATATAAAAACTGTTCATGAAAGATAACTGTAAAAACCAAAGAGGGAGAAGATGAGTATCAGATCTCAAACATTAATCAAATTCACTTAGTGAGGGATGAAATTAGAGATCCTTGGACGGCTCTAAAGCCTAGAAAAACCCAAGGAATACCCTCACCAGCAACAAATCCAAATCTCTCCCCTCAACAAACATACTAATATAATCAACCATATAATCAATTGTCTAAACTGCATGCAAACCCAAAGAGTTTTTTCTCTAAAGATTCATCCATGAAATGGCCTCAGGATCAAATTCTAAATCAAACCCAGATAAATCCTTATCTTCTTCTCCAAACCCAGACAGAGGAATGTCATCCAAAGCAGCACCAAGATCGAAAAAGTTTCCGCCCCCAAAACTATCAATGAATGCAGAATCGAAGTCAATAAATGACAATCCCATGAAATCGTTGGTTGGTTCTCCAATCTTCACAGAATCTGGTTTTTCAGTCACTGAAGTCGAACACCCATTAACGACTGAAGATGAAGTTGAAATGTCGAGAACAGAGGAAGGGGTGGAAGGTGGGATTATAGTTTCAGAGAACTCAGAAGCACAAGAGGAAGAAGCTGCTGCTGCTTCTCCTGAAGAATCTGGTATTGGGTTTTTCTTCATAGCCTTTTCAATCTCCCTTGAAGCATTATCATAAGCTACTTTAGCTTCCTCTGCAGTTTTGAAGGTTCCCAACCAAACACGGCCGCCACGAAAGGGGTCTCGAATCTCTGCAGCAAAACTACCCCACTTCCTCCTCCTAACCCCTTTGATTTTTGGTGCAGGATTGGGGCTCTTTGGCAAAACCCTTCTAGGAGGGTTTTTGCCAGGGTTTTTGGCTCTGACGTCATGAAGAGAGCTCTCTGTTTCAGAGTGAACTGGGACATGAAACTCCGTAACAACGCGCTTAGAGCCCTCTAATCTCTTCTTTTTGTTTGACTTCATGTGATTGGATTCTTCATCTTCGCTAGAAGAATCAGTAGCATCTGGGTCGTTGTAGAGAATTCGTATTTTCCTCATCGTTTTCCCCTCTTCAAAATCAGACTTCTTCTCTCTCCTGAAGATTGTCTTGTCCTGAGGCATTTTTCAGCAAGAGAAGAAAAACCCAGAACAAAAAACAAAAAGATTTCGCAGAGAAAGAGACAAGTGAATATAAATCAAAACTCTGTCAAGTGAGAGCGCCTCTAAAGAACAGAAACAGTAACAAAACTCCTCCTATGTGAAAGAAGAACCTGCAAAACCCCCAAGTAGAAAAAAAAAAAAAAAAAAAAAAACAGAGTAAGAGAGAGAAAAGCCTAAAAAAAAATAAACCCCAGAAAAGATGAAGTGGGTATTGAAGGGTTTAAGAAGAGAACAAACCGTTTGGATGGCAAATGCATGAGAAGACCTTTTCTCCTTTTGAGACCAGATGGAAACTTGAGAGATCGAGATGAAAAAAGCCAGAGCTGCTTCTTAGCTGCTCCAATAACCACCAGGCTAAAACACTCCGACATAAATCTCTACTTCCCTTCTCTTCTCTACCTTCTCTCTAGTCTCCCTACAAAAACCCCTATGAAAGAGATAATACAAAGATATGAGAAACAAAAGGGGAAAAAACCCAAAGACAAGAGGGGTTTATATGGGGAAGAGGATTAAAAATCTATGGCTGTGATTTCCACTTGATATGTGACAAAATTTTATATTGGTATTTTTGGGTATGTGGAGATGTGAAATGGACTTGTGAATGAGGAAGAAACTGAAAAAGAGATGGTAAAGTAATGATATAGAGAGAAAATAATAAAGAAAACTCATCACCTGAAAGAAGAGAAAAAAAAAACCCTGTTTCTCTCCTCTTCTCTCTCTATTTTAATCTCTCCTTCTCTGCTATTTCTTACTACTCTCTCTGCCTTTCTCTGTTTCTGCTTGTAGTTGCAGTTTTGCACTCTCTCTCTCTCTTCACTCTCTTTGTTTCTCCTGTCTTTCTTTTCTATTGCGCTGGTTTCTAAGCGGTCAAATGCATTTAATGGGGAGGTAATAATAAATTTATAATAGGAAATGATAGAGGAGGATGAGCTGGCATGACTCATTGATGTATGTGCATGCATCATGCATGATGCATGACCCACATATCTTGCATGCTAAATGGTATGTGATGATTCGGTAGAGTCGTCACCACCGTGTCTCATGTGACTCCTTCAAAAGTTGGATACTTCTTTTTCTTCCACAACGACAGTAAAAGGAATGGGGGATTTGAATTTGTGAGTAACTTTTTGTTTTGAGGATGTGGGGGTGCAGTTTGGATGAGCTAGTATTTGGTGAATCAGTGAAAGGGTGTTGTTTATGCTCCAGTTGGCTTGTATGATGATTCCCCTTGCCATTTACCTACTGGGCCTAATGTTTGATCCTGACTTGGAAGTGGGAACGAGTTCAACCCATTTTGCCAATGGTCTTTATGATTTAGAACATTTACCTATTGGGCCTAATGTTTGATCTTGACTTGGAAGTGGGAACAAGTTCAACCCATTTTGCCCATGGTCTTTATGATTTAGAACTTTTGGCATCGTAAAAGGATTTAAATGGAAATAGTAAAGATATATTACAAAAAAGTGCAACATATCTAAAAATTTAGTCACAGAAGAGACTGAAATAGCGAAACGATTCATGTAGTTGAGTCAACCAACATAAATGAAAAAAAAAAAGCTTTGATGGGTCAACCAATTAGCAAGAAGGTAAGGCTAACAACTGTAAAGACACCACAAACCTCCTAAATACAAGCTAGATTTAGATTAAGCTAAGCACAACCCTACTCATGACTAACTCTAGATATCAATTTTGGAGGATCGCGGCTACATTGAACAAGACCATATGATCACTACACGTGTTTATGACCCAAATAATAAGGCTACCTCCAAAATCTAAATTAACTCAAAATCATAATTAAACCGACCTCATATTTTCTTATTGTAATTATTCATATGTTCTACAACAAGTGATATTAATATATATTATTCTAACCAACCATTTCACAAACTTTTCATTTTACAAGTGGTTTAGTCGACAATGACTCCATTGCAAGATACATTTGGTTACAAGCAAAGACATGATTTAGATCGATTCAAGATCAATTCACATCTAGAATATAAGATTTTAATAGATTTTTACAGCTCAAACCAAGGATTGGGATTTCAAATGGCTTGTGGGGGGCAAGTTAGAACTGGATAGTTTTGAGTGTACAGTTTGATAGGTGAAGCTTAATCTACCAATTCATTTTTGGCAGGGTTAGTTACAATTTCCCAAAAGAAATGGAGATATTGTAGCCAAGGTCGGTGTGGGGCATTTCGTCTCCCTCTTCTTACGTCTTTTGAAAACTACTAGCTAGATAGAAAGTTACTAACGCAAGCCAGTGAGTTAAGAGAACCGGTTGACTCGGTTCTATCCATGCAATTGGTGGGTTGGGTTGGGTTGGGTTGGGATCCACCATGGCAGCCTTTAGGACTCGTCGGGCTGGGATTGATTGGGGTGTGTGGCCCACATAACAGGCCAAGGGTGACAGTTACTAAACTTATCAGGCCACCTTCTCAAGAGGGGCCCATTCAAAAATAATGATCTGCACCCTACTTGCTCGGGCTGCCCTTTGTGCAAAACTCGGAGGGGAACTCGTAGAACTCAGTCTAGTTATTTGGCTCGTTTCAAGAAGAAGTACTGAGGAGGGAATGAGGACAATGTTTTTATTTATTTTCCTGTCGAACTGGGTCTGGGTTAACTCAGTCAAGAACCGGTTGACTTGATCAAAGCATGGAAAGACTTTATTAAGAATTAAATGTATTTTACATCTTACATTTGCATTGATTGCATCATTGACCTTTTGACTGCGTCAAGACAGGCTGCGTTTCTATTTGTATTTCGGAAATGGATCCCATGTTTCGTCCAAACAGGGTTTGTGCCTAAAAAAATTCATTTTCCCATGTGGCACGCCCTTATTGGACTAAACAGGGGATTTGGTTTTAGGTTCTTGGGACTAAAAACATTCTTTCTCCTCAAATAATTTACATGTAAAAACTTTTTTGTACTTTGTGGAATGCTTTTGTTTATACTCCATTTTATTTTGATGGCCTTGAATATGAAGATTAGGAATTTTAACTAATACATATTTTTTATAGATGATTAATCTACTTTTTTATATTATAAGTTGTAATTTTAATTAGATCTTTAAAACTACAACAACTTTGCTTAAAAAAAAAAAAAAAAGGCTCTACCTAACTTGGACTTGCTCTTGTTCATTTCACTCTTTATGTCATCAAAAATGTTTGGGTTGGATGACTCTTTTGTTATTTTAGAGGCTTTTTCATAAAGATGCATATATTTTCAGAAAAAACACAAAAAATTCCCCAGTATTTTATATATTTACAAAAAAAAATTATATATACATTACTACTGATCCATTAGTGGAGGCTAATTTGAATATATATTCAACTCGTGGCCTTTTGAGTCAAGTAAAGTTTTAGGTTATTAAACAATGGACTAATATGACTCCTAAATCTTTCAAAAAATCATTATATAAGTAAAAGAAATGGGATAATTATATTTCATAAAGATATCTTCTTATTCGATCTTCTTCACCTTATCTATTTAGTGTTCTTTGTTTTAGTGAAAAATGTTAAATAGTTGCCACGCTCTTGGTGCACATATGTTTGTAATTGTGTGCTTTAGAAAATCTAAAAAATAAGAAATTTAGTTCTCTATTCCCAACCAATCTTGCACAATGAATGAAATGATAAGAATGAGACATAATCTGGAAGTAGATAAAGGATAGAGTTGAGGTCTATACAGAAGATTTTTAAACATGCAAATTTTATAACTACGTTTGATCGATAAATGAACACCATTCGAAACCTAAATCATAATCAAAACAAAACCATCTATCAAAATGATATCAAAGTTTGTTTCAAAAATCAAGACCAACCCTGATAAAACATGTAGCATAACACCTCATCAAAATCCCAACCAAAACCCCTCATTTGGAACTCAATAAAACCCTAAATCAAATTTGAAATCCCAATCAAATGGTTTTGAAAAGAGAAGAAAGCGAAAAGTATTGAGAAAATCTTAAAAATGGTAAAAGAAAAACAAAAGGCTCGTAGGGATGTCATTCTTCTTCTTCTTCTTCTTCTTTATAGAGGAATTAAGAGGGAGTGGAGAATGGCTTCTTCTTTGTGGCCGAGTTGGGGCCAAGTGGTAGGTAAAGATCAAAGTAATGTAGAGAGATAGAGAGAGTTTGTGTGTGTTTCATTGTTGAAAACCACAACTTTTGAGATTTATAGGGACTATTTGGATGCACAAGAAAATACAAGAAAGTAATATTTATATAACATAATCTTTCATTTTCTAAAGAAAATAACCTTTTGTGTTAGGTAACTTAAGAAAAATTTGAAGAAAATATCATTTTCTTTCAAAAAGCTCAGTATTTCTCCCTACAACTCTCTTGTAGAAAACTTTCTACAATATAAAAAACCTTTCAAAATGAGATTTACAAACTGATAGAGTAAAGTAAAGAATTTCACCAATTCTAATATATTGTACTTGTTTACCTATATAGTAAGTAAAGTAAAGGTAAATGTCATATCCTGATAAAGGTAAGATAAAGTATATGGTGAAGTAAAATAGTTTTTTTTTTTTGCTTGACTTTACTTTATCATTTTTTATATGGTAAAGAAAACATGACTTATGATAAAGTTTATTGAAAAAAAATAGCAGCTAGATTTTACTTTACCACACTAACTTTTCATCTAAACATGGTGAAGAGATAATATGTCGCGTTTAGGTCAAGGCATGTTTGTTTATACATATGATATGAAAAAGTAAAATAAATGTTGATGTCATATCATGGCAAAAAACGAGGTAAAGTAAGGTAATATGAAGTATTGTGCCGAACTATAAGAAAGATAGTTGTAAAGTAGTTGTCATTTGTTTTGACTTAACTTTACTACACTTCATATAGTTTTATGTGATATAGAAAAGTGGCTTGTGGTATAAGAAAATTGGCAGCTGAAATTTATTATATCACACTACTTTTTCATATAGATATGGTAAATTTTATATAAATTAAGTATTTCAAAAAAAATTATTCCAATAATAAACTTTACTACGATCCATAATATTAACTTATTGTTATTTTGAATTTTTTAATATAAATTAAATCATAGTACATTTCAAACAACTCAATTTAAAATCTATAACGTTCTTCAGAAACTGTCAAATAGCAAAAATATTATAATATTTTAATATTGCACTATTACGCTCCTTACTATTTTATTATTGCAATATTTAAATATGTAAGCATTGTATTCTATAAACATCCAAAGGAGCCCTTAGGAAAAGAGACTTCTTTACATTTATATGTTTCTAAATAATATTTACCCTAGTATAAACTCAGTAAACCCTAACGAAAACCACATTCAACCCTAATAAAACTTTAAGCACAATGTCCTTCCTTAGCTCGATTGGTTAGAGACGTGAGTGTATGTGCACAAAAGAACGTATGATTTTGGGGATGTTAATGGGTATCTCATTCTCCAATTATTCGAACCGGATATGGAACCAATTTTTGGTTCCAATTCATAAACAGGTCAGGGCTTAGAACCCAATTTAACTTCCAATTGATAAATAGGTCCAATTCGTAGTCCATATAGGTTCCGACTCATGAACCTAAAACCCGACATAAAAGTCTTTAATGTTGTAAATTAAAAATCAAAACCAACTTTGGTTGGTCATTTTCATGCCTAATCATAGAGGCCGTAGACTTGATGTACAGTTGTATGTTAAATGGTATCTTTATTTTACGGAAAAGAAGTTAAAAAATAAAAAAAGAAGTCAGAACCGGTTTTGGAATTAGATCCAAATCCTCTAGTCGAAATTGGATCTGGGTCGTCTGAGTGGAATTGGGTTTCGAACCAACAAATTAGATTTCTAGTTAGAGCCAAAACCGTCATCTACAAGTAATTTCGATTCTAGGTCCAGTTTGGCTCCAGCCCAGAACCAACCTATTCACATCCTTACACGAGTTTGAGTTGCCACCATAGAAAGGAAGGGAAAAACTAACCATAAAACCTAATCAAAACCCTAATGAGCCACAAAAGCCTCAAATTAAAACCAAAACTACCAGTCAAAGAATAAGAAAACATCCTTGTTAAAGCATTTAGCGTCTTTATTTCCGTTGTCTTCCTTCCATGTGGGTTAGATGACGAATGATATTGCCGACTCTTTGCCCATGCAAGGGGTCAATACGAGTTGTTCTTTCTTTGCTTCTCTCTTGTAATTTTTCTTTTGGCATTGGTATAAGGCTTATGTACCAATAACCAGTATGTTTGTCTGTGTTTTCACAGTTATTTTACTCATATGCTCCTTTACTTTTAATAAAAATTTACCATTACCAATAAAAGAAAAAATACGAAAACCTTAAATAAACCCTAATGCAAGCAACTAATCAAAACTCAAATAAAACCCTAAATCATTGTTGGAATCCACACTATCATTTCGAATGATATTTCGTTGAAGAAAAGAAAGAGAGACAGAGAAAATAAAAGTAATAAAACAAAAAAAATGCCTAGGATGTCGTTCTTCTTCTTCCTAGCTAAGGCGAGGCACGGAGGGAGAGAGGCAGAAAAACATACGCACATAGGGAGTGACAAGGACTCTAAATTACGAAAATACAACTATTGATAGTTAAGATTCTCTTTACGAATTTTGAATGATAACCTTGACAACTAGGAGTGAGGTTTTTTTCTCATTTATATATGCTAATTAATGCATACACTATTAAAAGAACCTCAAAAACCCTAATAAAAATAACAATTAACCCAAATTGAAGCCCTAACCACAACCCTAATAAAAACCCTAATGAACCCCCTCTAAACCCTAAATCAAAATCGGAGTCTGAACACCAACCAAATGAAAACTTATTAAAACCCTAATCCGAACACTTAATTAAAATCCAATTCTTTTACCATAAAATAATATTATTCAGCTAATTGGGACCTCAATGCACTTTTAAAACAAATCATAACACCCAAGACACTGAAAACAAAAAATGAAGAGGGAACAAATGGTTCATAGTAAGATAAAAATGGTACTTTGGAGATTCCATCCTTCAACGTCAAATTCTTCTTCTTCTTCTTTTTGACAGACTGAGGGGGATGGGGAGGAGAGGAGGGGCAGAGGCACAAAGCTAACCCATAGAGAGAAGGTTTCAGGAGTTTGAAACATTGGAAAACTAGGAAAGGGATTTCTTTTTTTTTTCATGGGCTTAAATATTATCAGTCTGAGTAAGAATAATCTAAATGAACCATCATAAAAAGCACAATGACACTAATAAAATGATAATCGTAACACCGAATGTAAACATCAAAAAGTAGCACTAAAGCCATAAATCAAAATCGCAATCAGAATTACCAATCAAACAAAATTGAAATTGAGAAAACAATTACTACTAACTAATGGTTTTATAAACCCCTGATGAGTTTCCTTCTCTTCTGGGACTTCGAAAATAGATTTCGTTTCATCCTTTCTAATCTTTGGGAATCTTTCGAAAACAAATTTATTTTATTCCATTCAAGGAATTCTTATTGTTGGAGATCATTTCCTTATTTAATTATCTGATTTTGAGTTCTTTCTTATTAGAGACCTCTAATTGAAATCCCTGCCCAAATCACATACTAGAGCTCATATTAAAACCCTGATCAAATTTTCAATAAAATTTTAAATCAGAATTGGAATCAAAACCCTTGACTAAACGATACAATAATCAGTAAAAAAGGACAAAGACAGATATATGAAGAACTAAAACAATAAAAATAAAAGGGGTACCTAGGTGATGCCATCCTTTTTCTTCTTCTCCTCTGAGTGAGGAAGGGAGAGATGGATGGTTTCTTTTTCTTCTTTTTGAGGCCAAGGGGAGGTATTTATAGGATGAGGGCAAAGGATGGAGGGAGAGCGACACGCATACACACACAGATAGAGATAAATAGATAGACGAGAGTAGGTTAGTAACTTGCAAAACGACAATTTTAGACAACTAAGATTCTCTGTGCGAGAAAAAAAACGACAACTTATAACAACTGGAAATGAGTTATTTAAATGTCTACCATATTTAAGAAAAAATGAATACATCTTGCAAAAATCATATTGGTTACATAAAGAAAAACGCCAATCACAACACTTCATCAACACATTGTAGAGAAGGTTTGAGAATTAGGAATTGTAACTTTTCAGGAATTAAAAAAAAAATCTTGTATTATGGGTTCAACTTTCTTTGATTGACATGATGGTGCAATGAAAATAAAAATCAACTTGATTATTAACGAAGTCGGATTCCTCAATCCATCATAGACACATATGATGGATCAGGCTAGGGTTGGTTTTATTGAAAAGTATTTGTGCTTCGGTCGTAAATTCAAATCCCAAGATGAACCGCTTGGCATGACTGACTCTAAATCCCTAAAAAACTCTAATCAAAACTCTAAATCAACCCTAAATCATTGTTGGAATCCACACTATCAACTCAAATGATATTTCATTCGAGAAAAGAAACAGAGATAAAGAAAATATAAGTAATAAAACAAAACAAAAATGTCTAGGGGATGTCATTCTTCTCCTCCCTAGCTAAGCGAGGTAGGGAGGGAGAGAGGCGCACATACATACTCACATAGAGAGTGAGAGGGCCTCTAAATTAAGAAAAGACAACTTTAGATAGTTAAGATTCTCTTTACGAATTTTGAATGACAACCTTGACAACAAGGAGTGAGGTTTTTTCTCATTTACATATGCTAATTAATAAATACCCTAAAATAAAAAAAATAAAAAACCCTCCAAAAAACGCTGATATAAATAACAATTAACCCAAATCGGAACCCTAACCACAATCCATAATGAACCCCATCTAAACCCTAAATCAAAATCGGAGTCTGAACGCCAACCAAACGAAACCCTATCAAAACCCTAACTAGAACACTTAATTAAAATCCAATTCTTCTCCCACAAAATAATCCTATTCAACTAATTTGAACCTCAATGGACCTTTAAAGCAAATCATAACACCCAAGATACTGAAAATAAGAAATGAAGATAGAACAAATGGTTCATAGTAAGATAAAAATGGTATTGTGGAGTTTCCATTCTTCTCCGTCAACTTCTTCATCCCCTTGAGAGGGGGAGGGGGAGGGGGAGGGGGAGAGACACAAAGCTAACCCATAGAGAGAAGGTTTCAGGAGTTGGAACCATTGGAAACTAGGAAATGGATTTATTTTCATTCATAGAATTTAATATTATCAATCTGAATAAAAATAATCTAAATGAACTATCATAAAAAACACAACCACACTAATAAAATGATAATCATAACACCGAATGAAGACCTCAAAAAACAGCACTGAAGCCATTAATCAAAATTACCAATGAAAAAACTAAAATTGAGAAAATAACTACTCACAACTAATGGTCTCATTAGCCCTTGATGAAGTTCCTTCCCTTCCTTCCCCTTTAAGACTTTGAAAAATGATTTCCTATTATCCTTTCCTTATCTTTGGGAATCTTTCGAAATAAAATTTCCTTTATTCCATTCAAAATTTATAGGAATTCTTATTATCAAATATCATTTCCTTATTTAATTATCTTGTTTGAGTTCTTCCTCATTAGAAACTTCTAATTGAAATCCTTGATTAAATCACATATGAGCGCTCATATTAAAACCCTAATCAAATTTTCAATAAAATCCCAAATCAAAATTGGAGTCAAAACCCCCGACTATGCAATACAACAATTAGCAAAGAAGGAAAAAGACCAATATATGAAAAACTAAAACAATAAAAATAAAAAGGGGTACCTAGGTGATGTCATCCTTCTGCTTCTACCCCCTATTCTTCTCCTTTGGGCAAGGGTGGGAGAGATGGATGGCTTCTTCTTCTTTTTTTTTTTTTTTTTTTTTGCCAATGGGAGGTATTTATAGGATGAGGGCGAAGGATGGAGGGAGAGCGACACACATTTACACACTAATAGAGATAGATAGATAGATGCGAGCAGGTCTGTAACTCGAAAAAAAGACAATTTTTGACAACTAAGATTTTATGTGGGAGAAAAACGACAGCATATGACAACTGGAAATGAATTATTTAAATATTTACCATATTTAAGAAAAAAAGTGAACAAACCTTGCAAAAGTCATATTGGTTACCTAAAGCAAAATGCCAATCACAGCACTTAATCAAAACATTAGAGAGAGGGTTTGCGAATTAGGAATTGCAAGTTTTCAAAAAATCTAAAAAGTCTCTCTTGTATTATGGGTTTAGTTTTCTTTGATCGACTTGATGGCCCAATGAAAAAGGTCAAATTCCCAATCCATCACAAACACATATGATGGATCAAGCTAGGGTTAGTTTTGTTGAAAATCATTTGTGATGCCTTTACTAACGCGTTGAGGTTTTGGTGTGAATGGCTAACTAAGGAAACTTAATTAATATGGTATTAAAGTTAATTGGTCATGAGTTTGAGTCCCAAGAAGAACCACTTCGCGTACAAAAGTACTTGTCACTGAAAGTGCGCCGATTAGATTTCACCTAAGGGGGAGCGTTGAGGAGTAAGGAGTGGAGTCCACTCAAAAAAGAGTATTGAAAAGAATTTATGCCGCATCTACTAATTGTGAAAGAAATTCCAACAGTTCTAATATTGCGGATTACCAACATCCGATTTATTCAAAAGGGCGGCTGCAACAACAATAGCCTCTATAGAAGCACGGACATTTTAAAATGCCATCAACTGAGATCAAGGGGCTGCATTTATTCAATGATATCAATAGCATAATCCTTTGTTAAAAGGACAATATAATTATGGATATGTATGCAATTGGTTTATAAAATCAGTTGTGCTACATGGCCCGACTGGGAGACTGGGGTCCTGGCATCCAACGGTCCTCCTGGGGGACCGGGCCCGAATCTGGTCTCCCCAGTCGGGCCAAGTGGAGTTTCCCTTATAAAATATAGTTCTTGAATTTTCTACCAAAAAGAGAAACATAGTGCTTGTAAGCTCCAATCACACTTCGAGTCCTATTCTTCTTCCTCCTCCCCCTTGTATTAGTGTTTGCGCAAGGGTAGACCAAGAATCTCAAAAATAAGCAACAAGATGATCCCATGTCTCATCTTTTGAATGGACTACACCCATAGTCCATAGGGACGAACTTTCCTCATACTGTACCTTTCTTTAAATTGGACATTTTCACTCTTAGAAGCCTTTGGGACCATTTTAGTTATACTCACCACGACAGCTCAAAGTGTACTCAATCCATATGGTTTATGATTACTTCATTTTGTTTATCTTCACTATTTCGAAGTTAATTTATACTCTTCTCTTTTATATTCAAGTTCTCTCCATTATTTATTTCAAGCTTATTAAATATCAGTTGAATTTAGCATAAAGGACTTAAAAAGTGGTCCTCAAGTATTTTGGATAAGGCTTTAATCAGGGGTGGAACCAGAATTCTTTTTATAGAGGGCCAGCAAGAGAACACATAATTAGTAAGAAATTCTTGTAAATTAAACACAATTATATAGGGGGAATCAGGAAAGTCCAATTTAACCATTATTAAAAATTGAAAAACAACAATTTTATATACTGTCAATATAATTCTAAGTGGATTAAAAATTTTACGAATAGAAAGGTATTTTTGAGTGGGTTAGATTTCAAATATGAGCCCCGTGGTTGAAAAGAAATAATCAGGCATAAAGACTTTCAAATCATTTCCATAACATCACCGTAATTGTCTTGAGAGGAATCCTCTCAATTTATACATGACTAATAAGATTATTTAAATTTCAAACTAACCTAAAATCTCTAACAAAACCACTAAAACCCCCCAATCTTATCTCTAATATATCAATATCTAAGAGTATGGAGGATTAATACATATACAATTGTAAAAAAATAAAGTAAAAAAATATTATTTTAGCTATTAATTTGCTAATAATGGTGGGGCCATCCATTAAAAAATGGACACAAGATGGAGGGGTCAGAGGACCCATATAAAGGAAATACCAAATCAGGGGAGGGGCTATGGCCCCTGTTGGCCCCTCCCTGGTTCCGCCCCCTTACTTTAATGATCATGATGATGATTTATGTTTAATTTTTATGTTTTTCTTGATTTTACAAATTTTTAGTTGCTCTTTATGACCAAGCCTATCTAACTTTATTTTGACTGTAGCTGTAATTTAACTTTAATCTAATTTGTACCTTCTCTCCTCCCTTCTTTATCTCTTGTAACAAACTACCCACATCTGTTCCCCACTTTTCCTCTTTTATTTGTGCAAAATTGCCTTTCTACCCACTTCTCAAACGGCCGTTCTTCCCTCATCTCCTATTCCATTTTTCTTTTATTTCTAGAAATTGTATTGCTATGTATGAATATTTGATTTGCATTGTATAAATATGCTTGTGCTCAGCACGGGTTACTATGCGAATTGTAGTTTATAGTAGAGGCTTGAGGCCTTCAGATATTTATTGATAATAGGACCATGAATCTTACCTGACTAATTGCACTATGATCAACCTAACTCGTTTTAATGGCTAGACCTTTTGGGTGAAGTAGTATATATCTTTTTTTTGGTACCCAGCTTAGGGGGGGCCAGGGAAGAAGCCCTCCGGTGAGGGAAGTATACCTTGAATATTAGGCAAGTAGATAAGAACTGACGCCTCTTCCCATTAAGGTAAGAACTTGTTCTTAATTTATACTATTTCTTGATAAATTCAAATCACGTATTAACAATAAAATTTCATTATGTAATAAATTTTAAGAGAAAATTCCAATTTCTTGCCACATTGGATAATTCTTCCCACTAACTAAACCTAAATTATAACTCCGTTTTAATTTGTACAGAGTATTTACCCTTCATAATTTTTTCATTAGTGTAATAACAAAGAAGGCCTGTATTTTCTTCCTTGATCAATCCCAGAAATGGGGACAATGTCTGTTTACAGAAGAAGACCTGAACTTTCTTTGTTTTTTTAATCCCCCACTGGATTCTGATCCTCGAGATTCTGATCCATTTCTGAACTTGTTTTTGTCCCCCACTGGATTCCAAGTACAGTTGAGATTTAAGCATTTAAAATACTTTGACCAACAAAACAAAGAAACATGTTTTCATTTTAAAATAATATTTTATGTTATTGGAGTTTTCACTAGGCAGGTGATCACAAATAGTTTAGTTGCATAGTTATATCAGAATTCAGCCAATCCAAGCTTAAAGAAACAGAGTTATTTTAGTTGAGGTAAATGGATTCTCTTTTATTATTATTATTATGTCTTTTGGGTGGGTGCTCTTTGCTTGTCTTAATCACTGACTGCATTTGATATTTAAATCAGTTTGATCCTAGAAGTGATGTGATTCAATTTAGATTATGAGGAGTCCTAAGTCAATGAGTGGGCTCTCCCTTATTAATATAAACCACTAGGAAACATTACAACCTCAAGTAAGTAGGTTGGGTGCATTTGGCTGCAGTGTAAAGCACTGTGAACTGTGTGGCATTGATGGATCTCCTGGTGGAGGGCCATGTTTCAAGAACCACAACCATTGGAATGGATAACTCCCCCAGTGACAAGTAATGTGACCGACAATTTGATTGGAGCCATATCAACGGTTGGATTTGAACAGAATGATGTGAGTTTTCAGGTAATGTGGCCCACATTAGAGATTGGTGAACCCACTTTGTGAAGTGTAACTAGCTAACTTCATGAAAGAAACTGCTTCAAGCCAAATTTTTTACAGCCCACTTTTTTTTTTTTTTTTTAATCATTAGTGCATGACTTCTTTGCGGATGAAAAGAAATAAAAAGACACTAATTTTCTAAAATAAAGTGGGCTTTGAATTCTAATTGTTGTAGGAGCATGAGAACACGGTGTTACTCAATTGGTGAGGAATTCCATCTCTAATCAAACTACCCAAGGTAAAATTTCTAGGAATGCTATCCTCTTTTCATGTTTACGGGCGAACTCTTTCCGCATGTGTAAGCTATCTCATGGGTTCAAACCTTTGAGATTCAATTAGATTAAACTGACTGAAAGTGAATCCAATAGTGGATAAATGTTTGATGATAGTGAGACTAGATATACTAGAAGATAATGTGGGGAATGAGAGTGTGAAATAGCCGAAACTATTGAAAAGTGGGTGCAAAAGTAGTAGTCCGTTGGAGAACATTTCCCATAGAATAGGTACCCAAGTTCCAAACTGAACCCAAATTGAAATCCAAATTGAAAGTCTAACCTGAAGATTGCAATTTTAATTTTTTTTCCCCCATGGACTTTGGTTTGCTCGAACCACTGGGCAAACCTTGGTCGAACCCAAACCACATTTTCCAAACCCGAGCCCCAGCGGATCCCCCTGTTTGGATTCCAACTTCCAAACGTTTATTGACATGACTGTTTAAGGTGGTCACCATGTCATGGTCAAAAGAGAGAGTGCTGACTTTAATTTCCACTAAAAAAATATAATATCAACGCGTGACAGTTAGGCCCATGTAATGAGTTCTTGTCTGTGGGGTCCAGCCCTGTTTCACACGTGTTCTCTGCAAATGGCCCATGTGAGAGGTGTGTCCAAATGGGCCAATGGGCCAGGGGAAGCATGGATTGCAATATTGCATCATCTACCCACTCCGAAATGCTTTTTCAAGGACCCTCTACTCACACGTGTGAGGTGATGGGTCTTTCAAATGAATACATACACTAGGGTTGTAAACGGGTTGGTTTCGATTCAGAACCGTACAAAAGAAGGTGGAACTGGATCCGGAACCGTTTCGGAACCGGTTTCTTGGCTCCAGAATCGGAACCAGAACCATATATGGGACGAGTCTGGATCTGGGTATGGGTTTAGGTAGAAAATGATATTAAAAAAACATGATTTTTATGAGAGATTCTCAAAAATTGAGGTAATAAATCGGATCTTGGGTCCACGGGTCCAAACCAAGGTGAAACCGAACCCGAACACATTTAGTTATCGGGGCCTAAATAAAGATCCAGACCCGATTTTTAACGGTTCGAAACTTCCAGGTAATCGGAAAATCAGGTACCCATTTACATCCCTAACATACACCTATACATATGGGATTTCACCAGTATGGGGTAAAACAGGCTTTAATCCCCTTTTAAAAAAAAAAAATTGGTAAGCTATAGTAATGCAACCTATTATTTTGCGTTTTTAACTCCTAGGCACTAATTAACCTTATTAATAGCCACTAATTCTTTAACCAAAAGAACAACAGCCTAATCAACTTGATTACCTATCTATTTAGATGATTTAGGCATGGCAGCAAGGCAATGAGTCAAGTTTGCTGATCGCTCCTAATTAATTTATGATATGTGATATCCAACCTAGTTTCCCACCTTATCTCTTTTCTTTTTTTTTTCGCTTTTCTAGCAGAGGAGGCTTGGACCCAAGGTGGCCCATACATGTAGGAAGGATAGCCCATACATATGGGAAGAGGAGCCCACAAATGTGAGTAGAGTGGCATATGCGGGATCAATCCCTAGGTAAATAGGTGACATTCGGAGAAAGGGGGAATGAGAACCAAAAACATACTTTTTGGGTTGTGTCCTCTACATTGCTATCTAATATTTCCTTGGCGGAGCTCAATTAACTATGAATTTCTATGCATTTTAATGCAAGCAAACTGGCCTAAAAATTTTTGGGTTAAAATATGTGCAAATTATAATTATTGCTATAAACCGTTACAATGACCATAACTTAATACATTAAAATCCCTATGAACATTTTATATTTGATTTTTTTTCATCTTACTTTCCCCTAAAACACTTAAAAAAAACACATGTATGGGTGAGAGAACTTCATTCTAAATTGGTGATATAATCAATGTTCCTCTGAACACTTTAAAATGTTTTATAAAACCAAATTCTCTATAATTTTCGAGTTGTTTTTGAGGATTTTCCCCAAAAAAGAAACACATTAGGTGACAGCTGTGGGATTTGAACCCACGCCCTTTCGGACCAGAGCCTAAATCTGGCGCCTTAGACCACTCGGCCAAACTGTCATGTTGCAAAATGGTTCTTGTTATTCAATAGATAAAACACTCCGTACAAGGCCTCTCTTTATCCTTGCACAATCCATGGCTCCATGCTGTAACCATTCACAGGTTGTAGCCTGCAGGCCTGTAGCATCAGGAGAAGTATACTTTTACGAGGAACATGTTGGGATCTTTTTAAAATCAAGGCTTGTTTGTAACCCATAAAAATAAAAAAAAACACACTTATTTGTTTGCATATTATATAGAGGGATTAATGAAGTTAAAAGGATAAGATGTGAAGGATATGAAGTAATGGAAAAGGATATAATTTAAATAGAAATGTAAGTCGTACCATGACTTCATGACTTCATGAGTATTAAGTTACTCGTGTGATGGCCCACTATTTATTTTCCATATTTTCTTGATTTAATTGTCATTAAAGATGAGCTTATTTACTGTTCATTTTTGGATATATATTCGCATTTATTCATTCTTCATTTTCTTATCACATATAAAAACGCGATCCAAAATAATCAATTGCAAAAATAAGAGAGGCCCTTTAGTTTATTATGTGATACAATAGAAGAATGCTGTGGAAATAAATTATTTGGGGAACAAATATAAAACATGGTTAGAAATATTTTGCAAAATGCATTCAAATTTCCTTCCTTTTTAATTATGATTTTCTCATGACATTTTCAATTTTGAAGAGACATTGACCAAGATGAGTCCACAAGTTTATAATTCTTGCCCTTATGGTGGGGTTGGGTCCTTAGTCCTTACTAATAAGGTGGGGTCCATAAGGAGAAAAGAGGTAAAAATAAAAACTAAACAAATGGAAAAGGAGAAAAAGAGAGGGATTGAATGTCTAGGAGGTGCGTGCATGTATGTTTTATCATGCATTGCATTGCATGCTTTACTTGACATGACATGATGCATTCATGGAGGAAGGTGCAAAGAAACTGATGGAAGACGCAACTTGCGAGGGTGAGTGGACCGAGGCGAGGTGTGCTGCCGCTTCCTTTCCCGCCAAAAGCCGCTGACGTGGAACCCACGGGAGGACTTCCCGCCATTATCCCCGCAGTTCGCGGCAAGAAGGAGAAAGCCACGCCGTACACGTGGCATGTACAGACAGGTGGCAGAAAGCAGTTGGGTAATGAAGACGTTCGTCTCCACCTCTCTTATTTTTTTAAACTCGATACGATGCCAGCTGTATTCCGTTATACTTTCCTCCACCCACCGCCTCTCTTTTCGAATCAAATCCGAAATCTTCCGCCGTCGATTTTCCATTTCACAGAGTGGGCCACCCATTCCATGATTAATATCCAACCACCAGGCCACCCCCCTCCCTCCCCTTCGAAATGGAATCAACAGATACTGATGGTAGGTGGGGCCCATATAATGGTCCAACTGAACGGACCCTACAATTGAAAAAAAAGAAGAGAAGAGAAAACACCCTTCTCTGGGTTTGTTGGGTGCACCAATTTCTAACAGTGAAAACTTATGGGCCCCTTGATTAAGGGGTTATGATGATCGTGTGGGGTCTAATTTTTGCACATAGGTGCGTCAAAACCAAATCTTTCAATTCTCAACCCCAACCTCATGTGGGCCCCATAGTGAGATATCTATGGAGGCTTAGGAGCACACTGTGCATGGTGGAAAACCACTTAGTTGTGTCTATTTTTTTACCGGAATTTATTACTAGAATTTGGGAGGTTGGGATTTTTTTTTTGACATGAAGTATCATTTTGTCCCTGACATTTGAAATGCTATGTTTCTTTCATTAAAATTTCAAATTCCAACCACCCAATTTTAAATCCTCCATCAAAAAGAAGAATTTGAAATTCCACTTAAGGGCCTGCTTTTCTTTATTAAAATTCCTTACTAGAATTCTAGTGGTTGGGGTTTTTGAGACATTATGTCACATCATCTACCCTTGGCATTTCCAAATCTCTTGAATCTGTATAAGAATTTATGAATTCCAGCACATGATAACTCTTAGTTGGCCTTTACGAATTCCACATTTTTTGTATTTTGGTGGAATTTCAAAATGCTCATG
This sequence comes from Cinnamomum chago, assembly GCA_038049695.1. NCBI lineage: Eukaryota > Viridiplantae > Streptophyta > Magnoliopsida > Laurales > Lauraceae > Cinnamomum > Cinnamomum chago. Next base: position 62,474,390 of record CP142460.1, on the reverse strand, counting down.
TCTTAAGATTTAGGAATTTTACTTTGTCTAGGAATTCAATAATTGTTGAAATTCTAGTAAATAAACAGGTCGTAAGAAAACAATTTTTTGGAGAATTTAAAATTCTCTCGTACATAAAATTTTATATTTTTGATAAAGAAATAGGCTAGAAATAACAACGAATAGATTACAACTTTTATAAGATACGAGGCACTTGGGTTTAGGTCCTACTTATAATATATATATATATATATATATATATACAGGCCTCACCTGATTGAGATTGGCCCCTGATTCCAATAAATATATCCTCTTGGGTGTCAAGCGTAAATAAATATCTCTTAGGTGTCAAGTGTTGGGATGGGATGGGCCCGGATGGGTGGGAGTTTTATGAAGTTTTCTTACACATCTTTGATATATTCGTCAAGATTCGTCCTTTAGGTTGAATGATCGACCTAGGATGGCTACATTTTCGTCCTGCAGTGGACCATGATGGCCATACAAGGAAGACCAAATTAAATTGGAGTGGTTACCTCTTCACACCCAAGCCACTTAAAATAAAGAGTCCTCCTCTTCACTCCAATTTGAGCGGGCCCATTTCAGATTGGGGATGTGTTTCCTCATTTGAAGCCAATCTCTTTCAGTTTTTATGTTAGTCATGTGATTAGTGAAGCTTTCACAAGTTTTAATATAGAGTCAGTTTTAATAGTATAAAACTTTCCAAGGCCTGGCTTCAGTAAATGGATGTCCACTGGATGCCTAATCGGATTGCACCAAAAGTTAGCTTCCTTTGAAACCCTTGACCCTCTGATCAAAAGGTGGTGAAAATGACAGCTAAAATAAAGTAAAGTAAAATCTATTGAGATGTTGTAATGGTCTTTTCATGAGGTAGATAAAGATGCCCAATTGGCTAATTTCTGACACCCATGACCCACCTGCCTAATGAGAAGAGGATGTCACATGTCGCAAATCGACAATTAGATGGATGGGGGCAACTTGGAAAAGTGACTTCTCCAAGGCTACCATGTCTAGTGATGGATGGATGTGATGGGACGAATTTCGGGTGTGGCCACTTTCAAGCGTCGGGTGCAATGTCAATTGTAATTATTACACAAGATTAGCCATCTGGTTGCTAAAATTGAAAGGTCTGTTTGATTAAGTTGACAGACAACCCGTCTATGTCTGATAGGAACTGTCGTCAAAACAGATCAAAACTTTGCCTGACTTGTTTGACTGGGCAACATGACAATTAGAGTCCTTCTTTGAACCAAAGGGGGATCCTTTTCACTTGGTACAGTTTTTTTCCTTTTATCCAATTAGAGTGCTTGGGCTCTATATCTAATGTCCATGTGTTGGATGATATTAAGGCACACACTCTTTTTCCTGTATAAAAGGAGAATTGTCATATCAGCAAATTTTATAGAAATAGAAATTTTTAAAAAAGATTTTTATCAAAATTTAGAAAATCATGTTTAGTGCAATTTTTTTTCCTTGTTGAATTTGTGCTAATGTTGTTTGGTATGGCAGTGGATTCCTTAAAAAAAATCAAATTTTCTTAAATTGTGAAAAATAATTTTTTGAAAAAAAATAACATAACATGTATATTATTTATTCAACATCAAATAATAATTTATTTAAAGAAATAAAAAATGAAAGAGTTGTAGGATTTTAGGTTGAAATAGACTAGAGTGAGGAAAATAGGGAAAAGTTTTTCAAGGAAATCCATTTCCCATACCTCCCATAGGAAATCCATTTTTATTATTATCAAGAAAAATACTGACAAGGCAGGAAAGCGTTTCAATGGAATTGTTCGGCACCAAACGCCTAAAAAATGAATTTTCATCATAAAATCATCCACTTCTCTGCTAAAAAGTGTTACACAAGCATACCCTAATGTAGCCTCTCTTTCACGGAGATAAAAGAGAATATAAATTTAAAGATTTCTTAGATCAAATTAGAGTTCAATCTCAAAAATGACTTTGACAAACATCCTACACCAATTTATATACGCTAGAAAAACAAAGCAAAGTATGAGGGTGGAACCAGAATATTTTCTTTGGAGGGGTTACTATTTAAATTTCATCCAAATTAGGGGGTTTTCTGAATTTCTGTGGGGGTGGGTAGCAGGACACAGTCTAGCCCATTTATACTTGAGTTTATCAATAAGAGGAGGGTCTTCCTATGGACAAAAGGAATCCAAAAAATATGCCCCACGACATTTTACTAGCCCTTGAATTTATAACTGTAAATATCAATGTCATCTTAAACATAGATTTTCTTGAGATACAATCCAAAAGTGAGGGAATGTTAAGTGAGTATAAAACCAATGTTGGAAAACTCGTGTCTTGGACTCGACTTATCCAATCCAGAAGAATTGACTTGAATAGAGTTAACTCGGAGACTCAGGAGAGTCATGTTTTTTTTTAAATGATTTTAAAAATACTTTAAAACGTATCCATTACTCATAAAATATAAAAATATATTTATTTACATGCATTTGTGATAATCGATTCAAATTAATAAATTCATATATACAAGAGAAGTACAAAAATAAGAAAACAAAACAAAAAATATTGCATATTACATAATTTGATAGTCTAAATATCAAATGTAAAAGACCAAATATAATTTTCAAATTATATTAAAGTGCTCATTTTTAAATTACTGACTTCAAACTGCATGCATAATTATTTATAAATAAGATTTAATTATTTAAAATTAGATATGGCTATTAAATGGTTTGGAATGCAAACAACTTATTAAAATGAGATGACTCAGTCAAGTCTCCCCTATTTTAACTCAGTCCAATGTCAAAATGAAATGACTCGGAAGAGTCAAGAGTCGACTCATAGAGTTTTCCAACCATGTATAAAATTGGGCTTGAGGCTAGATCATGGGATGAAAAAGAATATCAGTGGGGTTGATGAGGGGGCCCATGGTAGATTATACTTGGAGTTGCTCATGGAAAAACATTACCCCACTCACTAATGGAAGACGTTCTATTATGAGCATGGGGATACAAGCATACTGGATTGGGTTATGGGTTGTTAAGAGAGAAAACTTATTTCTTATGAAGGGGTTGCAGCTCCAAAAACACAAGATTTGCCGTTCCACGAACATACCTTTCTATTGAGAAGTGGGCTCCACCCAAGGGGGAATGTTGAAAAATATTTTCACTGTCTCTACTAACATCTCGAGATTTTAGTAGCAATGGTTAACTAAAGAAATTTAAGATGGTATCAGAACCAACCGGTCATGAGTTCGAATCCTTTGAAGTTTTGGTAGCATACCCAAGGTTTCAACACTAGATAGCCAAGTGAGAACTGCTGCCACTTACCGGTGAGATAAGTGGATTTCATGGTGGTATTGTGTGCCTATTTGTTTTCTTTTGGGTAATGCATGCTCCGGCTAAAACAAACTTCATTTTTTACATGGGACTTGGGCCAAGGTGGATGATTTTGGACCAATTTGGTGTGTGGGCTAGACCCTTTACACATAAGGCCCTGACCCAAGAGCTCGGCCTCGACAAGCATCTGCTTTGGCGGAGCCAAAAACAATAAATTTGCGTTGATATATGAGACCTACTGGACATATACATGACGCAACCATCTCACTGGGTGGCGGGTGCGCCCCACTATAGTCTTTTGTCATGCATGCAATTGAGAGTTGTAAATTGGTCCACACTCAGGCCTTGATTTTGAACAAATTTGGCTGGGCTTTGAAGCCAAGCCTTTTAAAAACTGCAAAGCATATCGGCCCTAAGTGCTAAGGAGCGGCAATTCTCACATGATTATTAAAGGTTCAAATTTTGTATATGCCATTTTTCCGCATGTGCAAGCCTCCTTTTCCATCCATGCAGACTCTCTCTTAGGACCCAAACCCTTATACGTAGTAACCGGAAAAAAAAAGAAAAAGAAAAAATCTAACTGGCTATGCCAAATGTCAAGTAAAATAGTTAACTTTCCAAAACAAAGTCAAAAGTTAAAGAAATTATGTACTTTCCAGGCCGCTGAAGAAAAACAAAACATCGACAGAGACTTAATCGAAGTAAATTTTGTTGACAAATTCACAATATTTTCAAAATATTGCCGTAATTGAAGATGTCAATGCTATAAGTAAAACACAATTTGAATATGTGCAGCAAGTTCCAATGCCTGCCTCCAAAGTTATGAAAATCGGAGTGCCACATAGATGACACATAGGAATGGAATCATTCATTCCCACTTCCCCACCCATCAATGAAATGTATGGTGTTCACATGCAAATGGGTGCAACAATAAAAACTATATGCACAATCATTCAAGGTATTGTCTCCTTCTCATCAGTAGGATATTTATTACATTGGCATTTTAACAGACCCAAAGTAATGAATGGTTCCATAATAGCCCTAGTCATTTCAAAATGAAGGTGGACCATCCACATAATAAAAGTCTTCATTACAAACAGTGGGGAATTCAATGAGGAATTAACCCTGTACAAATCCAGCCTATTCAGTTATTGGGCCTAAGTTTTGGGTCTGGTTAAGTTTATGACATTGCCAGCTTTAAAAAATTAAGCCCATTTATTTCAGATATACATGTCTAGCACAGTTGGGTCCTCTTTGTTTTTCAGATTGGTAACATGACTCAAATGTACCATGGGCACCTTACAACGGTAACTCTTCTTTTAGGCACACAAAGACTCAGGTCCAACCAATTTAAGAATATGTCATTAATGATGGTATTGAATGATGTCATTCCAATCCAATGGATGATATTGCTTTGATGAATTGGCCGACCTATATGACTAAACGCTTCGGATTCAGATTCAAATTGTTGGGCCACATTGTTCTAATTTGAACTGGGCTTACCAAATATTCAAATTTAAACGCTTAGAAACGGCACGGCTCTGAAGCTACCGGACCAAAAGTTAATTCAAATATATATAACCTTCCAGGAGTTCACATTTTTGCACTTTTCCATGAGGAAGAGCAAACATTACTGAACATGAATTTTATTGTAGCACCAAAATGGTTTCCCCAATCCTAACTTTTTTCCATAGAAAATCAGCTATATAAACATGCCCTAAGTTGACTCTAGCTTGGGAAATCTCAGTTTCTCAGGAAAGGGCTCATTTTTTTCCAAGGAATTGGTCAAATGAACTCCAAATAAGGATGATTAAAAAAAAAAGTGTGAGCTAGGGTGAACAGGGAGATGTAGATAGGTCATTGACTTTTATGTGAATTCAGTTACTCGAGTGATGGTTGTGTATTCATTTTTCATCTCTCATTAACTCATTATGGTTTTAAAGGGAGATTATTTTGCCGGTGCATGTAGCTAAGGTGGCAAAGTCGCAACACTCTAATAGGGGCGTCTGGGGTCAATCCCCACTCCAATATTGGTTAGAGTCCCATGCAAGTGACATGATAGAAAAAAAAAAGAAAAAAAAGAGAGGAAGATTATTTGACGGTCGTTTATAAATCTTTACGACTGCTAGTTCAATTTTATCCACATTTATGAAAAGGTTTGTTAGAACTCCTAGAGATTCAATTCCATGAAACAAATGGGCCCTGGGCCCTGGGCCTTTTAGATTTTAGAATACTTCATGTTTGATCGGTTTGAGGCCTAGAAATTAAAACTCATCTTAAATTAATTTGGAACATTTTTGGGCCACCTGGAAAATGTGTTTAGCTTAGTTGGCCTAGGACCACGGTTTGCACCCAAAGGGATAAGTCCAGCCTAAAGGGTTGGGAACCCTCCGATAGGAAAGAAAAAAAAAGTTTAAGGAATGAAGGTTCTAAAGTAAAGATATAAGTGTGTTTACGTATATTGTTCACATGTGTGGTAAAATAAAGGCAAAATAAATACTATATCAATGGTAAATGTGAAATAAAATATGCGGGAAAGTAATATTTGGTGTTTATTTTGTATGAATCAAAGCAAAGTGAAATAGACAAGTCAAGTACTTACCTTTTGCCTTGGTTTCCTTTACCTCAATTTACCTTTATGTAAGGCTATAAATTTATAATATAATATAAAAGAAAAATAAAAAAAGTGAGTTGTGGCATGGCGGCTAGTGTTTACTTTGACTCTACTTTTTTGACCAAATATGGAAAAAGTGGTCATTTGGTCAACTTTAGCTTCGCCTTTACTTTATCCCCTGCTCTACAAGAAATATATTCTCTAGAGCTCCATGACCTTGATAAGTAGGCCCATACATCAATGTTCTATGGGCCTTTTTGCAATGTCCTAAGTCTAATTACCTATATTCTAAATAAATCAAATGCATAACCATGGGTCTATGGATTTGGGTAATCTTAATCACCTTTAAGTCATAACTTTTCTTTTTCTTTGCTTAAGCAACTAGAAGTAAATAGAGATAAAACTAATTAGATTCTCAAGAGAACTTTGTCCAGGCCAACTGAGCTATAATGATCCAAATGGAGACCATAGTGTTCCATATTCAACCATCTCCATTGGATCTCAAATGGGGTTGGGCTCAATAACTTGTTCATCATCTTTTGGGCTTCAAATCTGGGCTCCACATAAATTCTGCCTTCGGGCTAACCTTGGATAAATTTCAGGCCCATCAAGTAAATTCACAAACCACCAAGGTGGAGTCTCATCATGACAATGACCAGAAACATGCTCATCGAAATAGATACTATCAGAGCTTATGGTGGGCTTGTAAACCAGACCTACTATGTTCTGGGCTTTGACAGGTTCTAAGGCTTATGAGTTGGGCTTGAGTGAACAAGTGGACCCAACTTGAAAGGGATCAAAGATAAGGATCATGCAATCCATTTCAACTTTCAAATCAGGAAAAGGGACCTAATTGGCTGAGACCTGAACCTGATCCAGGTTTAGACTCTTTACTCTGGTACAGATCGATCCACATTCTGGCCTTTAATTTACACTTGCTTATCAATGTCAGTCACTAACCATGGCCCTACTCAGGTCCAGGTATGGGCCAGTTCCGGTTCTATTACACTAGACTGACCTGTTTCATACCCAGAACTGAGAAGGGATCTCATTGTGGCCTGTTTATCAAGGAAAGGGCCGGCTCAGGATTCAGGACAGAAATTCAACTTTATATGAACAAGGTCCACTTGACAAGTCTACTCTTTGGGTCAATTTAACTTAAATTTGGGATGTTTGAGTTCGTTAGACTGTTTGGCAAAGATTCTGGGAATGCATATTCAATCAGTTTCATATTCTTTTTTTTTTTGGCTATCAGAGGGGTACCAATTCTTTGGGCTGGACTAATCTCAAGAGGAAAGCCAGGTAAACTCCCCTGTAGCTACAGTATGGTAGTGCAGTTTTAAACCTACAATCTCCGGGTACAAACCGTGGTCCTAAGCCAACTGAGCTATCCCTTGGGGTAGCTTCATATTCTTTAAGTAATGAAGAAATAATTTTTAAAATAAGTATAGACCTCAAAAATAAAAATAAAAAATAAAAAATAAATAAAAAACTGTCCATACTACTCTTGCCTATGATACTTTTATAATATAATAAGTTCTAAAAAGAAAATTAATATAATAAGTTGCTTTATCTAATTGAAAGACATACCGAACAATTTATTTGTCAAAAGACCTAATTGAATTAGCTCATATTTTGAGTCAAACATTTGAGAAAGCAACGTATGTGTTTAGTAAAAGTCTACTTGGACCGAATGGGGGACCGAACCTTGGCCCGGTCCCCCATGAGGACCACAGGATCCCAGCCTCGGTCCACATAGCACCCCTCATCTGTTTATGGTAGCACAATTCATGATGATCCATCCGATCCATTGTCTTATAGACTCCATTAATTGGTGATTGTGATTGTAGATAGGCTCCTCCAACATTTCCAACTACCCATTCTTAATGATTTTCTTTTCCAACCACCCATTCTTAATGATTTTCTTTCTTTTTTATTTTCTCTTTTCTCTTTCATTTTCAAGTAAAACAGGTTGTGTTTGGCACTCTTAACATTATATTAGGAGTGGTCATGGGCTCGGCCGGTTGAGGCAGTTCTAGGCTCAACCAGGCCCAACTTTAGAAACACAAGTCCATATCCAGCCCAAGTCTAACAAAGGCCTTAAGTGCCTGGCCCGAGCTTAGCCTACCTCAAACATGTCAGGTCCGAACCCACCCATATAGTCACTTGGACTGGCTATGCCGGGCTTTTTATTATTTCCTTGGGCCTTCTATCACTTATTTTGTAAAATCAGTCACTAAAGTACATGCACTAACCTTTCAAGGCCAGGCTTCAGGCTGTTTATCACTTAATCTAAGTCCGGCCTAAATTTTAATGGGCTCAAAATTTGATCTAGGCCTAGCCCGACTGCTAAAAACCAAGGCCCGAACCAGGCCAAAACGGGCTGGACCTAGGTCTGGCCCCACCCTTGAGCACCTCTAATGTATAGGTTCAACCCGAATGTGAAGTATATTAAGTTAAGCTTGTTGAAAATGCCTACCCAGACATGACCCAGAAATTAAAGGACCAATCCAAGCATATAAATAACATTTTGGGTTCTAGTTGGGTCGATGGGTCATAGTGCAATTAATTGAGCTGGGGCAATGGATAGGGTTGGTTGGTCAGATAACGAGAATTGCTTTGGCCAGAGAAGTCGTCCCAAATGAAAACATGAGAATAGAAAGGATCAACCTGAGCCCAAGATCCTGAATACTTGGGCCTAGAAATCAAGTTGGGCTTAGGGGTAGGGTCAGGACTTGCCACACCAATATAGACACAAGCCATCATTGCTTGTGTTTGATATTTCCCATTTTCTCATTAATCACTTCCATGTAACACAATCATTGTGTGACCATGGCCCCAGCTTAAACATTCAAAGGTTAGATAAAAGTGAAATATAGAGAGGCCCCATGCATGCTTGAGCATTCATTAATCCTTTGGTAATAAGAACCCACACCTCCCTAAAAAAAAAAAAAAAACCCACACCTTGACAGCTTCATCCAAATCTAAATCAGGAAAATAATCGAATCCGGACCATACACCTTGGATTCTTTTGAGAGACTAAAATTTTTCTTATCCTGATTTGATTTTGTGCTGGAATATGGGTCATATGAATTGCCCATTAGCCATTTATTTTGTTTGTCTTAAGAATTTAAAAACTAATTATAAAATACTGAAAAGAGACAATAAGAAATTATATCGCATTTCCATCCTACTCAATCATAATAAACAGTGTAAGATGGGATAATCAAAGAAAAAGACACAAGTTGCCTTAGAATCAGTTTTTTTTTTTTGAATGAAGTCATGCTATACAAAAATTATACATGTTTACGAATAATATCAAAGAACCAAAGAGAAACAAAAGAGACAAAACAGAAACGAGTAACAGAAAGCAAACACCCAAAACACTATCCCCACCATTCAGCTACGCATCACTGGAAGTCGAAGAGGACCCCCGGATTAGTTGCATTCGGCATAATGCCTGTGATAGAAAGAAAGGTCCTGGAACTGCTCATGCATATGTAGTACTTATCTTGTTATTATCTCCATACCTTTTGTTTTCATGTTGTTGGTCTACTGGCCCAAGAATGATACTTTCCTTTGACAACCAAAGTGTCTACACCACTTAGCCATTACTGTATTGACATCTTCATTCCATATTTTATTCCAACTGCCATTTATGCAACATTGTTGAGGATCAATTTTGGTGTCTCTTTCGGTTAGAATCTTCTCCAATCTTTGGTTTTGAAATTTGAATACATGGATTTCAAGAAACAAAGCAACTAGCATATGCCGATAAATGAAGAGTCCAGATTCCTTTTATATTTTTTTAGTGGTGTTGAATTTTTTTTATTTTTTTTTGCATTTACTAATGTCTTAAAGTTTTAGTACGAATGAAAAGTAAATAAATTTAATATGGTATTAAAGTCAAGCTGTCAAATGACAACCATAAAATTGAATATATAATTAGTAATATTGGCTTAAATGTGTGTGTCGCAAAACGTGTGTTGACAAAAAAATTATATATATAATTAAAGAAATCATATTCATAACTCATGTTAGTGACATGAATAGTGTACTCACTCAAAATTTCCCTTTGGTGCATCCCAATTTCCACACTTGTGACTCCTTCGTCCATATGTGAGGCATGTGATGATAAAGGACCAACCTGATTTTCCATGAGACCCCAACACCAACAGTGGGATTGCTTGCTTATTTTTTAACTCATTAGAAGGTGGTCCGACCAACCTTTCATTTTGAATGTCATCCGTGCATCTGGTGGACCACCAACCCATGCCATATTGGTAGGGAATGAATATGTGGTGGGCACTCTGATGGTCCATAGTTAGGACTTAGGATGTAACTGACCAACTAATGTTGGCATGTCACATGTGGGCATCTCTGTATGTGCATCCTCGTGCATTTGAACAAATGGGTCAAAGAAAACACCTTCCCAACTGCCTACTTCTAGCATGTGAATGTTCTGGTGATGGGGTCCCACCTACTGCCTTCTTCGACCTTACAGGTGGCTTAATGTGACATGGCCCCAACTCAGATAGGGTCGATTCAAATTTAATCCTCCTCCTACTACTACTACTACTACTATTACTATTACTATTACTATTATTATTATTACTACTACTATTGTTATTATTATCAGAAAAACGCACTCCTATATTATTATGAGATTTTACTAAAACCTCACTTAACTAACATTCTTTTTTTGCATGCAGTCAAGGGGATTAGGATTTAGGACCCAAAAGAGCCGATACATGGGGTGAAGAGTGGCATATTAAACTAATTCTAATAAAATTTTGAAGCGTTAGTTGAGGTAATAGAAATAGTAACCCCCCTCATATGGAACCCGGTCGGTGCACAATTAAACATGCACGTTGTAGCACCAAGTCGTTTCTCCTAAAATTCAGCTAACCAATCCTACTAAAATCTTGAAGCATTAGTTGAGGCAATAGAAATACTAACTCCCCTCGTGTGGAACCCGGTCGGTGCACAATTAAACATGCACGTTTTAGCACCAAGTCGTTTCTCCTAAAATTCAAAATCACAACTAGTTGGCTAAGATACCAATATTAAAATTTAAAATACAATCACATTATGTTTCAAGATGGTTGATTTCAATCTCCTTGGAGAAAAGGTAAACCCTGTCAAAAGTAATTAAGATAGAGCCACAACTTAAACAATTCGGATCTCCATTAGGTATCTTTCGTGTAGATTTAAGATGATACTAATATGTGGTCAATCTAACATGATTACTCTCTGTTTAATTATATTTTTATGTGGTTACTCATCTGGTTAAGACATAGTGTAGTGTGTTTGGGCGCATAAGTTTGAATCTCTCTAATAAGCATTTTGTCTTGATTAATGAATACAAAATTATTCTCAGTCTCTTTCATAATTGGAAGATGGTAGCCAGGATGGAAGAGTAAGAGCATATAAAAATGGCTTATATGTGCCCGGGAATACAATAATATAAAAACCGTCTCTCGTTACTGCTCAAACTAGTTAAAGACATAGGCCTAAGTGCGTGGGTTGGAGTCTCGCCGAAAAAAGGATGAAGAAAAACCAATTTCCAAATTCAAAAGAGAGTTCCACTAGCAAATGTACTGAGCTATCAGTGTTTGGCATCTCCTCCTCGATGTTAACAACACGATCAATTTCCCGTTGTTTCTGTGAGGGATTTGGATAGTGTATGTGGGAGTACACAGGCATTTACTAGAGGGAAAAGGGGAGAGTCCCTCCAGTGAAGAAGGTTTTAGCAGAATACCTATGGTGACGACCTTTGAGATTATCAGATAATAACACGGGCCTCCTTGTAAAGTGAAACCATTAAAAAAAAAAATGCTGGTCTAGGTTGTCTTCCAATCAAGGGACCACACATGAGCAGGGTCGCCAATCTCTAAAACCAATTGGAATCGTACCAAACAAGGCCTCATGACAGGAAAATTTGGTCTCAATTACACTTGATTGGCTAGCACTAACAAGGTCAGATGCATGGACTAATAGGCCGGCAGCTTCCTTTACAAATAAGTAAGGTTTGGGTCATTAGAAGGTCCTAATTCAATCCAATTATAAAAAACTGAACCGTCCAATCAGGGGAAAGGAAATTGATGTCAATCTTTAGAAAATGAGACCCAAGAAGACTTAGTTCTCAGTTCCCCTTTGGCGGGCGCACACGTCTCCATCTGATGATAAAAGACGGGAGAACGACTCCTTAATTGTTACGGCGTGGTAAGGAGTGGCACTTCTCACCTACATGGGTTTAAATTCATTATACACGTTTACTTTCCACATATGCATACTCTTTTTCCACTTGTGAAAGCTTCCTTCCTAAGTGTGGGCTCCGTACGTATGAGTGATCAGTTGTCTTCCTAATTGTGTAGGCTCTATCTTGGGTCTCGGCCTCTTGTGGCTAGGGTAAATAAAAATATCATGATAAAGACGCAAACCACTCGGTCATCATGAATGCATTTTATAATTCTAGATTTTGAAACAGTGATTTCATTAATTAATTTGATTTTTCCTTCTTTTTTTTTTTTTATCTGGGTTCATATCTACATGTGCCAGATTTTTTTTTAACCCTATAATTACACATAACCTGAAAGACTCCTAGTGTATTTTTCTTGTTTTTAAATCAAACTATATAAAAGCAACTATACTCTCTAATTTTGTTTTTTTTTTATTGATTTACCCCTTATAAAACTCAATTAATCAAAATGATGATTTTTTTTTCCAAAATGCTCCTTTTCACAATGCTCCCTTTTGTCTTTCATACTAGGGCCCACCTTAGTCGATTCATACAATTCACACAAACTGTGATCCTTATTCCATTTCACACTATTTTGTACAATACTCGTGAATGAGTTTTATCCGAAGACGTATGCACAATGTACAACCATTAAACTTTGATGTTCTATTATTAATTTTTCTAAGGTTCCCAACTTCCTCCATTTTGTTTAATAGATGTGTGATTAACAAACAAAAATTTGGACACCTCCTTGATTAGACGTGGCCGGAGAAGGCCCAAGCAAAACTAAAGTTAAGGTCCTCGAATTTTTCAGAAAAGATAAATAAATAAATAAGGTCCTCGAAGTTGTAATCACTAGAAAGAGAGCACAATCAAACAAGGAAAAAATGTCAAAAGAGGAGAAGAATAATGAGAAAAATAAAGAACCTTTTTTTGGGATTCTTAACAATAATAATAATAATAATAAAATATTACTCACACACACTCACCCAAGTCCATCACCATCAGCGTTACAGTTTGGATCGATATTTGATTGCTTATGTGGCAGAGAGGTGCTTCACCATTATTTAACCTACTAGAGATTTTTTAATTTTTTTTATTGTTGCTGATAAGGGTGTTCGGCCCCTTCAATAACCCACTATTTACTCAAATACGTGAAATCTCTACCTCCCCCACGCACTGGGTAAGTCAGGCTTTTGCCTGAGCAAGTGATCCCAAGGAGAGAGCGCAAGTTCAAAACCGCAACTTTCAAATTCTGAGCCGTGGTCCTAGCTAACTGCGCAACCCCTTGGTGTTATTAACGTATCAAATTAATGATAAAGATTTGCTTTTTGGTCAAAGTAAGATGACGCAGTGGCGGATCCAGGATTTTTGTTTGGGTGGGGCGGACATGGAGAAGCGATGAAAATCGGCAGTAGTATGTAGAAGGTCAATCGGTGAAGTGAATTTCTCCAGACGACGGATATCAAAGTATAGGAAAATTAAGATGGACCAAGACTCACTACAAGAAAGTTGACTTTTTCCGCAAAATTAAGTAGTATGTATCAAAACTCTACATCAAGGTTAATACACAATAAAACAAACTCCATTCCCATTACAGCACACTGGAACACACACACACACACAAAAAAAAAAAAAATTAAATAAATAAAAAAATAAAACCCTTCTTTCTCAATAAGTAATAGGTCTATATTGGCTCATTTATTTCCAACATAAGTTCCAAGATTTTTTTTGGAAAGAACTGCAAAAAAGTCCCAATATGAAATAATATAAAAATTCAACAACAACAATAACAGCCATAGATAATATCATAGATTTGGGCTTCATACATAGAAATCAAACAAAGAAGATCAAAATCCATCAATACATAAAATAAATAAATAAAAAGAACAAAGCCCATAAAAACTTAAATGAATTTCAATCAATCTAAATCCAAGCTTCTGAAAGTGGATGAGGAAAATCATCATATAAAAAATGACCCCACTCATCCATACAACAATGTATAACCATGAGTCTGAGGTTTCCAAGAGTAGGAATTTTTCTTTAACATTTCAAAAAATTCAGACAACAGAGTATTCAAACCTATTAAACCAACATTTCATTCTTACAAATTAACAAGTAATATAATTTCAATATCAAACAGTGCTTCCATACCATAAGGTCTTTCTCCACAATGATAGCAAGAAGAACATTGTGCTTTCTTCAATGTCTCATCCCAAATGGGCAATGGAATTTATAAAACGACACTTCCAAAATGCTCATCCAATCTCACCAAATTAAGAAATCCCAAATCCCAACATTCAACAATATTGCTCAATTGCTAGATCAATCTCCTTCTCCATCCTCGGCCAGCCAATCTCTCTCCAGGTTGTGACCAACAGAAAAATAAAAAATTAGGATTCTAATACTTACTCCCACAAATCCAAACAGTTAACAACCACAAAACCTCAACATCAAATAACGAAGAAAAGTAAATAAAAAAGAACATAATCAAATAAAAACTAATGAGATCAAGAACTACAAGGACCATATTACTGATGAAAAATGATTATTATTGATAGTTCACCAATCACGGAAAGAATACCACTTCCTGTTGTTCTCAAAACTTGCAAAGATCGGATTTTTTTTTAATAAAAGGAAGCCATTTACAATTCAGATCGTTAATACAAAAGATCCGGTTCTTAGGTTCTTAGGAACCCTAACATATTGGAAATGTACTTAAAAATGCGATCGAGAAAGATCGAGGTTTTGCATCCCATCTTCCTGCAATTCCATCAGTTGTATCCATAAAAGGAGTCGCACAAACTGAATCGAACACATTTTAGGGCTTCCTGGGGTTTCAACACCGAACAACACAATGAGGTAGAGACGGCTAGAGAGAGGAAGAGAAACTTACATCGAAAACCAAAGAGGAGATGTTCTGAGGCAGTGAAGAAAGGGTGGGGCGATCGCTTTTGAGGTTCCTTCTTCGCCAATGAAGAAGTAGGGCTGCTGGGGCGAGTGTTTTGAAATAAGTGGGCAGGAGAGATACAAGGGTTTTCGATATGGGGAACTGAGAGTGAGGATTTCACGATGGTTGATGTGGGTGGGTGCATTTTAAGGATGGGATTTAAATGGCGGTGCAAGATGAATTTTCAAGTGGGGCAGGGGTGCATGACCCATGTTCCTCTAAAAAGGTTTTTAAAATTTACCGGGTGCACAGGTGAATAAACATGGGTCCGCCCCTGAGATGACGGGTAGTTAGGGTTTTTTCTTAAGCCAAAGTGTCCATAACCCATGATATCATGATCTGTATTATCTAATTTCCCCCTCTACTTCTACTTCCGTGACTGTTTTTCTTCTCTTTTTTCTCACCCTTTTAAGTGGTGGTGATGCCTATATTTACCCTTTTTTCTCATTTTTCCGTTGTTTTATTGTTCTCGGCCATATTTAAGACATGTCAACCTTTTTGAAAGTTCTTATTTCCTTTGCCAACGTTGTCAAAAGAGAAGAAGACATGGTCAGTCATCATCCTCGCAATCCTTTTCAATGGATTTTCTTGATTTGAGCACTCAACCTTCCACCCTGTTGGTTGTAAATGGTATCATTAAACTTGTGTGCCATTGTGATACAATGGGAGAAAAACAGAAGAAAAAGAAAAAGTAAAAAATACCCATCATTCACTTTTGGTATGCCCAACCTACTGCTCTTATCCAAATAATGCTTTTGTTTCAATCAGGAATTAAACCCAGCTACCCTTCCTGTACTAAAACTTCTGTCAGTTACAAACTTGGCTACACAGGTGGATAATGATCATCATTTCTTTGTTGGGTTGTCTTGTATCATCAAAGTTTTGTAAACATGAATGATGTACTATAGTTTGACTATCTTGGCACCTTTTATTATTACATTTGTTCTTTCACTCTAGTTCTACCTTCTGGTGAA
The DNA here is from genome assembly GCA_038049695.1 of Cinnamomum chago. Taxonomy (NCBI): domain Eukaryota; kingdom Viridiplantae; phylum Streptophyta; class Magnoliopsida; order Laurales; family Lauraceae; genus Cinnamomum; species Cinnamomum chago. The sequence continues at coordinate 62,458,286 of CP142460.1, read as the reverse complement.
ACATGGAGTAAGCTTATCTATCAAGATAAGAAAAAATCATTCTCTTGGTATCTTTTTATTCTTATTCTTTACTATGTTCCTTATTACGTAGGCAGAAACAGAAAATTTGGTGCTACAGGCACACTGGATATAGATAGATAGATAGATGCTCGTGCTAATAGAATGTTGATCTATATTTGACTGTTAGTTGACTTTGTGTGTGTTGCAGATTAAAAGATGGTGAAATCTCATGCACTTTCTTTTTGTTCTTTTTTCCTTCTTTTTTTTTTTTTTTACTAAGTGGGCCCATTGCTACTTGGAATGGATGCACACTCACCAGGGATGTCCCATGCTCCCTTCTCTTTAGAAAATTAGGTGAGTGGGATTACTTGGTTATACAAAGAAGTAAATATATATTATTTGGAAAGGCCTTGTGGGAATCACATGTCCCACCCCCTTTGGGAAATTTACTTGAAAATGTCCTACCTAGCCAGGCAAGAGGAGCGGATGTACAGAATACCTTTTTTTTCTTTTGCTCTATTGAGTGAATGGTCAGTAGAAATGTCTTCAATGTGTAGTGTTGAACATTGAGGTCCACCTTATTATGAAGTATTTATGGTGCTTCTACTAACGCTATGAGGTTTTGTTACGAATGATCAACTAAAGAAATTTAAGATGGTACAAGAGTTAGCCTGTTTTGAGTTCGAATTTAAAAAGAAACGATTCGGGGTGAAAAAAAATGCATGTTGCAAAAAATGCACCAACCCAACACGTGTGTGAAACAAAGTGCAAAGTGTCAATACCATTCAAGCATGAGTTGGCAATACCCCACCATCTTTCTTTGCTCACTGCTCACATACTGCATGTTTCTCACATGAACAAGTTTTCTTGGGTATTTTCATACGTAGAAAGGGTAAACTTTAAAGTAAAAGTTTGCGAGGACCAAAATTTATGCAGTTAGGTCACACCCATCTATATAGTGCCCACTTTGATTGATGTCAGTCAAGGAAGGTTCCAAGATGAATAATTTTGGATAGTTTTGAGTTTTCTAATAAGAAATTTTCATAATAATTAAGATGCTAGGATCATTGATCGTATGGTTAGTTTCTCTTCTCTAATCTTTATCCGAATTTTACAATAAAAAAGAAAAAAGAAGAAGAAAGAAAAGAATCCTAACCCATACCTATCTCTAATTGTATCTCTCTTCGATGAATTGTATTAAAGTAAAACCTATGTCTTAAGCTGAAAAAATGTTACCATGAGCCAATTTTTTGGTGATCTTTCAAAAAGTAAATTAGGCTGAAATTTTTTTATCCGATAAATATGAACTTTTCCAAAAAGCTCCAATTTTCCCCAGCATGCACGCAAATATGCACATAGTTGGCATAGATTTTAGTTTTATCGCCTTTTTCCATCAACAAACACGCATCTTTTTTTTTTTAAAGAAAAAATTATACAACATTTATTCTTTTTTATTTCACATAATACTAACTTTTTTGTGTTTATAATATACATATATAATATAGGTAACGGAACAGGGTACAAAAAGGATTCCATTATTGGACAAGACAATTCTAACCACTCCTATGTGAAAAGGATTTTCCATGGAATCCCCATTATTTTTCCCACTTGTAGCTAATTTGTGGGGGGCACTGTGGGTCCCACATAAATCGAATTATATCTTGAAAGAGAAGCATTTACATGCCTTTAGACAAACACAAAAGGCAAAGAGACAGGGAGTTAAAATATCAAATTGGACCCGAAGGACAATTGAAAAGGCAAAGAAGCAAGCTTGTGTCTGTCAGGCACGTTCATGGTCCACCCATCCCCATCATCATCAATTTTATGCATTTCATCTGTCCGTACTGTAACACCCCAACCCACGCCACCACACTATCACGTGACTTGTCTTCCAATCCTCAGAAGATCTAATCACACGTGACGTGGCACGATGGATATGGCACCGAGCCTACCAACCGCTCCAACAAAACGATTGCCTCGCCACAAACGTTACAATCTCAAAATAGCTCTATAACATACGAAAAATATATATTTATAATAATTCAAATTTTTTAGGGACGTAAGATATTTTATAATTATTTAAATAATTTATTTTTTTCTTGACTGTGGGACCACCAAATCACGATTCTAATAGTTGGATGACTGTATAAGTGTAAGAACTAATATTGCACTAAATTTGAACCGTTTATCTATTACGGTTATCTGGAAATTTGAATTGTTGGCTATCACGGTTTTTTTATTTTTTATTTTTGTAAATTTCTCGATAACGGTAATAAATCAACGATTCAAATTTAGAACGATATTAGTTTTTATAGTTGTACAGTTATCCAACGGTTTGAATGTGGTTTGGTGGTCCTACAGTTCAAGTTTTTCCATTTCTGATTGTGCGATATCCTATGTCCCTAGGATACCGCAGCTTGCTTGCGATATCCTACAGATCAAATAGTTTTGCGATAAATATATTTTTTTTTTACTATTTTTAGACTATTATCAGCTTTAACGCCTTCCGTATGGTAATTGTACCTTTTTTTTTTTTTTTTTTAAGTGTGCTTCTTCACTTTTGTCCTTGGTTCTCATCTTGTCTTTTCTTTTCCAGTTTCTATTCCCACAAGTTAAGCTCAACCTGGTGATTGTTGAAGGTTAAAATAAAAGGAATTCACAAGTACCCATACAATTTTTTTGAACTAGTCTTTTTACCTCTTGCCATATCCATACGATATTATTGTTTACAGAAAAAAAAATTTGCCAAATTTTCTCATATATGGAAATAGAAGACCTTACCTGCGGAAAAAGTAGCATATATAAGGCTCAATCTATATGAGAATTGACGTCCTCTAAAAACAACTCACCTCAATATATATATTGGGTAAAAAAAAAGGAGTTCGTCCCTACCATATGCCCATATCACATAGTTTCCAGTTTTATATAATGTGGCATAATCAGTAAAATATTATTCCAAAAAAACTGTATTAACTTTATAAGAATTTGAACATTGGACACTCCATCTTTTCTTTGCTAAACTCTCTCATCATCTAGATCTACTTCTCTCGCTCCACTCATGGGTTTTGGCTTTGTCACCCTACCTAAACTCTACTACCCTCACTCTGAGGATTCTTAGTAGGGAAAAAAAAATGGGAAATTTTCATAACTTATGTGATAAGTCGGGTAACTAAATTTTTAAGGGCAAAGGGAAAACCACTTTTTTTTTTCTTTTTTTATTTCAAAGGGGTCTTCTTTCATTTATTCCAATATTTTGAAGGAATACGTTACTGAAGGAGTACCGTTCAATTTAAATGCCGTGATTGATCACGGTACTTGTTTTAAAAAAATCGTCAGATAGATATTGTGACAGTGGTTTCGACTTTCAATTCAACCGAAAGGCCGATATTTTCTTGAGGCTCACGAAAAAGAGCCGAAAGAGAAACAGACAGAATAGCATTGGACGGCGCAGAGAGAGGGGCGAAGAGCCGTTATTGCTGACACGACAGTGCGAGAGCCGTGGGCGGTCGAGTCGCGGTGTGGGTTACGGGCGCAAGTATCGAGGCAAACGTGTCGGCTTTATTTTCAACAGAAATATCTTCCCTTGTTGGAAACGGTTGATCTGTGTGGAACTTCTAGTAATCGTCACAAACGACTCATTCAAAAGCGGCAGGCCCAGGTTCAACCCTAGCCCACCCAATATGTAAAAGATTTTTCAGTGGCCACCGGTGCTAAATTTTTTTTTTTAATTCTTCGTGGTACCCTGCTAGAGGGGGCTGGGATCTATCCTATGATCAGTGGTGGTAGACATAAGTGAGGTGATGGAGGCCTCAGATGAGAGAAGTAAATCATGTGTGAAAAAGAAAAGGTGATATGCCTAGAATTCAAACCTTACACAACCAAGTGATAATTGATCACAAATGCAAGAGTATATAATCGCCATTGCTGAGAATGGATGTCAAAAAACTCAAAAAAAAATTAGAGTTAATAGATTAATCTAGTTTAGGACGGTCATAGGTAACATTCCACCTATTTTAAAAGAAGAGATTGCTCAATTGGTTGGCAACACTAATGTGTAAGTTAGAAAGGATCTCCCTCTTGTCATGTGTGAGTCTTATTCCTCAGATCATGTGTCTTGTTTAGTTTCTTAACTATGATAAAAATAAAATTCCACTTACAGCAGTATGAAATTAAAATCACATACTCCTGTCCCGTTTCTTTAGTCGAATTTCTACCAAAATTCACTATGTCCATTAATTCCTGAACATGATGTGATATGTTGTCCTATGAAATATCTTAGCTCCATATTTCCTTATAGAAATTTATGAATTCCAACCACATGAAATATCTTTTTTAACCTTTAGAAATCTAAGATTTTTACCTTTTTTATATTTTGATAAAATTGCTCAATGCACAAGCCAAAAGAATATTTAGAAATTCCACTACATCTGTTAATCCTGGAAGAGTAATGCTACTTGGACAAACTTTTTGGCCAGAATTTTGGCCAACCCATATGGTTTCCATTGAATATCATAGTGATATTCAATGGAAACCATATGGGTTGGCCAAAATTCTGGCCAAAAAGTTTGTCCAAGTAGACTTTTTGATCCTGGAATTCCAGCTAAAAAGCAGGGGAAAGAGAAAAAAAAAAATATATATATATATATATATATATATGCTTTGGAGATGCTCTATTCACCACCTTTGCCAAAATCACCTCCAAAATTTGAAAAATATCTATGCCCTTCTTCCGACAACGTTATTTTTGAAAGCCATATTTTCGTCCCATTCATAGGCGCAAGTGTGGAAGCCTAGGGCGGACGAATCTCCACGCCTCTCAGAAGAGAATCCCTGACGTGGTTTCAAATCCGCCCCCCCACCCCCCCCCCCTTCAAAAGTAAACGCTCCTTCAAAAGTAAACGCGATTCTCTCTCTCTCTCTCTTTCTCCGATGGCAAATCCGTCATTTCCTCTTCCCACAAACGTCTCCATCTGCAGCCCCATCTTCCAACCAACATGCCAGACCCAATCAAACACGTAACAACAACATTCAAAGTATCGTCCCATTTATATCATTTCGCGCTATTCTCAATGCCCATGGACGATATCTTACGTTTTAGAAGCTATATCGGGAAGAAACGTTGATGAGAATTTCACGAGATCTACGTAAGCGGCAAGTCTGAAAACGCCAGCTCATCCGAGTCGATTTCTGTGGGCCCGGACTTGAAACCCCAAGTTCGAAGCAATTTATTTCTACCTACAAGTCCGCTTCCCTTGTATAAAACCCAATCCTCCCCACCTGCTTTTGCATCCATCGTATTCGTTTCTCTCTCTACAAACCAAAAAAACCCCTCTCTCTCTCCATATCTCTAGAAAAATCATAGCTTTCTCTCTCTAGAAAAATCATAGCTTTCTCTCTCTAGAAAAATCATATCTTTCTCTCTCTAGAAAAATCATATCTTTGTGTGTTTACTACTGTCCATCTCCATGGCAGAGAATGATTCCAACAAGAAGCGCGCCCGAGTCGACTCGGCCGAGTCGCCGGAATCGAAGCGGATCCGGTCGGATCTGCTCGACATCCTAGACGACGTCGAATTCTCCGGCGGCGACAGAGATCCGCCCATGCAAGATCTCGCCACCGTCATGAAGATCCTCGAGGAGGAGATAGCGCCGGCGTCTGCGTCGGATTCAGGCAAGTCTCAGCCGGAACTTGGCTACCTTCTAGAAGCGTCTGACGTCGAGCTCGGGCTTCCTCCGACTGAGTCTCCGAGTGGTGGAGATGTGGAGGTGGAGGGTTTTGATATCTTACGTGGAGCGACGGAGGCCGTTGGATTTGATGAGATCTGGAGGTTTGATGATGGGATCCCTTGTTACGATGCTTTGGAGATTGGGTTTCCGGAGGAGGAGGAAATGGAGGGTCCTGTTGTTTTTGAAGGGCTGTTTGAGTATCCGGATTTTGTTTCGGATTTTTCGTGGCGGTATGGTTCGGTGCCGGCACTGTAGTTGTATTGGCCGATACGTTATTGTGTATCGGCTTTACTGGGTTCTGTTTATATGTAAATTTAGAAAGGGAAATGGAATATAGTTAGGATTAAGGATTTAGATCTCCGCCATCTGATCACATTATTGTGGCCATTTTTATGGGTTTCCTTTTGTGATTGTATTAATTTATTAATTGCCATTTTTTATTTTTTTTGGAAGAGGTTGGATGGATGGATAGTTTAAGAAATTGGCGTTTCTAACATTCAGATTCCATGGAAAGTAGATGGAACCACGGAAAAACATTTCTGTCTGATCTGGGAAAACCTCTGTTTGGCCTGCCCATCAAAAATGATTTTATGTGAAAAAGCATTTTAAGAAATTTAGTATGTTGAGATTTTAAGATTCTTTGGATTATACGACAAGGTTTTAAACTTTTAAATATCTTGAAAAAATGGGAAAAAGGTATTTGAAATTCTAAGATTCTTGGCGTGGAATTTCCATTTGGATGAGGTAGTATGGAAGCATGATTCCAATGAAGAAATTGGATTACCAACAAGGGAGGAAAAATCAGAGGCTTGAGAAGTTTCCTTGTGGGGATTCTACAAGTTGGAAAGGGCATACATTATCTGGAAGGGAGGGAAAATGAAAGGCTGTAGAAGATTCTTTTGGGGGACTGCAAAAGAAAGGATGAAAATATAGGGATAATGTTGGATTTTATTTTTTGGATTGTGTTTGGATTTGATTTTATTGAAAATTTCTCACCACGTGCGAGTTGTATGAAATAGTGCTTGTAACTTATGCAGTACGAAAGTATTTTTTTTTCGTAGTTACGCCAGCGAGATCCTTTTAAGTACTTGTTTGTGCGTCTGGATTAGGAGGTATAATTTCGTACAACACTCATATAATGAACATTTTTTAGTAAAATCTTCTGCTTTCTTTGTTCTTTTTCCTTTTATCTTTTCCTCTTGCCCCCACTTATTTCTTTATATCTCTCACTCCATTTTTTTCTCAATCATTTTAGAAAAAGCTTTATAAGAAGATTACTACTGACCAACGTACAATTTCTTTCTTTCTTCTTTTATATATTTTTTTTACATTCTCAATGACTTATCTTGATAAGTGAATTAGATGGAAAAAAAAAATGACAGATATAATATGGAAGCATGATTTCGATGAAGAGAGAGAAATGTAAAGCCCTCGAACCCATTCATGAGAAAACAAGAGAAAAAAGGAAAATGGCTGCTATGTGGGCGATAAAAATAGTTAAATAGTGGTAAACATGTATGGACAATATGCATGTGCATCCATCTCACACTTATATAATTGAAAAATGAAAATATTAATGTACAAAAGAGGAAAAGATATGTTCATGTGCAAAGTGGGATCACCCTATAATGATAGATGATGTGTAAAAGCTATGCAGAAAAAGGATATGGAGAAAAAGAATGTTCATGTCTAAAGATGGAAAGCCATGGTGAGAGATGGATGCACATGAATGTCCCTCAACATGTATTTGCAGCTTTTTCATCCCTCATGAAAAGTGAAAAATTATAGTGTTAGGTGAGAAATGGAGTTAATGCACTTTGGGCTATCAAGAAATAGGACAGAGATGAGCAAGAAGAGGACATGAGGAGGGACTTGGGCGATGGTACAAAAAAAAAAGTGTGGTGGGAAGGCAAAGTCCGTGTTGCACAATCTGCGATGACCTTTCGCGAGAAATGGTTAAATTTCAAAACTTTTCCTGTAAATTATCAAACAATTAAGTTGAAATTCTTTAAAAATACACTTTTGACTAATTTTAGTTTACAAAAGGAGTCCACTTTGGGTCTGCATTCAACACAGACCGTATAAGGGACCCAAGAGAACGGGCTAGGTCGACCTACTCGGAAAAGGAGCAGACCTCGAACCCACTTGTTAGTACATATTTTCACCTGAATTCAAAACATTACGACTTAGTATTATGAATAATAATAAAATCATAGAAATTCTTTCTTAATCATGATAATTATGTTTTATAAATTTTTTTTTTTTATTTGTTACATAATGAAATAAATGGACCAAATGAGAGCCATTGCCCATTAGGTTGTGACTCTTGGCCCAGATCAGACCCCCCGCTGACCTAAGTCGATATCCAGACCTGCTTAAATGGACTAGGATCCCAGCCATACTTGGGCTAGATTTGATCACATTGACGTCCTTACAAATGATAATTTGGACACTGTCAACTTTTATCTTTTCTAGTCATGAATTTTCGTTATTCATTTCAAATTTTATAATGTTTTGGAGAATAGTTCTGTATGATGTAAAGTACTATTTACCCAAAAGGGTTGTCCAATTGGTTGAAGACCCGTTTTTTCTAACCATGCTGTTTAGGAATCTTTCCCTAGGTTCTCTCTACGTTAAGTAGAAATTCTCTTTTACCGTGGAGTCTTTCATGGTGTCTGCACCATTGGCCGGGTTATAAAAATAGTAAATATCTAATGTTTTCAAAATATCCTTCATTGATATAGCACCACGATTATATATCAGAATCAGATCATACACATCAGATTTACTAGGATACCCATATTAAAAGAAAAATGGCATCAGCATTTTCCCTAAACTGATTTTGACTCAACTGAGCATCAAGGACTCGAAATGAATCTGAAGATTATCAACCAGTTCAATTATAGAAAAGTGAGGTCCATGTTTATTATATTTTATATTGAATGCAAGATTCTAGATGATAATATTTTATTTGAGTCACTTTGATATGTCGTGGGTTCAGCAAATGCTGCGGATTTGCTGGTCAAACAAGACATGTATATAAATGGTCGTTTTGTTGGTATTTGATTCTTTTAGTTTTTTTTTTTTTTTCCCTTCTTCTTCTTTAATAATGAGATTTGGTTTAAGGGGACGTTTGTTTTTTTCATTTACATATGTAATTGAATCACATGGGTAATAGATACACATAAATCATGTTTGTTTGATGTGATTTTGATTTACATGTGTAAAGTAGCTATGTAAATGGTGTGAAAAATAGCTCCTTTTGTGCATTAGATTTTCACACCTCAAGAGGTGTGAAAATGATTCACAAAGCACTGTTACAAGGCGGACTGCTACAGTGCCATTATAAGCAGTCCGCCTTTTTTTATTTTTTATTTTTTTGGGCCTCACTTGTAACATCCGGACCATTCATTCTCTTAAGAAGTTCAAACACGGCCATGTGTCCAATTTTCAACCGTTGATGATGCATGGAGGTTGAGATATCATCAACATAATCATAGCCGTTGGATTGATCTATTGTTACTAACATATAGCAGTCCGCCTTTTATGATTTTTTTATTTGTCTGGGACCCACCTGTAAAATCAGGACCGTTCATATTCTTCAGAAGCTCAACCAAGGCCATGTGTCCAATTTTCAACTGTTGATGATGCATGGAGGTTGAGATATCATCAAACAATATACAACATATTGTTACTAACATACCCAGTCCGCCTTTTATGATTTTTTTAATGTTTGGGGCCCCACCTGTAAAATCAGGACCGTTCATATTCTTCAGAAGGTCAAAAACGGTCATCTGTCCAATTTTCAACCATTGATGTTGCTTGGATGTTGAGATATCATCAAACAATTTACAACTTATTCATAGATTCACATATGAAAAGTTATACTAGTAACAAACGGTGGAATCTGATCCACATGTGAGTCATTTACATATGCAAATGACTCACATGTGGGTCATTTACACATGTGAATCACTTTCACACAAAACAAACAACCCTAAGGCTTTTGTACCTTTTCTGCTATTTTGCTTTTATTTGTATTGTTCTTTTCCTTATTTTAGTACGAGTTTGGTTACAGATAGAAAAAAAAAGGGTAGAAGTAGAACCTATTAGAGACCCCATCCCTGGAAGATTATATTGGTTATGCGGTAAGAAACATTGTTCCACCCACCAATAATTTCTGCTTATGTGGTAAGAAGCTTTGTCCTCACAGGGTATACCCTATGTTCCATCCCTTGATACTAAAAGGTGAGAAACAGGGTTCTAACCAACTAGACAACCCTAGTTCTCTCTTATAAAAAATTTTCTTGTAGGTCTGCCCCTCGAATGAAATGACAAGTATAGATTAATTTAAGTTGATACGGGTTGTTTTTATTTTAATTTTGAAATGTAAGAATGATTTGTGTTTGGGCCCCATTTGGGGTCCTACATGAGGCCCGACCTTTAGCTCGGATTGAGATATTCTTTTGAGTAAGGCCATATGATCATCCAAACTCCTTGATCAATAGCCCACAATTTTCACAACTTACAATTTTGACCGTACATACAACGATGGAGTCAAATGGGTACAAAAACATACATGTGAACAGTGACTAACATAGAGTGTGCGCGCGCACCTGTGAGTGTTCCATTCGGACGAGTCATTTAGGTGGGCCCCACTATTGGGAGTGCAAGGCATGAGATGTGCAAAAAAAAAAAAATTTATGCGGGTAGGGGTGACTATGAATCCACTCTAAATACAACTAGGGTCAAAATATTATAAAAAAAAAAAAAAAAAAAAAGAAGAACATAGTCAATTTCCAAAAAAATATCTTTTGACAAGGCAGGGATGTAATTCGTATTGCAATTAACTGGTGGGGTCGAGTTTGGGTCAAGTGGACCACTGTAGGTACCCAAACAAACCTTACAATAAACTGGGTACCCATTACAATGACCTGTTTGTTTACATTTATATTTTCTTCCTAATTCATTGTTTATCATTAATCTGTATTCATTTTCACATGCCTGATCTGTATGTGCCAAAGCTATCCAAAGCGGGCCGCTTAATCTTACTGGGCTAAATATTTAGATCCACTTCCAAATCACTGGCCTAATGTCTGCTCAAGACCCAGCTCAAACAAGTCGACCCAATCGGATCAAAAAAGGCCCAGGCCTACCATCATAAGACCTGTTGGGACATACTGAGTCAACCAATTGGTCCTTTTAGGCAAACATCTGTGCAGGAATAGGCATAGCCAGTTCAGTTTTGGGACTCTGTATCAGCTGGGTGTGATTTCATTTTAATGAGAAAAACAATAATCCTATGGACTCATTTTCCTTGGTATTGGCACCACTCTTTGATTCATCTGTGACACAGGTGTGAATCTGGTATTGTGTTTATGTTCAACTAGATGAGTTGTTGAAAAACTAATAATATCCTTGTGCAGTCTTCATTTTTTTTATAGACTAGTGGCTCAAATTTAACCCATGTGCCTCAGCCCAAATCCAGCTAAGGCAGCCCAAAAACTAGCAAGGATCACATGGAGCCACAATGCACTATAAAAGAATAAATTTGACAACCAAAGGTTTGGTGGATAGGCAGACTTTGTGCTCTCGGAAGTTGTAAACTACCATCCTCAACTTGCCTATTTGATGTAATCTTTTTTTATTAGTATCCGTTTGTTTGGATGGATTTGAATGCATAAGAATTTATGGTGAAATTGACTCCAAAAAAATTATTATTAAAGAGACGAGGGTTGAAGGATGTAAGGAGAGATGTAGATATATGGGACTTTTGACTTTCTTTGAAATATTAGGATGACTTAGGATGATGGATGGATGGCTTGGTATTCATTTATGAGGACTTTGACTTTCTTTAAATTATTAGGATGATAGATGGCTTGGTATTCATTTCCGATTTACCCTTAGATTTTTTTTTCCATGGATGGGAATATTATTTGATGCACAAATCTTCATATTTATCTTTGGTTCAAATTTAACAACTTCTAGAAATACAAATCTTGGAATTCCTAAGAATTCAATTACATGAAATAAACAGCCTTTAAGAAGCAAAAAAAAATGGCCCATAACTTTCTTTTCAAAATGGTGTTCAAATTGCACGTTTGTGCAGCCATATATTGCTAGAAAAGGCGAGGAAAACTTAGCTGCTTTCCAATAATAAAAGATTTTCACATTTGGCGTGGCTACTTTTCTATGAGAAAAAAAGCATAAAAATGAGAGTTTTTGCAAATCAACAAAAAAATCTTTTCCAAATTGGGGGAAGGATTTTTTTTTTTCACAATAAATAAACTCATGTGTTAAAAGTTTATTGTAATCATTATCTAAAGATCATACTGTGACTAATATCACAATAAATCTGATTAATCATGAAAATGAATTTATCTCACTACTTCCACAAAAATAACATGATAAATGCCACAAATTAATATTCATGGTTTTTAATAAAGACACAAAAATTTGGAATTATCCCAATATTTCCTTCCACAATGATGATGGAACAACTATATTTTTATCATTATATAACTGGCATGTCATGTTTTAGCAAGTGTTATGCTTAATTTAATAATATAGGTCCGACAAAATAGAGATGACCCACAAATATTATAAACGGCCACGTTCTAAATTTTTGTATGAATGACTGTAAAATATTAATGAAACAGTGATTTAAATAACCATGGTTTCAGATCAATTAAGAAGTTTTAAGTTTGAATCACATAATTGTCTCATGGTGCAATATGTAATATCATTTGACTTGAAGGATTTTTCCTCGTGAAAATCCTGCATAGAACTTTGAGGACCTTTCAAAGTTTTTGGCCTTTCTTGGGTTTTGATGCAGCGAACGTTAGTGGATGACTCCCGATGCACAACCTTCCATGAAACTTGTTGATTATTTTCAAAGAATAATACCAGGAACGATGGGCATCTATTGTTTTGTTGATCCCGACAAATACCAAAATAATAGGGAAAGAGAAAACTCTCTAAAATATAACCTTCAATATTATTCAAAAAACTATCTTGCATTCTGATTTACAATCAAATATATAGGGAATTAACCCTAGATCTCACAGAACACAAAATTTATCAAATATGGAAAATTTGCCAAAAATGGCAAAATCCTACCAAACATAGAAACTACTAATAATGAGTGCTGGAGTAAAGACAGAATCGACGGGATGCGATTTTGACTTCTAAAACTTGAATTATTGGAAAAACAAGAAATTGCCAAAAATGGAAAAATGCCTTTTTCCAGGGCCTAAACATGGAATTCGGCCTTAAAACAAGAAGTCCATTACAAAAAATGGAATTTGAAGATCTCGCCGTTTTCTTTCTAGAATGGGGTTTCGTTAGCGATTCTGACTCCGGGACCCTAATTTTGCCTAAATCCAATGCATCCATGTATTCATCTGCTTCGATCTGTATTACATCAGGTTTTTATTAGGAAACGTCATATGAAGGGATTGTTTTTAAATATATCTATAATGTAATATTTATAGCACTGTTAGACATTTTATAGGTTTTCTCCATTTTTATCCCTTTTTCAAGATTTCTCATGATATATATATATATTGTTTTTGAAGATTTCTTGCTATTGTGGGAAAGTTACTCTTGAAAGTAAATATTGTGATATTTTGTCACCCATATCTGCCTTTAGTGATCTCAACTTTGAACTTGTCTTTTACAAAAATAGAAAAGAAAAAATCAAATTTGAGAATTATTTTAAGATAAGGGCTGCAGGACCACGGCCTAGAAGAATGAGATTTTACCTTGGTGACAGGCGAGGGGGACCCACCCATGTGCAAAAAACTAACTGGTCATGGTAAGAACTAACTGGTCATGGTGAACCCCAAGGGGCAGCTTAGTTGGCCTAGGACTACGGTTTGCACCGGAGGTTGTGGGTTCGAAACTGCTCTACCACACTGGGGCCACAGGGGAATTTTACCCGGCTTTCTCTCCTGGGCCCGTAGGAATTATTCTAGCTCAAAGGGCTGGGAACCCTACGTTATCAAAAAAAAAAAAAACTGGTCATGGTGGGGTAGCATGGTCTATAAGGACTCCACATAATCTACTTATATGCAAAATATAAGAAGCATGTGATAAAGAAGGTATGATTTGAGTGCTTAAAATTTTTCCAAATCCGAGCCATTGAATAAAGTCAAATTTAGCCAATGTAACCAACTGTGGATTATTGGTAAGGCACCTATTCTATTTTGGGCAAATCAAAGTTTGATTCCTTGTAATGAAAGAAAAGCTTACCCACCAGCAAAAGTGGAAAAAAAAAACAGACTTTTATGTGATCGATTGAGGCACATACAAAAATAAAAAAATAAATAAATTGAGGCATGTACAAACTTTGACTGGAATAAACTTCAAATGCTAGCAATTAACTGAGCCCGTGGAAAATTAGGTCGAGTTAGGGTTAACTCGGATAGCCCCAACCTATTTGACCCACTCTTCCTCCTCTTAAAAAATCAATGAAATCTAACTAAAATCACGGGTTTTAAAACCCATCATCAACAACAAATACATCTACTATGCAATTACAAAGGCCCCTGAGAAGGCAGATCAGCTAGGGTTTTCTGATCTTCAGGCCACAAGAATCCACTAACAATGCAACAAGTCACAAAAATATCTTGCCACATTCTGATCCCCATCTCTACCATTTCAATCCACTTCTCCAACCCTCCATATCACGTTTGCCTCCTTCACCTTTCTCTGCTAGGTCCACTAGCCAAATAGCAGCAACCTTACTTTGGTGTTTCACTTCTTTCAAACAAACACCCGTTTAGGTAATTCACATATAAAGTGAATTCTAGTGAATGGTTAATTTTAGAGTAAATAAAAGAAAAAAAAAGAATCTTATCAAAAAGTAAAAAAATCTCAAAACCTATTTTATTGACCTTTTGACTTAAAAAGAAAAATATGAAATTTAGAACTTTGTACCAATTGATAAGATTTCTATTCTTTTCTTACCTCTTAAAATAATCATTCACTTGAATTCACTTTACAAGTGAATTACCCAAACGGGCGGTAGAGTTACCCACAACTTACTCATAGTCAACTTTCTCATCAAGGCAGTCAAATGCGAAACCCACATCTCTTTGTGGATACATTTGTGTGATATTGTTAGGCTCCGTCCCAAGTTAATCAAGATTAACTCTGATTAATTGAACTTAAGGCTAATTAAGCGTGGTTAAATGATTAAGAATTTCCATAGTAGCAATGAAAAGCCTTGTATTTTCTATGCTTGGCAAAACTTGACCCTATGTTTGGGAAGGGGGTAAAATGAGGGAAGGAAAAAAAAGAGGGAAAAATGGAGGGAAAGTGAAAATTTGAGGGTGTTTGGGAAAGCGGGGAGGAAAGGAGGGGGTTAAAATTCGTGTGACGCCCACCTTAAAAACTTTCCCTTCAAAAATGGGGGGAACGTATGGGGGAAAGAGGGGAATCTTTGTCATTTTCCTAAACTGCTCTTTTCACTTTTTCATTTTTTTCATAAAGTATGATAAAGTGGTAATTTTCTCTCTACTATCCAAACAAGAAGATGTAAAATTATTCCCCCCCCCCAAAACATAGGGTGATAGGGTGAAGGTTTTTCTTCTAACTTAACCAAAAACCACTTATTAAAAAACAGAGTTATAATCAATTTCCTCCATTCCTAAGAAAAGAAATCTACAGTGCCAAAGAGAATTCCAATGTGGCCCAAATGAGGCTGGCTGGCAACACAATGCAAACTTATTAGATTGTCTCTTGACATTGCAACTGTTTCTCTCAGAGACCTGTGGTCCAAACTCCAAAGAACAGTAACGTCTGAACCAACCCCACATGAAACAGCCCAACAGCAATTTAATGTAATGTTTTGTTTTTTCTCATCTATGTGTATTACAATGACATGGTAATACAATACGGAAAGAAGGCCTTGTTAGTTGTTGAGGTTGCATAGGTGGAAAGTTAGCTGTATGTATCATCAATGCCTTGGTTGATAACCAGCACATGGGCCATTGGCTAATTGGAAGATCCACATCTACTGAGAGCTGAATCAGTGAAGGCAAAGGCCGTGTTATACGGCTTTTGTGAGTGTGCATCTTTTCTTCTGTGGGCATGTCGACTGCATTTGATGCTTTCCAGGCTGGAATCCAGAAGGAAAAGAAGTGAGAGGGGTCTACAATTCCAGCCTTTGTTTTCTTCATTTGCCCTTTGATTTCTTTCCCTAGTTGCACAAAGTTCCTAGGAAACTGAGAATTGTATAGTAAACCCTGCATTTTATTGAAATGTTGAACCTCTTGATCCAACCAACTTCTTTCTACAAGTCATTGTAAAAGTTTGGACAATTTTTTAAAGAACAGATTTCTTCATTTTGAGGTAAAGATATACTTCTATTATGGGGGAAGAAGAATCTTCAATATGTGTTAGCTTATTTCATGTTGATTTTGCCAAATAAGAAAAGGCCCTTATGCTTTGATTAGTTCATGCGAGTGGTTAGCCATATTTATTTCCCTTACCTCTCACTTTTTTTTTTAATATATTGGGCTATGTCTAGAGTGATATTTTCACTTGACGACATATGGATTAGACCACGGGCATGTGTGTTAAGAATTAGGCGACAACACCACTCAGCCAAAAATCCGGATATGTTGGCTACATCTCAACTATTTAATCATCCTTGGTGTAAGTCATTTATCATGAATATCTATGTATTCTTTATAAACTAAAAGACAGTTAAACAAGATAGACCCCTGATGTTGGCAGAGCATGGATGAAAGAAAAGCCTTGAAAAATTAAAGTCATGGACTTTGGTTTTTTGAACACTTCAATGAGAGATAAGATTTCTTCACTTGCATGGATTTCCCAAAAATCTTTCACAAATACACAAATAGGCAAGGAGCAAATAGTAAAACCTTTTATTGCACGACACCCCTCCCAAGTCCCAACTATAATTTTCACATCTTCCGCAACAAACCAAACAAAAACTCTGCTTTCCAGTCTGCATCCTCTCCTTCTAGAAGGTGCCCCTCTTTTTCATCAACCTCACATGGAATCTCCAACGTCAATTTTTATTATATAAATCAAGAACGTCAGTCAACCTGGGCCCCACCACATATCTCAATAAGATATCACCAATTTTCTCTCTTGTTTAAGACAGGTATCATCCACTTGTAACTTGACAAATCCAAGTTTAATACGAAAGCAGAAAGGAGAACATTCCACTTAATTGGACATGGCCAACGTAGCCCTTGATCTGACCCAACTAACCATCAAGTGGTTACCCTCTGGTGGGACCCACAATTACCAAATTAGTAGATATTCTCTTCTTCTTGTTTCTTCCCTCTCTCTCTCTCTCTCTGATTTCATAGCAAATGTTTGGAGGGAGGAGATCATTGAATCAGTTGTATCATCCTATGATAATTTTTGGGTTGAAAAGATGTATTGTAATTGATAGTGGAAATGGAGGGAATAAAAGTAAAGTAAAATGGAAGTAGCAATTCATGTGATGACTGATGAGTCACTATCGCGTGGGTGGGTGTGGGTATCTCAAATATTTACAGGCTGAGACAGCTTTTTTCAGCGACATAAGCTTAAGAACATTTCTTTCTTCTTTTTCTATGGAATCCGTCTGCTTTTCCTTTTTGTTGTTTGGAAAGATTGATGCTGTTGGATTCCAGCCCATCACGTGGACTATTTGAAGGCCCATAAGTATTACTTAAATGATGTCAACTGCCCTACAATCACGGCTACTAAAAATCACAAGGTGAACTGGTGAATAATTTGTCCTTAAATGGTGAGTAAACCCACTGTCACCCTACTAATTTGCCTTAGATGAAACTCAATGTCTCATCTATGTCTCCACCTTACATCCTTCACTCATTGCCTCTTCAATCGTTTGTTGGGGTCCATTTGCAGTGCCCTAAACAACCATTTGTTGGGGTCCATTTGCAGTGCCATAAACAAATACAAATGTATTGTCTACTACTATTGGATGCGAGGGCCCCCATCCAATCTCTCATATAAGGTAAGAAATATCTCTCAGAGTAGCATCTCCCATATATATATATATATATAGGTTTCTCCTGAAATATTGTCAATCCCTTAAATCTCTTACTGTTGCTAATTTCATGAAAATCTCCTTCATTTAAGGGATGGGTTTCATGAAATCTCCTTCATTTAAGGGAGGACAATGGGGAGACATCATAGCTAGAAAATATGCTTAACATGAAAATGGGAACCAAACACCCCTATAAAAATCAAATCTCCACTTATCTTATAAAATAAAAAAACAAAAACACCCACTAACAATGTTATCTTGAATATAAAGTATATTTTCATGAGATATAAAAAATGCAACTTGTATCTCTCTAAATATTGAAGATTTTGGAGTTAGGTTCCTCTAAAGGCTTTGACTTAAGGAAATTCGGAGTTAAAAAAGCGGAAATCCACAATGGGGCCCAAATATTGAAAACAAGCCGCTTAAAATATATGCTCCCCTAGCGTACTGTGTATCCCTTGATTTTACACACAAACAAAAGTTGATCCTACTGTAAAATTGATCATTCAATAAAAATGTGATTAATGAATATGCATACAATTGTGTTAATCATATTTTTAATCCAATCATCATATTGGAGTAAAATTTAGAAATGCTTCATACACTGAAATGATGTTTATATGATTTAGATTTTTAATAAGTGGGATCCATTGTTAACTCCTTCAATTTAAAATTTTGATGGTGTTCAATGCTTGGCTATACTCTTTTGGCCAATTATCCTCCCCGGCCTTCTTCCCTATTTAACCCCTCCCCTTCACTATGTAAATGACATGAAAATGTCAAATGTCCTTTGCAGACCTCCTCAAGACATCTAAAGGAATTATACTCATTAAATGTGACAATTCTACATTGGGTGAGCATCTTAATTGGGTTACAACTCTCAATTGGTTGGGCCAAGATCAAATTTAAGACCACCGGCTTAGTTAATGGGTCATGCTTGCAATGTCTGTTACCTTGGTTAATGTAATGGGTCTGGCTTGCAATGTCTGTTAGACATGAAGTGGGAGTTAAGTTTCAGTTTCGGTAATTAATAAAATGGCCTGTGATCACACTTCACCGGCTCATAAATTTCATTACCAATCAAGTTTGGAAGTAAGTTCCCTCCATTTAGGGCCTATATATTTGCATAAGATACATTGGGATTCATAGTTAAATTTGTACTGTAGAAGAATTATTTAAGAGATGAAGGGTGAAGGATATAAGCTTAAGATGTAGATGGAATCTTGACTTTTCTAGAATTTGAATTATAAGGGTGATGGATTAGTATTCATTTTCCATCTTTTTTCGATTCAATTATTGGATATTCACCTTCGGTATTCAACCTTTTGATATTACTTGGGAGAAGTCATGTGTTACTTATTTTTTGATATTCACCTTTGATTCTTCATTTTTAAAAACTTACAAAAATATGAAATGTTAAAACTCCTAAGAATTCAGCTACATGCAACAAACGTGTTGCTAGCTCAAATTAGAAATTAGAACTTGTGTCTTGGAAATATTAGTGACTGCTTAAAACAAAATACAGTTAGAAAACTATATGGTAAGAAAGATTTGCTATTAATTGTGAGTAATTTTAGTTCTCGGTCACTCAAATTGTATTTCACAATGGGACAAGCATGCTTAAGATTCCACATTGTGTTGGTTGATGGAAAATGGAAAGATGAAATGCTCACACAAACACACTATTCAAATGCGACGCACATAAAACGCATCTCTATTTTAGGTGGTGTCACACGACCACCTACGACTTCTTCTTGATTCATAGAAATCAGTGTATAATTAATTTAGTTGTGTTGTTGAGGAAAAACTTGATTCTAAGTCTTTCCAATGTCGTTCACCCAAAAACTACAAAACAAAAAATAATTTTTTCAATGCTCAACATAAGGTAACTTTCTTTATAAGGCTTAGATTTATGACAAATAAAGATCCTAGCAGCCTTAATGGATTAGAAAACCTTGAAACTCAATTATAAATATGGTCAATGGGTTCATTCTACTCCTCTCAACTTAACATTAGGATTTAGGAAGCCATAATTATTGCTTAAGAAAGAGGTGCATAGAAGATGATCAAGCCAACATGTTGAAGATCTGATCCACTCAAGTTCCAATAGGTATACATAATCACTTCTCTGGTTTTGGTTTTCTTTGATTGTTAATTCTATTATCGAATCATGATAAATACAAGATCTAATCATCACAAAACAAACAACACATGTAATCATTACTAAGAAATGAAGAACAATAACTGAGATTAAGGGCTAAGAAGAAACAGACAGTTTACTGTAAAAAAAAAAAATGGATGAAATCTTAAAATTCAAAAGGAATTAATCTTCACGATTTATGGTTAGTGTATTTTTAGTCCTTATACCTTTTCTTCATGTTAAGATTGTTATGCATAATTGCATATTATACAAATAAAAAGCCACCCTCTCTTAAACACCCCTTGTGGGTCCCACCTAAATTAAGGCCATGCCACCAATCATGGTGGAGGTGGAGGACCGACAGGTTTGAATGGGATGGATCAATGAGACTTGGGGTATAAGGAATACTGTGAGATAATCTTATACTTTTGATACATGACCCTCAAATTTATGATTTTAAAAGGCATCGTTTTTTGAGATTTTCCTCGACCAGTGTGTATTTTGTAACAGCTGGATGGCTATCAAATTTAAGCTTTTGCCAATTCCTGTATATAGGGCGAGGAGGCAAGGAGCAAGAGAGGGTTGTATTGATAATAAACAGAGGGGGTGCTCACATGCTAGTATAAATAGGTACTTACAAGATGTCTCTCATTTTAGAGTCTTCCATATTTATGCATGAACGTAAAAATATATATATATATATATATGTATATTACTAGGAAGTAATATATGAATTTTTGAGAAAGAAAGATAAAGTGGGTGTGAGAATCCAATCGTAAATTACTGATAAGTATAGAAAAGAAAAATAAGATGTTTGATAGTGAAACTAGCTTATTTTTGGGCCAAATTGTAATGAACTCGTATTTAAAAAAAAAAAACTTCTCCATTCTCAACTATGAATGGTTTAAGTCACAATCAAAGTAACCCCAGGAGTAAATCATTTGAACTTGGACCATAGTTTACATTAGGAGGTTGACGGTTCGAAACTGCACTACCACACTGGGGCCACATGAGATTTACCCGACTCTCCTTGGGCCAGCAGGATTATTCACGCATAAAGGACAAGGACACCCTCAGCTATGAAAAAATAAATAAATAAGAAGAAGTCACACTCACGGTATCTAATTGATCATTAGACCATAAATATGTTCTCTGGAGGACCAAATCTTGGATATAAAAGTAGTATTACCCATTTCACCTAACACTAGAATTATTGGTATGGTAATAAGCAAAGTTATCATGTGCATGGTGTAATTCTTGTGGAGGTGCGGGGTTGGGAACCTTTGATATTAACATTGTTGATGTGATGCGTTGCGTTTCATGTATGTTGTGCTAGTTTAATTGGTTACGTATTGACTTACAGCTTTCAATTTTTTATGCATTAAATTAGTTTATTTTATTTTTTTATGAAATTCTTCAATATTATTTAAAAAAAAAACCCAAAATTTGAAAAACCAACATTTCCAAGTCAATAACTTGACCATAGTGTGTCTTGAGAGCGCTCATCCAGCCCATTCCCAAACGCAGGACCCTCTTGAATTTCACCGAATCTCTTATAACAAACGGTACCAATTAAAATAAACTACAGAGTGCATGAGTAAATGGGCTAGGCAGGACAGAAGGCAGACCCAAATATAAGTGGCCCCACCCTTTTCCCTCGATATTTCTTCTACATGGAGCCCCCCAAGTTGAATTTCCTGATTTCGCCCCTACGGGCTGGCCATCTCTTTGCCCGAGCCACCCATATAAATATCAGGTCTAGTATTCATACCTGGGATCGGCCCATTTGACATGATCGACATGATCCTATATTCATGTCAACTATGAGAGGATGAGACAGACCCATCATCATTTTAAAAATATGATCATATCCTCGTTTTCACCGACCATGCTTTTCTTCCACATGTGCCATTTATTCCGTCCATTGGAAGGTCCACATCGAACAACCCGAGCGAAACCCGAGCGGCCCATCTTCTCCTCTCTTTTTAAGTGCGTGACCAACGACATACGCGTTCCACATCAGAACCGTTCAATCAAAATATCAATGGATGGTGACGATCTCAAACAACTGCGAGAGCATTGGCACGTGTGCGGCGGCTTTAAGGAAGTGGCCAAAAAAGATGCCGAGTCAGCGACCGTGGAACGCACATGTTATTTATTTATTATCATATAATTTTTCCTTCCTTCTGAAAAAGTCCTTCTGTCCTGTTAAACATTAACAACTAACAAATGCCAGAAAGAAAATGATAGAACAGAAACAAAAAATAAAAATTGAGTGGACAGAAAAAGCCCACCAGAGAGAGAGAGACCCATTCCTCTCATAGTCATTCATCTTATCACCTTCTCTTTCCCCTTCCTTTTATTTTTGTTTTTCTTTTATTAAATTTTATTTTTTATTGATTTTTATTTTGCATTTATGAACAATTATTTTATGCATAACCTTCTCTATTAGCTTATAAATGTAAAGCACCAGTTTTTAATGTGTAATCCCAGCTTAATTGTGGACCAATAGATGAGATTATACATAATCGAAAACAAACCGAGATATTGAGTTTTGGGGGCAGCCACCACGTTGAGCTTGAAAATAAGCATAGTTTAATAGAAGAAGCGGTCCTAGTGGTTTTCTAATGGTGTGAAAACAAGTCCATATCCAATAAAAAATAAGGCATCCCCCATAAAATGATAAGCTAATATGGAAGGGAAAGTTTCAAGTGCTGGAATTTATAAATTCATGTAAAGAAACATGGAATTTGAAAACCCCAGGTGACATCATGTCTCCAAAAACCCCAACCACTAGAATTCCAGTGAGGAATTCTAGTAAATAAACAGGCCCTAAGGGACACTTCCATAATTAGGAGTTTAAAATTTTCAAATACAAAAGTTATTTTTCAAATACATATGGTGAGGTACACTTGGAAAAAGGAAAAGTGGATGTTACTTTTTAAATACAAAGAGTGAGGTACACTTGCAAAAAGTAAAAGTGGAAAAGTGCCCTTACCCTATGGTGAGGGCTAAATGCACTTGAATATTTCTCAATAAAGAAAGTAACATTATAACTAGCTCCGATGGATAGTTTAATTGGTATAGAACCACGATTTACTTCTAAAAATTAAAATTTTAAAACTGCAATATTAAAGGAGCCACAGGAATTTTACCAGACTCTCCCTGAGCCCATAAGAATTAGTACGGTTCAAACAACCAAAAAACCTTCCATTATAAAACATATATATAAATTAACATTATAGCCATCACCTACTCGCTTCAAACAAAAGCCCAGGGTTCACCCTTATCATTAAAGGTTGTGGACTTTTCTTAGATCTAACCTAATTTTGATTAATTACTAATAGATGGGATCATATGTAATTTACCATGAAGAGTTGTCAACTTTTTTTTTTTTTTGTTAGATCTAAGTATCTAACCAAATTTTAAATTTAATGGTTTTTCACTTTGCGGTTTAAAATGAGGCGGCAACTTGAGATATTTTTCGCTGATTTCATCGGTCCTTTCAAAAGGTAGATGGATGGACGGTTGAGGTGCTTGACTGTGATTTGTAAACTATGCAGGGTTTTGTGTGCAAAAACTAAAAGATAAAAGTTGCTATCTGTAAATTTTCCTTTGTAATTTATTCTAGCACACACTGTTCTCTAGAAAAACTAAAAGGAAAAGTTATCCTACCACCTTCTTTTTTCTGACAATGTCAAGATTTTTGTCTATGGGTATTTTATTTGCATATACACTCATTTATTTCTTTAATATTCACAATTGCCTCTTTATTGATAATTAAAGAAAATGTGATAATATTTAGAAAGGATAAAATTATATTTTCACCAACATACCTAGAGGGTTCACTCTATAACAATTACAAAGTTCTATGTAAATGAAATAAGTACATTAAACTCGGTAATAAGGGTGGTAAACAGGTCGGGTTAGGTCAATTTAGGTTACGACATTAAGTGAAAAAAAATGGATTTATTGTTTGGACTCCAACATGTATTTAACCCATTTTAAAAAAAGGTTAAGATTCTATAACATGCACTTCTGGTGGGTCAATCAACATGATCCCCACATAACATGCATTTATTGTGTGGGTTAGATATGGTATGGGTCAACCCAAATAGGCCCCCACGTAGCATTTAAAAAAAAATTATCTAAAAAAGAAAAGCTAGCTCAAATTCTATCATCCTGCTAGCTAATTAGAGAACTTAAAATAAAAACTCAAAATTTAAAAGTTAATTAATTTTAAAATAAAAGGTAAAGACCCTCAAGCAGAAAGAAAGTATTCAATTTAAAAAGTGAAATAAAAAATCAGTTTCCTTACTTAAATATATACTTTAAGAAGCATATGTATTCAGATTTATTTTTTTGATTGCACATTGGAGAGTGAAAGCCTTAAAATAGAAATTGGACACTCAATTAGATCATTTTGGATTTGGACTTATTATATAAGGGAAACTTTAAGTAGGTCATGCATGTCAAAACCCTAATCATATATTTTCTTTTATAAGTCATAAAAAACCTTGACTATTGACCGACCCATAAATTCGACTATTCGGATTTGAAGCATAAAAATTCAGTCGAGTTATAAATACTTAAGTTGAGCGTTTGCCACATCTACATGTAAACAACATAATTACAATATTCACTCTAATAAAATCCCTATTCTAAATGTGGATTCGTATTTTTTTTAAAAGTAAACACTCTATTAATAGCAAACGATCAAGAAAAAAACGACATTATTTACTAAACGTCTTTTACCATCTATTGATAGTCAAGTGATGATTGGTGAGGCATCTCCTATCCATCGATACAGTCAATAATCGATCCCTAGGCATTGCATACAAACTTGAGTAACATGCGAAGTGGATAAGGTAAAATCAACTTATTTTCAACTATCAAAAGTGTTCCTATACTAAAATGTAAAAAGGAAGTAGAGTGGTATCATCTTTATTATCAAAAAGAAGATCAAGGGTGTGTGTGTAAAATCTTGAAAAAGCACATGTCATGGAGCGTGTTGCCCGCTCCTCTACTTTTCTAATTCCAAAATCCCCACTCTCTCTCTCTCTCTCTAGCTGTAATTTTCCCATCTAACTTCCTTCCCTTCTCTCTATAAATCTAATCGAAACCCCTCTTTTCTCCCCTTCTTTCTTTGTCCACGCCTAACACGCCCTTCGTTCCCCGGGTAGAGCTGAAAAGGTATGAGAAAATTTTCTTCCTTTTCTGCCCTTCTCTTATCTTCTCTTCCCATGGTTTTTCTTCCGTTTCTTCCTCTGCAAGTACTTTACCCTCTTTTGTATGAACAGATTTGCTATTTTTTTCTCTTAGGCGACCGAGATCTGAGGCTCGAACTCGAAGAATATTCCGATTTCCGGTTTCAGATCTTTGCCAGTTTGAGCTCTGCTTCTTGATCTCTGATTTCGTGTCTTTTTCTGTGATTTGGCCTTAAGATTTTCTCTTTAGTTGAGCTTTGAGGTTTATTTCTAAAATTTCTGAAACTTTTCGGATTTGTTTTTGCTGTTTGGTTTTGTTTTCTGGATAATTTCGTGTTTGAAGCTAAAGATTATCTCGATTGAACGAGAAAAGTTTTTTTTTTTTTTTTTTGTGTGTTATGAGATTTGAGGTTTTTTAGGCCTTTTGAGCTGGATTTCTTCGTATGAATCTATTTTTGGTATGTACTTTGGAAACTTCTTACCAAATTTTGCATGCTTTCTTGGTCTAGTCAGCTCTTTTTGGTCGAAAATCGAGCTGGATCTGTCTTCGGGATGATTTTACTCCTCGATCTGGTAAAAGCCACTGGAATTTTTGAGTTTTCGAAGCTAGATGTGATGTTTTTGATGTTTTGAGCTGGATTTCTTCATGTAATCTACCTATCTCTCTTGGTATTTGATTCTGAGAAATTCATCGTTTTATACTTCTTTTCTTCTTCAAATCAGCTCTTTTGGTGAGATCTATAGCCGGATCTGTTGATACGCGGGTTTTTACCTTTAGATCTGTTCAAAACATCTGAAAGTTTTGGCCTTTATGCAAAAACTAGCATCAGATCTGGTGTTTTCCTCTGAAATTCCCCTGTTCTCTTCATCCTACAGGCGTTTTTCTGCAGATCTAGAGTTGTATATAAGATGCATCATTGCGTGGTCCCGCAGAACGCCTTCCCTGCCTGCGAAGAGATGAGGAACACGGTCTCCATCTCGGATCGGAGAGATACAGTGGTTTGCCCTAAGCCTCGACGTCTCGGACTCCTTGGTAACGGTTTCAACGATCCGATCCGGCCCTTGAGATGGCATTTGAGGTAACTTTCACTCGTTTTTTCACCGTTCTAGTTGTTGTGTCTGTTTGGGTGTGGAGAAAAACAGGTGGAGAAGATTTTCCATGGCTCAAAATTGATGCTTTGGGCAGTTTTCTTCGTTTATGTTTTCCTTCATCCAAACAGTATTGTATTCGTTCTCGAGATTTTTCGTGAAATTAATTTTTTCTGTTTTGCTTGTTTGAAATCAGCCATCAACCAGAGTCGACCGATTCGAAAGCTGGGATGGAGCTTCTGGATATTATTCTGACAAAGGTATGATTTCCCCTCTTGTTTTTTATTTTTATTTTTATTTTTTGTTTTTTTTTGTTTGTGTGTATTTTGTTTCCAGCCCTAAACTTCAAGAAATTTTTCTCAGGGGTAGTTTTGTCATGATGTTTTTTTCCCACAACTTCTTGCTATTAATGATTATAATGACTATGCTAGCCTCTGTCAGTTGCAACTACTGTTTTTGTTGGGTGCATAAATGGATCTGTTAACATTTGTTCATTAATTGTGGTCGCTTAAGAAGGTTGGTTTTGCAAATTTAGTGCTAGTTGTGTCATCATATCATCGAACGCGTCTTGGTCGTCTCAAATCATGGGCCGAGCTGGCCTTTTATCCTGTTACTCGTTAAGATCTTTTTTTTTTTTTTTTGGGGGGGGGGGGGGGGGGGTGTTTAATGGGTATATTTGTTACATGTAAAAGAATTTGAGGTCAAATCTTGGCTGTTCACACGGGGGATCAATTTGCAATATATGTGCTGTGGTTGCACCTCAAATCAATTTTTTAGTTCCAACACTGGGTGGATAAGAGTGATCTTAGCTAGCAAGGTTACCTGGATTTCTCTGTTACAATTAGTAGCTTCATGTGAAGGGAAGGATCCCCACCCCCCTTTTGAGTTTGAGACCATTTATTTCACACCTAAGGACCTGAATACTAGATGAAAAACCATATGTTAAATATATAGGTACATATAAGTATATTATTGCTTATATGTAAGTAATATGTTTGGACTTTGATTTGGGCTTTAGATCTAGGTATGTTATCTGCATATGTGCTTAGATCTAGACACCTCACCTGTGTATCTGTATGTGGACTGGTCTAAGCATCCATGTTGGATGTAGGTCTGCATGCAAAAGCATTAACCTGGGTCTACAACACCTAGATTGTTCATATCAACCGTGCACCGTCCCTGTTCTATTTCGGTAAGATCACATGGTTGGTTAATAGAGTATGGGTCTTGAGTCTCCCTGTTAGAAGCTGCAGGTTACATGGTCCCTCATCATCATGATCTTTGAGGCTGGTGACACCATCCAGTCCACTTCAATTTTGATCAATGGTTCAAGATGATTCAAATACTAGTTATTAATGGAGTTGTGCCACTTTGAGTTCATAATTAATTGTTGGAACATCAGATTTATATTTAAATGATCATTAACCACCCCCAAATCATATTTGTTAGGATCGGTGTTGCCGCAATTTTGTAACCATTATTATTATTATTATTATTATTATTATTTGTATTTTATCTTTCATATTTTCCTGTCTTTACATGAATTTGTCTTTGTTTCAGCAGGGAGGATATGGTTCTGATCAACAGATGAGCCAGGTAGCTTCATCCCCGCCTTTTTTCTGCGGGTCTCCGCCGAGCCGGGCTGCTAACCCATTAGTCCATGATGCCCGTTTCGGCGAGGAGAAACTCCCGGTGCCATCACTGCCAATTCCATCTGGCCTGTCAATGTCCCCATCGACGCCTTCATCTGCCCGCAAAGGTTGTGTGCGTTCTAAGTTTGGACCCACTGCAGCGACAGTTAGAGTTGAGGGCTTTGATTGCCTCGACAGGGATCGCCAAAATCGCCGCATCTCTGCCGTTGCATAGAATCTTACTAACATCAAAGGGCATATAAAGATTTTCGACAACCACATCAAACAACTACAATAGACCTTTAGAGAGTCTGAGGATAATCTGAGGAAACTTGGAGATTGAAAGAGGCTTCTGTGATTACTGTATATATTCTCATCATCTGTTTTTCTCTTTTCTTTCATTGCTACTGTATCCTCTTTGTATCCAATGTAAGTAGATTTTGAATAAAGGGGAGGAGGTAACCTTCATTTCCTTTTAGTTTTAAGGGAGAGTAGTCTTGGGGTTTTGAAGAGTCTTGAGTTTTCTGAAGTTATTTTGTATATGAAATAGAAGGGGGGGGAGTCGTTTTACTGGTCTTCATTCTCTTGAGTTCATTTGCGGCCAAAACCTGTATAAAGAATGTCTGTGTCTTCCATGTATTTGTAAATATATTCGGTAACATTGAACATGTAGCATTGTCCTTTAGCTCTTGTATTTCTTGTTCATGATGGGCATCTTCTATAGTTTGGATGACAGTGCTTGTCTTAAGATCATTTGCCAGCATCTTCTTACTTTACTTTTGATTAATCACTCTATTCATGCACTTTCTTTTCATGCAGCCAAGTGTCATCAAAAGAATCATTGCTGGATTCCAGTGATCCGTGTTTTGAATGCTTATCTACTTGAATTAATCGAAGGTGTAGGTTAAAATAATAGAACTCCTTGTTTTTATCTACTTAAAGAATTCAAAGAGGGGCTAAATTCAACTTTGAAAACATATTTCTGGATCAATCTGATTACCGAATGAGGCCTGGTGATTCTCATTCTGCACTTGGAATATGACCTTGACAGAAGAATAGGCTGTTTTGTTTGGATTTAAAGTGGGTCTTGCTCTTCATAGACCCTTCATGAATAATTCAAATTAATGTTTGGAGTTTCTTTGGAAATAATCATATGTAGTCTCTATAAAATGAACTATAATTTACAATTCAAAGGCAACATTCAGCTGCACTGAAAGAGTTAAGGTATACCCAGTTGCATAGTTAGAACTTGAAAATTTATATATCCTGTTTAGGTTGCACAAAAATAACCGTAAG
This sequence comes from Cinnamomum chago, assembly GCA_038049695.1. Classification (NCBI taxonomy): domain Eukaryota; kingdom Viridiplantae; phylum Streptophyta; class Magnoliopsida; order Laurales; family Lauraceae; genus Cinnamomum; species Cinnamomum chago. The sequence goes on along the minus strand of CP142460.1, from coordinate 62,429,160 downwards.
CCATGAATCTATCCGCCCCGCTACAAGTGGATATACGTCAAAACCGCCTTTAGGCGGGTGGGGCTATAAGTGGATATACATCAAACCCGCCTACTATAAGTGGATATACATCAAAACCGCCTTTAGGCGGGTGGGGAGGTTTCAATCCTATTAATGAGCGGACGGTTATGGTTTGACATTTGAGTAGGCGGTTTCAAATCGCCCTGCCCGCTCAATTTCTAATTTTAATTTTTATAAATTTTTATTATATTTTATATTAAAAATCATAAACTGACAAGAGTTATATTTCTTTACAGATAGCACTTCTACTTGTATGGGTCCCCACACTTCTCAGGATCCTAATGTAACTCAATACAAGTCTAGATTATATTGTACGATAGTTTGACGACCTTACAATTTTATCACTAGACTAAACATTGATGTTCATTATCTTTTATCAATTTTTTTTTTTTTTTTTGTTGTTGTTGCAGGATTGCTTCAAATTATATATCGATCTTTATGAACTTGAAGTTTAGATTTTGAATTTCTTTTAGCATTTGGACATTGAATTTTGAAATTTGGAGGTTTATTTATTGAAATTTAGATATTGAATTTTCAAATTTAGATGTTTCTCTATATAAGTGACTGTATTTTTTAATTTTGGTGATGCCTTTGGACTTTAATTTTATATTCATATACTTAGTTGAGAATTTTGTTTATTACTGATTATTGACTTTTATTAAAAATCATGTTTAATTTTTATTTTTTATGTTAAGTACTTTGAAACTTTAGTTACATTCTATTACAAATAAAAAATATAAAAAAGAGAGAGATAGGTACAAATACCAAATCGCCTAACATGCCGCCCAAGTCGCCCGTTAAAAAAACCGTCCAAACCACCTATACTTTGGGCAGTTACAGTTTCTACATTTTATAAACCACCATAAAACACCGTGCACCCCGAATCCCATTAAGACTTCCATCTGGTTCAGTCCTCTTCTTAAAAGCTTCATAGGCCCACCTGCAAATCTAAAATGGAAAAATAATGATCAAGTTAGTAATCAAATTGTTTTAACCATTCAATCATGAGCATATGGTATAGGCGGCTCTGATTGTTTTGAATAATGAAACATCTAACGATATTCAAGTTAGTAATCAAGTTAGTAATCTAGATTTCAGATCAATGTGAGTTTTAAATGTTGGGTCTAATGGAGATTCGATGAACTAAATGAATGGTCCTGATTGGTGATATGGGCTTCCGAAACATCAAGATAAATCTAGTGATTGGATTATATCCAGAGAACAAATTTACCAAAACTTGGTAGTTTTAAGTTGCTTAAAAATCACCCTATGAGGATGAGGGTCAAGGTTCTAATGGCGTGGATCCATGCCCACACTGCTCTCAGCATATGCAGGGCCGGTTCTATTTGCACTAAGGAGCGCAAAGAAATGACTATTTCCAAATCATTCATTCATTCAGTTGGATGCAAAGGAAGTAGTGAAGGTGATTAATGGCTGCAGAGATTGCACTATATATTAAAGCTTTTGTACTTGAAACCTCCCTAAAAAGGAAAGGGAATCCTTTACTTGAATACCCCCCATATATATATATATATATTTTTTTTTTTTATTTTTTTTTTCTTTTCTTTTGGTACAAGCCCCCTAGAGGGCTGGGTGTTAGGTATATGTCTTGTATCCTGGTTCTGGTTTATTGGATTCGCCAATGATCAGAATCAAGGGTATTTTGATCAATGTATTGGTGTTTTCTTGTGGGCAAAGAAAGTGGGAATTATTGAGACCTATGGGAAGAGAGTATGCTAAGTGTTAGAGGGGTTGAATTATTTGTAAGAAGTTGATCAATTCCTGTGTAGTGAAATCCTCATAGCCCTGTAGACATAAGGAAGTTTGTCGAACCATGTAAATCTCGTGTCGTATGGATTGCTTGATCGTGTGTTTATGCCCTAATTAATTCCCCAATATTGAGTCCGAAGAGGGAACCTACATGCACGGGAAAGGAAGCCTGCATACGTGTGAAAGGAATCCGGTGGCATATCTAGGGTTTGAACCCTGAACACCCAGGTGAGAATTGGCCCTCCTGAGCGGTTGGGCGAGGAGTCGTTCTCTTGTCATCTTGTTTTGTTGCAATGAGTTTTTTTTGTTTGGTTCCGAGATCTTTAAGCAGGGAGACCCATGCTCTTGCAGAGATATACACTCTGGGATCAGATCCATAGGGGAAGGGATGGGTTGTTTGGCTTTTGGCCTCATCCCCTAGTCTTTTTTTTTCCTTCCTACTATTCTGTTTTTTCCTTGGCTGTTCTGTCTGCTGTTGATTTACTGAAATGCTTTTATTACCCAAAAAAAAAAATGTTGGATCATAACACATGCAAACAAATACTGTGCATGATCCGCATGGATATGGATAGGATACATCCTAAATGTGGATCATCACTATTGATAGGGAACACCTTGATCATCACTATAGATATGCAAACAATACTGTACGTGATCCACATGGATATGGATATGGATACATCCTAAATGTGGATCATCACTATAGATAGGGAACACCTTGAACAGATGATCAAATGGCAGTCTTAGTTGTCTGATGAGTGGCCACCAGTCCAATGTAAAAGAACAAATATTCTGGCAAAATCAAATTGTTTGATCAGTATGTGATTAAGCCTAACTCCGCAAACTGAGCCCATGATTTTTTATCCTCTATACTGATACCTGAAATCATTTATGCGTTTAAGCCCAACTTTAAATGTTATAGTTTAACCCATAAGGTCATCATTGATTTCATATATCCCCTATTTCACAACCTTCGGAAACTGTGGAAGCCTATACAATGGAAGCTGCATGCAAGCCTGAATTCATCATGGCCCAGGTTACAGTCTTTTTAAGTTTTCCAATTTTTAGCTGGTCCCAGCCCCCCTCGAATTCAATTCCAAATAGCAATTGGGCCAACTTGGACTTGAGACTACGGCTTCAAGGAAACTGTTCAAGTTAAGATGGCAAGTATTACTCTAAACAGCCCTACATCAGGCTGTTTTGGGTGTCTATCTCTAGCTTGGCCTAGGTTTGAAATGGACCCAGGCTTGGGATGGGTTCAGGTTCTCCTCTGTAGCTGTAGGACCGTTCCTGCTTAGGCCTGTGCAGTTCAGAATTCAGATGCATGTTGCTACTGGATTAGACCCAGTCCAACCCATCCCACATACGACCTACAGTTTAGTGGGCCCAAAAAGATTAGATTTAATGCATTTTTCTAGGGTCTAAACATCAAGGCACACAATTGGGGAGAACTTGAAACGAGTATAGGTTGATAGGCCAAATCCAGATCCAGGTTTTGGGTCTGAGTTCGTTACGGTGACTCTGATCTCCTCTGTCGTGGCACCTTACTCATTATAGTATAACTGTATACATCAACACCACCATCATCCTCTTCAAATCCTCGTCCTCGCTATATGTTGGGCCAGTTACATGAATTGTCGCAAAAGCTTTACTAGCGGTCGATTTCTTTTATCTAAGCTTGGGACTAGCACTTTCAACAAACTGGAGGAGTTTTTTTTTTTGTAAGGGTAAATTATATTAAAAGAAGAGGGAAGAAGAAACAAGAAAACAAAAAATGCAAGGGACAATTGAATTGACCCCCAAAAGAACAAAAACAAGCACAGAAAAGGAGGAAAACAGCAGGCCCATTACACCAGGAGCAGAGAGCCAGAGCTCCAGAGCCCGACAGGTTAAGCACCAGAGGCAATTCTCAAGGAAGCAAAAAGAGCACTGAGTTGATTGCTAACAAAAGGGGAAGTCATCTGCTGTAGGGAGAAGGAGATGGCTTCAAGAATTTGAGCTTGAGTATAGTGAAGAGAGGGTCAGCGAGTATCAAAAAAAGCTTCATTTCGAGCCTTCCAAAGGTGGTAGAGAACAGTGATGAGGATGGCAGCCATGTATTTGGACCCTTTGGCATCGTTGTCTTTTGAGAGAGACTTCCAAATTGACGAGGCAGAGTACCTGATTGTAGGAGGAACCCCAGCTGCTTGGAGAAGCTAGGTCCATATGGCTTTTGCTAGATCACAAGAGAAGAAAAGGTGGCCCACTGAGTCTTCTGCAGCACAGCAGAGGATGCATCTGGATGCAAGGGAGAATCCCAGACGTTTCAGCCAAGATTCAGTAGGGATTTTGTTGTGCATCAAACGCCAGCCGAAGCAGTTTACTCTGTGGGGGGAGATGTTGTTCCATATCAGGTTTGGCCAAGGGAGAGTCTGAGCTCTGTGCCTAATTTTCTGCCATGCAATGCTCAGGGATAATTTTCCATCGGGAGAGTCTCTCCAACTGAGGGAGTCTCTAGTAGCAAGGTTGGGAGAGAGATCCTTGAGGAGATGACGAAGGTGCTGCTGAACAGTAGTTGGCAAGAGTGCAGGGATGACCCAGGATCCAGCTTGGAAGAGAGAAGAGAGCCGTTGGTCCATTGGATATTGAAGACCAGGAAAGGTAGAGGAGATACGTTCATCTGCGGTCCAGGAATCGTGCCAAACATTAATGCACTAACCATTGCCGAATATCCAAGAGCTTCCTTGGTGGATGGTTGGAGCTGATCGACGGATCTTCTTCCAAATGCAAGAGCCAAAGGTGGAGTTCTCAGAGAGTATGGAGGAGTTGAGTATTTGGAATTCTTGATTTGCTTAGCCTATTCAGGTACAGGATCCGTCCCCAAAATCTGAAACAAATCTTATGTCCCAACCTGATCCAAGACCAGAACGACAATTCCATATTTGAAAAGAGGTCTCATAATTAGGGCTGTTAAAGGGCCAGGCCCAAGCTGGGCTGAGGCTTACCCTTACCCTATCCTCATAAATGTAGGTGGGGCGGCCTAGGCAAAGCCTTTGGCGGGCCCGCACAAGCTAGGCCCTAAATCTACCCTCAAGGGTATTATAACTAGTTAGCTGGTAAGTTAATGAATAAAACAACAATTGTAAGCTGTAAAATGGTGAAGTTCATTTCAAAGCTAGGTATTATGAATACTAATGGAATGAATTAAGATTGGTATTGATAAGTCTACTCATAATCCTAAATGTGTAGATGGGCTGTTGATGATCTGCATCCAGATCTTTGGGCTTGGCATGTGAGGATCTGGATATGAAATCTAAAAACATTTTGAACTAATATGTTGAGCGCAAATAAGAAACTATGTTTATATAGGATCCAAAATTAGGTTTTACATCTCACCTTTTTTTTTTCTCTCTGTTCAAACCCTCTAAAAATATAATTAGCTTCCCATGGGACTAGTAAAGTAAAATGTATAAAACAGCGATCAATACTTACCTCCAGACTCACACACACTTTAAGAGCTAATGCAAAATCAAAGAAACCTCCTAATCCACAATCCCCCATCAGCTAATAATATTCTTGTAAGGTAATGTTCTATCAAAAAAAAAAAAAAAAACCAAAAAAGAAACCCTCATTTAGGTTATAAATTAAATTCCAATGTTTGAAAAAAAAAAAAAAGATGCTATCATCTATGATTTCAAGAGAAACATGAACACATACACACCCAAGAGAAGTTAAAAAAACCAGGCCATTGCAAAGGAGTGAAGGGACTTCATCAAGTTACAGATCGAACTATAATGGTTAAACAAAATATACTATCATCTGTTGAAAACATGGACCCAGGAACACCCAACATAAGTTTAGAAGCAACATCTCAAACATCATACCATAACAAGGACAAATATTGCTTAGGAATTTGGTGTGAATCTAGGAAATTAATCACCCTTGTGCACATAATTGCTTATGTTGTGCAAATCATCATGTTGCATCCACTTCCATCTTCAATACTTTTGAGAGCCTGAGTAGCTAAATCTTACAACTAGGTCCCTACCACCTCTATCTTGATACACAGTGGCCTAATTACACCTTCAAACTAGGCTTCTTCCGCTTTGGCACAAGCCAAAAGGAAAACATTTTGCTTCAATGCTTTAAAAGTAGATGGATGAAGACGAGCATCTAGTTGATGCAATAGCACAGCAATTCAAGAGCCAGAGATAGAAGGTGGTGATGATCCACCCGGAACATGTTAATTGATACAATAGGATTAAACAGTTGGCATGATTTAATAGGACGAAATAGTATCGTCTTGTTTCAGCGAAACTGGGTATCCAGACTCTCTCTTTAGGGCATGTTTGTGTAGCCCATTTCCGCGGAAAAGGTTGTAGTTTTCTGCGGAAAACTTCTTTTTCATGTGTTTGGTGCGGCAGTTTTCCGCGGAAATGCTTTTTCGCCACGTCAGCTTTTTCCTTCCTAACCATAGAAATAGACTTCCTATGGGGGGTATGGGAAGTCCATTTCCACGGAAAATCGACCCCCCAATTTCCTCTCTCTAACCCTCACTCCACCCAACCACCCTCTTTCTTCCTCTTCCCCTCCCAACCCCACCCACCCCACACACATACCAACCCACCCACCCAATAGTTTTCACTAAAAAATGGTTTTCACTAAAGAAATCCATAGTTGCACCAAACAACATTAGCACTAATTCATCGAGGAAAACCTTTTTGCACCAAACATAAAATTTTGACTTCCGCAGAAAAACTTTTCTAAAGAATTTGAAACCCATGGATTTTGCTGATGTGGCAATTTCCAATTTCCACGAAAATTACATGTACACAAACGTGCCTATACAATTGGAGACTCCCTTCAAATTTTATGCAAGTTATGCCAATCACGTTGAAACAGATTAAAATTTCGCTTTTCTTTCCTGCCTTTTTCTCTTTATTTTAACTTTGCTCCCGCCCCCGCTGCCCCCCCACCCCCACCCCCACCCCCACCCCCTGCCTTTTTTTTTTTGAAGTAAAACATGGGGATCCCTCTTTGTGAATACCAAAAAAATTGAGTAGAGTTATGCTTTGAAAAAATTTGAAGTGCCCAATCACCATTTTCTTTAATGAAACATTTCATCCTTTCATGTTAAACTTTTGGTAATAATATTGCATAGTCTATGAGTTTCGGCACATTATATGAAACACGAGTTTCCACCAGTGGATTTTAGTGAGACCCCTTCGTGGAGCTCTGTTATTGGTTAGGTCCCATGAACATGAAAATCAATCACTACCCTTCATGGTGGGACCCACTGGTTTGAGACCCTATTATTGCACGCTTATGTGGGATCCACATATGACGATTTTCATTTCATACCATCTCCTAGGGCTGCACAAAAAATCCGGTATCACCTCAAAACCGAACCGAACCGACCGAATCGGATCTGTTTATAGTGGATCGGTTCGGTTAACGGTTTGAAAATCATAAAAACCGCTTACATTGGTCGGTTATTGGTTTGAGCCCACGGTTAACCTCTTAAACTGAACCGACCGTATGCAGTAACTTAAGTATTACTTTTTTACTATTTTAGCCTTAGGGTTTCGTTTTTTGCTACTTTCATAGTTAGAGTCGACAACTCTATTCTCACATAAACTCAATTGTTAGCACTACCTCAGAGGGTATCATGTGGAATGAATGTTTCATTGCAAGCTGATTATTATTATTATTTTTTTTGCGCTTGTGTTTAGTCCAAATTCTTTTTCTTTTTAGTAGAATTATTTTTTATATGCGTTTAGTCCAATATGGATTGTTGGATTTTTATGATTGCACCAAACATTGGAACAAATGCAAAGGATGGGGTATCATCATTTTGAAATTTCCATTGTCAAATTTTCAAAAAATAAATAAATAAATAAAAAACAACAGTCCGAACCGAACCGAACCGTTTGGTTTGGTTTGGTTCGGTTCGGTTCGGTTTAAGTCTTCTTCATCGGTCGGATTTGATCTGTTAATTAAAAAACCGACAGGTTCGGTTTGGTTGTTGGTTTTAGTGTTAAATCGATCCGAACCGCCTATGTGTAGAACTACCCTCTCCTATAAGGTAATATAAATTCTTAACATAGAAGATAAGTGATGCACTTCTTCACCATCTCTGAAAACAAATGTTGCACCATAGCTTTTTTGTTTTTCAGGGAAAATACCTTACATTTCCACAAGCAATGTGATCATTGGAACAATGGATACTGTGGCAGAATCAATCACCTAAATGGTGTTGAAGATTATCATAATTATCTCCTAATTAGTTATAATTAGTCTGATAATAATAATCCCTGTAATTGTGCAAACTACCATAGTTATCTCCTAGTCTTTAGGAGCAAGTCTTGTACAAAGGGCTATTAAAGCCATGTATCCATACACAGATGAAATACACAGAAAAAGTAAATCAATATTATTCTCTAAAAAACTTCATGGTATCAGAGCCATTCTGATCACCGGAATCCTCGTAACCTCCATCCACCATGTCCACCGAATCTGACCCACCTATACACACCACCAAATCCTCTTCTCCAATTATCCATGTTCAATTGGAACACTCTAGCTTCACTGCCGGCATAACCCTCATCGAAACTAATTATGATACGTGGTCCCAAATCCTTGAAATGCAGATCGCGGCCCGTGAAAAATTGGATTATATTATTGGCGATTCTCCTGAACCTGAAGCAAAGGATCCTTCGTATTCAAAGTGGTATGCCGAAAATCAAAAAGTTAAAGGATGGTTACTCACATCAATGGTGCCTGACATTATGAAGCGATACATGCGTCTCCGTACGGCTTGTGAAATCTGGAGCGCTCTTGCCAAAGCGTTCTATGATGGATCCGATGAAACACAAATCTTCACCCTAAACCAACGTGCCTTTTCCATCCGACAATCTGGTCGACCTCTTCCTACATATTACGGTGACCTAGTTGAAATCTTTCAAGAACTAGATCACCGTGACAAAGTAAAAATGAAGCATCCTGATGATGTTATTGCTTACAAGGAATCGGTTGAAAGGTTGTGGATCCACATCTTCTTGAATGGCCTTGATGCTGACTTTGAACAGGTGCACGGAGAGATTCTTCGCATGGAGACGAGTTTGGATCTTGAACACACGTACGCCTATGTTCGTCGTGAGGCGAATCGCCGCACTCTCCTAACGAGTGACCTAGCTACACTTGATTCAGTGGCTATGTTAGCCCGTCGTCCCGGATCAGGTACTCGCAAATCTGGTCCTCCTTCTTCCACTCCAACATCTCGTAGCTTCGATATTGGCAATAAATCCTCTGGCTCATCAGGACCACCACGAACTTGTACTCATTGTGGTGGCACAGGAAATACTAAGGCACACTGTTATGATTTGATTGACTACCCTGAATGGTGGGATCCCGCAAAGGCTCCTACTAAGCGCACCTCCAAACCTTTACATACTGCATCCGCTGCCGCTGTCATAGTTGAATCATCACAACTCGAAGCTACTGTCTTACATGTTTCTAGTCCACCAAGTAAGTCTTTTAATAATTCTGTTGTTGTTAAGTCTTGTACTTGGATAATTGATTATGGATCAACTGATCACATGTCATTTGATATCGATTCTGTCTCTAATTTGAAACCTCCCGAAACATCACTAGTGTCTACATCCAATGGAAACTCCTCCTCTGTCGCCGGAGAAGGTTCTCTCTCACTCCCGAATAACATTCATTTAGATTCCGTGCATGTAGTTCCTTCACTGAATTTTAATTTACTGTCTGTCTCTCAAATTACCTCTACCTTGAATTGTGTTGTGATTTTTTTGGCTTGATTCTTGTGTTTTCAAGGACATCAAGACACGGAGGACAATTGGGTGTAGTACTAGACGCGGGAAGCTCTACTATCTTGATCCGTCACCGTCTAGCTCAAATGCTTTGGCTCACTCTTTCTCAGTTACTAGTCCGGACCCTGCTTCATCTTCTGAGCTCTGGTTGTGGCACAAGCATTTTGGACATGCTTCGGTTGGTTACTTAAGGCATTTATTTCCCAAGTTATTTAAAGACAATTCTCCATCGTTGTTTAAATGTAGAGTTTGTGAATTGGCCAAGAGCCACCGTGCATCTTTTCCGTTAAATTTGAATAAAAGTTCTTTGCCATTTATGATAATTCATTCTGATGTTTGGGGCCCTACAAAGATATCAACACTCAATGGTACCCGACGGTTTGTTTCTTTCATTGATGACAACAGTCGTATGACTTGGGTGTGTTTAATGAAAACAAAGCAGGAAGTTTGCACTCTATTCAAACGGTTTCATTCGATGGTTGCCACTCAATATAAGACCTCCATTCAAGTTCTTCGCACTGACAATGGCGGGAAGTTTGTCAATCATGAGCTGAATCAATTCTTGAACCTCCATGGTATTGTTCATCAAATTACATGCCCGTACTCTCCTCAGCAAAATGGCATTGCGGATAGAAAAAATCGACATCTCCTTGAAATGGTTCGAGCCACCTTGTTTGAAGCCCATATGCCTCCTCAATATTGGGGTGAATCCCTCACTGTTGCATCCTACTTGATAAACCGTCTCCCCTCCCGCACCCTAGACTTCCATACACCCCTTGACATCTTGAACCGTAGCCTCTCCTCACCATCAACAACAAACTTGCCACCCAAAGTCTTCGGTTGTAGTGCTTATGTGCACATACCACAAATAGCTCGCCATAAACTACAACCGCGTGCTCTTCCTTGCGTCTTCCTTGGCTATGGTCTCCATAAAAAAGGATACCACTGTTATCATCCACCAACACACAAATTGTATGTCACCATGGATGTACAATTCCATGAACACCACATGTATTTTACGGCTGACTCCACTGCTAACCAGGGGGAGACATATAACTTGCAGTTCCTCAGTTATCCAACTGAAACCGTAGCCCACTCTACCGCACCTGAGACCAAACATACCAAACATGCATCTGATGCTAAACCCGAACCTACACCGAATCCTATACTTAATGAAATAGACCCTGCACCAAATAACGCTGAGCAACCTACAGGGGTAGAAACCATGCCTGAATCAGCTCAGGATCAGGATCTCCAGTCCTCTAGCCAAACAATTGATGCACAACATACAAACTTATCAAATGGGTCGACAGCACTTGAGCTTCCACCATGTGATCGGCATAATATAGCTGGCCCGACAGTACCACAACATCCATTGTCCTCCCTTGATGGTTCCGCTCCTCATCTCGAGTCATTTTCAATTACTGAGCCTCAGGTAAATCCTCAACCTCCACTTAGAACACTTCCTAATCGCACCACAAGAGGCATTCCAAAAGTAAGTTATGATCCTGTTCTTAAAACTACATCTAAATACCCAGTTAACAACCATGTATCCTACCATAGGTTATCAAAGGCATGTGCATTATTTGTGAATCGATTATCTACAGTACATGTTTCTAATAGTGTGCAGGAGGCCTTGAAAGCCTCCAGGTGGAAAGAAGCAATGAACGAGGAGATGAAATCTCTTCAAAAAAATGCAACGTGGGAGGTAGTTGATTTACCAACGGGAAAAAAACCCATTGGATGTCGATGGGTTTTCACAGTTAAATACAAAGCTGATGGTGACATTGAGAGGTTTAAAGCTCTTCTTGTGGCCAAAGGGTACAGTCAAACATATGGAATCGATTATGCAGAAACGTTTGCACCAGTGGCCAAAATCAATACGGTGCGGGTGCTCTTATCACTAGTTGTGAATCTCGATTGGCCGCTACATCAATTTGATGTGAAGAATGCCTTTCTCCACGGGAATCTCCAAGAGGAAGTGTACATGGAGTTACCTCCAGGTTGTAATTTACAAATGAAGGGTAGCAAACAGGTGTGCAGATTGCGGAAATCATTGTATGGTTTGAAGCAATCTCCAAGGGCTTGGTTTGGAAGGTTTACAAGTTCCATGAAGGCATTTGGTTATCGACAGAGCAATTCTGACCATACTCTCTTTATAAAACATAACAGAGGAAAATTCACTGTGCTCATTATATATGTCGATGATATGATTGTAACAGTGAATGATGCTGCCGAAAAGACAGATTTGCAGACCAATTTGAGATGAAGGATCTTGGACCTCTGAAGTATTTTCTGGGAATCGAAGTGTTAAGATCTAAACAAGGTATTTTTTTGTCACAAAGAAAATATACCTTAGATTTACTGACTGAAGTTGGCATGATGGATTGCAAACCAAGTGATACTCCTACGGCTGAAAATGTCAAACTAGGTACGTTACCAGATCGAGGTATCAAAGGCTTGTAGGGAGTTTGATGTATCTTGCACATACCAGACCCGATTTGGCATATCCTCTTAGTATGGTTAGCCAATTCATGCACTCTCCTAGTGAAGAGCATATGAATGCGGTGCTACGGATTTTACGGTATCTGAAATCTTCTCCAGGAAAAGGGATTATGTTCACCAAGGGAGATACACTATCTTACCAAGAAAGAGACTATATTTGTTAACGGCTATACTGATGCAGATTGGACTGGATCAATTGATGATAGACGATCGACAGCAGGATACTTGACATTTGTTGGGGGAAACCTAGTTACATGGAGAAGCAAAAAATAGGAAGTTGTGGCTAGGTCCAGTGCAGAAGCCGAATATTAGGGGTGTAACGGTTCGGTTAACCGGTTAATTTGGAAAACCGTTAACCGAACTGTAACCGCGGTTTTCTGTCTTTAAAAACCGTAACTATTACTGTATCCACAAAAACCGTAACCGCGGTTAACCGTATTAAACAGTTCGGTTACGGTTAATAACCGTGGAATGACTTCCTCACATAAGGGGATAAATGTGCATGATTGAAGGTAAAATGACACATAAGGAACAATTAAATAAGGTAAGAAATATTTCATTCAACTCCCTTATTTTTTCTTTTATTTGTAAACGATACGGTTAACTGCATACGGTTAACCGAACCGTACATACGGTTCGGTTCGGTTAATAACCGTGAATTATTACGGAAAATCGTAACAGAACCGAACCGTGCAGTTTTTTGATTTCATTAACTGTAACCGTAACCGAACCGTGAAATATGGTTATTAACCGTGGTTCGGTTCGGTTCAGTTCGGTTAGACGATTTTTCGGTTTTTTTACACCCCTATTGAATATAGAGGTATGGCCAAGGGTATATGTGAGCTCTTATGGATTAAAAATCTACTTCAGGAACTCAAGTTTTCACCGAAATCACCTATGAAATTGTACTGTGACAATAAGGCAGCATGTGATATAGCTCATAATCCTGTTCAACATGATCGAACAAAGCATGTGGAAGTCAGCAGACATTTCATTAAAGAAAAGCTGGAAGCAAAGATAATCGAAGTCCCTCATGTTCGATCTCAAGATCAGTTAGCTGATATTTTCACTAAGGCAATCTCGAACCAAGCCTTCCATGGAATCGTGGACAAGTTGGGCATGCGAAACATCTATGCACCAACTTGAGGGGGGGTGTTGAAAATTATCATAATTATCTCCTAATTAGTTATAATTAGTCTGATAATAATTATCCCTGTAATTGTGCAAACTACCATAGTTATCTCCTAGTCTTTAGGAGCAAGTCTTGTACAAAGGGCTATTAAAGTCATGTATCCATACATAGATGAAGTACACAGAAAAAGTAAATCAATATTATTCTCTAAAAAACTTCAAATGGGACTAGAAGCATTTTTGTACTTCCTTTTCCCCTCCTTCAAACCAATATCAATTTTGTTTCATTTCCTAGCTAACTCATTACTCATTGCAGATAAAAGAAAAAACTCATTGACCTTTGCAATGACACCCAAACATAAAGCAAACGATTTGCCAAAGCCACAATCCTAGTTATATCATTCAATGAACAAGAAGTTTAGCCAGAAATAATCATGCTCTGTGCTTTATCTATTTAAGAAACTATCATCAGTAATTGGTTAAAGATGAAAAGCATGATTTACTCTAAAGCCTATCTCACTCTTTCCATCTGCATTCTTCATCAAAATATACATATTGAAGCTGTGACCCATTTGGTTGTTGCTATTGAAGCACTCTCTGTTCTGATGGACTTCAGCATAACTTGTTCAAGTGGATAAAACAAGATTCCAATTCATTCAATCAACCACCTAAGGCACCAAGCTTAAACATTAAAACAGAAACCAGGGGCAATTGAATCCAAAAGGAAAGGTTTGCTCCTGATTAAGACCCATAAGATTGAATGGATCCATTTGAGAGTTCTCTCAACTGATGCAAGACTACCTTAGATCTTTCTCTTACAGCCTATTTGTTTCATGTAATTGAAAATTGAATTTCCAGGAATTTTAAGACTTTGTAATTCTATAAGAGGTTGAAATGAAGAATCAAATGTGAATATCCAAAAATGACTATCAAATAACCTCTTTTTAATGGAAATTGAATCATCAGGAGAACGTTGGAAATGAATACTGATGCATTGCACTAGCAAGTGAAATCATGGGAAAGTGAAGGTCCTATCTACATTGTTATCTCATATCCTTCACCACTCGGTCCTCGCCTCGTATCTTTCACCACTCACCTCTTTAATAATCTTTCAATAGAACTCATTTGACCATGAATTCCTACGTATTCTATGCAAATAAACACGCTCTTAGTATAAATCCATAACTATTGCACACACAACCAAATAACGTTAGCTAATATTCTTAATCACAGCAGAATTGACTAAACTCAACACAATGATTTGTTGAATTTCAAACCGAGAGTCGAATTACATTGCAAACGCGCTAAACAAAAACCATAAAAGTTGAATCACAAAACTACTAAACGATAACATATAGCCGGAGCTTTAATGTCCACAACCAAGAAATCATTGCAATCTTATTATCTATTCTCATTATAAGAAGAGGATAGAGAGACCCAAAGCCCCAGAAACCATGTACCATTGGAACAACACCTAGGGGACTAGTGTGTTGTTATGGCAATGGGCTTTCAAGTAGCGGCGTTGGGAGGTTTGTAGGCGATGAAACTGATGCACTGCACTTGGCGTTTGTTGTCAAAGCCGATGATTCTAACGTAGTAGTCGGGGTAGTACTTCTTGCACTCCTCAAGCTCCTTCAAAACCTGGCTGGAGTCTGTGCAGCCAAACATGGGCAGCTTCCACATGGTCCAGTAACGACCATCGTAGTACCCTGGTGACCTGTGGTACTCACGGAACACCCATCCAATCTGCATACCAATACACATAATCATCATTATCTAATTAATCTTGGGTCAACTTTAAGAGTTCTACTATTTAACCAGGAAAGAGAAAGAAAAAAAAGCTGTCCATACCATAAGCTTCTAAAGGTGTAAGTGAAGTGTATGTGGATGAATGCACGAGGAATATATTGATACTTACATGCATACACTTGCAAACATTAATGACCACCATTTTCTCATCGATAGCTTCTAAAAAGAATTATATATTTCATTAAGGGTAAGTTTTTGTAGTCTCAGTAGAAATGAAAATCTCCATCGGAATTGATTTTTTTTTCCACAAATTCATGGAAAATCAAGGCAAAAATGACCATTTTCCTAAAAGAACTGTTTCCACCAAATAATGGAAAAGAAAGTTATTAGAAAACTAAAATATTTTTCTTTTTTTTCTTTCTCGAAAAATGTGTTACACAAACGTGACCTTTGTTTTGATGCAGAGAAAACAAGAGGAGAAAATTGCAATTCCTACCTTACAAAGTTGAAACAGCAAACAGCTATTGTCCAAATTCCAAACCGACCTTAAAAATTTACAACTTGGTTATGACTCTCCTTGAAGGGTACTCAGTACTCACCTTGTCGAATTCCAAGCAAGGAACCCATCCACTGCGGAGAAGGTAGTCGATTTCCCTGGCCAATTGCTCAGGACTGAGTTCTGGGAGGTAGGACAGTGTCTCAAACTTCTTCTTCCCCTCTGGAGGCCACACCTGCATCACTCAAAAAGTAACAACTTGTAATGCGATTTTTTTTTTTTTTTTTTTAAATAAGGGGAATCTCAAGCCTCACATAAACAAGCTCAAATGTTCTAAGCTCTTGAGAGAGAGAGAGAGAGAGAGAGAGAGAGAAGAAGAAGAAGAAGAAGAAGAAGTGAATGCAGTGCCCAACATGGCACGCTATATATAATTATTGTACCATCATGCATGAAACTCTTCCTCCATTGCTGGGGAGGTTGGAGAGGGTGTTGTTGGTCTTGCGGGTGACGGGGAAGGCGGCGTTGGACTTGAGCCCGGTGAAGGGTGCGACCATGCTGGCTTGGGCAGGGGCTGGCCGGGCAGTGGAGGCCACAGCTGCTGTAGAAACCATCATTGAGGACGCCATTTTCCTCCTCTTCTTATCTCATAATAGAGCTTCTTCTCCTTCCCATTCCTTTATATAAACCAATTCCTCTTCTTTCTGCAACCAGACTTGATCCAACGGCTGTCTCTCCAAGTTGTGGATGTTGGACTAGTCCTGGCCATTGGATCTCATAGGTGATGACATTACACTTGGATGACCACACATGAGGGGGTAAACAGGATTGCACTCTTATCGTTAGGCACCTTTCTGAGAATGACACGTGGCATGGATGACTCCACCTTATCTTGGGGAGGCTAGGAATGTGTGATGGTGGTGAGGTTTTATGTGGAGGGTGTTTTCAGCCCTTCATTTGCCCCCATCCGTCCTCTGATGTTACCCATTACCACATCCTTCTTTGGGTGATGCAGATTTTTGAGTGTCCAAGAAGATTTACATCAAGTGCCCCTGCAGCTACCCGTTACAGGAACTCATTCTTACAAGATCTGGGTCCCCACCTGCATTCCAAAGTATAAGACATTCTCACAGTTTGTGAGGCCCAAGCAAGATACAACAAGACTCTATAATCTAAAATATGCCTAAATGCCCATTACAGACCAAGGTCCCGCTCCTGCATTCTAAAATATGAAGTTCTTGTTAGACTAAGTACACAGTTTCAATTCCATATCCAGAATACTGATTTTTGCAAAAATGAAATAGAACATTAAGAAAGATATAACTGTAATTCCGAAAGTAAATTCACTTACGGTATATGTAGGCAGAAAACAAAGGACAGTTGACGATCAACGCTAGTGTACTATACTAACAATTTTAATACAAATTTCCTCTTCTTTCTTTCTAAGTAAATCTGTTTGTAGTTTTACTTCAATATTTCTGATTTCTGTTTCTGTTTCTTTTTATTCTAAAACCAGTGTCATAAAACTAGGTGTCTTTCATTATTTACATTTGGCAAAACTTCTATAATTGCAAGGTCGAATGCGTTTAAATACGGTCTTACTAGGTTTCATGACCTACGGTTATTAATTGAACCGAACCGTAAAACACACTTCGGTTAACCGTTTTCCCAAAACATATGGTTAGCCGAACTGTTACACTAATAAAGAAAAATTAAAGGGCCTAAATGAAATAAAACGACTTTAAGTTAAGCCCCATTTCCATTCTCTCCTCTGATAATACAATTATTTTGTGAGTTGGATTATACTCGTCTCCTGTTTCCTAGAATTGTATTGTATGATAGATACTCTGTCGAATCATCTTAGACTTTTAGTTGTGTTTATTTTCATAAAAAATGATAGCGTTATTTTGTTGGGTATGTGAAAAATAATAGTGTGGTTCTGCATATAAAGTCAAAGGGCATAGATAAATTTATTTTAAGTGACAATTAATCGAAATCGAACCCTCAAATACGGTTAACTGCGGTTCGATTTTTTATGATACAATTACAATTACAATTACAATTTTTAAAAATAAAAAATTATAAAAAAATAATTGAATTTTCCAAAATAAATTATTGACCGCCACCTTTATGTTTGGATAACGTGGCATTCCTCTTCGCACTTATAAAGGCTCTTTTGGGACCGAGCTCCCTTAGTAGCAAAAAACAAAAAAGACCAGCCCAGTTTTCGGCTCACATATATGGGGAATGTTCATATGCATCTATCCCTCACCATAGGGTGAGGGATGCTTCCATAAATGAGGTGGTTTCAAGTACACCCTATGTACTTGAAATCTCCCTTTTGTACTTAAAACTCCTCATTTATGAAAGTATCCCTCACCCTATGGTGAGGGATAGATGCATATGAATATTTCCCCACATGGTTGGAACATTTCCCCACATATATATTCTCAAAGAAAGAGCTCTAAAGCTAAATATTTGCAGCAGTCCCAAGACAACCTGCTGAGTTGGAGAGTCAAATTCTCGAGGTTCTAACCTTTGATTTGCTGCTGCCTTTCATTAAAAAGAAAAAAAAAAGAAAAAAAAACCCCTGGGACCACGTTGGATGAATGGTTCCAATTCCCTAGGTGGGCCATGATTTGAGGTGTACAGAAAACCCCATGTCCCATCAGGTTGAAATTGATAGGTCTGAATAAAAATGTGGGTCCCTTTCTTCAGCTTTTCTGAAAAATCACTTTAAAAAAATATTTTTTGGGTGTAAATAAAACTTTAAAATTAAAGGAACATGACACATAAAAAAGGAAGTTGGATGTCGTAGGTTACATCAATCCAAAAAAAGAAAAGATGGAAAAAAGTGTTATTTTATTGGTCACATCTCCAAAACTGATTAAATCCTTTTACATGGGATTGTTGAAAAAAGGGGTACGTAGTTTTGTTCCATGAAAAATGAGTGACATTCGAATGGTTCGTGTTAAAATGGCTCCCTTTTTGTCAATTGTGTTTTAGTTCCACTGAAAATGCCGACCATTTTAGAGGGAGAAGGCAAAGCAAGCCCACTGATCCCGACTGTTCAATATAGGACTTGAGCCATGTATCGGAGCCCAGCGGCTGAGTTCGTATTCTCTCTCTCTCTCTCTTTCAACTGATAACATTTTATATTTATAGGTTTCTTCCTATTTTTTTTAAAATTATTTTGTAATAATATCCAAATAAAGATTTTTAAATTTGGAATCATCACAATATTTTTCAAGATATTTTTCCAAAACTTTGTGCCCAAAGTTAAAATACAAAAATACTAGGGTTCACCATAATAAATCAAAGAGGATTTTACTGGGAAAGTCTCCTTAGACTTAGTGAAGACAGAAGAAGTCATGGATATCTACGCTTGTTTCTTCTTCTACTTCTTTTTCTTTTTGTGGTTTTGTTGTGCAGTGATATTGTACCATTCACTACTTTGATAATTACTATCCATTTACATTTTTTTTGTATCTAATGACTAGCAGTTCTTCATAAGGCTAATTCTATAGTGGCTGTATTTTTGGTTAAAAAAAGGTATTGTTACCATAATAACTCAAAAACTTATATAGTGATCATAATCATTTAAATATTGTTCAACTTTAATAGAATCAATTCTTAAATCGAATAGCTCAAAAAGCATCTTATCTCTAAGTTAGTAACTCTCCAAGCAATGGCAGAGCCAGAAATTCTTGTAGGGAGACAAGCAATTCTAGACCAATAATACTTTATATTTATTCATTTATAACTAATGATTTAGAGACTAATTTATTTTTTTGCACCTTTTTTCAATAATATCTCAAGAGATATCATAAATTTGAGAATACCCCAGTATTTTTTGAAACATAATTCCTAGAACTTTGTGAGGAAATATAAAATGAGAAAATAATATGACTCAATATTATTAATTCGAACCGCTAAAAATAATCCTTTTTCCCTTGTTCCGGCAATGACAATGGGTTTCAATCCAATAAAAGTAGACTCAATTTGGAATAAAAATATGTAAACTAATTCACACACACAATTAATTAATGAAAATCCGTTGATTGGTTAGTTGTGGTTGTTTCATAGCCTACATTGCCATTGAAAAGTATTGATGATTAAGAGGACGACAATGAAAGTAATTCACCAGGTGATGAATATAAAGATGCACTGCAATGGTACAATGGGCCTTTTTTTTTTTTTTTTTTTCTCCTATGAGATTCACACACAAGGGCTATGTGTAATTTTCATTTCTCGCTTTCAAAGGACAAGGAACCCTTACTCGAGTGATGGGGACTAAAAATCCTACACAAATGCAAAAGCCTTGTAGGGTAAAGTTGAGGATACTTTACCTCATACTATCTGAATATCCTTGTTAATCTATAGTCCCTCTCTCACTTATACTTTACCTCATACTATCCAAATATCTAAATAAGGAATTCAAGACACCTCCACGTTTTACTTTAATCTACCTTACAATTACTTTTTCCATGCTTTGACATCCTTGTTCCTTTCACTTCTCTACACAAATCA
The DNA here is from genome assembly GCA_038049695.1 of Cinnamomum chago. Classification (NCBI taxonomy): domain Eukaryota; kingdom Viridiplantae; phylum Streptophyta; class Magnoliopsida; order Laurales; family Lauraceae; genus Cinnamomum; species Cinnamomum chago. The sequence continues at coordinate 62,409,108 of CP142460.1, read as the reverse complement.
ACGAGCAAGCCTTATGGCATATTTCTAAGAAAATGAGTAGTAAGAGTAGGCCATGATGTGACTTTATTTTTTTTTACTTTATTGTTGTTTCAAATGGAAAAGGTGAAGTGAGAAATAAAGTGTTGATGTGGGTGACAATTTTACTTCATTGTTGTTTGGATAAAAATAGTGGAGGGGAGAAGTAAAGTTCAAGTACGACACCACTAGCCCTTTACTCATTCTTCGGCCTCTTTTTTTTTTTTTTTTTAAAAAGAAAACTAAACTAAATGTGATAACTTGAAGAGAAGTAAACTTTGTGAAAAAGTATTTCTTTTACTTTAATCCGTTTTATTTTTACTTTATTCATGATTTGACCACCACTTCATTAACGTAAATAATATTAATTGTTGGATGAAAGAAAAAAGTGATTGAAGTAACAAGGGAAGGTGATCTATTTATAAATTTATTTTCATTGCACAATGGAGTTAATCTATTACTAAAACATATTATCAATTGGAAGCTCAGTTACTCTCAACTTCATAAAATCTCAATCTAGTCAGAATTATTTCACTATTTGGAACAAATGAGCATAATGTAGCCATGTGTAATGTATGAACAAACGAACATTTTTCCACTCCAATGGTTAATATTATTTTCATTGACATAAAATTTGGTTTGTGTGTGAATGCATGAGTTTTTAAAAAAAAAGGTAAGTAGTCACACACCCACCCATATATACACTAATTCAAATCCCGGCCCTCACCATCAGCTCTATAGCTATGGATTGATCCTTGATTGTTTTATATGGAAGGAAGTTGCCCCACCTACTATGCCGCGGTGGATAATTAGCTCATTTTTTTTCTCACACATGCCCATGGAATAATCCCCGGGCCCTCAAGTTACATTATCATTCATTTACCAGTAGTCCATTGTAGCAAAAAAAAAAAAAAAAAAAGGAGGAGGAATGAATTCACCATTTGGACACATGCTGCCCTCATTATATAAAAACCCTTCAATGTTTGTCCAAGTGACTGATGCATTGAATTGTGGACTACATTAGTTGGCATATATTTTTAATGATCTTTAAATCTTATTTGACCACATATATAATTGCAATTTGCAAGTATGTATTAAAGTGCATGTATATCACCATAACTATAGTTTTAATACAATTATAATATATCCTATATATCTCCGTCCTTGAGATCCGAATTTGACCCAGACCTGGTTGGAAACTTCATTTACTACATTGGGTAATGGGTATGTGTACTACAATTGGAACTCAATTGTACTCAGACCCAAACCCAATGACACAATGGTTTGTAACGTTTAAGTATGGATGAACCTTATACCAAAAAAAAAAAAAAAAAAAGTATGGATGAACCAACTTTTCCCCAGCCCCATGCCATCTCTTACATCAAAGTTATAAGTTATAATAAAATATAATGTTTAATGAGGTAGTTATGTACTTTGTCACTGAGTGGAGCCAGAGTTGAGTCTGGATCTAGTCAGGTTGAGTTCTATGAATTAGATTTGTTTTGAGTCATGGTGCACAAAACACTATTTTAAGTCTAGGTCGTTGTTTGGGAGGACTGTTTCCCAGATTGGCTTGCAGTGCTTGTGGGCTGAGCTGTTGCTTTTTTGTTTTTGTTTGGAAAATTCCAAACAAATATACAACTTTTGGCTCATTTTCAAATATATATATATATATATAAAGATCTAAGTATTTCAAAAAAAATATATATAAAGAGGATTTCACAAAAAAAAAAAAAAAAAACCCATCAAATGCACCGTAAACCAAAAAAGTCAATTTAGTTTCTCTCACATCAAAACGGTCTTCCTGCAAAGAAATCTTTTTTTTACCTATTTTTTCGAGGGTTGATATCGACTCTTTCCTAAACAAGAGATGAGATGGGCGCCCTTCAAGATTTTGGTTGAAGGCATGCTGGTTGGTTTATTGATATGAGCGTCTTCTTCCTCTACAATGGCCCTTTTGATATCAACCTTCGAAAATATAGATAAAAAAAGATTTTTTTTTGTTGGAAGACTGTTTTAGTGTAAGGGAAACTAAATTAACATTTTTTGTCTAGGGTACATCTAATGTGGTTTTTCTTTTCATTTTTCTTTTTTTTTTTGTAAAATCTTAAAGTATAAAAGTTTTCCACAATTCTTTCCATCATGTTCTCTTATATTTTTTGAGAAATGATAAAAAAAAAAAAAAATACCCTTCTCTTTTGACAAAAGTATAATATCATTCTAACCCTTTTATTTTATGACCTCAAATAACAATTTTAAATGTGTTGTGATTCAGCACCATAGTTGATTGCAATAAGAGTTGCCTATCCACAGTCCACACAGTTAAAAAGGCATGTGAATTGCATGTGATGGTTTGTCTGCCTCCGCCGCCTTCAAATAGCAGGGGACACCAAAAAAATCCTAGGGGGCAAGCTCGAGCCCTTGTGATAAAAGTGGAATCATCAAGTTGAAATATCTAATAAGGAGAGTCCCTGCCAACCTGGCTGAGAGAGTTTCGATTCATAATGGGTGTTCCCATTGGCCAGTGGCATCCCTTTTTCTTTTAACCTGGAAGAGGGGGATTCTAGATAGAAAAGAGAGTTCGGAATGAAGGGACAGAAGAACAATAGCAGGAGATTGCAAGTTAAAAAAGAAGAAGAGAGAACATAACAAACGACAGCTTTCTTCAACCAAACATTATCACACGACTACAATCTGAAACTGTCAAAAAGAAAATGAACCTCTTGGCAGCTGAATAATGCTGACATGCCCAGTTTCTTACTTAGGATATATTAAGTTTTTTTTAGGTAATCATTCTTGTCAAGAAGCACCATAAATAATATTATCCCTCCGGGGTGCAGCCCACTCTCGACACACCCCCTTGTTGAAACCTGGTCAGTGCATTTTTTTAGCATTGAGTCATTCCTCCTGATATTTGAACTCGCGACCGGTTAGTTTTGATATCACATTAAGTTTCTTTAGTCAATCAATCCTACCAAAGCCTCGGAGGCATTAGTAGAAGCAACGTAAATAATTCTCAATATGAGGCTTGTTTGTTTTTACAAGAACTCTTTGAATTCATCTTAGAGGGACATACAAATTGTCCGGTTGTAACCGGAGAGTACAACACAGCATTAGAAGCTGAAATTTAGAGAATTTCAAAAGTCAAAAGTGAGGATAGATTTTTGGAAATTCAGTAATCATACATCAACTCACATTGCCATAAAAAATCCCCCAATATATTGAATTTCCATCAGAACCACTCCAAAAAAATAGACCTTAAGAATGCAATAAATGGAGAGCTTGGTTCCTATTGGAGGGGACATACAAACTGTCCGGTCCCAAGCTGGAGAGTATAGCACTGTGTTTTAGAAGTTGAAATATTGAGAATTTCAAAAGACAAAAGTGACAATTCAAGAGACTAGATTTTTGGAAACTCACTCATCAAAAATCAACTGAGATTGCCATTAAAATTTCCCAATATATGGGATTTCCGTAAAAAATCCTCCAAATAAATAGGCTCTAAAAAATAAGAATACCATTAATGGAGAGCATGGCTCCAAGAAACTAGATTCAATCTGTAACGCCCCAATTTCGGATACCGATAAAATCATTCGAATACCCGAAGTTGGCGCGCTACTTTCCGGAAAATCCGAGAACTTCCAAGATCGTAGGCCCGCAGTGAGGTCCAATTTAAAACTTTTTGAACCAATATAGACTCAATGGTTAAATGTGCGGAAGCAAGATAAATAAAGCGGAAGCATTTGATATCAATATATATGTAAAGTATGAGCAGAACTACATTCTGGTTAAAAAGTATCAGTTGTTAATCAAAAGTTATTACATCTTTGTTAGCTACCCGGCTCACCTACAAAGTTCTCTCAAAACCCAAAATAAGATGGACTCTCAAAACCCAGGTAGCTCATCTTCGCCTCCGGCTCGACAACCGGGTCGGACGGACCCCATCCGTAATCTTCGACAATCGGCGCTTCTACTAGCGCTAGTGCATCCTCTGGGATCTCTGGGTCAAGGCCTAAGCACCAAAGATGGGTCAGATCTAAAAGATCTGGCAAGTCACAGCATACTAATAACATATGACATATATATCAAATGAATAGAGACAGGTAAAGAAATTAAATGAATAACAAGGTATAAGAACTAGACAGTTGAGCATGATAAACATAAAGAATCAGGATAATAATATAAAACATCTAATCTATTACAAAATGGCACATTCACACGAGCTGGAATACCGCGGGATATTATGCCGCGGGCCTCCCATACTGAACACAGTTGCGGCGGGGAAATCTCACCAGTGTTGGGAATTATTAATCTCGCAAATCACTCATCATCTCATCACACTCATCACTCAAGACCGGACACGGTATCACACCGTCCGTCTTAACCACATAGCTCATCATGATAGCTCCTCAACACTCATAATAGCTCCTACCGGGGATGATCAGTCCACAGGCTGAGCTTAAATCAACCGAGTGAATGTTAATGCCGACTCGAGAATACTCTAAGGGTCTGTGTCTGTCTAGGCTCTGCCTTGCGTGAACAAAGTCCTAACAATGTCTCTAAGAGGTTTATACATCAAATTAGTCTATGGATTTCATTCAAGGTCCAAGCCCACTCGTTGGATCCATACCAAGGCCCATCAGCAAATGGCCTGGTCTAAATCTGTCCAAACGAAGCAACAATTCATTTACTACTGATAAACAGTTCATTCTAATCCATTATGACTTAAAAGTCCAATGTAAACTACCTCTTCCAACTAAAGGTACACATCCCACACTTAGGCCCAATAAGGGCCCGCCTAGACACAGACACGGGTCAGTGATCTCCAAATCATGCTAACAGGTCACCTCTAAGATATCCTAGGTTTAGGTCCTCCAATTTCCATTAATTAACAGTTAACAGCTACTCTAAAGATCTAAGAATGACAGCATTAAACAAGGTGAAGTGTGAACTTCAACATGAGAATCAATAGGGAAATACAACGGTCCAATCCTAGGTAATGGGCCACGTTAGGTTCAGGTCTATCTCCGGTAATTTGATCCCTAAACGAAGTCACCGATGCCATATGATACTGTGTTTGGTGCTTAGGAGATTACGGGCATCATTGACAACTCTTAGAGGTCAAATTATCTTAGATTAACAATCAAAACCCTAATCAGTGGTCCCTGCGAGTCAAGGTTGAGCCACACCGTTGACTCGGGCTTAGAACATTGATAAATGTCCATTTGGATGGTCAATGGGCCCCACAACTGATCACAACTCCTAAATGTTGAAAACTGGAAAATCATGGTTTTCCCCCAGCACAGGCTGGGTCGACCTGGCACACTGGGGGATTGACCTCCAGGTGGACCTGATGTATAGTGTGCTCGGTTGACCTCCTGGCCAGGTGGGTCAACCGAGTGCACAAAATAACTTGAATCAGGCCTCCTGAAAGTTTAAGTTTGTTTTCAAAGGTTCTCAATGTGTCCGGTCAGTTTCCTGGCCTGGGTGATTAACCGCATACACCAAAAACCATGAAAAGGGTGATGTCCCAGCTTTCAGACATTTCCTACTGCAAATCCTAAGTATCAGGTCGATTTGAACATAGAGAGTCTGAGTTTCAGGTGAAAAACCAACTTTCAGTCTATTCCTGCAAAAACAGTGTGTACCGGGTTGACCTGGGAAATGCCAGGTTGACCTGGTACACAGAAAATCATCCCTGCAGAAATTTCCTAACTGAGAGCCAGTTTTCCCAAAATGCAGTGTACCGGGTCGACCTGGTACACTGCAGGTGGACTCAGCAGGTCGACCAACTGAGACTGAAATTTTTCCAAAACCTAGTGTCCCGGGTCGACCTGGGCCTGCAGGCAGGTTGACTTGGTACACTGCAGGTTGACCAACTGAGACTGAAATTTTTCCAAAACCTAGTGTCCCGGGTCGACCTGGGCCTGTAGGCAGGTCGACTTGGTACACTGCAGGTGGACTCCCAGGTCGACCTGCTGCACGAAAACTGGGAAAAACACAGTTTCAGTAACTTTTCCATTTTAGCTCGTTTTTCCTCCAAACCACTTCTAATCCTTCCCAAACTTCACCAAATCATCACAAAACATAGAATCACTCCAATGCCCATTAACCAACATCATTTTGGCCCATTGATCTTCTAAATGGGGGGTGAAACCCCCATCCATCAATGGCCAACCATCCAATCAACAAAACCACTAAGCTCCAGGTAATTTCTAAGACTTAATCAATAACATTCATGAACTGAAACCACAGAAATCAAGGGAAAACAACATACATTCTAAGTTAATAGTAAGGTGCACTTGCCTTTTGCTTAAGAGAGAAGGTTTGTAGAGAGAGAGAGAAATGGAAGAGAGAAACCCAAGCTAATGAAGAAGAAGATGAATCAAAGTAGCTGCAGCTCCTAGTAATTCTCCCAGCACAACAGTGGCTTAGAAAGAGGGAAATGAGAGAGGAAGAAGAGAGGAAATGAAGAAGGAATAGTTGCTAGGGTTTTTCTTGGGAATAGTGTAGTATTTATAGATTTTGGGGAGGGATTAATGATTGTAATAGCCTTTAGGTTTACATAGGATTAGGGTTAGGGTTAGGGGCTCTTTGGTCTTTAGGTTAGAAGGTTTTAGGATGCACTTTTTACACTAAACCCCCTATAGGTTACTAAAAACCAAACTAAGGGCCTCCCTACACTAATAAACCCTAGAATTACCCAAAACACCCTACTAACCAAATTACTAACCCAACTAAGCTAGTCTAACTATAACTTAGGAAAATCTATCTAATTACCCTGATTAACCCTTAATTAGCATAATTAACTAGTAATTAGCAATAATTAGTATTAATTAGTATTCAAAAACCCAATTAGAGGGCCCACAAAGGGGTGGGGCCTCACACAATCCATGGAACTTGAAATGCCCGAGACTCGTTTAAAGCTCTAAACAATTGATCTAGAAGAATAAGCAAAGGACATCAGTTGGGATTTGTTATGGTTGCTTGTTCTTTCTTGTCAATGATAAAAAAAAATATTTAATGCTCCATTTTATTAGTAATTTGCATGGTAGGACTAATCTAATGTTTTAATGGTAGAATTAAACTAATTTTCCCACCACCTATAAATAACTTGGCAAACTGAACTTTCTAGTGGAAGACCAAAATTCTAAAGATCTAGCAAATGCATTAGTGCTGATAATGTACACGTAGAGGAATAAAAATAGAGAATTTTGTAAGAGATTGATGAGATACAATATGATTAACTTTATGAAATGGTCATGAAAACCAAGCTTAGTGAGTGGACCAGATAAAATCTCCATCAAGGTGTCATATACTTTTGGCAAGAGTGCCTCTGGCACATAGGGAGATGCTCAAAGCTGCAACCTTTAGATTGTGAGTTCAACCAATGTTACCAATCAAAAAGAATCTTCTTGATAGTTAGAAAACTGGACAGATAGGGACATTAGTCACAGTGTCATATTACATAGACTACCTCACATTATCATTACTAGATAGACCCTCGAAGATTTTGCCTCAAAAAGCAACTCCAATGGTCCAATCATAAAATGGGCGGTCTGCTACACATTTAGACCATATTGGAGTAGGACTGTTAAAAACAGATTCAGCTCCTTTGTCCACTAAGTGCAGAGTTCTTCTGTATGCAACCATTTTAATCAATAGCAAGGCCCACATTAGATTGCTCACTTCTAGAACAAAAGATGATGTGTTCCACAGTTATGACTAGAAAGGTGGGCCTTCTGTATGACTAGAAACGCGGCACACACTTTTTTGTGGAGCACACACAGGGATCCATATTATGCAATAGTAACTCTTTGTGAGGCTCCTTTTACTTTCATTTGTGGCCCACCTATCAGAAAACGAAATTATTGGATTATGTGATCTGCGGAGTAGGAACAGTTTCCCACTGTGACAGGTAAAAGACCTGTTTTTAACGGTCCTAAAAATAAAAATAAAAAATTTTCATCCATGGCACATGCCTGGAGACAGAACCAGTAATGCATGAGCTGTAAATGGAGTACAAATATCATGCAATGCTCCCCAAACATTTCATCTGATAATGGTCTTAGCATCATCAGGCTTAGCTTATTGCTTGGGTAATTGAAGTGAATGCTCATTTTAAAATATGAAAAGCAGATAGGTCATATAAAAAGTAAGAAATTTTGAAAAATCATCTATTTTTTTAAGAAAATGAAAAACAATTCTCTTATTCCACTAAATAACTAAAAGTTCTATACTTCAAAAATAGTAAAAAAGATACATTCTCAAGCCATTAGCACATTTTGATTTGACCCCTCTACTTTTATTTTCTTTTGATTTGATCATTCTTTTCACTTCACTTAACAAGTGAATTACCCAAACAATATTAGGCTCGGTAACAAGAGCATGTGGGCTGCTCACTACAACAATTTTGAGATTTTGGATTTGAATTGATTTGCCCATTGCCAATGTGGCAGAGAGAGGAAGAAAAAACACTTTTGCACATGGTGAGTATTTATTGACTTTTGAGTTTAATTTTTATGAGACGCTTGAAAGAAATTAAATTTAACATGTTAGCCAAGAGTACAAGGGATAGCCCCCCAGTTGGTTGGACGTCACATTTCTCACCTACTTCGTGGGGCTTGATGCTTAGGTTTTTATCCCCACAAGTGTCAGGCATTATCTCCCTGTGTCTGTGTGGGAAATGTTTCTTCCAACGTGAACGGGCATCATCTCCCTATAGTTGCGGTTTAACATAGGTCTCGATCCTCTTGGCTAGGTAACCAAAAAAACGGACGACTAAAATAATAGTTAAATCCACATTATAAGGTTCACCAAGCCATCAATTTGCATAATGAATTTTTAGATGTGACTAATTTGTTGTTGATTACATATATCCCAAACCTCAAATTGACTATAAGATCATATTGAGTGAAATAAGAGCATGCAAAATGAATGGTTTGACAAAACAATTGTAGCAATCTATTTTACTAAATCCTTCTGACATTGTTTTGTTCATTAAATGAAAACAATTTTTGGGTCACTTCCAACCTGTAGAAAGTCCTATTGATATAATTAAAGAATATGCCAAAACACAAACAAAAACAACTGCAAAGCAGGGACCAGCTCTCCCAACCAGTCTAAAAAGTTATGATACCATACATCTTCATCCATAATATTGGAACTTTCTACTTAGCTAGATAGTGAGCAGTCAGCAGTCTCATCTAAAGAACTAGCAATATAGCTAACATCAGCACTAGCAAATTACTATATAAATCCTAGATATCCAAAATAATAGATGCAACCTAACAAAACATGCTTCCAGGGCATTTAGAGTAGTGATTGTGTGTGAAGGAAGGGAGAAGACCATCTTTTCTTAAAATAGCAACAAAATCTCAGTTTTTTTTTTACTAAGAAGTCAAGAGAAGATCTTACAAGTTTGAATATAAACTTGATGAAATCTATTGAAATTTGTGATTAAGGTCATTCCAATTATAATAAATACCTTTAAATTATACAACTTTGACTTATTAAAAAAATAAATAAAAGATGTCCATACACAAGGGAAGGGAGGGTCCCTAAACTTTGAGTCTTAATCCTTTGAGTATCCTACTTATGCTTTGGTGAGGAGAGTGAAACTCCATATTGGAGCCCGCCCATTGAAGATCCAAACCATCTTCCATTGAGTGGGTTGTCCCAATTTTTACTCCAATAGGAGTTTGTCACACACTTACACTACATGATTGAGCATATGATTATAATCATATTATTAATAACATGCACAATATTATGGTGCTACCAATTTCTATTAGAGTAATATGTTGGGACAACCTAACACAAGGAGAGGCTTTCATGTTGTGCAATTAAGATATTCAATAGGTGGGAACATATTACTTTAATCATATTTTTAATTTTATGCTCAATCTTACAATGTGACCAACTCCTAATGGAGCAAAAATATTGGGGACAGCCTGTTGAAATAAAGGGTGTTAATTTAAGTGGTTTAGATTTTCAATAAGTATACTCCAATGTGAACCTTACTCATTCACCAATTGAATCATGCTAAAGGTAAACAGGGTGGGTCCACAACTTCAATGACTTAGATTAGAATTGGGATCATATGAGGACTTTCCTCGCAATGATCGTGAGTTGACCACGGTCCGCCACATCACCATGGGCAACCCTTACCAGGATGTACGGCAGGCTACCCGCGCACGGTGAGATTGAAGACCTTGATTGGTCCACTCACGGTTATCGTGGAAGAAATCATCAAAAGATCCGGATTATTATAAGGTGGGCCTCACATGTATGCATTTGATTTACTTTACTTGACCACATTGTATTTTTTGGAAAGATAATTAGTCACATCCTTATGCTTAAAACTTATATGCTCATCTACTTGACCATAGCATATGCCCAACCTTATGCAATCACATTCTTATTACACACGCAGACACACCTATTAGATGTAGGCTTTTAATATATCATGAGGATACCCACATCATAAAAATAAATAAATGAACATCTTATATTCAGGAGCAATCTAGTAGATCCTGAATCTAAATAATTTCAAAATAACGGTCAAAATCCGCGGGAGTCCTGGTTCAATCCAAGTAAATTAGTCATCCCACCCGTACATACAATAACATACGCATGGCCATAATCACCATATATGGCACTTCCATGTATGGCTATTTGCAGTCATATCCCATTGGACCCAAAACTGAACCCCATCTGAATCTGGCTCGAAAAAGAGAGTCCAAAATTAGTAAAAATAAATTTTGGCACAGGTCTTTCAAGTCCATTGTGGTTCCAATCAACTATTTAAAGTTTGTTTGTTTGAAAGTATTTCTAATGTGAATTATAAGCGTGAAGATTTTCTTACAAGATCATATCTTGAGAGCATTGAAACTCTCCACTAGGACGTTAGAAATCGGAAAGGAAAAGCAACCACCTTTTTAAAAAGTTTCTTTTGGGTCCTTTTGACCTTCATGCTAGAATTGAGTATTTTGAAAATTACTTGGGCACATATAGTGTGAGTCACCCTATAGATTAAACAATTTCTCATTGAAGATTCATATAGTTGACGATTTTACATTGATATCAATTTGATATTAAGTACATAATTCCGCACAAAGTTAAGAATCCTCAGATTCTAAAAGCGAGGTCAGACTTGAAAATCTTTAAATTGAGAATCTCCATTCGCCTAAATCCTCATAGACTTACTGTTATTCTTACGCTGATTTTTCAAATATTCAGGAAAAAAAAAAAACAAAAAGTAGTGAAGAATCCATGGGAATTTTGTCACCAACCATGACCTTGAATACAATATTTGGAGAATTTATAATCATCTTAAAAAAAACCCCATAATTCCTTTTGCCCAAACATGCCCTTCTTGATTGGCATGCAAGTGGGACCACATAGAAAGCAGGTACCTTCCCAGATTCCCCAGCCTTTTGCTCTGATCTCTGTTTAGAAATAGCGCCCAACGCAATTCATGCTGGGCTGTCTTACACACACACACACACACAACCCCTCATAAAAAGAGTGTGGAAAAGAGACCCTTTTTCACTCTCCCTATTATTCTCTTCACTCTCTTTACATTCCCCTTCTCATTCTCATTCTCTCTCTGCGCAAATAAAAAAAACGTTCTGAGAAGGAGCACAAAAACAATGGGAGAGGGAAAGGGCTCTACATTAGTCCATCTTCTCGCAGTGGTTCTCTGCTTAGTCGCCTTCGGATTCGCCATCGCTGCTGAACGCCGCAGAAGCACTGTAAATACCCTTCTTTCTCTCTAACTCTACTTTACTTTACTTTACTTTACTACTCTACTGTGTAAAAGTGTATAGAAATTAGGGTTTTTTCTGCTTTCTACTTTTACTTGCATTGCAGGCTCATCACCCAGATCTTGTTTATTCTGATTCTTTTGAGCTGCTAAGAAAGATCCCGGGTTAGAATCTGTTGTTGCTTAGGTCTTTTATTTGGGACTGATTTTGTTAACGCGGGTTGTTTCATTTCTTCTGCTGTTTCAGTCTGCAGTTTGGATAAACATTTGTAAGAAGTACGGAAAATGGGTTTCCACGTTTTTGGGTTTGGAAAGTGATCTGTTTGTTGAGCACCCAAACGCACAGTTGTCTGTTCTGGGTGTATTCCACTCTGTGTGTGAAACATGGAAGCAGATGAGCTACATGTCTGTTGGTTATTATGGCTAATGGTTTCTCACTGGGGGAGTAGGTCCTGGGGTTTGGTCTTTATTTTGCTTTGATTGATTATGGATTGAGAAAAGAAGCCTTTTTCATTATTGTCTGTGTGGTTAAATCTCATTGTGTGGGGGATTTGTTAGCTAAAACACAGTAAGAAGTCTTCAGCATGATTTTGGTGGACAATATCATTTTTGTGTTAAGTAGTAATTTTTTCTAATGTTTTTATGAGACTGGTCTTTTACCACCAATATACTACGTGGATTGTGGTCTCTCTAAACCATGCCCTTGTGCTTTCCATGACGACATTACATAAAAGATCTTGATCTTCAAAGCCACAACCTTGACATGTCGAGTTCTAAAGTAGTTGGTCTTTCAAATCCAACTCCTCGAGCATCTACAAGAGGATTGTTCTTCTAAAACCACTTGTCTCCATTGTGACTTCCGTCTTCATAAGAGTCTCCATCGAACTCAAACTCTCCAAGGTCCTTATCCCAATCAAAAGACCAGTGTTCTAAGTGTACTAGTGTTGCACCTCTATATAAATTTTGGAAAGAATCGGGGAAGATTCGGAAGAGAAGATGGACGGTGGTGATGAAAATTGTGCTAAGAATCCAATTGTCCAAAGAAACCTAAGAAAACCCGATCAACTGAGGACAGAAAATTATGAAAAAAAGAATTCAAGGAGAATCCAGAGGCTTGGGCCACCCAATCTGCATAATTCGGTGTGAGCCAGAGTTTTGGAGTGGGCCCCATAGTTAGATCTTCCCTTCTGCCTATACTTGCCGACTGTCTGGGACAGGTGGACAGGTGAGGGCTTCTGCAAATTGGAGTGTATTCGAACATTTGGAGAATTATTTCAATCGATTCCACAGTGAATTGGATGGCTTTAGCGATCAGCAAAGATGACCTGTGAAGGAGATCTATGGTCTTGGGTTTCTATGGTTCAGATTTTGTGAACTGGATGAACCTGATATGATAAAGAGCCTAGGGATCTTGACATGAGAGAGATAGATGTGAGAGGGAGAAGGAGTGTGTTGGGATCCTTGTAAACCGTGGTAGGTGGGTTCTCATTGAATTCCCTTAAATGCATAGTGGAGAATTTTGTTTCGGACCCTATTTCGGTTTGGCCACCAAATTGAAATATTCGGTTGATTTGGAATTTTGGCTAAATTCTTTGGAGCTATATTTCACAAAAAAATTTAAAAAATAAATATATAATTATATATGTAAAAAATATAAAATAAATACTAAGGCTTCAAAATAAATATATATTATTTTATTTCAGTTTAGGACAGAAATTGATCGAAATGGACCGAAAAATTGGATGAAAATTTTGAGGGGTGTTTTCTTTTCGGTTTAATGGCCATAATGAAAAATATCGGAAATTTCATCCAAAATGCAACGAAACAAAATTAGGATATCAAAAGAAGCTTTGATACCATGACAACGTTTGGATTCGATTGGAATGAGGGTGAATATATGATATGCTCAGACGTTTCTCTATGGCATTATATAAGTAGGTTTACAACATATATGTCCATGAAGATAACACTTGTTACAACAAGGAGAGAATGAAGGGATAAGAACAATGACTTGGTTTTGTTTTTATTAGGCCTGGGCTTGTTGGACCTGAGGCAACACGGGTCTACAACCTTTCCATAAGAAATCTGTCTACAACCTTTCCATAAGAAATCTGTCTACAACCTTTCCATAAGAAATCTTTGTAATTTCACTATTTTCTCAGTCAGTTCTGTTGGGCACTTAAAGACAGAAATAAAGTATATGGGAAGATTTGAGAGGCCGATGATTAGCCTTCTAACGTCCAACTTTCTCTCCATCCTTTCAATCATCGGGTTTTGATCTAGAAGTTACACAAACACAGATGAAGACCAAGATATGTAGCCGCTTGGAAACTTACCTTACTAGTAAGGAGATTAGCTAAACCATTGAGGCAACATTCTTCTTCTTCGACACCAATAATCTCGCTTTTGAAGAAGTTCACTCTGAGAGGTGACACTATTTCAAAATATAGAAGAGTTGCCTTTTTAACAGTTGTTAATCTGATCCTCAACGGCTCCATGGAAGGAGTGGGTGTCATCTGCAAATGATTGACAGTTGGGCCATTTGGTGTCGATTTGAAACCTGATATCAAGTTTGCAATACCAGCCACAATTATCATCTGGCTAAGGGCTTCACCCACTAGAACAACTAAGGAGAAAGAGGATCCCCTTGATACAAGAGCCTTTGAATTGGAAATAAACCTCTATGCAAGTAAAGAGCGAAGCATATAGATCTATGATACCCAGATGCAACATGGATATGGCAAGGACACGGCATCAACATGGCAGAGATAGATATTTTACATATAAAAAGTGAAGTATCCTATAGGATACGACATGATATGTTGCCTTTTTTGAAGTATCCGTGCAACCTAGATGGACACACATAGAGGTGGTAATCGGGTCGGGTTGTGCTAAACAGGCCGGACCCGTTTATTAAACGGGTTATACAAGTCTAACCTGCATTCGACCTGTTTATTAAACGGGTCAGAAACCCCTAACTTGCATAACCATTGTGGGTTATACAGGTCAGGTCGACCCGCATAACCCACATCCATCTAGTGAATCAATCGACTCAACCATGGTTCCCTGCTTGACCAAAACTGACTTTTAAACTCAAATTTGGTCTAATCTCATTTCAACAATCATTTGATGCGCGTTACCTTGCTTTACTTTAATAAAAAGGGTGGGGTTGAATTGGTTAAGGTCCATTGATTCTTTTTTAGCCTATGCATTAAAACAATCAAATCCAATTTTAGCTTAAATAAGTGGGTTCTACGGGTCAAGCGGGTCAACCCTAACCCGACCCGCTTCATTGCAGGTCATGAATACTTAACCCATGACCGACCCACCTATCAAACGGATCGGGTTAAGTGGGTAATACGCAGGTCGGGTTTGGTTGGTTTGGCGGGTCGGGTCATATTTTGCCACCTCTAGACACACAATGTCCATCCTCCCCAACATCTGGGAAAGCCCATTCTGTGCAACATGAAAAGATGGAAATCCCAATCAACCCTCATTGGGTTTCTCAAGATCTAACTTGCATAGTACTCCTTGCCTTATGACCTTCTGCCTTAAGTTAATGCATTCGTTGGCAATGAGACCCCCATTCAGAATGTCTCCTTTGAGCATATAGGCTCCTTGAGCCAAGGAAATCAGACAGGGAAGCTTCTTTTGCAATCCAGCTGCAAGAACCTTAGCTAGAATCTTATAAATGCTTCCAATGAGACTAATTGGATGATAATTTTTTATATTTCTTACCCTGTTTGGTTTCTTTAGAATCAATACTATGAAGGTTGCACCCATTTGTGGGATAGCTTACCCCTAGCAAGGAATTTAACCATAAAGGCCATGATAGCTTCCTTTGTGAAATCCCAAACTTATTGAAAGAAAGCCATCGGCAACCCATCTGGAGAAGGGGCTTTGTATCCCCCTGATCAAGAAGGTTGCACCCGATTTGTTGGATAGCTTATCCCTTGCATAAAATTCAACCATAACTAAAGTTGTTGAAAGAAAGCCATCAGCAACGACAGGGGGCTGTCTCCCCCTAATCAAGAACTACAGCCCTAACCTCCTCCTCCTCGATCTTTTCCAACTACTCCATGTCAAGTTTTGCAAGCTGTGCTGATCAAAGTTTTCTCTAGCATACAACCTTTTGATAATCAGTATATGGTCAATGCTATCTTCACCGTTTTCAATCTCAACTCTTATCATCAACTAGGACTGGAATATGGTTGGCACGACTCCTCTATAAGTTATCCCTTGGAAGAACTTGGTGTTTCCATCTCCCTCTTGCAGGGGTGGACCCAAGTTTGTGTTATTCTTTTATTTTTATGTTTTATTTATTTATATTTTTGTGTGTTGGGGGTCCCATGCTATAACAAGGTGAGTGGAATTCTACAATGGAGCCCACCTATCAAAAATTTGAACCGCTCAAAATGAAGGCACTCTCTTTCAATGAGATGTCCCCAAATTTTAGTCCAATAAAAGTGGTTGCACCCTAATATTGAGTGTATGATATTCTTAATCATATGCTCAGACCAACTCTTATTATAGTAAACTTTGGAAAAAGCTCATTGAAAGGGAGGGCGTTTATTTTGAGCAGTTCGTATATTCAATAGTTAGGCCCTACTTCGGAGTTTCATGCCCTTCATGGGAGTTGTGAGTGAGACACTTAACTAGTCTAGACTCCTAACGTTGCATTTTCACATTTATGCCTTCATCAATCACCTTATCATGAATTGATGAATGGCTCTTAACGCTGCCCTCTCAACCATCCATGCTAATCGCAACATCGTGAGTCATCAATTGATCACAACTCACCAATCAACCACTTTCATTAACTAATTGTGGGTGGATCGGTTTACATGTGTTCAATCCAAAACGAACCTAACTTTTATTGTAGTGAGAGGCTGAGAGCCAATTCTTAGTGCTAGAAAAGGATTATTTGTATTGGTTTGAATTCATCATTATGAGTGCTAGTATTTCCATATTTCAACTACGCTCACAAAGCTTTAAGAAGTTATGTCTTAAAATTATTATTTTCAAATTAGAATTATTCTTCGAACAGTATTAAAAAAATCTGAAGAAAAATTAGTTTTTTAAATGATTGGTGAGAAATCAATAAATATAAAATATTATCGATCAACCATAGCTTGGCCTCTCTATAAGAAAATCTTGGCTCCCCCACTGCCCTCCAGCAAGCACCTACATATAGATCTTTGTTTCCACCTAATTTCTTCTCTGATTTTGTAATGGAACTGCTCTTTCTTATTGTCTTCTAACCTACTCTTCCGGCATCAGCTGGCCAGATTCCTCCTTCCTATCCAAGTCCTGAACATATTTGCTTTTATGACCTACACATCCAAATTATTGGTTAGCCCATTCGTTGATTCTAGCTTTACGAGTCTTTTACTTAAAAATAGTTTGTAACTAGCCTACCCTTCCACTCTGCTCTCCTTCCACCTTTCCTGAACGAGCAAGTGAATGGGGTTCTTTGAGCCACACGAGCTCAAATCAAAAGGAAGGGCCACATCATTCCTTTCTAGACTCAAGAAGAATAGGACAGTGATTGGATGCTGGCTTAGGGAGAGCCATCTGCCCCACCTTTGGATAAATGTTCAGTTTGGGCGGGAGATTAAGAGGTGTATGCATATTCATCCAATCAGAGAATCCTCTCATCTGGAGAAATACGACAACGACCCAATTTATCCCATGGAAATCTAATAACATTTCAGTTGTCCCCTATACACCAAGCTCCAATACACTAAGAAGCACGGATACGGACACGGGACACGGATACGACACGACACGGACACGCCGACACGGCATTTCTCAAAAAAGTAGGACACGGACACGTCGGGGACACGTTAATAATAATAATAATAATAATAATATATCTAATAATATACTAAAAGATACTATCATTTTAACTTTGTAATCAATTTAGCAATCAAATAAATAAAAAATCGAGTACCACTGTGCCAACTAACAAACAAATCAAATTATCAAATAGCAATACAAAATTGGAACATAATTAATAATCATTAAACATGAAATATCCATAGTTCCATAAAATTCATACAAGGAAAAAGGGAGCATCATCAATTTCCTTTTACAAATAGCCCCCTTTGCTTTTCTTTTTTTAAGGATGGCCCTTTTATTCTATTTTTTTTTTCAATTAAAAAGAGGCCCAGCGTGTCCCCAGCGTGTCCAGAACGTGTCCCCAGCGTGTCCGAAATATAAAAAATTAAAAAATAAGCTGGACACTCTTTTTTGCGTGTCCGACACGTGTCGGAGCGTGTCCGTGTCCGACACGTGTCGGACACCGACACTCTGGCCCCGGAGAGGTGTCCGTGCTTCCTAGCCAATACATCTAGTCTATTGCTGCTACCATTAGGGTTGTATATTGATGTGACGAGCCATTTTTTTTTGAAGCTCCAGATCTTCAACAATTACAGAAACAGAAAAGTTACCAATCCATCGGTCTCACTTGCACATGGCATTTGTTGCAAATAACGAGGATCCCCTTGGAAGAGCCAATGGCATTTAAACTAGCCCACCCAAACCGACTGTTACCCCGCACGCTTTGCCCACTCAGACATACAACTAATCTTGGATTCTTGAAGAAGAGCAATCTCAGCTTTGGGCTTAGGGATGATCTCTTGGACCAGCGACCTAGGGACAATGATGCCTAGAACATTGACATTCTAGGAAAGGAGCTTCATTTACAACATTGAGCCTCCCCCTGTGATCTCCTATTTCGTCTGCCAGCACCCTTTCCCACAGCCTGATTACTCTCTTTATCGTAATTAATGGAGCATATAAGGCTTGAAATTCCTTCGTATCATTGTGCTTGGATTTCTCTGGAACAAATTGAACCCGATTCTGGTCCTCCCTTTATTGAGCAAACTCTAACAAATTGTTCCATCCACCTCAGCAGTTATTAACCGAGATGCCCACTACATTATCACATTCAATGATTTTCTGAGGAAGCCATTGACATATATCCTTCCTAGGTGAAGATGGACAAGTAGCATCCTTATCAGGCCCAGACACCCCCACCCTTGGATGCCTTGGTGATTTCCACAATACAGTTATTGACCCCATCCTTGGGCTATGTAAAGAGACACTATCATTGCATGCCAGGGAAGAACCCGAGGCAGTCGATGGAACGCTGAAGTTGGAGTGTCTAATGCAACCTCCACCATGTTTAATAACTGATACACGTCGTCCTGTGGACAAACCTTCACACAAACCTGTGGAGAATCCTTGTTTTTGACTGGGGGAAGATAGACCTCCATAAATCATCTACGGAGCATAGAAATGCTTCTCAATCTATCCTTAGTTGGGCATAACTCCCCTTCCTCATAGAGGCACATGCATGTTGGCACCTTCAAAGAGTAGCACACCCTTGGTTTGTCAAATGAGGAAGCACTGGCCTTGTCAGATGTCTCAGAATTTGACTCTGACTCCAGATAGGGCCTAACACTTCTCCTCGCCTCGGGGCCTCTAACTCTTCGACTCCACTATAAGACCCAGGTCCCATGCAATGGAAAGCACCTCCACTCAAGGCTGGCGGAGGGGCTTTACACCCTAACTCCATGGACTTGCTCGGAGAGGCATTATGAAACTCCCTAAGTTCTCCATCCACAGAGGCCCGCCCATCATCTTTGCTATCGAAATCCCCAAGCTCGCTGCGTCAGCCAAAGAGCTATCCTTGTCAGAGGATGAAAGAACCCTTCCCACTGATTGATTTAAAATCACTAGCCAGCTTAGAGCCAAATCCAAGATCAACTTCATGACCCAAATCCTGTTCATGAAATGGCCAACAATATGATGCACAGAGCCATCGAGAGGTCCCTACCCTACAACCCTTAAAGATTAATTTAAACACCTAATCTGGGAAGGAAACTTCGAAATTTGAATTTCTAGGGCTGATGTCACCTTCCTCCTCGGCCAGCACCTTGAGTTCCCCCTTTGGTAAGTCTGCTATCAACACGATGGCAACTCTCACCATTTATTGGAGATGAAGAGGCCCTTGATTCTTCTACCTCTTCTTCAACCAACATTGATAGAGATCTTCAATCTGCAAGGTCAGATTAGTTGGAAGGAACTTTGACTTGTCCGAGAGAACCTTCACCCTACCAAACTTCAGATTCTCTTGAGAGCTGGTCTTTAGGTTGACCAAGACAATCTCCACTTACGGAACACTCCTTCCCTCCAAGCATATTGGAGAGGCACTCCCCTCGTCTTCGCCCAGCATGGGCGAGGAGGATGACCCAACGCTTCCATCCATCTCTCCATAGTAGAGAAAGGGTAAGATACCATGTCCAGAGCAGCACAGTCAGAAACCTCTTCTACCTTTTTTTTTTATGAAGAGAAATGCATCCACATTGTGGACTCATTCAGCAGAGAAATATGAACAGGCACTTTTCCCTTAGTGTGGTCAAGCCACATTTCTGTACAGTGCAAACCATCTCTCTTCAGTTTCAGGAATCCCACCAAACTGCATTGAAGAGCTATTTTCCCTTAACTACCCAAGGAGCCACTCTCACCCCTCTTGTAGATCCTTCGCTTGCAGTCCATGCTTCCTGTATTCGGTCAGCAGGGCCAAAAAGAGCCATAACATTACTATCATGAGCTAATGTCCATTGCCCTTTTCCCCTCGATGCAGGCACCCCTTAATACCTTCTTTAGATTCACCACCTGTCCGCTACCAAGGACTAACCTCTTTGCAAATTTGAGATGGCAGATGGAAGCAGTTTAGTTTTTCAGACTATCTAATCGAGCCAGGTTTACCCAGACCTTCGTTTCTTCCCACAATCTGTCATTAATCATGTTGATGGTTCTGTTCACCTCCTCTCTAGAGCTGAATTTGACAAACGAAACCACTTTGCTGGCCTGAACTTCTATCCACTGGGATGAGGTATCCACTACCCTACATGTCTTCCAGAACATCACTGGAAGTGAAGCTCTGATTTGGAAATATCGGTGGGAGGATTAGCAACAAGCAAGGGACAACATGTTTCCTGAGATTGAGAAGGTGATCCAGAAGAGGTGCTCCTCCCAGCAAAGGGTCACTTCCCATGTTAGCAGACGCATGGGAACAAGAAGCACCCTGCAGAATTCAGAACTTCCTCATTCCTTTTCGTCAACATTTCACGATTCATTGTTGCCATTCAAATTCCTGCCAACCATTCAAGAGTTCGCTTGACTGCAGAATTCAGCTTCTCTCTCCAAGGAAAAATTGCAGTACTTAGGAGAAGGCAATTGCTGAATGCCATTATCACCCCCTTGTCGATTGGGTATTGAAGATATTTAAGCACCCTTTTTTAGTTAGTGAAGTAGGCCCTAAGGTTAGGGCCTGCGGCGAAGTGCCGAAGCACGTGTTCGTAGACACTACATGTCTCCGCAGAGACCATAAATGAAGACGCACCTCAAAGGGAAAACCCAATTCTATTAATGAACTCTGAAAATCCATGTCTACAATGCTATATAAATAAGTAAGAAAACTTGCGCCCTAAGAAAACTAATGAAAGTGGAGTCTGGAAACCTAATCCTAATTACAACTCTTAAAAGAAAATTAGAAACTAATGACAGATGATTAGTGAAATAAAAAAAAGGTCCTAAATTGACCTGGACCCTACACATCTGGCCTGAGGTCTGTCCTGCATCAGTTAGCTTGCTGAATTTTCAAATATTCTGCAGTGTATACTGTCAGTTCATAGGACAGGCTCTGTTTCTTATCAATGATAACCTGCTGCAGGGCCGTTGTGTGAACATTGAAGTGCTGTTTTTCTTATCTTGTCTGCTTACTTGACAGGTTTACTGGATTATACTAATTAGTGTGTTAAAAGTTCCATATATCATAAAGGTGGAGTTTTAGAGTATTTCTATCAATCGGTCATGTCATATAGGCTTGAGTCGGACCTCAAATTGCTTCAATTGAATTATCTGGCAGATACCTTATAAGGGGAATGTTCTCCTATGAGCAGACTGCATATTGGTCATATGCAGTTCTTGTGGGGCCCACTTAGATGCCTTATTTTCAGTTGGGGTGTGGTACATGGTATGTTATTCTTATGGATAAGGGTAAAAAAAAAAAGAAAAGCTATGTCAGATCATCGTAGCCCTTGATTTAATTCCCTTAAAGTTTTAGTGGTCTTTTGATCGTAGATTTAATTGATATTCAATCCAACGATGGAGAGTGTGAAACGGTTTGTACTGAGTCTACTGACTACTGATCAAAGGTGAGCCCAAGTGGGCCCCACAGAGCTGAACTTACACATGTTGTTGCTCGTAGGAGAACATTTCTCTACCTTATACACACTATCAGACCTATTTCTTGATTTAATTGAAGCCCAAAGAAGTTAATATGGTATCCATACAATGTCCGATTGCGCCTATTCCTAATCCTAAATGGAATGTAACAACGTAGGGAATCCATATGTAAACATAGTATCTGTTTACATATGCTTGAATGACTCCTCATAATGAGAAGGTACATAACCCTATTTTGGTCCGGTCCAGTATGGAATGGACTTATAATCTGATGATCGAGTCGATTCCATAATTATAAGTTCATAACCCGAGAGCATTCCCATTTTGGGCGGAATAGATCTAATGATTCTTTTATTCCAGTTTGTAAAAGGGATCTTTAACTAAGAAATAGACCCTAGAAGCTAAAAGAGGGTATCCTGAGCAATTGCAATAATTGGATTCATGGATATTCCTGGTATAGTAGATGCTATCACATTTATAATCATATTCAATTCGGTGGAATTGTTTGATCTCAAGGGGTATCTTCTATAATTTCACACATGGGGTTATTTCTTAGTTTCATCCAGTCATTAATAACTGATTATTTTTAGATAATAGTAGATAGAAACAACGCTCATAAGGAGTCCTATTGAAACCAATTGCTTTTAAAGGGTCTAATTCAGATTAGGGGAAGTTTTGCCAGGACTTAATTGATTTAGATTATAGCTAGAGCCAGTCTAGCAAACTTCAGTCACAACCAACCCAATTTGCATCAAAGTGACCGGACTCATCTTTTCATTTGCATCACAATCAAGATAAAGTTGATTAAAAAAAAAAAAACTCTCCTGGAAGGCCTTAACAAATTTATTAACAATTTCTGTAACGATCTGCCAAATGTGATACTCAAATACTTTAAATAAACAACATATTCAGTCTGATAATCAATCTGATTATTACTGATGCTGCCTGAGTGCTCTGGTATCAAAATGATACAAGCATAGGTAAGAAACTCTGGATTTACTAGCAAATAAACACCATTCATTAGAAACTCTTTAGTATGCAAATCCAAGACTGTGGGATCTCAGGTCAAAAGCAATGGTTCACACTCTACCGTTTAAACCCTTAATCGGAACAACATGGAAACAAGAAAAGTAGCATAACATTAAGGGCACGTTTGGCAACAGTCCATGCTAGGGGGCGGAATCCTCTGTTTAGAGGATTCTCTCAATCTCCAAAGAATCAACACCTCCCCTAGTAAGATTCTTGAAAAGAGTTTCAGGTTTGGAAGAAGGAAGGATTCCTACACTTTGTAGAATGTATGATCCAATGGTCGTTTTTATAAATATTTCAAGATATAGTAAGGATCAACAGTTGAAATTTGGTCACTTTACCATGTTTGACCTTCCCGAACTAATGACTGGTTCCGATCATGATTTTGGACCCCACATAAACCAAAAATTTTGGAAAAAGGGACTTTTTTTATTCCCATTTTCTATAATAGTATAAATGGTCGGACATTTTGGCACATATCTCGAGATATAAGAGGAATCAACGGATGAAATTTAGTCACCTTACCATGTTCGACCTTACAGAACTAATGAACGGTTCTGGTCTTGATTGTGGACCCCACATAAACCGAAAAATTTGAAAAAAGGGACTTTTTATTCCCGTTTTCTATAATAGTGTAAATGGTAAGACATTTTGGCACATATCTCGAGATATAAGAGGAATCAACGGTTGAAATTTTGTCGACTAGCCGTGTTTGACCTTCCAGAGTCAACTACCGGTTCAGATCATGATCTTGGGCCCCACAGAAACCAGAAAATTGAGAAGAATGGACTGGTGTCTAATCACGTTTTTGGCCCACAGAATCATAGAAATGTCTATCTAACGGCTTGGACAGTTTTGCAAATATCTTAAGATCTAAGATGAATCAACGGCTGAAATTTTGTGAGATGGCCGTTTTGGACCTTCTTAACACTATTATCGGTTCAAATCTTGATTGCGGGTCCCATAGAAACCAAAAAAATGCAAAAACTGGTCTGCCCCATATTACCGCCTAAAATATTGTAGCTCCGCAAATACTCAATGGCGTGGAATCATCCGATCCGAGGGGGGGACGTCTGATTCCAAAAATAATCGAATGGGAAGAAGTCTCCTGTCCATCCTCTACAAATCCATGTAGATCCAAACAAGAAAATCCGCGCGATCGCGGATTTTGGGCGAGGAATCCGTGGCGAAGATCACTGCCAAACGTGCCCTAAAATGTAGGGTAGCTAGAAATTCACACCTAATAGATTTTGAGTCTGACACCCAAATCTATTAGTCTCTCTTCTATCTAAAAAAAATCGAAGCAAAAGTGTCTAGTTTCTATTATACTTTCTTACTTGAAACAGATTCTATCCATCCATCCAAGCACATCTGTTTTTGGGATGTCTTAATCTCAACAATTAACTAAATAAAAGCAATGATGACAAAACGTACCCTAAAACTGTAACTGTAATTTGCACTATAAATGACACATCTTGCTCAGTTTTGTTCGAACTGTAGAAAGTCAGGGTGGTTGGGAAGGTGGTTAACACATCTAGTTTTGTCATTCTGGCATTGATTAAAATGAAATTTAGCCTTTGTTAAAAGAGCAGGGAAAAACAAACTACTCCAATGTTGCATTTTACGCAATGCATGTAGACTATGCATGTATGCATGGGCTTATCAGGTGCGTGTGTGTGCACCTGGCTGTGGGGCCCACCTAGGGCTGGGACTGGGGGAATTTCAAGATCTAGATGGGACCTATCTACGTACCAAGTTTGGGCCCCATCTGAGCATCCTGTCATCTTCTTCCGAGCCCCACAAGTTTTAACAGTGTAAGTCCATTCACATGGATGTGCAGCCGTTCCAACGGTATACAGTCCATTCGCATTGGTGCAAACCCGGGGGAATGTGTGTATGGGGGGACCGGGAAGGGGAAGAAGAGAGGGAGGGGAGGGGTCATCTTCTTCCGAGACAAATTATAGAGGGAGAAAAAAAGAGACTAAAACTTTGTCATTAGAGTTTATCTTCTATTTATGAGTGTTGAATTCGTCAAAATAAACGATAACAAGGAAATACTCAAATATCAAATAAGCATCAACCAAATTATATAGGAAGTTTGACTGGCACTGATTGATTTGTGAGAGAGTATCTAGTCCCCATATGGGGCCCACTTGATGGACCACACATAGGGAACACTCCCTTTCTCTCTCTTCTCCCCTCTCCCATTAGTCACTAGACCCTGGGTTTGCACCCTTTGAATGGATTGGACCTTTGGATAGACCATGCACATGACAACTATCTCTTGAGTGAGTGAGTGTGGGAGAGAGAGAGGCTATCTAGTCCCCACATGGGGCCTCACTGATGTGGCGACCACCTGATGGACCATACACATGGAACACCCCCTTTCTCTCTTTTCTCTCCTCTCCTCTCCTCTCTTCTCTTCTCTCCCATTAGTCACCAGACCCTGGGTTTGCACCCTTTTAATGGACTGGACCTTTGGATAGACCGTGCACCTAACTCAGGGAAGGAGAGGGGGGACCTCTCTAGTCCCCACATGGGGCCCACCGGATGGACCACCAACACAACACCCCCTTTCTCTCTGCTCTTCTTTTCTCTCCTCTTCCCTCTCCCATTAGTCACCAGACCCTGGGTTTGCACCCTTTGGATAGACAGTGCACCTGTTTCGGTGAAAATTTGTGGGCCATTAATGGAAGGGTTCATTTGAGCCTCCATCTCTGTAGATTGTACTGCCCACCATGATCTTCTGATCCCCCTATCCCATCCGCAGGTGGCCCCACTGCACCTTCTATGCACACCGCTCACAGCTGATAAGGACTATATATATTGGGGGTTAAAAATGATAATACATGTAGACAGTAAGTTGGGTATTTTCATGTTTGCATCATTTTTTATGTGTGAAGTCTGTCACTTCCGTATCCATGTTATGCCCTTGTATCCATGCATATCCATGGATCATAGTCCAACAACCATAAAGTAAACAATGGGACACATTGCAGGTTGGTGGGTCCCAGTGGCCTAACCAGCTTACTTGGACCATTTTTTCATGGATATATCTAAAATCTTCCACAAAAGGTCATTATCATAGCAGAATTCTGTACTTGTGCCTGGGCAACAGAATATTTTATTGTGTTAGCCTGAAGGAATCATTTCAGATTTCCATACTGATGATAATATTGTAATTGTGGTGAATAGTGATGTTTCCTTTTACAAAAGGTCTCACTCCACATATTTTGGATCTTATCAAGATTTCAGGTCCATCTTGGTTATTCAACATGTGGTTTTTATAGTATTAATTTGAAGTTTTGTTTTGGATAACAGGGTAATGTAGTTCAGGGTTCAACCAATGCT
Source organism: Cinnamomum chago (assembly GCA_038049695.1). Lineage (NCBI taxonomy): Eukaryota > Viridiplantae > Streptophyta > Magnoliopsida > Laurales > Lauraceae > Cinnamomum > Cinnamomum chago. Next base: position 62,382,686 of record CP142460.1, on the reverse strand, counting down.
ACCTACTGTGCCTATGATTCAGATATCGCAACTGGCTATGGGGTTGGCTCTTTCTTGTTTCTTCTCTCAAGTGAATCATTGGTTATGGGTGTCACAAAGTGCATGTGTTTCGGCAGACCTTTAGCCCCAGGTGGAAATCGAGCTTGGTCCATTATTTATTTTTCATCCTCTTGGTAAGCTTCCATTGCACAGGAGCTTTGTTTTGTGCTTTTAGCATTTGAACTATCAAAGACATCACATCATCATGAATGGTTACTTGGTACCACGTGGGCAGGATGGCAGTGGGTAGGACCATGTGGAAAAGCATGACTGAACAAAACCTAAGCACGCTCCTAGATCTTTGTAAGAGTTGCTAGTTCAGGGCAACTAATTCCATGTTAATGCAAAACGCCTCCAAGATGGTAAAATGGGTCATTTATTAAGAAGCTATTTTTTCATGCACCATGTGGAGAGTAATTGTTAGCTAAGGCTTTAATTTCTTATCCCATCACTTATTTGAACATTAATTTTCGTTTTAAGCAACATTTTGTGCCAAACAATGTCCCAAGTCCTGTTTGATGTTGTATTGTATTGAGAGTTTTAGGCAATTTACAGATTATGACTACAATGAAACTAGCAACATTTATTTGTCATCATTGAGAATTGATGGTTTTTGTTCTGTTCTTCATCTGGAGACAAACAGATTCAAATTGTATTATATGGATCGCTTTTCCGCCCAAATCAATAAAGAAGTCTTGTGCAGTTATGCTACTATCAACTTCTGCAATTCTGCTAATTTTTGTAATGCCCTCTCTCGGAGTACATTTTACCATTTATTTACTTAGTAAAACCTTTTCTTTTTTTCTTTTGTACTTTGTGCCCTAAAAAAAAAAACAAAAAACAAAAAACAAAAGAAAAGGAAAGAAAATTAAAGTTGAAACCCTAAAGGCATTTTTGAAGTTTGAATAAGGAGGTGGAGCATAAGCTATAAACCTGTCCACTCTGGTTGGCTGATGCATTATATTTGTCAATCCTGATATATTTTCACCTTTGCATATGGTGAAGTGAAAATGACGTTGAAGTCCTTTTATAACACTTACGCAAGCTATCAATGTTGTGTAGTTTTGTTGCCACATCGTGAAGACTTCTTTTACTTACCTCGTTAATGCCTCCATTCCTGTTGCTTTTGCATGCCCTGCTACACATTACTATTATCTGGCGATTGTTGCAGGTTAACCTTCCTAATAGCTGAGGCATGCCTCATTGCGGGTGCAGCAAAGAATGCCTACCACACTAAATACAGGGGTTACATTTATGCACAAAACTTGTCTTGCGCAGCATTGAGGAAAGGGGTCTTCATAGCAGGAGCTGTCTTTGCGGTCCTCACAATGGTTCTCAACGTGTATTACTACATGTACTTCACCAAGGCTACATCTCAAGCTGCACGAAAAACAACCAATAAACCAAACTCGTCTGTTGGAATGACCAGTACAAGCTTTTAGTTTCCTGATTTGCTTTATAAGAAAGTTGAGCGTTTAAGAGGTTTTCTCATGTAATGTCTCAGTGCTAAACATCTCATATAAGCTTAAAGTTGGGTCAAATATGTTTATTAAGGTATTTGGTCTTTAGATATTTTGTGAAGAGTTATAGTAACTGTACAATGGACCATTTTATGTTCTCTGAAAATAGATCATCTAATGGACTGTCGTGAGGTTGCCTATATCGATGTTCTGTTGCCTGTGTTAATTAATGCAGTTGTATGGGAGACTACTGTGTTGTGTGGCTCGTGCCATTAGTACTACTGGTGGATCCATTGCAAATGGTGTATCCAAAAGCCTTCCAGATTGGAGGATCCTAACCCTCAGATTGTCTGTCCTTTATCATGGCCATTGTTGTACCGTGTTTGCTGGGATCATCCAAATCTGTGATGATTCCATTATGAGTTCGGTAGATTCTCCCTTTTCTTTCATGTTGTGAAATCATGGTCAAACATGCATGGAAATTACTGTTTCCGCGTAGCCTACTTGCCATTGATTTATACCTCATAAAAGTTTCAATTTGCACCTCATCTGACTGTAATTCTCATATTTTTAGTTTGTACTGTAATACCTGAAAGAAGTTCCAACTTTATTTATGGTCAGACACAGTTTCTGCTATGGAAGAAGCCTTGAATCATTAGCTGTGGTATTTGGCACTGGATTGCAAATTGATGCTTCGTTTGTTGGGCTCATGTTTTTAAGCTTTCAAAAATGGTTGCATGGATGTAAGCTCTTGATTTTACTAGTCCACATTACACAATCAATATCATCGATACATCATCTTTGTCTCAACCTATAGATCTTTTGAGAATAGCTAGAAAAGTTGTTCCAATAAATTTAGAAAAAAAATACTGTCTTCTAGTAGAACACAACGGTCTGCTAGAAAAGTTGTCTGGAGCCTACTGGACATTTTGTACAAATTCATTTTTATCTTTCATACTAGCGAAAGCCTCCCCTACTGAGCACGGGCAATGTAATTAGTGATAGTTATAATGTAAAGGTTTAAAATAAAAAATCAATAGAAATAGTTTAGAGTGTAACCTTAATAAAAAAAATATCAATGAGTTATTTATTAGAGAGGATGAAGAAGAGGAAAGGGCTTGTAGAGTTTAAAGGTGGGAAATATTGAGACGTGAATAGAAACAAAAAGAGAAGATGAAAGAGTTTTTGTAACATTAGATTAATAAAAAGAACGTTATTAATAGGGCTAATATTAGTAAGAGGATTAATGAGTGATATTAGTAGGAGGTCAACATGAGAAGAGTCAAAATCAAATTTAAAATTTACAGTGAAATTGGAAATCGAATCCACTTCACTTCATATATAATAAAAGTTGAAGAGAAGGAGAGAAATTATCCACATATAGCAATGACCAAGTCGAGAGAACTGTAGATCTAACAAATAATTCTTCATTGGGCTTTATGTGAGATGCTTTTGTCAAAGGTGGTGTTTAGATTTAGGGAAGTGGATAAGTTCAGGGTTAATTTGGGCAAACCGCAGATCAGCAGAATCTCTGTCCAGTTCCTCGAACAAACACAAAATCAAACGTTAAAACATCTTTTTTATAACTAGAAATTACACATTTGCATTTATGGAAATTAATTAGTTTTTTTTTAAATTAGCTTTTTTTAAAGAGTTTAAGAGTGCATCTTTGCTCTTGTGAAAATCAGTTAATTTTAAAAAGTAAAAGGTACATCTTTGTTCTTACGAAAAATAATTAGTTTTTTTTTAAATTAAAATTATATTAGAAGCATAAGAAAGTATATCTTTGCTTTTATGAAAATTAAATACATTAAGGTAGCCCAATTGGTTGGATATTTTGTTTTCAGAGGTGCTATGCACCCCGGATTCCTGACCCCGGACGGAACCCGGGGTGACTGGGATCCGTTGGATCCCAGACGCCTGGGATCCAACGGATCCCAGTCACCCCGGGTTCCGTCCGGGGTCAGGAATCCGGGGTGAGTAGACTTTTACTTTTGTTTTTCACCGATTGCTCTGGGATCAATCCCCAAGTTCCTTCCTTGGTCTGTAGACTTCCTTCGGGAGTAGGGAACTCTTCTAGGGTTTCTCCCAGGTCCCAGCCTCATCAAGTGGGTTAAGAAAAGGAAAAAAAAAAAAAGGTACATTGCTACTGCACGAAATGAATGATATGGGAGAAAGACAATCTGTTTTCCTATTCCTTAGATCTCAAAGGCAAATCCTTGAGGGCTAGTGAGCCTACTTGGTATTATGTTCCTAGGAATTACAACAAAGTGTGTTCTAATGAAGGAATATTAAATAGAAGAGAAATGATGGAAAAAATAAGTGGTTGATGTATTGGTTAGAGCTTTAGTGTGTATGAAATAGGTTATGGGTTCAAACCTTGGGTTTCAAACTGAAAATATTATCTATGGAAGTTTTAGTTCCTCTTCAATTAGGCGGATGCTTAGCCAAGCTGGAAGGGTTTTATTATGTATTTGTGGTGTGAGGGGGAACAATTACTCTTGTACCTCTATTTTTCTTTCCCCCTTTTTTCTTTTTTCTTTTTATACTCTATGTTTGTATTCTATTCTCTTTTAATATAAATTATTGTTATCTCTTATTGATATAAAAAAAAAAATGTGGAGAAGAAGAAAGCACCCTCATATTTCTAGAATTCGATTTACTATAGTGACAACAGGCTAATAATTTTCAATAAGAAGGGATAATATTTGATGGGTGAATGAACAACCGGGCCTAAGGCTAAAATAGATGTATGGTATGAAAACCTCTTCAGTAGGCTTGCAAATGGTGAAGCCCATCTCCCTCCCTAATCCTTGTACGCAGTGAGGATTTTGGTCGTCCCCAATCTTATGAATTGATCATTGTTTTTCCATCTGACTTGGGGTTCAAACATCTCAGTCTCTGTTCCATTTTGAAAATCATTACTTTCAGCTATGTCAATCTTTCAACCGTGTCCAACACGTGATCTGAAATTTCCTATTCCTTGAATTCTCCAACAATGGAATTGGTTAGCATTTTCCATCCCTCCAAAGGAGGAAGTTATTTTTTCTACTTTCAGGGCCATCAACTTCCTACCAACAACACAATCACCTATGTGTCCGGTAGAAAGACCCCCATTACCTGTCAAACGGTCGTAGTCTCCTGCGCAATTGCCTCGTAACATGCCCATAATTTTTTTCTACAACTCTTGACTCATGGGTTCACACGACCCTGTCATTTTGGACTGCATGTTAGGTTCCTTCTTGTAAAAGTTGCTCCTTATTTTTAAATGGAATATGCTGCTATGAGAGATATCTTTCACCTTATATGAAAGATTGTGTGTGAGATCTCACATCCATATCCAATGACATGTGAGGGCTCCCACTCCTATCTCTCATAGGAGCATATCCCTTTTTAGATAATAAAAAGAAGAAAAAGTTTTTTGGATCCTCATCTTGACTCCTCTAATTTCAAAGGGTTTATTTCTCTTCCTCGGAGCATCATAGACGCGGAGAAAAATAATGGAGAAAAATTACACTTTTTATATGTATTTTCTTGAAAAAATATACCTTATTTTCAGGTGATAGGAAATAAAACATGTCCATGAAAACCCAAACACGAGTATTATAATGATATATATATATATATATATATATCTATATATATATCCATACTTTGAAGCTGTGCTTGTAGGAGGTGGCCTCTGGGTTGATCATTCATCAGACAACAGAAAGCCATTGATCTGATCAATCGAAGTTTAACCAACAACAATAGGCTCATGGTCTGGCTTGATGAAATGTAGGGGTTGCCAAAATTTATTACCAAAAACAACCTCACCAATCAAATGATCCTAGCAAATTGCATCAATGCATGCAACATGTTTTTCTTTGTTTTTCTGCTGGGTGATCCCATATTAGATTAGTGTATACTGTGGACGAACATGTGCCATGGGCCCCACATGTAGCTAGGAAACACTTGTTTTTACTTTGTGTGCTGGCTAGGGAAACTTCGCGTCTACGCATAAGCTACATATAAAGAAGCTAGTCCTCCATGACTCTGTATTTTATTTCCTCGAATAAGAAGCTTTCGGTTAATATAAGCTTAAGCACCATTTACATGATTCCATCATCTCTTCGCATCTTTTTTTTTTTTTTGCCTTCTTCTGCTATTAATTAAATCATAAATGATCATTTTCCCACATTAGTACCAAACAGGGAGTAGACATGCATGGGGGGGGGGGGGGGGGGGGGGGGGGGGGGCTATGATACTCTTTTATACCAATACCATTAACTTTAATCACAATGACATTATGTATAATCAATTCAACAGTGTACATTACTCTACTTTCAGTACTGTTTAAGATAGTATGTAAACAAAGTTGCTGCTTTCAGTGCTTTTTATTAGTTTGGACAAACCGAAAAACTTACTAAACATGAAATCAAAAAAACTAGATAGGATTTACCATTCCTAATAATTAAACCGGATGGTTACAAGTCTTCTCATTATAATCATCATAAGAATAGCCAACTTCAGCCAAAACATGAGCTGCCCTAAGCCAAAGCTGAACAACTTAAAGCATGTTTTGGTAGTGTTGAAAATTGAAATCCAACTAAATTCATTTCTATGCATGTTCAAGAAAACAGATTTCAACCCTGTAAAGGAAATCTTGTTTTGATGATATACATTGCAGAAAATCAATTTGAAAAAACTTGCTTTCTCCGCGGGGAAAATGAAAAGCTTGCATCAACCATGGAAAACTGCACATGGGATGAAGAAGAATTCGCTACAGTGACGGCAGCATTGGATGCCATTCGGCTTGTTAATTAAAGGGGAAGGAATAGTATATCAACATTCCATTGACTTTCTTGGGTCTTTGTTTAGTGAGTCTACTGTCATCAATGCAAACAAGAGGAAATTTTAAAAACACGAGGAGGCCACGCTCACCACATGAACGAGCACTCAAACAAAAGTAAAGCAAAGCTGATGACGCATATAAACCAACGTCAGGGTTCGGATTCGATGGGTGTGATGATGACACCCACACCACAAAACCCACCAATCTCCTCCTGCCTCCCAAATAATTTCCTTTCTTCACCCCTCAGACCCCCACCCCCTTGTGATCTTCTAATAACCTAATTAATACACCTCTGCAGACCCTGGTTAGTCGCGTCTGATGGAGTTTGTGCTGTTGGATATAAAAAAGGATTCCACTTTTTAACACATGGTTTGGGTTAAGGTTGATGATCATTGGTGATAATGACATGTATTGCGTAGTTCAAACCAGACCCGTTTATTAATTGGGATGGAAATCACTTGAACGAAAAGTTAAAAAGGCTAGGGTTATGTCGATGGGTCATAATGTGTAAGAAATAGGGTCGAGGTTGGGTTGATACCAAGTATAAAGCCAACCCACTCAAAAAGAAACGGGTTCTTTAGTACATTGGCTGCCCTAGAACTCTTTTTCTGAAATGTCCCTCCGAAGGCAATTTTTTTTTGTTTTGCCCTTGGTTAGGGATATGGATGTGTGTGGAAGTGCATGAGTAACAGTTACAAAGTTGGCTTGATCAGCTACTTTGATAGAAGCTTACTATAAAAAAGAATGTTATAAAAAGATAAGGAAGGATTAATTTGATGACGACATTGGGTATCAATGCATTCTCAGAATAGACAACCATGAGAAATCTTGATTCCAGGAATTTCTAAAAAGAATCTGAAAATCACATCAGAGATTGAGGATTGAAAACAATGTTCGGCAGGAAGGTGATCCCAAAAATTACCCACATTTTCTCTCTCTCTCTCTCTCTCTCTCAAATGACCTAAGGAATTTGTGATTCTTGGACTTGTCCACTTCAAATTAGCACCTAGGGAGGAGGTATCAGGTGCAAGAAAAGAAGATATTCTGCCTTCCACTTCCACCAATGAAAAAGGGTATATATTTCATTGGTATTTGGAGTGTAAAGAGCAATGTGACTCTAATGGCCTATCTGGCCAATCCACTACTAGCTCCATTGTTAGAATCTCCCTCTCCAAAGACATGACTAGGGATCTATCCCCACTTGTGTTGGTGAGGGACTTGGGTGGTGAGGATTTACCACATAAAAAAAGGGTGAAAAAAAATGGACAGTCAGATCTTCAAGAGTGGGAACATTTGCACAAGCAGGACTGGGGAATTCCCTAAATAATGCAGTAACAATTTCTTATGATCTTAGAAAACCCTTTGAGATTTAATGTAACTTATAAAATAATTCCTTTTTTTTAGAAGATTTTTCAATAGGTCCATTTACTCACAACCACCGCCACCACCACCGCCCTCCTCTTTTATAAAAGTAACCTGTTTGGAAGCACATGTGAAACACAATATATGCATGTTTCAAAGTACCATTTTCACATGTGTAATCTCTAAACATTTTGATGATGGAGATGGAGATCGATGCATATCAATACTTAATTCAGTCCAACTTGAATACTACTTTATGAAGATGAATTACATAACATATACCTAGAGGACAATTCAAACTAATCTTGACCTGCAATGCCGCAATCAAAATGATCAAAGATATGAACCACCAAAATTTGGTGGTGAAAGTTAGGACGCCCTGCTTTTTGCTCAATCACATGCTGGATCTTCTCGAAGAAATGGTTGAATAGAAAAATCATTGGGCAGGACAAATAGGGGTGTCAATTAGGGCCCTTATGGTATACTAACCCTCAAGGAGCCTGCAAAAGAGAGACCATTGGATCAGAATACCTGGAGAATGCAAATTTGCAACTGAACCAAAAACTGCTCTGATTCTGACTATATTCCACTTTGCCTCCTGATAAATTGTGAGATTACGATGTAATGGAGGATATAACTTCAATTGAAACATGGACGTTGCTCTAATCTCTGTAATATTTGGGCATGTTGCAGCTTAATCAAGAGATGTTCCTAATCCAATTGCCCATTTAGCATAGAAGGGAGGCTCAGAGTACAACTACAAATTCTGCTCACCTGCCTAACAATTATTATAACGTCACATGCATTTAATCATTCCTCTATTAGTATTTAGCTATGAATGCCAATGTCTTGCAAACAATTCATCTCAGCAGATTTCATCTCTATGGGGTCCAAGGGATTAAATTTTACTGAACCCCCACCCAATTAGTTTGACTATCAACGACCTCTAAATTCAATCACAAAAATAAATGCACTTAAAATCTATTACATTTGTGCTATGATCATTTCACCCAAGCCATACATTATATATATATATATATATATATATATATGAGATGGTCCTATGAGAGATACCTCTCATCTTATATGAGGGATAGGAGTGATGACCTTCACATTTAAGTTGTTAGTATTAAATATAGATGTAAAGGCTCTTATCTTATCTCTCATAGTAAGCTGAGAACATATCTCATAGGAGCATCTCCATATATATATATAAAAAACTTCGTCCGTTTTTCATTGCCGGTCCCAGACATGGTAAAGGAAAATGGTTGTATTAAGTAGGTTAACAGCGAGCCTAAAATTCTCACACAACCATCCTGCTAAACTGGCAGAGAAGGTTCATGGCTAGCATAAATTTTTATTGCAGCCAACATTCTGTAATTATAACTGAAATGTGCCCTGCCTGGCTACCTCCTCTCCTCAATTTACTCATCTATGTCATACGACCCACTTCCGTGATCCTGACTGTGTCCGTGGTGGACAGATAAGAGTGGAGAATGAGTTGACAGGATAACAATCTTCCGGGTCTACTTTCCCATCCTAGCCCTAATTTCACCTGGTAGAGAGACCAAAAAGAAGATTAGACAATTGCTCCCACTACAAAAACAGACGAGCTAGAAAACCCTCTCCCATCCTAGCCCTAATTTCACCTGATAGAGAGACCAAAAAGAAGATTATACAATTGCTCCCACTACAAAAACAGACGAGCTAGAAACCACCCCCCCCCCCCCCCCCCAACTTCCCTTCCCTCCACCCCAACACCTAAAGTGCAAAATCTAACACACATCCACCAATAAGACCCAAATCCTGCCATTAGCTCCAACAAACAAAACATGCCATGATTTCAGGACTTCATTATTGAACATTGACCACCAAGAGAACGAAAAAAAAAATTAATAATAATACCCTTAAATTCAAAAGGCCAATCTGACGTCATGATGATGTTCAGGTATTAATATTGAGTTTTTCTCATTTATGGTGGGCCCCACACCGACATGATCCACACCCATGTGCGGCCCACCAGAGCCCCCCATATGCCTCCAACCGCTATATGTCTTTCTCCTTTTTATTGTATTTATTATCGCCCAGAAGAAGCGTCGAGACTCATCGGGGGACAAAACACACAGGGAGATTGAGATTGAGATTGAGATTGAAAAGAGAGAGAAATTGAGAGAAGAGGGAGGCCCTTTTTTGAGAATAAGAGAGGAAAAGGAGAGGGGTGGTGTGGAATATGGACAGGAGGAAACGTCCGGCAAACGGCTGTGATGACGGGAGGAGGGCGAGGCCGAGGGAAGATGACGGCAACCACGGAGCGACGGAGGACGAGGTAGAGGAATTCTTCGCTATCCTGCGCCGGATGCACGCGGCTGGGAAGCACTTCAAGCAGAATCACGGTAACGGCCTCGAGATCACGGAAAAGGGGGTCAGATGGAGGCCCTCCTTCGAGTGGGAGGACTTCGCCAGCCTGAACGCCGTCAAATGTAACGGCAAACCCGTAACGGAGGGTGGCAACAACAAGAGGCGGGATGAGCACGCCCCCTTAGGCGGCCTGGATCTCAACGCTGACCCTGGCCCTGAGCACCCCGGCTCACTTTAGCGGGTAATTGCTTAACGTGCGCACCTTGCACTTAAAATGGATCTAAGTTTTATTTCATGTTAAAAAAAAAAAAACAGATTTTCCTATATGTTCTGTTTTATTTTGTTATTTAAATGCTTCATGTACTAACTTGAATGGAAACATTTCTTTCAGCTTTCAAAAAAAAAAAAATTTGTTGGTTTTATGTTGATTTATGTGATGAGATGCCATTTAATGTGGAACTATATGTGGACATGACATGATGTATAATAGTTGGATTACATAATACATATGTTACTATTTCCATTTGCTTGGTTTTGGGAAAGGAATGTGAATTGGGAAGAGAGTGGGTTTTGGATCTATTTCAAAAGTGGAATGAATGGATGTGAATTTGTCTTGCTTTAAAATAAATGGATGTTACTTGATCAACAGAGTTGGGAGATTTTAACCAACATTTGTGATTAGCTGGGTCACATGAACAAATGGGTCAAGTTGATTAGAAGGTTTGACAAGTTTGATCATGTGGGTCTATATATTAATGTTTTGAGTTTCTTACTACATACTTATATATATTTATGTTTATAACTACTTCATCATCATATTTATTGGTTTCTCTAATAGTTAATATAAATATTATATGAGTCTTAATATTAGTTTTCAGTTGGTATTTCAGTATATTTAACTATATCATTTCTTGTTATAAAATTTTATTCACCGCTAGTGCTTAGGCATCTTCTTTTTCACAGCAGAATTGGTCCCGATCGTAGGTTTGTTGATAATGGAACTTGTATGATGTATGCATGTGAGTTGAGTTTTTCCGGCTGAAAAGAAAAAAAAAATTGAAAAATGCAAGGAAGAAGCTATATTCAAGTTTGTTTGGTTTACCAGGCCAATCTGTGGGAGTCAAGTAAAAATTTGACCTAGACCAAAACTCATCCAAACCAAGTTTAACTTAGACTCTTGTCTAAAAATTTGAGATCAAATTGAGTTGACTTATGTTCTAATTGACCCATCGTATTGAACCCTAAGGGGTAGCTCAGTGAGCTTAAGGTCACGGTTTGTACCTAGAGGTTGTAAGTTTAAAATTGCACTACCACATTAGGGTTACAGGGAATTTTATTCGGCTTTCCTTTGGGCCAGGAAAAAAAAAAAAAAAAAAACCCATCATATTGAAAAAACAATTACAATAATCTAGCATCCATTTACGTATGTGTATATCGTGTTGGGAATTTATTGTCTTGGTGGCCCTCCAAAGCTGTATCTAAATCCATTAGTATGGATTTGCTGCAAAAGGCTACGTGGTTGCGCAGTTTTCACGCAAAAGATTGATGGTGGTGAGACCTCACATGGAATTTGGTCGCATGTCAAATCTTTGGATGCCTTAGCAACAAGTGTACTGAAGATTCTTCTGTGTGTCCATTTGAATGTGATTTTCATGAATAATACCTAACCTGACACAACCGCAGTTGAAATATGTGTATAGATGCCCCTCTTTGGGCCCATTGATGCTAGGTACAAAGATTAGAATCCTTGGAGTACAAGTAACTCAGGGTACAGGTAAATTAAAGTTCATGAGTTCACATGTGTATGTCTTTATGGTCATTCTTTTAGGTCCCCTTCGCCTACTTTTATTGATTTTCTGGAATTTATGGTAAAACGCCTTAACAAAGGAGTACTAAAGTGACCGAGAGTGAAGGAGACAGATGAGACCTACTTTATCTAAAGATTTGATTTACAAGATTGATGGTTTTGAAATCGAAGGAAGAGACTATTTGGTACCAATCTGTGAAACTTCATCTTTTCTTGATCAATTTATGCCCCCTCTTAAAGAAAGATTTCTAGGAGTTTAATACTGAGCAAACAAATGGATCCTAAACAGGTATAGGTTAGTTGGATAAGACTTATTGAAAACTGCAAAAACACAGCCGAGGGTGGGGAATGGGGATTAGTCATATTCCTTCAAATATAAGATTAGGGTAATTTTTCTTGTCACTGGACCCCTTTATTCAGGCGGGGAACCGTCCGATTGAAACTGTTTACTGTAGGCAAAGATTTCACTATAGATTATCCTTTGGGGTGGTCTAAATGAACCGAGCTAAGTCATGTTTACTTCAGGTTGAGCTTTATTTGAACACAAAATGAGTCAGTTACAGTGTGAACCAACTGAAGCTTAGGTCAAATTGAGCTTGATTTGTATTGTAAACAAGGAGGCTCGAACTAAGCTTCATAGTGTTAATACCATATATCCCATTGAAAAAAATTTCCCTTTTTTTTTTTTTTTTTTCTTTTTTCTTTTTCTGGCAACTAGATACATATTGTAAATACATACACAAACGAAACCGATCACGAGCCCAGCCCCTTAACAAGTTTAGTTTACCAGGACTTGGCTTTGACCTTGACTCTTCAACAATTGAACCCAATTGCCTTAGTCAAAGTAGGTTTGAGAGCCCTTCTTTTCTGCCCTAATCGTTATATTAATGATGGTATGAAACACTGTAGTTTTGACATTCAGTGTGATGTAGAATAAATGGTGGAACAATTTCTGAAACAAGAAGATTGTAAGATTTCAAGTGGAAGGCTTTAATTACAGTGCCAACTTTATGCAAGAACTATTTGATGTCAGACTGAAGTCATATTTCTATGTAAGAATTTCTAAAATTCCTATCCGATGGATGTTTGGAAATTCTAAATGCCAAATTCTAGTAAAGAAACAGACCTTAAACTTAAGCACTTTCGTACCAAGTGCTCCTGAATTCCATAAAATTCCAGTGTCGGTAAATAATCATAACCCGGTTAGATACTCTCATCCCACAAATATTTCAACAAGTTGAGCCTAGAGCCCATGAAGGGCACTCATTAGCCCAAACCTTTTCCATTGTAGAATCTAAGTACATGGGGAAGTCAATTTGTCTACAAAACAGAAAAGCAACGTATTCTTTTCACATGACTTTCCTTGCGGGGGGCTGTTTGGTACGAATTTACAAGAAGGTGGGATATAAGGAAGGGGAATTGGAAAGGTAAATGAAGGGTTAAGGTGAAGATATACATGTGATTGTCACGTTTATAGAATTTAATTTCATAGGATTGATGATATCGAAAGAGATGTTAATAGAAGGAAGGTCCTCATTGGTCTTTACCTTCAATTGTTTACTCTCAGCTCCATTGATGCAAAGGCATTGTATAAAATCCTTGGGATCTCAATATATCCGGTTAAACAAACAAGCCTAGAAGCCATTCAGGATTCTATTAAAAATGATGAGATTTTTAGATTTTTGGGATGAAAGCTGTTGACTATTTTCTATTACATAAATACGGGCAAAGTGTAAGTTATGGCTTCTGGGACTTTTGACTTTTACCTTAGTAATCTTCAAAAAGACCAAACGTTTATATATCAACTTACTGTGATGATCATGATTAATGTCTTTATGGGGTTTCTGGGTTGTTTTCAACAAAAGGAGAAAGAAGTGGACTGTGGAGCATTTGCCTTTGGAATCTGGATGCGCCGACTGTCTCCCTCTTGCTTCTCAGGGGTAGGAGTGAACTCACCGTAGGGTCCATCAATTGAAAATCCGAACCGTCAAAAAAATGTCCTTCTTTTGTATTAGATTTTCTCAATTTTTACTAAAATAAGTTGATCCCACCATAGCATTAAATCTAAAAAGGTGTTTGCTACATATATTTAATAATGCATATAATATCAAATATATGATGAAGAATGTGATTAATCCAAAGACAATTCGAAATTTGAAAATATCTCAACTTTTTCTTAAGACAGCTATCTCCTGGAAACAGTATTTTGTAACAATGACATTAACTGACACCATTGCATTTTCACAAAGTTGGGTAAAGGGTACAATTTAATTTACAATTTGCTTAGTCATTAATTTTGTAACATTTTCCCAGGCCCTAACTTCAGAAATCAAATATAAAATATCTATCATGTGGGAAAGTATAATCAATCCCTCATATTCTCTTCAATTAACAGGAAATATTGGTCATTCAGAAGCGGTCGTTTTAGAATACAGAAGCGGCCCAACAATGTAGGCGCTCCCTTTCACACCTCATTTCAAATGAGATGGTAAAAGTGTATTTTCCCCTGGTAAAAAAACAGATAGTAAAGTTGAAGAGATGACCCACTGTTCATTGGAGGACTCAACAACTACTTAGCTTCCTTAAAAACATTCTATGTATATTATTGTTGTGTTTCACGTATAATTAATCTATTGTTGGGTTCATAATCATACATTGGTTACCCCTACTGTTTTGAGCTGTTTGAATTTCAATCAAGATCCAATCATAGGGTGTTTGGACGAGATTCAACCTGTCCAGGCATGAGAATAAGGGTTTGACTGGTTAGTTGGTTACCCCTCCTGTTTTGAGCAGTTTGATTTTCAGTTAAGACTCAATCATAGGGAGTTTCTGTTTGGTGGACGATTCAACTTGTCCATGTATAAGAATAAGGGTTTGTCCAGTTAGTTGGGTTTCTCACGAAACCGTCGGGATTTGATCATTGGGTACTTTTTCTTTTCTTTTTTCAGAAAAGAGTGACTTTTTTCCGCACTGTCAAAGTCTCTCATGGGTCTAAGGCCCCTTCGCTTGGTACCAAAAGTTTGCCACCATTACAATATTAGCAAATATTTGCTGTTTAAGGGAGATAAAAATCACAAATCGAATCTTCATTCAAGGAAATCCAAGATTCACACTTCTTGTGAATCCTTTTATGAAGGTCACAAAGTCGATGGAAAGAGCTGTGGCAAGTACTCCACTACTTGACTATTCAGCGAATGTATGGTTACAGAGGTTTAGAAAACGAAAGCTCTCATCTGTTGGCTGTTGCACTGACGTCGTCCACGCACCAATTGATTCTTAATGGGGGTTGGACCGACTCTGAATCGTCTGACAATTCGCCAAGTCTATACGATAAAAAAAAAGATCAGAAACGTAAATAACACATGGATGAGTTTTGTTGAGCATTGTGAGTTACATCAGCAGCGATAAGAACCTTGTTGCTTGCTTGTATTTCAAATTACGACATCAGAGTCAGACACAGCCGGTAGCTTCTGAGGGGGGTGAGGGGAGACCAATTTAGAATCTTGTCAATCAAATTAAAGAAGAACAGTCCATTAAATGTCTCCATCTCTCTAATAAGGTGAAATGAATGTTTGAAATTGAAATGTTTTAACAGTTCACTTGTCTTAAATTAGACTGCTGAAAACATCCAAACTTTTTATACTTATTTTCTTGCATGTATTCTACATTTTGTATTTTATTAAGATAATTTCTTAGCCAACTATTGCTATCAAAATCTCAAGGCATGAGTAAAGTCAATCTAAATACATTTGAATACTCTCTCCTAGGTGGAATCCACTTGATCTCAACTCTCTCCCCCATGTGGAATTTGATCGGTGCACTTTTGACGACACGTATAATTCCCCCCCCATAACGACTCTTTTCTTCTTGAGACTTAAGCTCGCAGCTGGTTTGCTCTAGTACCATATTAGATTTTCTTAACTAACTATCCTTATAAAATCTTGAGACTTAATGAAGACGGCATAAATACTTTTGTATTTATATTTAACATTGTCACGATATGAATTTAAATACTCTTTTAAACTATGCAACATTTCTTTCAAGGTGATGTCATCCAGATCCACTTGGGGCTAATCTCCAAGTGTGAAGGATTGGGACCAGCCTTACTTCACCTTCGTAGGTGGGGGCGGAACTAGGCAGGAGGTGCCTTCCAAAACTTCTTTTATCATGAGATATGCTGTCCCTTCCCTTGAAAAAACACAACCCCTCTCTCCATTATTAGCAACAACAGGCCAAATACCATCCATCCGCATACAGGGATCCCAATGTGCAAACAGAAGAAGCTGTCTATTCCCACTTTGATTAGCTTTCTTTAATGGACTATTAGAAGACTTCTAAGTGCATTGATACACAGGGCAAGGGTCTGTAGACTCTGTACCACCTCCATCTACCACCTACCACCTGCCGACAGGATGTTTGAACTTAGCCCAAGTTCGTAGTTGAACTTAGCCCATGTTTTATTATCAAATAATATGGTAAAAAGCTAGCATAGTCCATGTTCGTAGTTGAACTTAACCCGCATGAATACAAAGATTCAAGTTGAACAGTGTTCTATATGATTTGTTAAAACAATTATGAAATTAGGAATATTAATTAATATGAGTGTACTCTAGTTTAAAGTTATTTTCAAGTTTTAAAAACAAGGAATTATAATACAATATTATATATATATAATGTGTGTCATTCATATTGTATAGTATAATTGCATTAAAAAGATACAATATGAAAAAGTACTTCTAAGAAATTCATGCATATATTTTCAATAATATGATTATTATAAATAAACTAACTATGCATTTGCCCTACCTGTTTTAGTTTTTTTTTTCCAAAGCAATAGCTTTATTTATGATTATCAAACTACAATTATGAATTGTTGGCCAATTCTTCTCTTTCAGTTTTTGAGGTTTTAATGTAAATCTAGATAATTTAAAAATAAGAGACATGATCCAATCATGTAATCATGACAAGTGTCAAAGAAGATAATAATTTTATGTAAGGTACGTTCAAAGCAAAAGCATGATAAGGATTTAGAATATGTAGTTCACCACCGAATGATGTGAAATTAAGGGCCCATAGTGCATAGTTGTGTGATTGGGAAGAAGACATCAAGCGATGGGTGTGGAAACTTGTATGCTTATTATATAAGATAAATATTCATGAACTTCAAAAACTTTCCTACTTCTCTTTTTGAAAAACATGACGCCAAGTTCACACTTACACTTGAGTTGGGGGACAGGTTGGGTCGAAAGGTTTGGTAATTGTCGCCGTTAACTTTGGAAGCTTTTGTGCTGCACGTTTGGCCAAAATTGGTTTCCTTGAGTCTACTGGGATGTCTTCAATTGAAAATGAGCTTTTATTTCTTCTATATACCTCTTTGAAGTTTTTTCAAATTTAAAAAGTAGGCTCGCGTGGTTTTAGCATTAAGGACATGTTTCTTTACAAGCATTTTTTATAGGAAATCAGACTGTCTGTAGATTCAAGAATTTCTGACAGAAATTCAATATTCTTTGAACTGAATTCCCAATATTTAAAGCAGTCAGAATTCTCAACTGCAAAAAAAGTGGAATTCCAAAATACTAGCCTCTCCAAGAGCATTTAAAAATTCTGAAACTTCGAGAAGTTTGGTTGGAACTCCGGCACCCAACTTTGAACCCTCCTACCAACAATAAAGTGGGCCCCATATTCACAATTATAAAAATTGAGCCCATGCAATTCCTATCAAGATGGGTCCATGTTCAAATTTCTAAAATTGGGTCCCACACTTTCATTTCTAAAAGATGGGCCCATGTACCATATACCTAAGGTCGATCCACATTATAATTCTTACAGTTGGGTCCCAAATTCAAAACCACAAAAGGTGAGTCCCATGTACTACCATGCATAAAATGTGTAATTCCAGTCTAGAATTTCTGTAGCAATGAAACAAGCGATAAATGAAATTCAGAAATTTAGAAATTCTCATACAAGAATTCGGATGGAAATGAAACGTAGAAATAAAAAATGACAGAATTCAGTGGCATTTTAGAATTCCAGCATTTGGAATTCATAGACAACCTCCAAATATGAATTCTAGTAAAGAAACAGGCCCTTAGTTATACATTTCTAATTACAGTATTTGCTTCTTTGGGTGTCTTCTTTATACCGAGGGTATCTTTCTATAGTTCTTTCTCTTTCAATACTGATTTTTCACTCTTCAGAAAAAAAAAATCCTAGTGATAATGGGTAACCAACAGTAGGTATGTGCTGAGTCTTTATGAAAACAACAACTTTTTGGCGTACATATATCAAGCAAAAAATTGGTGTGGGTGTGTAATTATTTATAAAAAAAATATATATTATTACTTTGATCCCAAGTTCCAATGCTCTGTCTCAATAACTTTCTTCCGCACATGAAATATAATAACTTGTTTTGAAACATTTATAAATCCAACGGTTTGAATATTTGGAGTTAATTATAGCAACTTATAATTCCAGTGGTTGCCTGTCATTGTGCTCGGTTAGGATTTAATAAAATGGGCCATATGCATTGATGATGAAATCAATGCTACTTCAATGCACTGATCCAATGTCATATGGGTTAATTTTTGAAGTCACAATTCAACCCCAAATGGATCCTATATCCATTGTTCAACCCCAAATGGATAACTTCACCAAACACTTAAAATTGTTTTTATATACTCGAGACTAATTGCTGAGTTTTTAAGTTTTTATTCACTTTCTTACTCTCAACTTTTGAAAATTGTTTTTACAAATCTTTATCATTAGTCTTTGTATCATAGTGACAATTTAAAGTACTATCAAGTGTCACCCCCATTGAGTTTGTACACTGTCATCATATATCTAAGTGGTTTTTTTTTTTTTTATAACGCAGGGTTTCCGGGTCAAAATAATTTCTACGGGCGCAAAAAAGAAAGTCGGATAAAATTCCTCTGTGGCCACAATGTGATAGAGCAGTTTTGAACGGACAACCTTCATCTAATATTACATTACCTTGGCCTTTTAATTTACTTAGGGAAAGGTTATTGGACCATTTCTCACATACACATAAATTACAATTATGGTAGTTTAAAATACAGGTGATCTCTAGCAAGCACATATTATCTCTCATGCACACAAATCACAGCTATTTCACCTTAGAATAGATTTTAGATCAATTCAACAACAGTTATAGGACACGCACAAACAAAGCGTCTCCCGAATATTGGCATTCACCATAGTGTATCGGAATCCGAATACATCAAGAAATACTTTGTTCCATATATTTTGATGCTCATATCTACAGCACGAATTCTTTAAATTTGGTTCTCGTTTTGGAGATAGGAAAACCAGCGATTTGACCCACTAGTTCCATTCATCTTCCTACCTATAATGGTTATCTATTTTGTTACCCTTTTATCGATAGAAAGATTTTTAAAGGAATCCGGTTGGTGCACTTTTGACCGCACCCTTTTTTTTTTTCCAGTGGAGAGTCGTTTCTTGAAGGGATTCGAACTCGCAACCGATTGACCCTTATACCATTTAAGTCTTTTTTAGCTAATCATTCCTACCAAAACTTCGAAGCATTAGTAGAGGTAGCATAAATACTTCCTTCGAGTGAAGCCCACTCCTCAACCCAAATTGCTTTTGTTTCTTGTCCTAAATCCCTTCAAATTTGAATTTTTTTTTTTTTTTAAAGACGTGGTTTGTATGAGACATTCTCAGATAGAAGTGAAAGACTCAATAATGAGCACAGAATTTAAAACAATCTAATCAATCGGTTCTCCTCCTGTGAGCAACATTTTACTATTAAGTAATTTGATCCACCCAATTGTCGAATAAGGATGCACCACATAATAAATAGTTCATGTATGCATCATAAATTTGTTTAAATTGAGATTTAGTGGTTAGATTATAATTTTGCAGCATCTACAGATCATAAATCTCTCTTTGCATTAGACAGTGCTCCATTTTTTATCAAATCCTATCCTTGGCACTTAATCCACATACCAGAAGTTTAGCATATTAATCATCACACTCTCACTGCTCATAATATTATCCCATCACCTTCCGAAAGCTCAGTAATGGTAAACTAAGATTATCATAAGAAAACCACATGTTGGATCTTATCTAAGCATACTAAGACAAATATCTTACCTAATTACATAGAGAAGTTTCCAAACGTTAGGATACCACCCATCATGATCTTACACACGACTCCACTAACAGACATATTTAATTCTGAATGTAAATAAAGAGGTTTAGATATCGCTAGCCACTTGTCACTTTTTTAACCGTTGGATAGTTCTTTTATTCTCACACTGGGTAGATACGTCACTCCAGGTACGTAAGGAAGAGGACCAGTTTGGTCCAACCAGCAAAGGGGTGCCACATGTGGGGGGAGATGTCATATCAATGACATGTCATCTCCTCCACTTGAAAAAAAAAAAAAAAAAAAATACTTCCTATGTGGCGCCCCTTCAGTTGTCCCTGTTTGGACCAAACAGGAAATCATCTTCCGATATATAAAAGATGGATCCGGATCCCCCGGAGCCCAGTTTGGACAAAACGAGGATTGTAATAAGGCTCCCCTATTTAGACGAAATAGAGATCTCTTTCTATAAAAGATAGATCATCAATCGAAGTCCAAATGAATCAGATATCCTCAAAATTTGTATGGTCAGCGAGCTAGTCAAAATCTAAATTTGACCTGTTGACTGGAGACATGGGTATACTAATGTTATCCTAGATGATTCCTTTTATGTATTTTCTCTCTGGAACCGAATCCCCTGTTTGGTCCAAATAGGATCTCCTGTTTGGACCAAACAGGAGCCTCCACGTACGGGGGCGGAGGAAAGAGAGATTAACTTTTTCTTTCCTCCGCCCCCGTCCGCCCCCGCACGTGGAGGATCCTCTTCCTTCCTCTCTTCACGCCTTCTTTCACTACTTTTGAGGAAAAAAAGTTTTTCTCTTTCCGTATTAAAGATCAGGTTAGACCTATCTTATGTTCCCTTCTCCAAAATAAAGACAAAATCATGAGGATTTGTCTTCTAATAAAAGACAAAATATTGAGATAAGGAGACACCTTGCATAAGACAACAAACTTGTTAAAAGAAAAACTTGGCAGTCACTTTTGCTGAGAAAAGATAAAGGACAGATTTGATTAGAAGACAAAATCATTGAGAAAAGGAGAGACGCCTAGCAGAAAACCACAAGTGGCTTTTGTTAAAGAAAAGATAAGGGCCTAGTTGGATGGATTTACGGTGAATTAAACTAGAATAAGGTGAAACATCAAATCAATAAAATATAAAATATAAAATATTACGGTGGTGTTTTATATTTAGTTGTTTGGTAATGAATTTCTTTGACTTTTTATAGAGAAAAATGAAATTTTTTTATCTTTTAGTGACGAAATGAAATTGGGTTTTTTTTTTTTTTGCCTTTTTTGAAAAATTTAGAGGGAATTTTGAAATTATATACTTTTGATATGTTTCATTATCATTTCTTGTATGGATTACTTTATTTTAACTTAACTAATTAATTGCCAAACACTCCCTAAAGAAAAGGTTTAATCGTTCGAGCTACTAGCATTCAGGGTTTGGACCTGCCTAACTCAACCTAGGGAACCTGTTCTCAGAACCGAGGCCAAGAAGCATGCATTTCTCTGCATGAATGGCGATCAAGGTCAAGTTAGCTAAGGTGTGACATTGTCGCAGATGAGTGGTAGCCTTGGCTGCTTTGCACACGACAGATTGTTGTGGGACACAACATCACTTATCTAGACTTCTGGCTCTTCACTTTATGCAGCGTTCACATAAGCCCTCCTTCCTTAGCTACTTCTTTAGTAAACTTTTTTGAGTTATGGTTGGAAACTCTCCGAGTTGACTCTTAACTCTTTTGAGTCATCACATTTTAAGGAATGACCGAGTCAAATATAGGGGATACTCAACCGAGTCATTTATCTTCATAAGATGTTTGCATTCTCAACTATTTGATAAGCATATCTTATTTTGAATAATTCATGTTTGTTTTTTAAGTAATTATAAACAAGGTTTGGATTAGTAAGCAATTTAAAAATGATAATTGGAATGTAATTAATTTGAAACATACATTTGTCCGTTTACATTCGATATTTCAACTAATAAATTATGCAATATGCAATGTTTCTTTTATTTTTCTTATTATGGTACTTTTCTTGCATTATAAATTTAGTAATTTGAATTGATTATCATAAATGCATATAAATAAATGCATATTTATATTTTATAAGTAATGAATTTATTTTTGAAAAATTTTAAAATTATTTTAAAAAACATGACTCTCTAGAGTCTCTGCGTTGACTCTATTCAAGTCTTTTTTTTTTTTTTTTTTTTTGTATTGGACAAGTCGGACCCGATTCACGAGTTTTTCAACCTTGCTTTGAGTAATAGAAAACAAATGAAATAAGGCTCGAAGAGGAGGCCTACTTCATGATCCAAGACATCATAAGCATATGAACTATATGCTTAAATATCAGTTTTAATCCTAGATCGGGTCGACTCTGGTTCTACTCTAAATGTCTTTGGGATTATGATAATCTTGACGATCTGATATAGGGTTCCCATCTCCCTAAACAACACTCTCGAGGTAATTCAATCTCATGGTGATAGACCATTCCACAAAACTTTATGTCTTATATAAGATGGAAAGATAGATAAGCCACATGGGTTAGACGTCGATCCGGAACTCTACATCAAGAGTTTGATTCCAATCCAATCTCTGGTAATGTCATGGGGTAAGACTTTAGGAAGTAAAATAACTTTGGTGTTTACTAACTATTTAATGTAATGTGAGCCTGGTAGCATGCGAGCCATATGATTTCTAACAAGTAAATATCTCTTGGGTCCCAAAGAGGGTACATATGGATCTTATTCCTCCCCAAATACACATCTTTTACTTTAGGCCCGTTTTTGTTAAATTTGGTTTGTTATTATGGCTCGTAAGCTGTACCTTGAAAGTGCATTTCATGTATCTCGATCCAAGTATAGCTACATAAACATGTGTTTTGCGCCCATCTTGAATCCATGGCAGGGCTCTCCTTGTCATTGAAGTTGGGGAGCTGATGGCTAGCTTGGATTCCTGAAAGTATGACTAGCTTGGATCCAATCATGGCGCTGCACAACCACACTATTTGTAGTCTTCCAAAATCTCAAGGCATTAGTTGAGGTAGCTCACTTCTTAACATATGGGTGGACCAACAAAATTAATAAGGTGGACAAGGGTGAATGGTGATGATTCAAAATAGAAATGGATGTGGGAGATTTGGATCCTTGGCTGCCTCTATTTATTGATTAGAACATCATAAGATTTAAAATAAAAAATCATGTCTAGAAATTCTCATTGTTTTCTTTGTGCTTTACAAGAAAGTCGGGCTCACACATCTAGCTAGGGGCATTACACATGTCCCAAGCAACTTGTTCGAATGAGGCCATTTTAGTTTCTTAGGAATTGATTTTCTAGGATATAGAGAGTACAGTCTTTTTTTAATTGAAAAAAAAATTCCTTTAGACGGCCGTGCATGAAAAAGGATTTCCTAATTTATACTACACAAAAAAGGCCCCTCTCACCAATTTTAACATCTTTTCTTTTGACTTAATGAGGACATCGTCGCTTGTTTCAGTTGAGCAACGATATTGTCACTCGCGTCGCATTCTTCATCTTATCTCTCATCTTTCTCGATCTCCCTCACTCCATTTCTCACTCAACCCACTATCCACAACACCTCCATCATCTTCAACACATACATCTCAGTCAACTCATTTCTGGATTTAGCTTCCCACACAATCCATCTTCATCTTTACCTTGCAGAGAACCTATCCAAACCAAAGGGGCTAAAATTGAAGACAAAGCTGAAAATCCACAAAAGAAAAAAAGAAAAAAAGATCTCTCATTTAATAGGAAATGATTGCTCACCCATCATGCTAACAATCAAACAAAAAGAAAAAACGATTAGAAAAACTACTTAAAGGAACTTCTCTATGTTTGTGGAGCATCTTCTTTTGTCACAAAAGGGTAGATAATTTACTTGGATGAAGCATGGGATTTTCTGAAAAGTATGTCTTTAAAACCATATGCAAGCATGTGGGGGTGCTCTTCTTGAAGCAAGGAATGGAGTGGGGGAGATGGAGAAGAGTAAGAAGGAAGATGAAGAAGAAGATACGAGCTACAATATTGTTGCTCAATTGAAACAAGCGACGATACCATCGTTCAGTCAAAAAAATAGGTTAAAATTAGCATGATGGCCTTTTTTGTAAAGTAGAGACTATGAGGTCCTTTCTCATGCATGGCCCATCTAAGGGGGGATTTTTTT
This sequence comes from Cinnamomum chago, assembly GCA_038049695.1. Classification (NCBI taxonomy): domain Eukaryota; kingdom Viridiplantae; phylum Streptophyta; class Magnoliopsida; order Laurales; family Lauraceae; genus Cinnamomum; species Cinnamomum chago. Next base: position 62,358,501 of record CP142460.1, on the reverse strand, counting down.
TTTTCCATGAAATTCTCTTGAAAATCAAACAAGTTTATTTTGATGGTGTAAGTGCAAAAAATATCACTCACAGGAATAGGGGGGGTGCCTTTGAGGACTTATCCAAACAGTTGGAGAGAGCTATCCGCTTCAGGGAGGGTCCCAGATGATATGGAGCTGCTGGAAGCTTTAGGGAGAAGGATCAGACGCCTGCTGGACCTGAAGGGAGAGAAGAAGCATGGTCAGGGACCCTGGCTGGTGGCAGCGCAAGGCCCTCCGACGCCTAAGTTAGTGCTGGCACTGAACAAAGGGTGAAGTGAAGTGGAGAAGAAGAGAGAGCTCAGAGCAAGGGAGGTTCCTGCACTGTGTGTGAGCCTCCATGACATACCTCTCTCTGAGCTTACCCCTTGCCTGTATATGTAGGGAGAAGTTCAGCCGGAAGCTTCCTTAGTGGAGGTGGGTGAAAAGTAGATGTCCCGTCTGCTCATACCTCGATCTCTGGTGGATGTTACCGTTCGGCGCCCATCCTGTCTGTCAGTTCGTACCGCAGCGTGACTGTCTTGTCATCTGACACTGCTGCCTAGATGGAGAACTTGGCCGAGGTGAAGTACTGGGCCGAGATGAGCTATTTGGCCGAGGTGGACTATCTGGCCGAGATGGAGCTGTCTGGCCGAAGTGGAAGAGTCTGGCCGAAGTGGAAGAGTCAATCTGGCCGAGATGGAGCTGTCTGGCCGAAGTGGACTACTGGGCCGAGATGAGCTGTCTGGCCGAGGTGCCTGTCTGGCCGAAGTGCCTTTTTCGAGGCCTAAACGATGGAATTAGGCCTAAAAACCAAAAGTCCATTGCCTGGATCTTGAAGATCTCGCCGTTTCCTTTCCAGAATGGGGTTCTGTTCGCGATTCTGACTCCGGAACCCTAATTAGGGCGAGATGGGTTGAGCCGAGGTGCCGAACTGGTACTCTTACCAGAGCTTAGCACGGTTTTGGTATTGTGAAATTATCCTCGCACAGATGGGTTGGGACCACATGTCCAGTAATGCATGCCCATCTTTACAGAACTATAGGACGTGACTGTGATCTGTGTGCTCCTTGAAGACCTCTGACATTTTGCTAGCTAATGTGTCATTTTATGAATTTTGGATCCACAATTCAGATTTTTCTGAATAGATAGATTGGGCTACATTTCATAAAATTTAGACAAAGACGTATAAGGAAGTAACATCACAATTCAGGTTTTCTGAATAGAAAGATTGGGCTACATTTCGTAAAATTTAGAAAAATAAATATAAGGAAGTAAAATCATTTTATGAATGTGCAGTACCAACAATAGCTTTTAAGCTGTATAGTGGGTCAAATAGTCTACATATGGGAGGTGTTTTATCAAATTGCTGGCTATCTAATCGGGTAACTAAATCAGATTTTTTATCACGCAAATCCACAGCCATACACATTATAAGCAAGTTTTTTTTTTTTGCTAACCACATTATAATCAAGTATTGTTGGTATACAAGTGCATGTAAGAGATTATCATGATGAAGCTGGAAAAGAAGGCATAAAGTGGACCCCACCAGCTGCAAGGGATGCTTTTGGGCCGGTGATTTTTCAAAATCCAGATCCATTAGATGTTGCTAATGATTTAGTTTTAAATGTAGATTAATATCATAAGTTATTTCTAAGGCTGAGTTTTTACCAAAATAAGCTTCAAATATCTCTATACCTCCAAAAGCATCCTCACATAAATGTAATGCCCAAAAGCATCTTATATCACATACTTCATTTTTTTCTAGACCAAATTACCCTTCATTTTATCTCTTGCGACTTCGAGACTCGACCTCATTTACGCATTGAAGTATTTCGCGATTCGGTATTTTTCATTAAACTCTCGAATTCGCTAGTTTATTCTAGACATTGTGAGTAGTTAATGTTTATTTTAAATTCACATTCTAAAGCGAAAAACATTGAGGAAAACACTCTCAACTTTGTAGATAACCCTCCATAGATTGCAGTAAAATTAGGGTTACGAATAGGGAATCGAGAGGAGCACAATTTTTATATTTTTCTTTTTCTAAAATAAAATAATTGATTTTTATTTTTTTAATAGAATCTCCACAAATTGTACTAAGAGAAGAATCGCAGTGAGTGCATTCACTATTGAACAAACTCACAATGGAATTATTCGATTCATACATTCACATAAATTATTTCTTCAACTTCTAAATTGTTAGTCAAAACTAATGCACATGTATGTATCCTATTTGAGAAAGCTTTTATTACTAAACTCGCGAGCCTATTCTCGACATCGCTAGTTGATACTCGATATCACGAATTGATTCTTGATATCGTGAATTAATTTTGTTAATGTTCAATTCATACTTGAAAGTGAAGAAAGTAGATGAAGAGCATTCTAAATTTTGGAGCAAATTCTCCACATATTGTACTGAAAGTAGGGTCTAAATGAATACGTTAACGATTAAATAAAGTTACAGTACGATTATTCAACCCTGATTTCACAGATTCTTGTGCTCGAGATGACATTCATGTCTGTTAAAATGTTTCAGGTAAGGTTATGTTGGATTCCTATAGATTTGAGCTAATCTTCTAATAATTGTAGTAAGAGTATATTCAAAACGAGGATAATATTAGAGTTTATAAACATATATATATATATAAATCTAATATGATAGAGAAGCTTCATGAATGCTTGAGGGTATTGATGAACGGAATTAAGCAAAAAGAGAAAACCCGAGCTCGTGAATAATGTTGGGCACATGTATAGATACTAAATCTTAAGCTCGCGAGTGTTATGTGACTTATGTCTCGAGCTTATGAGTGTCATTTTTCGATCTAGCGAGAGATAAAGTGAAGGGCGATTTGCTCTAAAAACAAATGAAGTCTATTGTATAAGATGCTTTTGGGCATTATATGTTTTTACGGATGCTTTTAGAGGTAAGAGGATATTTGAGGCATCTTTTGGTTAAAAAAAAAAACTTTTATTTTTAATTTCATTCATTTTATTTTCTTAGATAAGATGACTTTAAAAAAATAATTGTCCCATACATACCATGTAACTTAGGTGTTTGCCTGGGCAAGTGATCAAAGGGAGAGATCGTAAGTTTGAAAACCGCAACATCTGGTTCTAAGATGTGGTCCTAGCAAAAAACGCTACCCCTTGGAGTTATATTTCTTCTAATTCTTCTACTTCGACATGTTTTTTTTTCTAGTTCATCTACTTCATAGTCATTTGTTTTCACCAACAAAGTTTGGCATGATATCGTGATACAAACTTAAAATAACGAATCATCTCAAGTTAATCAAAACCTAAACCATTTTAAGCCCTTTTATAAGTGAGAGATTGAGAAGCATAAGCAGGACGTCATGGCATACATTAGAATTAGACAGCCACTGAAAATTGGTTATTATTTTTACTTTATTCTGTTCAACTTTTTTTAATGGGTGAGCAACTTCCTAGAAAGCTATGTCATAGACAAAAAGTAGCCCTTCATGAGGTTACATAAACAAAATAAAAAAAATAAAAAGGCAGAATCTTCTTATGAGCATCAATTGAGGGTGAAAGGACTTAAAGGTTCTTCAAAGTCTTCGCATTATCCAAGAAATACGTTTTTGCCATCTAAATCCCTCTTTCACGAACCACGTTGTTGCCATTCTACTATATTCTCCACACAGCATATGCTAGGAAGTTCCTTTTTTTGAGAGAGAGAGAGAGAGGTGGGCTCCACTTAAAAATTATTTATAGCGCCTAATTTTATAATACTTTTAACACCCTGATGCTTTGATAGGAATTGTTATCTAAAGAAATTTAATATTTTCCCACCGTCAATTCGTTCATGTAAATCAAAGAAACTAAAACTAATTCAACACTATATGCTTTAAGTTCTCTTCATGAAAGAGTGGTTTTTAAGATTTTGTTGTGCACTCACACATTGGGAGTGCTCATGTCCATTATGGGGAGAGAAAGACTAAAGCATAGATATGATAATTTTAGATGTTTAGGAGTTATTGCAAGGTTTTGATAGTTAGGATGCTCACCATATAGCAAAGGATTTCAATTGGGTGGAGGGTGGGGTTATGTTGGATTGTGGCAAAAATAGGTAAGAGAGACCCTAGGCATGTCAAATGGGCCGAGCCGTGCCGAACCAGTCAACGGGCTGTGCCGGGAACCAATCAACGGGCCGTGCTGGGCCGATGCGCCTGGTCCCGTTAGCCCGGCCCGCCAGGCCCGCCTGGCACGTGGGCCGGCACCTGCGGCCCGCCAGGCTCGCCCAACGGCCAAGTGCCCTTCTTTTGAAAAAAAAATCCATTTTAACCCCCCCCCCCCCCCCCCCCAAACAACTATAAAACGGTCATATAAGAGGTATTTTGTGTCATTTTTCATTTTACAAAGTCTATAAATACCTTAATCCTCCAATTCTCATTCCTCACCAATTTACACAATTCTCTCATTCTTTATACATTCTCTAACTCTCTCTCAAAGTATTCAACTCTTTCACTTTCTCTAAGAAGTTTTTGGAGGGCCAAAGATCAAGTCATCAAGAGATAAGATTAAAGGGGCCTTCAAAGATTAAGAAGTATTTATATTATTTAAATTTGAGATTCCATAGATATAAGTTTATATTATATTATATTAACTCTCATTTTCTCCATTTTCTTATATAAATTATCACAAAAAGAAGGCTATTAGAGCCTATTACTGTTATTATTTATAAATTTTATTTTTTGAAATATGGCTAGAAAATTTCCCACGGAATCTTCTTCCGTTAATTTAGGGGAAGAAGAAAATTTTATTGAATTACAAGATGAAGTAGGTGATTTATCACCCCCCTTTACTTAGAGTTCCCGTAAACCAACCAAGAAGATTAGAACTTCAGTAGTTTGAGAGATATTTACAAGGTTTGATGTTATTGAAAATGGAAAGAAAGTTAAAAAGGCAAAATGTAAATTTTGTAATAAGATTTATGGTGCCGAGTCAAAATCGGATACCAACCATTTGATAAGATATAGGTAAAAATGTTTAGTTTTACATAAGTCGGCAGATGCAGGGACAAGGAGGCCTGGTTCACAGACCCAAAAATCTACATGTAGTGGTGGTAGTAGTAGTAGTAGCAATTTGGGTCTTTTTTCTTTTAATGCACAAAGTTTTAGGCAAAATCTTGTTAAAATGATTGTGTTATCCGAATTACCATTTTCTTTTGTTGAAAATGAGTTTTTTGAAGAATGTGTCAATAAATACTGTCAACCACAATTTCATAGTATTTCAAGAAATACAGTCAGAAATGATGCTATTAGACTCTGGCAGGAAGAGAAAATAAATATAAAAAATTACCTTACAAAAATTCCTGGTAGAATAGCCATAACCACAGATATGTGGACTTCTAAAGGGGGTGATAGTTTTCTTTGTATTATTGCACATAACATAGATGCAAAATGGATTATTAATAAACATATAATTAGTTTTAACTGTCTTGAATGGCCACACAATGACACTAGAATAAGTACATTTATTTTGGGAAAACTAGATGAATATAATATTAAAAAAAAAGTTTTATTTATAACTTTAGATAATGCCAGTAATAATACAGTGGCTATTGAATTAATGAAAATGCAAATGCTACTTGCAACTTTGATAGATAGCTCTATCTTTCAAAATAGATTTGTATGTCACATCTTAAATCTCATTGCAAAGGTTGGTTTAAAGCATATTGTTAGTTACAAAGATGCTATTAAAGACATTGCTAGATTTATTTTCTCCTCCGCACAAAGAAAACAATTGTATGCCTAAATATGTGCGAGACAAGGCGTATCAGCTATTAAAATGCCTAAGAGGTAAAACATAGACATAGATGGAATTCTATGTATGATTTGTTAAACAAGGCACTTGACCGGAAAACTATTTTTGAATGAATTTTGTGTTTTTCATGCACAAGATTTTATGATTAGTGATGAACATTGGGAGTTTTGTGTCCATCTAAGAGATTTATTAGAAGTCTTTTATCATTCAACATTATTTTTTTTCTGGGATATATTATCCAACATCTAATGAAGCTTTTTAAAATTACATTATAATTTAGTAGATTCATTTTTTACTGAGTAGCACTATTAGAAACATGGAAGAAAATTTTAATAAATACTGGAAAGAGGCTCCAATGACATTTTCTTTAACTGCTGTATTTGATCCTAGGTTAAAATTAAGTGGTGTATAGTTTTTTTATTGATAGAATAAATAAAAATATGAATTATATAAATTTAAATATTTTTTCAAATATAAGGGAAAATTTACAAGCATTTTTTCAATTTTATTGTGAGCAAATGGGTACAACTGGGCTTAGTATGAGCCATTTAGAAGTCCAGCAAACAGGTGTTGGTGAGTGGGATATGTGGTATTATTTCCTGTCCAAGGGCATGGCATTCAACTCAAGCTTAAGTAACACTGTGACGGAGTTATCATCGTATCTTGACGTCGGTGTAATACGGGTGCATGATGCATCTAGTTTTGACCTTTTAGTCTGGTGGAAGCAACAAGAAAGCATTTATCCGGTGTTGGCCGCCATGACTCGTGATCTATTGACTATTCCAATGTCTTCTGTAACATCAAAATAGGCTTTTAGTGCAGGTGGACGTGTGGTAGATGACAGAAGAACAAATCTAACCGAATAAATGGTGGAGTGTTGTGTTTGCTTACGAGACTAGTATTTAGCAGATAAGAGGAAGCGAGAGTTGACATCAATGGAAGATTATCATCCAGCAGAATACATTAATGGACTACGCATCTGATTTTTTACTTTTTCCTTCATTGTAATTTGTAAATATATAAGTTTTTCATTCTTTTTTTATTTTTATTTTCTAAAAAGATTGTAAGGTTTTAAAGGTAATCCTATTTAGAAACCTTCAAGAAGTTAAGATCCAATTGGTTCTCTCTTTTTAGTGGAGTAGTTCGAGTTTGACCGAACCACTCAAATATCTTTGTCATTCTCCGTGCTTGTGTTCTAATTTTTATTTTTAATACTGATAAAAAAAGGAAAAAATATGAACGAGACCCGCCGGCCTGGCCCGCTCTAGCTCGGCCCATGGCGGGCCGTGCCAAGGTTTTTCCTTGGCGAGCCGAGGTTAGAGCGGGTTTGACATGCCTAAGAGACCATCAAAGGAATGTTTTAAATAATGTGATGATGAGGGTTTTTTTTTCGCTATCAGAGGGTTCTCAACCCTTTGGGCTGGATTAATCCCTCCGGGCTCAGAGGAAAGCCGAGTAAACTCCTCTGTAGCCCCAGTGTAGTAGTGCAGTTTCGAACCTGCAACCTCCGGATGCAAACTGTGGTCCTAAACCAATTAAACTAGCCCTTGGGATTGTGATAACAAGTTAATAATAATGAATTACACCCACCCCCACACTCCAAAAAAAAAAAAAAAAAAATTACAACAAGTCAAGAATATTGTAGGGATATATGTGCCAAATTCAAAAGCCAATACAAATACAGAATATATCCTAAATGAAAATTGCACACAAACACCATTCATCAAAATAAAATGATTGCATAAACATAAAACTGAAACGAATTTATGGAGATTCAATTTTTGTTAATGGGGGCCAACTAAAAAGTTAGGATCATTACAATTTAGCATCATAATTATAAGATGTTCATCTATCATTGATGTTTTCTTCCTTTTTCTTTTTTGTTTTTTTGCCACACATCATTGATGTTGACCACTCAACTACTTCATCATTGATCTTATGGGCCCCATTCATGTTGTCTGGAATACTGATCACTGATCAAGAAAAAGTAAAAATAGAAATATAAAAGGGTTGGTGGCAGTGAATAAATGAGGATTTGATGGCTTGATAGTGATTGAAATGGGCTGCTTTAGTCCATTTGGACCTAATGTTAAGTACTTTCCAGGCCAATAAAACCCAACCCGCTTTGGCATGGAAAAGGGTCGACCATTTTGACCAAAGGGGTGGACTCACTCCTGATATCCTGGTCCAACTGCTTAATAGATAATGAGCCATGGCTGGGGCTATGTCTGCCTAGATGGCTTGGCATACATAGCCACGCCCATGCTTGACTTTTAAGACCATAGGCCGATTAGGAAGTGAAGACTAAGCTTGATGTCTAAGTGGGCTTGGCTTGCAAAAGCTTTAACATGGCCCAGAAACCTAATCAAACTCCATAATATTTTTTACTCAGGTGTATGATCAAATTAATGGGCCCCATCCTTATAACAACAAAATAATTCAAATAAGATAATCTTCCAACACATTGGTTTCTAATAGATAATTAAGAATGAATTATAGCATGGAATCGGAAGAGAATAAACCTTTTCAATAATGGATGGTTATTCTTAGGCAATTTTACAATGTTACTGTCCACATGGCCAAAATTAACTGCACTAAACTCCGATTAAAGTGAACTTTGACTTAGTAGAGTCAATCCAGTGGAAAGGCAGTAGAATATATAAATCATCAGTGTTCAGATTCAAGAACAGTGTGCCTTGAACCAGTTTTTTATGGGTTGGCATGAAAGGAAATAGTTGATGGTCCTCTCTCTTTCTCACAAATTAAGGTACACTTTTTAAAACCAGATCAGGATGGACATATAGAAAGAGCTTTGATATAGGTCTGCCAGGGTTATATAGAAGTTCCAAAGAGCTTTGATTGATTTATTGATACATTCTGCCAGCGTTATATTTCATCCATGCAAGCTAGTGAGCGTTGGGATTTAGGCATCCACAGCATCGTTGTATGTGCAGACATCATCTGTTTGATCTATTCATGGATGGAAGGTCGGAGAATCTTTGAATCTCTTCCCTTTCTCTGTAAAAAATAATAATAATAATAAAAGCATGCATCATCTATTTGATCTACTCATGAGTCATGATGCAACATAATTTTTTTTTCCTTCTTTTTATTATAAACAAATGTATAAACCTAGCTAACCCCATCCTTCATTGTATTGGGAAATAGAATAATATTTGGCTGCTGACCCACCCACAATCTTAAATTTGCAGATCTTGGATATAAGGCCCACTTTGATGCATGTTAGGTCTTATAGTGGGTTAGCACTAATTTTATAATTGTAACCATATCTTTTAAGGGCTCTAAAGTTGAAGGTTTTGTTAGTGCCATAGCAAATAAAATTTGCGCCTCTTTAATTAGATGGTTACAACTATCCACTTATATGTGATGACTCCTATCAATCCATCTATCCCATTTAAGTGCCACCTGTATAACATTCATACAAAATTTTTAAATTTTATAAATTTGACACTCATCCAACTTTATCTAAATTTTAGACTCTTTATGTTTTTCACCTTCAAACTTGTTCAAGGGAGTTTACCCGTCTTCCCTCTAGGCCCGGAGGGATTAGTCCAGCTCAAAAGATTGGAAACCCTCCAATAGCCAAAAAAAAAAAACCTTATACATCAGTGATCACATAACTTTAGGAAGACCTTTCAAACCCCTGAATATCTCCTGATTTGCATGCTTCCAATTGCCCCCACATTATGCTTACAAGGAGCCACGTCAACTTAAAGTAGGAGCAGCAAGCGGGTAAAATTGGGTCAAAATATGTTGGCCCCACAAGGGGGTATCTATGGGTTGAAGTTTGAGCTATATCTACCTAACCCATTTTTGAAACAGGTCAAGTAACTTCAAACCACATCCGATGCGGGTCAACCCAATCCAGTTTCAATGCTGGTCGACCTAGACTCAACCTGTAGTCTAAACAAGCTTGGCTCCTTCAATATAAAATAGGCTATTCTTTTTTTAGTTCTGGTAAAAATAAAATAGGCTATTCAATGTAACAAATTACTTCAATGAGTTTAGACATACGGATTGACCCTAAAACAACTCATTTAATTGTAGGTTAGGTGGATTGACCAACTCAATTTAAATGATGGTCATATTTCCTGTTGTGATCTAGGGCCAATGAAAAGAGTGTACAAAGAGAACATAGATTTAAGTGGTTCGGCTTTTGGTCTACGTCCATGGGAAAGACGAGAGAGTTTACTGTGCAATCAGAATAGAGGTGTATATCTTAGAGGCTCTTAGTCTCTATTTATAATATCAGCCCCAAAACCCTGTTACACCCAAACACTACTTCTTAATCACAGTAAACCTATAACAAGCCTACTTCTAATTACAATACAAGTTAGGCAATTCAGGGGCCCAATGCCCGGTTAACCAAAATTAATTAACTTCTATTGAGCCATATAAATTAACATTTTCCATACCTGTGACCAAACTTGCGGGTCAAGATATGCAGATTAAATGAGGGTTTCAAAACTTTGTCACTTTCACATTAACGTTTGACCGAACGATGCATTAATGGTCTCCACCAATGTTTCTTCTTTTATTCTTTTTGGCCAGAATTTCAATTTCCATGTCTATTTGTCCCTCTATAGCTCATGATACTACACATTTTGAATGACCTTCCACCACCACTGAATCAAAACTTCCCCCATTCAATATTCTTAGCATTTCTTGAATAGATATGGTTGCCACAATTTCTGATCTCTGACCAAGGGATATTACAACCAATAATTATTTTTACCCATGTTTGTGACCCTAGTTCTGATGTCCACCAGTCCACCACCTAAAAGCACTACAATATTGGCCTCATTTGTAAGTTTTTTTTTTTTTTTTTTTTTTAATTTTCCGGGTAGCCCAACTAAGGAGCTGGGACCTTGGGAACTCGAAACTCACACATACAAGGACACAAAGCAAGGAGAAGGATCTTGCATATGCAAGTGGAGGGGAGAGGCAAGGTCAATAGACTCAAAACATTGAGAAAGTTATGATTTACTAGAAAGGAGAAGGAACTTGCATATGCAAGGGCAAGGGGGAGGCAGGATCAAAACCCTGACAAAGTTATGATTTACTTGAATTACCTTTTCCACACACCCAAGATTGTACTATTTCAAACTTAACCAAACAAATATGGGTCGAGTTCGGGTCAGGTTAGTGGGTTGGGTCAGATTTTGCTACCACTAGCATAAAGGAACTCCTGCCCAAGACTTGGAAAATTCTAAAAGAAATTAAGGCTCAGTTTAACTCCCACTAGCATTGAGATGACAATCCATGAGGTAAATTAAAATAGGTAACCTGCCTTGAATTTGGCAGTGGTTTTACTGAATTTTAAGTTACGGGTTTATAAATGCAAATCCCCATCAAGTAGTTTAGCAGTTATGAGTTTTGACCTGCCAAACTTGAAGACAATAGGACCTACACAAACCACTATCCATGACTCCATATAAAACCCTGGTGGGACAAGGTGCATGTGGGAGTCCAGATCACCTATCGCATTTATTATTCCATCACCGTGAGTAGACCAATATTACTCCGCCACATCATTTAAAAATTTAGGTGATTTTCTTTCATCTTATTTAAAAAAAATTTAGCTTCAAAATCACTTAAAATTTTGGATGACGTGGCGGAATATTATTGATCCACTCACAGTGAAGATATAACAAATACGATAAGTGATCCAAACTCAGTGGGTGTGGATGGGAAGATGGATTCTCTTCATCTCATATCACACCTGGAGGGGTCATTTCAGTCTGCATGGATTGAATGCAACACGTGAATGAGGTGATAAGAATCATGAGTTACTTGAGCCAAGGGCAATTGACAAATAAGGATTCAACAGGGACATAAGCCTTAATTAATAGACAAGAAAAGGGGGTCCTACAAAACCTTCTTTCTTTTTTGGAATCCTAGACCTAACAACGGGCCTAGAATCAATAATTCTAGGTTCAATAGGATTGTCCTTTCTTTATTTATGACTTAGGTTTGGATTGACGTTTCTGACCCAATTAGCATAAGAATTGGGTTCAAAATTGAGGCCTTTGTTACCATCATGCTGGTCAACCAACCCACTCAGCATATATGCTCAAGGCAAATCCAAATAGAATAATGCCAACCCAACCAAACTTAAAAATTAAAAGGATCAACCGAAACCCTAATCAAGTGACGGTATTCGCGGCAACCATTTAAGATTGACAAATTGAATAGTAAGAACTAAATCAACCTCTATCCATTCCAATTACTTGAGTCAGAAACTTAAATGGAAACCGATCCAAAAAAATAAAAGAAGGGTCAAGAAATTCCCATTGGTTCCATCCATTAATCTGCAATTGGCTAATGATCAATATACTTGAATCAGAAACAACAGGCCGGCTAGTTAAAAGTTACCTCATCCATCCGATTCTCTGTTGGATGATGAGATATGGTGGGCCCAGGCAGCTGAATCCGCGTGATAAACTAAAAGCCATATTCCACTGACATCACCCCTGAGGAGGCTACCTGCTACTTTATGCATGACGTCTACCACGCCACGTAACGTCTTCGACGACACCTTCTTTCCACTAATACTCAAAAAGCCCATCCCCACCGCCAACTTACACACCTAGCAATTGGTCGGCCCTGAGGACATTTTGGTCACCAAAGAAGCCTTTCTTCTTGTGCCGTGTGGGTTCCCCTCACACTTTGACCAGAAGACACAACCTTCACGGGTCTCTCTCTCTCTCAATTATAAATGGAAGGAAGTTTTCTCTCTTTCTCTATCACCTCAAGTGTAGTTTGTATGACGTTTCTTCTCTTACGTGAGAATCAAAGAAAACGTAGGAGTTGAGGAAATGGAAGGAGAGAGGACAGGGAAGAGAATGCAGCCTCCTGCCCCAGAGGAAGAAGATGAGGAGGAAAAGATGGAGAAGTTCTATGCAGCCATTAGAAGCATTCGAGCTGCGAAAGAAAGATGGAGAGAGGAACCAGTGGTCAAGAAGATGAGAAGAGAGGACAAGGCTGTTTGGACTCCTTCCTTCCAGTTGGAGGATTTCATGCAAGAGAACTTGATGAAAAGCCCTGAGAGATCTCCTGCTCCTTCTAAGAAGGATGATCATGAAGATGATGATAAGGTTAATGGAGATGATAGTTTAAATCTTAAGCTTTCTCTCTAGTTCAAATTATCACTCTTTGATTTTTTTTATTTTATTTTTTTTTCTTTTTGTGTTAATATATTTGAAGTTTGGACTTAATTTAATCAATCAAACTTGGGAAATGAAAATTCCTGTGTATTTAGGCTATTGTCTGTTGCATGAAGATCAGGGTATAAACCGGTTGGGTATAGGTCGGTTCCATAGTGGACCCAGACATGACCGGAATTACGGCCTTGGACCCAAATAAACTGAGGTTATGGGTCAACGTTAGGGGTGGCCATGTGGGGTTGGTAGATTGGTTGGTGGACCTATACACATATTACTCACAGGGAAGGGGTTGGCAATGGGTCAGGGCATAAGTTGGTTGAACCCTGTGGGAACATGTATAGACTCAACTATATATAACCCACCTGTCTGTCTACCAGAAAAGAATACAATGGGAAGGCGTAATTAGATGGGTTCAAGTTGGGTTGATGGGTTTTAATAACAATGGACTCAATATGAACCAACCATTTTTGTCAAAGATGTTCACCTAAGCTCAACCCAAAAATAAAACCTGGTCCACGGTACACTGGACGAAAACTATTTAAAAAATCCATACTCAAGTAGAGATTAGAAATGAGAAAGAAATATGGGACACCCAATTGGCAAAATCCCAAGGGTACCTCATCTCAGAGCCCAGGGTTTGGTCAGATTGTCTCACAGGTTGTGTACCGCTCGCCCATCTAGTAAAAATAAAATGAAAATTATAAATTTCCTCATATCTTGGACATGTCAATATTTTTTAGGAGAATCCTTCATATGCTTGGGTATCTAAAGGACCCATTTCACACCTAGGTGAAGACAATGGCCTGATAGTGCTATTAGCTAATTAGCTAGTCCAATCATTCAAATCTCACCAACTAAGTTTTTTGTTTAAAATAAGCTCTTTCGGTTTCCCTTCATCGTTTTGGACGTTGGCAGATGGTTTTTGGCATATTAGGTAAGTTCTGAATATGATCAAGTCATTTCTTAATATATGATCTAGTCATTTGTTAATATTCATTGTCATTACACAATAACAAGCCAGCACTGCTAAAAGGAGTTAAAACTCCTCTCAACGTCCTGTTTTCTTAGGAACCCACAGTAATTATATATATACTCATTGATGTAAGTCAGAATTAAGATAATTCTAAAATGTTTTTGGCCTGATTAGTCAGAATCAAGCCTTTTTTTTTAATCTTTTTTACCTGATCTGGTCTTTGTATACAGAGTGCAGGTAAATCAGTTTACAAATAAACTATATATAGATTCACATTACCTGTAAGTCACAGCATTTTATTTTTTTCTTTTTCTTTGACACAACTTGCATAAGAAACAAAATCACAGCTAAGTAGTATTTTTAGGTCAACTAAATTCAAGGCAACTAAGTTCCAAGAGGCCTTTGTTTTGGGCTTGTTTGTTTGGATAGAATTGAATTCTTATAAACTCTAAAAATATGTATTTCTAAAGTGACTGAAATTGAAGAAAGAATTATACCAAAAAAAAAAAATTTGAAGAAAGAAGCATGAAGATCCAAAAATGACAATAAAATATTCACCTCCTTTAATGGAAATTGAAATTAAAGAGTAATGAAAAATGAATACCTAACTATCACACTAATAAATCAAATCCTAGAGAAGTACATGAATTCAAACACAAATCATGTCTTTGATTTGATTAATAATAAAGACGTGCGAAGTTGCAGTAGATGACTGGACAGTTGGTGGTGAAACCGTTTGCAAAATGTGACATTGACATTAGGTTTATAACCAAGGCCAGTCTTTAGTTACAGGACCTTACATTTAGACCAGAATGTGGCCCAAAGACTTGATTACTCAGCAGGACCGGTTTTAAACAGGGCAAGAGTAAAAGTTAGGCCTCTTCAGCCATCATATATGATAATGTCATTGGTGGGCCCCACTGATGTGAAAAATTGGCAATGGGTTGATGATGCCCAAGTATAACTATTTGAAAAAAAAAGAGAAGAAAGAGAATTCAGACCAGAATTTAAGCATCATATATGGGGAATAAAAAATCATTGGTGGGCCCCACTAACAGATGAGAAGAACGGGTGAAGGGCTGAAGGCTTGATGATCTGTTTGTAAAAAAAAAAGCCCAAAATCATCCCAACGCTAGACCAGATTCACCCAGAATTTCAGCCATCAAATATAAAATATCATTGGTGGGCCCCACTGATGGATGCTCAAATAAGTGATGCAATAAGCACTCTCAAATGATTTGACGATGGGTCTATTGATGCCCAGGACGATGAAATCCATTGGATGAGCCCTGCCCCCACCAAATAATTGAAAAGAAAATAAAAGGTAGAAGGGATTTTGGGCCCCCCTGAAAAATGGGCCCGAGGCAAGGGCACTTACAGCCCTTGCTCAGGGCCGGCCCTGTTACTCAGAGAGTGCCCGACCCATTAGTGTTAGATTTGTTGGGCCAAAGTGAACTAACCATCTAGTTGTTAGCTCAGGCCAGATATTTGGACCAGATTCATCAGTTGGGCATAAAAGCAGTCTGGATTTGGCCTTGGCCCATCCAATTGCAACCTCAACCAATATTGTTCCTTGAGAAGTCCAATTTGTAAGGTACAATACAACTTAAATGTTAAGTAGTTTTTTTTTATTTTATTGAATTTGCTAGAAAGGAGTGGCTGTAAACCAAGGACAATTTCCATTCAAATATGCATAGATGCCACCAAACTAAGACAATTTGAATTTGTCTACAAGGATTGGGTCAAAAAGCAAATGCCACAAACTGAAATGTACCCTATAAGAAAATAAGGGGAAGTGCATGCCACTCTGTTCTGCCCATGGAGAGTCAAGATCCTTTCCAGCCTTATGCTCATTGGGCTCATTATATCATTCTAGAAAGTGAAAACAGGCATTTATGTGGGGGCTGGCCGTCTGCATACAAGTAGGGTATTCAGTGTAGCCCTCTATTAAGATTTATATAAATATAATATTATTAATAGTTTTATCTAAAGTCATAAAATGAACAATGAGGAAACCGCCGTGTATACATTGAAGGACAAGTAACATTATTGAATATATTTTTGCTAGATATCTCATCAGCATATCCTCTTTTTCCCTGTTGGACCAGTGGAGAAATAAACATGTCAGATTAATCGGATTTGAGAAGGTACTCTTGGATGACAATTTGAGTGAGGTAAAATGGATTAGATGTCTGCTATACCTGTGGGCCCACCATCATGAAGGAAATCCAGGCACTAGACATTCACTCTGATTGGGAGGATCCCTATTGAGAATAATAGATTCCTTGGGTAATCAGATCCTATCCTAGTACTGCTCTATAAGAATTTTATGCAGTGGGTTTCCAGCACACAGTTACATTCTCTCTTTATGCAGCAGGTTTCTGTTCCAGTTCCTCTTATTCCAATATTCATTGGCTTAATGGTCAAAGGCATCATAGGATATAAGATAGCCAAGAATCATACTAATGTCTATCAATATATTATTGTTTGGATTGTGATTGTTTCATTAAAATGAGTGGAAAGGATGTTTGCTGAGCTATTGATGCATAATAACAATCTCCACTGGTAATCCTCAACCAACCAGATCATTTTCTTTAGTTGAAAAAGTTGAAAGTAACAAGATAAAAGGATGGATATTGTTGAATATTGTGCCCTACACCCACAATTTGATTTGTGACTTGGGACCCAGATCAAGCAAGGATCACATGGTGATGCATGAATCTCTGATGTTGAAAAAAAAAAAAAAAAAAGGTCATTAAGGGTATAGAATCTGGTTCCTTGTTATCTAATAAGAGGGGAGCTTTTGAAATAATGGGGTCCCACGAGGCTGCTGTACATGGATTTCAGTGCAGCTTCATTTAAGGCCTGCTTTCGTGATCACCGCGTGGATCAAGATTTTCATGCCATACTCACGTGACTCATGTTTAGTCATCGTGGCAGACTTTGCAACCTCTTCTTCTTTACTGTTTTTCAATCAACATTATGACCCAAAGGGGGGTCGGCGGGTTCCATGCTATCAAAAAGAAAAAAAATGTACAGATATAATCCCAACAGTCTGTAGTTTCCTTCTTATTAAAAGAAGTTGTAATCAGGTCATTGTCCACCTTGCCCCCTGAACAATCGTAATTGCGATCGAGCCCTCGTCCTCAAATCAAGAGAGAATAAAAGAAGAGAGAGACGTGTTTTTTGTCATTTTGTTGCATGATAAGGTATCTTTTTTCTTTAAAAAAAAAAATAAGAGGGTCTTTTATCATTTTTAGTTGATGAGAATGTGTCAAATTTACCTTTTTTCTTAAAAGAAGAGGTGATTTTTTTTAATTTGTTGTTTTTTTATTTGACCTTTCTTCTTCGCTTTTATATTAAAGCGACCATTCACTTTACTTCACCATACAAATGAGTTACCCAAATTGGCTCGAACTTTTGGATTTAATTCAGTGGGGTTGGAGTGAGCTAATAATGAAAATATCAAACTCAACAGCAGTACAAAAACTTTTATCAAAGACCATAAAAAATAACACCAATCCAAAAGGTAAAATGTTCTACCGCTCTTAATTTACAGCTTGTGTTGGAGTCACAATGAAAATTTGTCAGGTTGGGCCAAGTTTGAGTTGGGATGTCGGATCTAATATACTCAACCAGAAGTCCAGAATCCTGCATTACTGGGTCAGTTTCAGGTTGAGTTGGCGGGTGGGTCACGAATTGACAACCCTATTTCCGAACCCGCTCAACCCAGCAGCCAACTCAGTAATACAAGTTTGGTTGCACCCAAACCCACGTGTTCGAGTACAAATAGGGTTGTATTCAGGTGGGATCCTTGATTTTCCTTAGTGGTCAACTGGGTCCAAACCCAGCTCGACCCAACCCAACCAACTCCAACCCTTTCCAGTTGAAGGTAATTATTGGATAATGTGCCCATACCTATATAAATTGAAGACAGGAGTCCATGGTTTTTCATCCATTTCTGTAGCTCAAGCTTCCATTTGCAAGCTCTCAAGTGGGGTGCCTCCAATTGGACAGTCAAAGAAGGGATGGCAGATCATGGATTTCTCTATCAACAGTGTACTTCTAGGGCATTGCTCAATCCAAAATGCATCAAGTACATGAGCCCAGGTGGTATGGGTTGGCAGACCTGTGGGCTGGGCCTAGGGTTGATATTTAGGGCCAATAAGCACATTTTGATCTGGACATGGTCTGTAGAGCTGTGGGCTGGTCCTAGGATTGATATTTAGGCCCGATAGCTAACTGACGTGAACTGGACCGATTCTGCACAACGAAATTGGCCCAGGCTGAAACTCTAGTTGAGCCCAAAATCAATGGGCTGGGCTAGATTGGACAGACTTTGGCAGAGCCTGAGTCGTGGATTGGATTCCTTAGATCATGTAATGTAGACTCTGACCCTTGGAGCAATTTTAGCCATTTGGTCCCATGCTTCAAGGGAGCACATGAAGGATCTTTGTATCGCTCAAATTGGTCTTTGCGATTGGCCGTAGGTCTTATACGGCGAACCACACAGCTAGTCATGGGCTCACCATAGTTCAAGATCTGTTAGTCGTACCTCCCATATAAAATTGAAGTTCCTAAGTGGCCGAGGGCTTACGGCTAGCCGTATGCTCCTAAAAATCAGTTTTCTAACCTGATTCACTTCAGGTTTTTGGAGCTCACCCAAAGCAAAAGGGTCCTGGGCATAACACTGGGGGCATCTTAAGCCCTCCATCCATCACATTACACAAGTCCATTAAAGCCATTAATCATGAACACTTTTTTTTTTAGAATAAATCATCATGAACACCATTAAAATACAAGAAACCCTACCAACCATCATAAATAACCTTGAAAGGTAGATAGGACGGGTTAAATGATTAGAATAAATGTAATATCACATGCATACTGCATTATTTACAATTGTTTACATGCCTTCAATGCTTTTTTGAGAAAACCCTCTTTAGAGCTTGCTACCCTAATAATTCACAACAGACTCACAAGCAACCTACTCTTGCAAAGGAGCTTAGAGTTAACTCCTACAACAGTGGCGGATTCAGGAATTCGAATCAGTGGGGTCAACAAAAGACTTATTTTTCATAAAACGAATAAATTTGTTTTTCCCTTTATCAATATTTGCCATCTACTTTTGATAATTCGACAAATATGATATAAAATTCTCAAATAATCTATTTTCGACAATTCGACAAAAATAACATTGAATTCTCAAACAAAAATAAACATAAATTCTCAAACAATTCGACAATTATTCTTCTTTTTCTTCTTCTTTTTTTTCCCCACTCTATTGCTAGGTTGGGAGTGGGAGTCTATACGCCTAAATATAAATGTTAGGGTTTTCTCCTTCTAATATGGGGAGAATACCGTATGTAGAGATTAAGTTAGAGTAAATGAAGAGTTAATGACGGAATGTCCAAAGACGGAAATTTTCTTTAAAAAACGAAAAATTTGGCAAATTTTTTTTTTATTTTATTTTGGTAGATAGATGACCCATTAACTTAGTCATTGAATGAAGTCAAAATCTTCACGTAAGTTCAATTTATTAAAGAATTTTTTTTTAATAATTTTTCAGATCTCAGTGGGGTCAATCGACCCCAATGAAACCCATGTCGCACCGCCCATGTCCTACAATCAAAACAAGTGGAAAATAAGAACCTAAGCTAACATGCGTGAGGAAATAGCCAAGGAAGATGACACCACAAGAAAAGGAAGGCTCAACTTTTAACTCTAAAATTGGCTCACTGAGTCACTAAATATAATTAACTAACTATAATCATAATTAATTATATTAATCACATAGATTAGAGCTAGATATCTTAAATGACGTTCGGGAAGTTTTTTAGTGTGTATATATATCACCAAAAGCATAAGGTTGTCATTGACATTTCCATATTCACAGGAAGGCTATTTGAGACAGAGGTTACTTTTAGACAAACCCATCATATATTAAAAAAAAATTAAAATTGAGAAGTGGAGACTTGATGGTGAAATACAACAGCCATTTTATATATATATATATATATATATATATATTTATATATATATATATGAAGCGAAGTGGTTTCCTATTGCCAATTCATTGTCAATTTTGAATTTATTTTAAGTGTCTTATAAATTTTGACCTCCTTCTAATAACAAGCCCTACCAACTAATGGGTCATTAATCCTACTAAGTAATGGCCCATTTAATATCCAAAGCAACCCAGAACGCTAGCCCATTAATCCTACCAAGTAATTACCCATTTAATTTCCAAATGCAACCCAGAACATTTATATTCTTAATTTCATCTTCCTTTCCTCTTACCCAACACAGAACGCAGCCAAGGAGCATTTCTCTTCTCATCATACATCTCATTCATTCCTTGCATCATTGATAATGCGGAAAACTCTCAACAGCTTGATCTCTCCCAAGGTCACTACCCTTCTCTTAAGCCCTCTCAACAACAGTCACACAGATTTTTGGGATTTTCTCTTACTTTTGGCCAGATATCAGGTATTTGGTTTCTTTTTTAATTCATGTTCTCCTAAATCGTTTTTTATTTTCCTTCTCAGTTACGTGGATTTCTAGGTTAAGGCTCTATATTTTCAATCAAATATAGAGTTGAATTAACATATTGAAGATTTAAGAGCTCGGTGGCGTTACATAATTACGTCCTTAATGGCCAAGGCTATAGAATACGACAGTAGAGGTATGCATCCTCCCCATGTTTTTCACATTTCTTTACGTTCATCCTCTTTTGATTTTTTTTTTTTTTTTTTTTTTTTGTATGTACTTTGCGTTGGATATGCTAATAGAAATTTTTTTGAGAAAATGCAGTAATAAACTGTGACACTGTGCATTGTCAGGATAATGGATCTAATTTTGTTGACATGATCTAAAATCACGATCGGTATTTTTAAAAGCTAAAGCCATTGGTTTATGAATGTTACTACCAGATGATCAGTTAGTAATAACATTAAGATTTAAATACTTTTCTTCAAAATGGTAAAAAAATATGATTATCCTCAAACCGGATCTAAAAGGTTGTTTCATTATAAGTTGAAATGCAAAAAATGATTTATTTCACCAACCCTTTGTATCATTTCTTTTCATTTTTCCTCTTCTGGTTATTATTATCTGTTTTGTTGTATGTACTTTTCATTTCACCTAACCCCAGAATTTTTATTTAATTTTTCTTTTATTTATTTGTTCGTTTGATTTCACTTAGCTCTGCTTTCAACATAAGGATGTGGTTCTCTAATATCAGACAAGGAAACGTTCATGCAACTCCCAAAGTAGAAAACATGTGTAAAGTAATGGTAGGATATAGAGAAACAAAATATTTAAACTTAGTGGCCTCTACAAATGGCTCTAACACATGCAGAAATAATACAGTGATGTGCTGATTTAAGAAAGGATACAGTAAGTAAAGTTCACTTGTGTGTTCTTTTATGTTTATACAGGCAGGGCAAGGCCTGATTTAATCCATATCAGCAAAATGATAGGCATAGGTGTTAATCATCTATCTATCAAATCTATCTGTTGTGACATATATATTGTAGTTAGGAGTTCAATTTTCACTTAAAAAGTGTTCTTTGTTCTGAATATTTTTCTCTTCTAATGTTTTACTTTTTTTTACAAAGATAATATAGTCAGACTGTACATGCTTTAAGACTTTTTTTTTTAATATCACTTTGGAATTTGAATATGAAGCTTCCCTTTTCAATTGAGAAGAAGAAGAATGGCAGACATGTAATGCTGTTCAGTTGAATGCATTTTCTTTAAAAATCTCTTTCTTACCATTCAAAAATATATATATATATATATATATATTTATCTTTCTTACCAGCCTTCCATTCAAGCTATCATATATCACTTTAATGAAGGGGATTCTTATCGGCTGGCTAGAAACACCTCTAACTTCTCAAGTAGGGTGCTGTAAATTTTCAAGCTATCCTCCATGTTCAAACTCTTTTCTAAGGTTTCTCTGCACTGTTTTGCAGATGTTGTAAACTTTGTTTAAGCCCCGGCCTCTGCAGTGGATATAATTCTTTTTGCCTTTGATGGCTTATTAATTCGTAAATAAATACCGAATTTATTTACAGGAAGTTTTTTTTAATAGTTTTTCCTATGTTTTAGTATTTTTTTAATAGTTTTTCTTATGTTTAATAGTTTTTCTTATGTTTTAGTATTGCTTTGGTATTTATCATGCATCGAAACTCATGTATTTTCTTGCATTAATTTAGTTATTCATTCATTCATTTATTTATTTATTTTTCTTGGCATGCCGACTGATCCAATAGTGATCATATCATGATGATCTAACAACTGCTGATCTACATCAAAATGGATTTTAAAATTTATATTGGAGTTTGCTTGTAGGTTCATTTGAGAGAAGATGTGGCATGAATGATAGTGGTTCAAAAGGTTCGACATCTACAGCCAGGGGAGTTACATTTATTCTACAGTCCAGGGCCTTAACCCTTCTATTTGTAAGGTGCATTGGTTGGTTGTACCTCACTGTAATTTTGTTCATATGTGCTTTCAATCTAGGTGAAAAATGTCATAAATATACCATCTGATAGCAAGTTGAGTTTTTCTTCCTGTATTAATTAAAAAATAATTTGTAGCGAGTTACCCGATAATCTTAAAACTCTATTGAAGAACCTTTGTTCTATGCCTCAATATTTCTATAAGAATTGTAAGCCCAAAAGATCTGACCATACTTTCAAAAAAATATGGCCAATTTATGCCAAGGATTTGGTTGGCCACCATTCAGAATAGATGTAATCACATCAAGGTGACTTTTCAAAGCCAAGTACTAATGATTGGCATATGATTATAAAATCAGTTGATTCAGATGATACAATCATAATTATCTTTTGCTTATGGATAACCAACATCCATGATTTTCTAATGTTTGGTGTTTTTGTCTTTGTTCAATCCTAGCATACACTTAAAAAAGTTGATCTTCTCTTCCACTTTAGTCAGTGGTTTGAATCCTATCACACGGCTTCGTGTTTGCTAAGGTACCTTTCGTGTCTTTCAATGAAGAACTTAAGATGAACATAATAGCAATTGGAAGGATTAATCATAAAAATAGGTTAGTAT
Source organism: Cinnamomum chago (assembly GCA_038049695.1). Taxonomy (NCBI): domain Eukaryota; kingdom Viridiplantae; phylum Streptophyta; class Magnoliopsida; order Laurales; family Lauraceae; genus Cinnamomum; species Cinnamomum chago. The sequence goes on along the minus strand of CP142460.1, from coordinate 62,335,470 downwards.
TTGCGCTTAGGAATGCACATAATTGTCCTATCAATGTTAAAATTGTGAATTACTCTAACCGTTTTCCATAAGGTGAGCACTAGCACTCAGCAGAGTGGCTTTGGAAGTTGAATCTGAAGCTTTCCCTTCCAGTTGAGAAGGAGAAGAATGGCAGACAAGTAATGTTGTTGAATGCATTTGCTTTAAAAGCTTTTGATATTTTTTCATATGAGTTACTTTTGCTTTGTTGTTTATCAAGTACCAAACACATGTTTTTTTTTCTGCAGTTGATCAATTAATTTTATTTATTTTGCTTGGCATGCCCATGATCCAATAGTGGGATTGCATCAATTTAATAATGCCCCTTTTGCTATGACTGCAATTACCGTAAAAGTTAGTTGAAATATATAATATCGATATCTGTTATGCATAAGTTGGTACCTTGCCTTTTTTTTGAATATCTTATTGGCTACTTCAATGACCTTTTTCTTCACTCCTGCTTTAAGATTGTGTTTGAACTGAAATAGTGGAATATATATATATATCCCATAACAGCTGTCGTATATGACCTATTGTCCAATTTTTTTTGAAAGAACAATTGAAGATTTCATGCATAGTGATGTGCAGGCTGGTTGTGCTCCATACAATGATTTACAAATTTGTGATAACTATAACTTTCTTGAAGGTGTCAACATGGATAATGTTGGCTTGACATTTGAAAAGAGTGAAGAGCTTCTTTTGCCTATGCTCAATGTCGTTCAAGATAACTTCAAGTGAATCCAGGCATATACTCTTTATTCATGGAGAAGAAACTTTTTGTTGTATATTTATGTAGGAATTCTATTTTCTTTTTTCTTTGCCCTTCACAAATTATATTTAGTGGTTTTTTTTTTAATTTTTCTTTTTTTTTAATCCTGGGAGACAGAACATATATGAATTTTTTGTTATTATTTTTGGTATATCATGATGAATCTCTTAATCAACAATAAATGGTAAATATAGTGAGGGAGCTGCATAAGCTGTATCTTACATTTGAATCATGCCATTCACATTTAAAATGATGTCAACACATCAATTTCACGTTGAACACAATTTTTTTATTTTAAGATTGATGATGAAGGAATAATCTTATTATATTTTAAATTCTTTTTAAAAATTTAATAATACTTTTATATCCATTTAATATTATAAATTAAAATTACCCATGTTAAGCACGGACAGTTTTCGCTAGTGATTAATGAGTGTAGCAAATGAGGAAGGACATGTACCCAATCAATTATCTACAACATAGGAAGATAAAACGTGTGGAACTTTCAAAGCTTGCATATGGTGGGCAGCCAACATGAAATAAACCCATCATATATTAAATAAGAGAAACCAACCATCAAAGCTGACCTGTCATTTCTAGTGGCTTTATCTCTCCCAACTCCCAAGTCTCAGTGTACTGCCCCTGGACCATACACCCATCTAATCCTTTCCCATATAAAATTGATTAAACCCATGGTTTAGTAGAAGAAATCCAAGGTCCCTAGCTTGAGCATCTCCTCCTTTTCCTTCCCTTGAAACTACCAAAAGCAATCCACCATTTACATTCCCTACCAAGCCACTTTCAGTCTTTCACCTTTATCTTCTGTTGTATAGTTGCACAGCTGGAGTCTTCATTATATAATGTGTCATTGGAAAGTTTCTTTGACTCTGACCGAATAGCATATGCTATGTTTTTGGGAGTCTTGTTACTTGCGACTTTTGACTAAAAGCCGCAGTTGCAGACATTTCGAGAAGAGAAAATCTAAGGCGACTCCTCGACTCACCTAGAAAGAAGACATCCAGTCGATAAGCACGAAGACAGCTACCTGATTTAAGTTCTTGATTCTATCAACAAGATAGATGTCACCACTTTTCCATTTCGTGGATTCCTTTCATATTTGTATGAATTTTTTTCCTCTTATACAGGCCTTTTTTTTCCAATTGAATGGACTATTTTTTCGACTTATATACGGGCTCTCCTTTCAATCCAAGCCCACTTAACTTGGGTAAAAATTTTAAAAAAAGTACTCATGTTACAATTTCTCAAGAAAGAAGATAGCAAGAAATCAAACGACTATAACTTTTTTGTCCAAACAGCCTCGTGTGAATGTTGAAACGTTGAAGCACTTGTTTTAAAGCTATTGGCATGCTCTATGCTCTTAACACCTGCCTCTGGCCTGTGCTATCGTCATAGGCAAAATAAAACCATTTAGATGGTCAAAAACTCCAAATGCAGTTTTCCTAATTAATCTACTGTTTATTGAGATTCTTGCCACGGAGAACAAACACTTCTTTCTTTCTTTTTCTTTCCATTGTTTTTATCAAATGGGGAACAGCTTAAATCCCTTCTTTTCTTGTTTTTTCTCTTTTAAATCAACGACAAATATGCCTTGAACTTGAAGGGAGAGAGAGAGGAGAATCTATCACTTGTATGAATTGAATCTATGCTCAATTGTCTTCATCAAAAAAAGATGAGCAGCATATATGGGTGGTTAGGAGTTATGACATATGATGTCTCACCGACTTTAGGAGCCCTTCCATCACTACATTCAACGCAATCAATGAAACGAAATAACAATCACCAAACTACAGACTGACTACCATGAACCATCATAGAACATTAGAAATACAGAAAAAATGCCTTGAAAACCCCTATTGTTATTAGAGCTTTATGTACATACCCTCTGAGATTAATAAGATTTGTAAATAGACCCCTAAAGTTTTAGTATTTATAAATAGACCCCTTTATTTTCATTTTAATACCTTCCATATCCATAAAATCAATAGACTTCCAACCATCATAGGTTCTTAGAGCGAAATGACACTTTTGCCCATCTCTTTTGTCTTTATATATATAATTTCAAAAGCTTGGACTAAAATTTTTTTTATTAATCATGTAATATTAACAATTGCAATTGCTTAGTGAGAGAGAATAACCCAATATAAATTTTTTTTAAACAATACACGACTCATTTCATTAAATCTAAATCGATCATGACGACAATCAACACCTGTATTTATAACTGATTATGATTTATCCAATCCATACATGACCCACCGTTGGCTTGATGAAAGCTTCAAAATACATTATTATGCTTCACATGTAAGGGGTGTAAAAGAAATATTGGGGGAACGGGCAAATATAAAAAAAGTATATTAATTTTTAGGATTTACACAAGGGGGTGTTTGGCTCTATGTAAAAGAAATATTGGGGGAAAAGACAAATGTAAGAAAACATATAAGTTTTTAGAATTTGGGGGGAGGAAGTGGAATTTAAACTTTTCTCAGATATGGGTGGGGGCTTCAATCCTCAAGCCCACGTACCTGGGCCCACCCTTGGTCATGTGCATGAGAGAGTTATTGAGAGAAATCATTAGGACTTGAGATAAAATAATAATATTTCTATACCTAATAATATCTTCATTCTTGTTTAATGGATGTAAGAATAAAATTGTCATTTATATAAAAATCCAACTTAAATCTCACGGTGGCTACCCATTATTAATAGGAATATTGATTTTTGGGACATGAGATGGTATTAAAAAGAAAAGACATGCGCCTATTTACAAATACTAAAACCTCATGAGACTATTTACAAATCCTACAAACTTTAGGGCAGTATATACAAAAAGCTCTTATTATTAATATTTTGAATCTTGGACTAAATAAAGAAGCTCCTGAATTAGCCCAAGGCCAAATCAACAACAGTTAAAAATAATATTACATACTTTTCACAAAATAAACTTCAAGACACAAACACCCTCAAATACAATTATCATTGTATACAGGAATTGTTGGCTTTCTTTTAGCTTGCAATAAATCAGATCCATGCAGGGGGGGGGCCTTTCAGCCAAAAAAAAAAACTAGTTTTTCAATTTTGGGGTCCGATCTCACAAGTCACAACTCAAGTCTCAAATTACATGAGTTTGTTCATTTTCTGGTTTTTTGTTCTTCTTTTATGGTTTTCTGAAATTGAGGTTTTGTAGTTTCTTTCTATTCTTCATATTGATTCTTTGTGGTTGTGCCCTCCGGATCTCAGGTACAAATTTGGGGTGTTTTTATTACATGGGTTCGTTCATTTTCTGGTTTTTTTTGTTCTTCTTTTATGGTTTTCTGAAATGGAGGTTTTGTAGTTTCTTTCTATTCTTCATCTTGATTCTTTGTGGTTGTGCCCTCCGGATCTCAGGTACGAATTTGGGGTGTTTTTATTACATGGGTTTGTTCATTTTCTAATTTTTTGTTCTTGTTTTATGGTTTTCTGAAATGGAGGTTTTGTAGTTTCTTTCTATTCTTCATCATGATTCTTTGTGGTTGTGGATAAAGATTTGCTCTTTGTGTTACTAAAAGTTGTCAGCCTGCCACATTATGGGATTGGGTTTCCCATTTACAGTACCTCTGTAACTCTGTTCATCACTTCATTGTGAGCTGAAAATTAAAAGAAAAAAAAAAACTTAGGAAAAAAAAATTAAAATCGGTCTTATGTATTGTATATTAATGATTATTTACTATCTTAAGTTATAATGTCGCATCATCAAGCGCCCATTGTTGCTATATTTGGTGGGAAATTGTTGCTATTTTTTTAGTGTAACTTAAGTGCAGCACTCTCAGATTAGAAGTCTTGGATCCGCTCTTAGATCCATAGTGTGCCTGAGAGTGTGCTACCCTTTTCACTGCGAGACTCTCATTTTGTGGGATTTCATTCCTGGCTTTTATTTTATATGGAACAGGTTGAACTTGTCTCAAAAACTTTTTGCTTGCAATCATCTCAAACTCAGATATAGCATTACTGTTTAAAATAAATTGGCTTCGTCCAACCTTGGTTAACTAGGTTGGCTGTAGGTTATGTGGGCGAGGTTGACCAACATCAGATGTGGGTTAAGACCATGTGACACAGTTTATAAATTAAGTCAATTATGGGTTGAAGCTCAACGTCCTAAAAACACCCTGCTCATCCTGACCCATTTTACTAAAAACAGTACGGTGAGTGTTGATCTATAAGGGCCTCTTTGGCAAGTATCATCTGTTTTGAAATAGAGTTATAATAGATCTATTTGAAGTAGATTTTTTTTTTTTTGTTGTGCTTGTACTTGTATGAGACATCTTTATCCATTGTGTAATTCTTCCAATAGAGCTGTTTTAATTAGACCGTTTTACTTTTTACAAATAGACTGTCAAATTCACTTAGAAAAACAAACTTGTTATATAAGTAAAAAAATCTTACATAGTAAAGTTATGTTCCAGGTAAAAGTAGCGTAGATAAATTTGTCCACAAAAACCAACAACTAACAACAACAACAAAAAGTCTTAGGCCTTCATATCTTACTTTGAAAACGTTAAAGCACCCAAAACATCTATTTAAATAATTATAATTCAAATAGACACAAAAAAAAGGTAAATTTGCCAAATACGCCCAAGTATTTTTACATATTTGGCCATAAATAGGCTCAATTCTGGTTTAGATCCAAGCCCTCTATTGGGATCCAGGACCAGTTTGGTTCTTCAAGATTCAGATATGCTCCAGGGTAAAGGTGTTCTAAGTGGGACCCAACCCCATTTAGGCATGTGTTCATCAGGTATTAATATGGGCTCCCATCTAATAGACTATGCACCTGACCACATTTGGGGTTTAGAATTTGGCCCCACACATTGCTTTGTTGGGTCTGACGATGAATTCTATGCATTCCAATACGGATGGTCCAAACCCAAACTTTCCTATTCTTCTCTTACCTATGTGCTAAAACATGGGACAATTATCTGATGGAATCTAAACCTCAATCTTCCTTTCAGTGCAAAGGGGACAATTTGGACCCACAATAACACATCTCATGAGTTCCTACTTCCGAGTACAATAATCACATGTCAAGTGGAAACTTTTAGAATTCCAAATTTTTATTATTATTTTGTTAACCACTGCTGCAAACTGGCTACAAGTTGCAATTATCCCCCCAATGCTTTTTTCTATTTTATATCTTGTTTTCCTCTTAAAAAAACCAGAGCTCTACACAGAAAATGACAAAAAAAAAAAAAGGGACTATTCTATAAATAAAATAAAAAAAACAATTTGCAGAAACTGCCAAAACTTCTTTTTCTCCCAACCGTTCCTTTTAATGACTATAAAGACATGGCCCACCTGACCCAATGCATGTTCATGCAGTTAGATCAAGCCCCAGCTCCACCTTACACGTGTCAGCATTGCAGCCCACCTGATCCGGCATCAACACTTGCCGAGCAGCTTGAACTCGGCTTGCATGCAAAACTACTGGCTCGAACCCGAGAGTCAGCTCGAGCCCCAGCTCGCCATCCTCGACTCGGCTTTCTGGCTGCGCCACCCTCTCCGACTCGGCTCGGTTCGCAATAGAAGCCTCGACCGTCTCCACCGAAAACATGCTCTCGTCGGTCTCTCGGCTATCCCCGTCCGCGTTCGGCTCGGATTGGTGGCTCGCGTCGGAAGAGTCATGGCTCGCAGCTCGCGCCGACTCGTCTGGGTAACACCTGCGCCACCTAAGATTACAAACCGGAGATGACTCGGGGATCGGGTTGGGTGACTCGGGGGCGAAGCCAGCTGCCGAGTCGGGCTTCGACTTGGGCTTAGCCGATCGCTTGAATCGGCTACGAGTCTTGACCTTGTGGAGCGCCTGGCTAGCCGAGCTCTCGTCCTTGGACACGTGTCGGATATCGTAGGCTTTGAGAGGAGGGCCCGTAGCCGCCTCGGTGGAGATTTGCATGATCGGCGCGCCCTTGAGAACGGCTTCAACGGCGGCTTGGCAGAGCTGCCAGCTGCCTGACCAGAGCAACCCGACGGATCCGTATATCGGGTTCACGATCCTCCCACAAGCTTCGTATAGCAGAGACCTGAAAACAGCTGAGAAATCAAACCGACCCAGATCAGAAAACCAGATAAATCGATCAAAAGATGGAAGTTTCCGCCAGACCCAGATGAGAAAACCAAGTAAATCAATCAAAGATTGGAGTTTTGAGTCAGACCCAGATGAGAAAACCAAGTAAATCAATCAAAGATTGGACTTTGAGCCAGACCCAGATTAGAAAACCGAAGAAATCGATCAAAGATTGAAACTTTAGCCAGACCCAGATTAGAAAACCGAAGAAATCGGTCAAAGATTGAAACTTCAGCGGCAGCCAGACCCAGATGAGAAAACCGAACAAATCGATGAAAGATTGAAACTTTAGAAAGACCCAGATGAGAAACGAGATGAATCTGATTGGATTTGGAGTCGAATCAAATACATACCAGGTCGGAGATGTTCTGGGCCGGAATTGATGAGGTTCATGAGGCCAGCACGACCGTAGAACTTGGCAAGGAAGACAGTGGCATTGGCTTGGGATTCAGGGTTCTTGATCCATTGAAGGCAAGGTCGGATGCTGCAGTTGTCACTGCAGCCCTTTCGGAGGACTCTACAACCATTGCAGCTCATCCTCATGTTTACTTCTCCTTCTTCTTCTTCTTCTTCTTCTTAATCTTCACTTGTATCTATCTATACTACTATGGATTGTTATCTTCTCTTTTCCTCTGATCTGGGGTGGGTGTAATTTTGGATTTGTGGTTTTGATTGGTGGTAGAGAAGGATTGGAATGGGAAAGGGGAGATGGATTTGTAAGTCTAATTTGATTTTTGTAAGTGAAGGAAAGAAGGTTGGAGGTAGTATTTAAATGGAGAGTGGGCATGGGTGACTCCTATAGTCCTATGTCCTATAGGAGAGGGAGAATCTTTTTCTTGGAGCCGTGGGTTTGGAGTGTGGCCAGTGGTTTCCAAAGGAGTTGTAGAACCTGGTTTTGCTTTTCGAGAAAGTTGGGGGCGCACAGACCTCGGAAATGCCCCTAACCCTTTTTGTCCCTGGCCTTTTCAAATGAGCCTTTCAGGTTGATGAAATTACAGGTTTGCTCCTTAAAAATGGTTGGTTTTTGAAATTTTGGAACCATTTTGTTTTCTTAAATTAGTTCGATTTCATAAAATCAAATGAATACATTTAGTAAGAAAATTGATGCCAATTCTTTGAGATCATAGAAAACTTAAAATCTAAGCAATTCTTAGGTGATAGGCTCCTATTTGAATTACTATGCAATTCTCAGAAGATAGACACCTAGCATGATATTTGGATATGTTTTTAATTATAGGTGGGCTCACCTTACACAATTTAAAGGAAAAAATATTTTTTGCATTTTTCTTATTAAACATATCATGATTAAAAAGGTGAGGCGTGTAGGTGAAATCCGAACTTCCCAGCACTTGAATTACTATTTGATTTTTCATTTTTAATCACGTAGACCATGTTTCTTTGCATTAAGATATATATGAAAAAATTAAATGCACATGGTGAAAATAAATGAAAATCAAAAGTAAATTTTTAAAAAATGAGCATTAGTTCCAATCTTCATTCATCCTATTTTTCTAAAAAAAATAATTATTTGATGTTTATTTTTTGGAAATTTCACTTTAGTTTATATTCAACTCCTATGTATTCTAATAGAAATAAATTAGCTTTAGAAATACAACAGCTTAAAATTTTTAGGAACTCAATTACAAAAAAAAAAAATGAACCCTCAAAGTTATTTTTTGAGGATTTTACTAGCAGCTTACCTCTAGATACGACTTTTTCATCGGTCTTCCCAAAAGCTCTAATTTTTTTCTTGGACCTTCTCCATGTCATGGAAAATGACAAAACTATCCAATGTTTTAAAAGTATAAAATCCCAAAAGACAAGGTAAAAAACCCAAAAAAGCTTTCTTTCATTCCCTCCCATGATCTCATCCCGCTTTCTTCTTTTTGTAGAGAGAAATAAGCTTGGGTGATAACTAGTAAAAGAATTGGCTAAGTTTACACCGGAACGAGTAATTTTTTTTTTTTTTTTGTGGCAAAAATGTAACAAAAAAAGCTCTATAATCTTGTTATCTTTCCTACGGTTCTTCAATTGCCCAATTTGGTTTTCAAATAAGAAAATCATAAAGAATCTAGTGGGGAGAGGTCATATGTTGGAACTTAGTATAATCAATGTTTTTATATTTTTATATGAAGTGTTAGCCTTTGAAAAGCAAGATTAGAAAAATCATTAACACTAGGGTTTTGGAACTTTAAAAGTAGGTAACTTTTACTTTTAAAAAAATCAAAAACCATATGATCGGGATTATTTCAAAGGAGCAGTGATTATATGAAATGGGCTGGCTGACTGTAAAATTATGTTGCGTCAGAATTTCAAATTCTAGATTCTAAATTTAAGGGGTGGGTTCTATAAGTTAGAAATTCCCTTTTGCTTATAAACTTCTCATAACTGGAGTAGGGTTTTTGGAGAATGTAATCCTTGTAGAATAAAGTGAAAAGCATTTCTAAATTCATAATACTAAAGTGGGAAACCATGTAAGGTGCTGTCCAACAAATCTGAAAATAATCACTATATTTGAGACATAAAACAAACTCTTTTGCAGTGAGTTGAACCTAATAATTCCTAGTAGTTTACTAACATATATAATCCTCTAATTATGTGTAACATTCTAATTGTTTTCACAATATTGTGGCACTCATATGTTTACTAAGTTGTATAACTACATTTTCTTTATTAGAATGTATTTATTGATCAAAATTCCAAACCCATTTCAGAAAGACGCATTTTTTCCATAGTATAGGTCTTTTAGTCATAATATGATGTAATTGTAGCTTTGGGGAAATATTCAAAACTTGAAAAGAAAGAGGGAAAAATCATATTTAAGGATAAGCTATTGGTCAAAACCTCTTATTTTTTACCCAGAACATCTAATAGACAATGGCACACATAGGCCCTGGAACTAGTTGGCATGGTAAGCTGAATATATTCAAATTATTTTTATTCTTTTACAGGATATATTAACTAGTAACTAAAATTTTCAACTTCTGCCAATAAATTGTCAAAAGCTTTGTTTTATTATAAAGCTTCAAAAATATCCTCCTCATGTGTCTCATCAACCATCCAAGTTGGGAACCCTAGCACAACCATGATATATGTCAGCTGATGTAGACTTTTTGGAAAGAGCCATTTCAAGTAGTCCCCAAGTACGGTTTCATTCGTGCATATACCAATACAACGTTAGAAATTAGAATCACAGTATCGCCAAAAAGTAAAAGTTGAAAGCAAAAGATAATGACCATTCTCTCTTTATATTTGTAAAAAGAGAATACATCTTTATTATGGGGAAAAAAATGAAAGGGACATCAATGTAAAGTGTAAGAATTTTTTTTTTTTCATTTCGAAAAGTTAGAAAATAAACTTAACATCATTTCTTTTATATATCTTGATGGTGAGAGCTAAATTGAAATGAATCTAAAAGAAAAAAAAATCCAAGAATTCAATTTACAAAGATCCTGTTCAAACAATGGAACAAGAAGAAAATAAGGGCTTATATTCTTTTTAATCCCTGTAAAAAATATCCCTCTCTCCCTCAAAAGTAGAATCAAGGAAAAATAACATCTCTCAGCCAGTTGAAAACCCCTCATTACCCATTAGCAAAATAGATCTATATTCAATCCATCATTTTGGACATATTTTCATATCTAAATCTTAACCTTTAATCAAGATTTCAATGGAGTTGCCCACTTTTTTGTCTAACTTAAGTTATTATTCTTGGGTTCACAGTAACTTTTGTGGGTTGTTTTCTCTGTTTGTTTGTATTGGTTTTTTTTATGAATGAAATGAAACCTGACTTACCAAAAAAAAAAAAAAATGATTAAAAAAAGAAGAAGAATGAAAACTAGACCAAGCTGCAATGCGTTTGGTCACAGCAACTACTGATAGCGATTGAGGTTATGTAGAAGTTGTTGCTGTTGCTGATGCTGATGCTAAAGCTGGAGGGACCGAGATTATAGAATATCAACGATTTGAGGTTTTAGAAGTTGTCGCTGTTACTGTAGCTTGTTGTTGTCTTGTATTTGTGTTTGGCCAATCGCTGTACCAATCATTAGAAAGTTGCTGTGACGAAATGCACCGATATTTAAAGGAGGAAAAACAGTGATAATGATAATTAGAAGAACATGAAAGGGCATTCTAGTAAAGTTGGAAAGGTGGAAACCAGGAAGAGTAGCATGCAGACTGGTCCAAAACCACTTTGGAAGGGAAGGCAGCGCGTGTCAACCACGTTCACATGTCACACTGCGGGCGAGTCGCCACATATCGTGGAAAACGCCCCCTCACCTCCTGCTTTTCTGGAATACCTGCTCCTACCGCCCATCCCACCCAATACCTATTTGTCAATTCCAATACCACTTTCCCAGTTCCTGGTTTTCTCTCCAGGACTGTGGGCGCCCTTGGGCTCATGCCAGCGGTTTTCTCCATCCAAATGCTTATCTTTAGTTTTTTATCACACCTAGATTGGAAGGAAAAAACCCCACATTTCTCTCACCTCCTTTCTTTTCAGTAAGTATATATTATATTTATAATAACTATCCTAATCAAAAAGGACATTCTCTAAAAGTCCAAGACTCATGGGACACATGATGCTAGTGTATCAATAAATTAAGGAAGGCTAATGGACATGGGAGTGGAAAAAACAAACCAACCCCACTGATTATCCTAACCTTAACCTTTGATTTAACCATACTACCATGCCGTCTTAACCATTAGATATCTTTTTAGAGCATTTTTGGATACAGACAAAAAATTTGTAGATTTAATGATTCTTCACTACTATTAGGATAGTAAGAATTGCTCGTTGAGGATTTCACATTAATATTGGTGTATATCAATGCATATAGTGGAGAAAAATAGGTTTCGGTGTATAAATTCACTTTGGAAAGGATCTCCAAATCTTTATGAGGGTATTCGTATCTGAAAATCCTAAAAAATAAAGATTTTCATTCGTCCAAATCCTCGTAAACTTATAATTGTCAAATATGAATTTACTACAACTTTAGAAAAACAAAAAATATTTTCCATAAAGACATGGTTGCCAAACGTGACCTTAGAATTAAAAAACCAATGGTAAGTAGAGGTTCAATGAGTGCAAACAGAGCGCACTGATCGAAGGTGGGCCGAGTAGTGAAATCTCATTGTTACCATTAGGCCGATCACCGTTCATAGGAGGGATGTAATGTTGAATAATTGTTTTAAGAAATATTAAATCTTAATCATTATTTAATCTCAAACAATTACCACGGCCAGCTGCAACACTGTGGATGAGGGACTTGGGTGTGTGAGTAATCCGCGGTGAAAGAAAAATAATCGCAAATTTAATCTAACACTGGGTGATTTCTGATTTATTATCAAGTTGGGAAGAATAAATGTCTATCTCATGGCTTAAAGATTAATTGAAAGTGGGCCTGACTGCACAAAATACTAAAATAGATGGAATCTTTCAGGTTTTATATATAATTGATTTAGGATTGAGAGCGAAATCCAACAAGTTGTTTGGTTCGGTGTATGAGGCCATTTGCACTTTATATTTTTATATATTTACAAATGGGGTTTGAAAAATCTTTGTTTTGGGCGGCGAGATGGGATCAATTTCTTTAACTTTCTAGCTCTCTTTCTGCATTGTATTTATGAAGATGATTTGGCCCATTGACTTTCTTACTTTATTTGTTTGGCCTGTTATTACCCCCTCCAAATTTTTAGCAATTGGACCTACAAGAGCACAGATGATGTGCATCAGAAACATTTGATGAAAATCAGACATGTTCAAAGTGTCGGTTATTGAGAAATGATTTTGTCTTCTCTTCTGTTCTATTTTAGCAGCAGCCACTGGTGGTACCATGATACATCAATGTAAATGGCCTCTTTGCATGGGACTTTGGGACAGCCTGTGGGGTCCATCATTGGTGGTGGGGATGAAAAGTCTGATCATGGATGATGGACTTGCAAAGAATGAGTCCAATTTGATGATCCTAACACTGATTTCTTTGAGTTTAGAACTTCACCAGTTGTTTATTTGCATTCTTTTTTAATATTATTATTTACGATGGGAGTAATCAATCAAGAAGAAGTGGAAGGTGAGTGCAATTTAGGGAGATAAGGGTTGATCATAAGTGGGCCCACATACCAGACAGTGCCCATGTATTTTCCCTTAGAATTTGCCCCCCACCACCACCCACTTCTCCCTGGGACCATTCATATGCATGAAATGATGGTAGCAAGGGAAGAATTGGTTTTGGACTTGTAGCAGGGGTGTAGTCTCGCAAGACCCCAATCCAGTTCATTTTTGTGAGGATCCAAACCAATCAAAAGATGTATCCACCTGTGATAGGTCCATGATTCAATACAATAGTCAAAGTTTGGTTTGGGCATTCTTAAAGTAAGTTGAATCTTCTATTCAATAGAGACTAGATTACATGAATCCTAACCTTCAATTCAATGCTCCCTGTATGGATTAGTGAGTGCAGCACCAAATTTCAATGTGGGATTTTCACAACATAAAATTCATGGCTAAGTTTTGTTCTCAAACTAGAAATGCATTCGGTGATAAGGAAAGAACACCTAAACGATAGTGATGCTCACGAAAATGATGAGCCTCATTGGGTACAACTAATAAATTTAATGGTAATCATCATTAATTAGATATTTAATTATTTCTCTTCTTCAATCTTATCAGTTGAGTCACCTTCCTTGGGGAGGTGTCAAAATCAACTATAGGCAAACAGGATAGGGACAAAACTATGTGTTGGATATTTAATAGGTAGATCTCACATGCCGGAAAAGGATCCCCAATTTGGTTCAAACAGGGTCAATCAGGGGGTGCCACATAAGGGAGAAATTTTATTTTTTTTATTTTTTTTTATGGAGGGGATGAGATGTCATTGAGTTGACATCTCTCTCCTCATGTGATAGCCCCTGAGTGGTCAAACAAGATTTCCTTATTTGGATCCGTTTCCCCACATGCCACATGCATGTATTTGATTTTACCTCTCTTTGAATTGAACAGTCAGGCTGTTCTTATTAAAGCATCCCCTTAGTAAATATAACTGTTTCCTTTTCTTTCCTTTTTTATGACAAGGAATCCACCAATTCCTTTATAATTGATAATTCGTAAAAAGTCTGCGTATACAACACCACCCATTAGATTAGGAAGTCCGGCAATGTGCTAGAGGGGGCCTTACTTTTGATTTAAGTGTGGGTGAACAATTTAAGTTATTTCTTACATACATACAGAGCTCTCAAAGGGCTCATTTCTTTGCTAGAATTTTTAACAAGAATTTGATGTGTTAGATTTTTTTTTGATATGGTATGATGGCTTGTCCCCTAGCATTTGTAAACATCGTGTTTCTTTTTAAAATATTCAAAATCTCAGCTACCTAAAAAGTATCAAATGCCCCGATAGAACTTTGGAACTTCACTACTTTTGCTTCTTTGTGCAAGTTTTGAATGCTCAAGTACAAAGGAGGATTAAGGAATAGTACTATGATGGGGCATTCGTTTACCAAAATATGATGGGGCATTCAGAAATTCTGACATAAATTCCTTGAATCCTAGTAAGTAGCCAGGATATGTTTAAAACTTTCAAGTTTTACAACATTTATTAGGTAATTTTAATATTTTATTATAGAAAAGAACTTATTAAATAATAAAAATTGCACTTGAGCTATTGTTATACATGTAATTACAGTAGGTTTTGGCCTCCCTATAAATCGTCACTAAATCCCATGAACATCGTGTTACACTCTATCCCGAGTTAATCAAGATTAACTCTAATTAATTGAGATTACCGTGATTTAAGTGAGATTAATCAACTTAATGATGATTAACGACTAATATGGATCAAATTAGTCTAAAATAGATGAATTAAGCATAATGAACAAGTTTGAAAGAGATTGATTTAATGGGGTTGAATTTAGACCCAAATTAGTGGAATTAAGGACTTTTCCGTAAATATGAATTTTAGCATATTTCATCGAATGTAGTAAAAATTGACACCATCGTGTGTATCTCAATGAGTACAACAATTTTCATAATAAACACATTTTCGTTTGACTTGAAATGAGCCAAGTGGGCCTTGATTTGACTCAAATAGAGAATATGTAAAAGATATGGGGTTTATGTAACGCCCCAATTCCGGATACCGATAAAGTCGTTCGAATACCCGAAGTTGGCGCGCTATTTCCCGGAAAATCTGAAAACTTCCAAGATCGTAGGCCCGCAGTGAGGTCCAATTTAAAACTTTTTGAACCATATAGTATTAACAGTTAAATTGCGGAAGCATAAGAACAAAGCGGAAGCAATAAATATCGATATATAAGTAAAGTGTGAGCAGAACTACAGTCTAGCTTAAAGGTGTTAAACGTTAATATCAAAGTTAAGTACATGTTTGATTTCTACCCAACTCACTACAAAATTTCTCTCTAAACCCAAAATAAAGAGAACTCTCAAAACCCATGTAGATCATCTCCGCCCTCCGGCTCGACATCCGTGTCGGCCGGGCCCCACGCGAACTCTCCAGCAATCGGCGCCTCTACAAGCGCTAGTGCATCCTCGGGGATCTCTGGGTCAAGGCCTAAGCACCAAAGATGGGTCAGATCTAAAAGATCTGGCAAGTCACAGCATACTACTAACATAGGATATACATATCAAATGAATAGAGACAAGTAAATAAATTAAAGGAATAACAAGGTATAAGAACTAGGCAGTTGAGGAATAAAAGCATAAGGAATCAGGATAATATAAAACATCTAATCTACTACGAAATGACACATTTACACGAGCTGGAATACCGCGGGATATTATGCCGCGGCCCTCCCAAACTGAACACAGTTGCGGCGGGGAAATCTCACCAGTGCTGGGAATTACTAATCCCACAAATCACTCATCATCTCATCATACTCATCACTCGAAGACCGGACACGGTATCACACCGTCCGTCTTAACATCATAACTCATCATGATAGCTTCTCAACACTCATACTAGCTCCTACCGGGGATGATCAGTCAACAGGCTGAGCTTAAATCAACCGAGTGAATGTCTATGCCGACTCAAGAATAACTCTAAGGGTCTTTGTCTGTCTAGGCTTTGCCTTGCACGAACAAGGTCCTAACAATGTCTCTAAGAGGTCTGTACATCAATCAGTCTATGGATTATATTCTAAGTTCAAGCTCACTCATTGGATCCATACCAAGGCCCATCAATACATAGCCTGGTCTAAAACATTCCAAACGAGGCATCAAATCCATTTACTACTGATAAACAATTCATTCAATCCATTATGACTTAAAAGCCCAATATAAACTACATCTTCCAACTAAAGGTACACATCCCACACTTAGGCTCAATAAGGGCCCGCCTAGACACAGACACGGGTCAATGATCTCCAAATCATACTAACGGGTCACCTCTAAGATATCCTAGGTTCAGGTCCTCCATTTATGTTTAATTAATAGTTAACAGCTACTCTAAAGATCTAAGAGTGACAGCATTAAACAAGGTGAAGTGTGAACTTCAACATGAGAATCAATAGGGAAATACAACGGTCCAATCCTAGGTAATGGGCCACGTTAGGTTCAGGTCCATCTCCGGTAATTTGATCTCTAAACGAAGTCACAGATGCCATATAATACTGTGTTTGGTGCTTATGAAGTTACGGGCATCATTGACAACTCTTAGAGGTCAAATCATCTTAGATTAACAACCAAAACCCTAATCAGTGGTCCCCGTGAGTCAAGGTTGAGCCACACCGTTGACTCGGGCTTAGAACATCGATAAACGTTCATTTGGATGGTCAATGGGCCCCACAACTGATCACAACTCCTAAATGTTGAAAACTAGAAAATCGGAGTTCCCCAAGGTGGACCTGAGGTGTAGTGTGCTCGGTTGACCTCCTGGCCTGGTGGGTCAACCGAGTGCACTAGATAACCTAGGCTAGGCCTCTTGAAAAACTTGTTTCGTTTCTAAAGGTTCACAGCGTGTCCGGTCAACCCCCTGGCCTGGGTGATTGACCGCATACACCAAAAACCCTAGGAAGATTGATGTCACAGCTTTAAACATTTCTAATGCAAATCATAAGTATTAAGTCGACCTGAGCATAGAGAGTCTGAGTTTTAGGTGAAAAACCAACTTTCAGTTAAATCCCGCAAAAACAATGTGTACCAGGTCAACCTGGGCAGGGCCAGGTCAACCTTACTAACTGAAATGAGTTTCTGCAGGAAAAATTAGCTGAGGGCCAGTTTTTCACAAAATACAGTGTAGTCAGTCGACCAAGGCAGGGCCTGGTCGACGAGCACATCAGAACTCAGTCTGCAGAAGTTCCCAGCTGGGAGCTGATTTTTCTGAAGTGCAGTGTGGCCAGTCGACTTGCCTACAGGGCCCGGTCGACCGGGTACACTGCCGGTCGCCCCTGTAGGAAAAATAACTGAGAGCCCCCTTTTTCCATTTCTAGTGTTCCCAGTTGACCTGCCTGCAGGCTGTTCGACCGGGTACACTGCAAATTGACTCCCTGGTCGACCGGAGGCACGAAAACTGGGAAAAATCCAATTTCTGCAGATTCTCCATTCTAGCTCGTTTTCCTCCCAAATCACATCCAATCCTTCCCAAACTTCACCAAATCATCTCCAAACATAGAATTACTCAAATGCCCACTAACCAACAACATTTGGACCCATTGATCTTCCAAATGGGGGGTGAAACCCCCATCCATCAATGGCCAATCCATCCAAACACACAACCAAGCTCAGGTAATTTTCTAAGACTTAATCAATAACATTCATGAACTGAAACTACAGAAATCAAGAAATGAAATACATATTCTAAGTTAGGAGTAAGTGCACTTGCCTTTAGTAAAGGAGAGAAGGTTTTGTAGAGAGGGAGAGCAATAGAAGAGAGAAATCCCAGCTCAACAAAGAAGAAGAAAAAGAAGTAGTAGCAGCAGCTCCTAAGAGGAAATCCCAGCACAACAGTAGCTTGAAACTTAGGAAAGAAATGAGAGAGGAAGAAGAGAGGAAATGAGGTGAATAGTTGCTAGGGCTCATTGGGATTTGTGCTGGATTTATAGCTTAGGGGGAGTGGCTAATGGCTGCAATAGCCTTTAGGTTAACATAGGATTAGAGTTAGGGTTAGGGGCCTTTTGGACTTTAGGTTAGAAGGTTCTAGAGGATGCCCTTTTTGCAATGACCCCCCTCTAATTAATTAAAAACCATACTAAGACCTCTCTACACTAATAAGCCCTAGGATTACAACAGACTACACAAAAACCCTAATACTAATACAACTAACTAGTCTAACACTAACTTAGGAGATTAACACAAAACCACCCTGCTTAACCCCTAATTAGCATAATTAGCTAGTAATTAACAATAATTAGCAAGTAATTAGTATTTAAAATAGTAATTAGAGGGCCCACAAAGGGTGGGGCCTCACAATTTATGTGCAAAATACTGTTATAAAGGTTTTCAATGAAACCCAAACCTCAGTCATTCGATGGTTCTAGCAGCAACAAGAGGGAGAGTAGAACCCTAGGCTCTATCCATCTTCCTTCTTCGTTTCTTCCCTGTTGTGTGCTTAAAATGGGAGTTTTCAAGTGATTTTCAAAGAAAATGATTGTGTACATCATCTTCTTCATCAAGTTTGTTGAATTTCTTGGAGTTAGAGTTTGAGGGAAATCTCAAATTTCCTTCCCACAAGTTGTCAAGTAAGTTTTGAGAGTAATTTCAGTTGTAAATGAGTTCTATAAACCATTTTCCATTTCAAAAGTTCATCGAATTCAAATTTGAATGATTTGATGATGTTAGGGTTTGGAAGTTGGTGGTTTTGATCTCACAACTCAAGGTAACAAAGGGGTTTTTGTCTTGAATTCGAAATTAAGGCAAGTATAAATACTTGTTTATGATTATATGCTATTTGTTTATGAGCTCATGTGAGTTTGGTTGTTAGATGAGATTTTGGTTGATTTGCTTGGAATGGAATAGCTATTTGAATCATTTGAGTTATGATTGAAGTGATTAATTGATGAGTAGAAGTGTTGTTTGTATATAAATGATGTTGAGAAGGAGACATGAAGTCCCAGTTTATGTACAGGTTTTGAAGGAAATGAAGAAAGAACAATCAATTCTAGATCTGCAACTGAACTCATTGCAGGTCTAATCGATCGGACTGTCATCCGATCGATCGGACAGGCCCTTAACTGGAATGAAGTGGAAATTGGTTCTTTTTTAACCAAGTCTTGGTTTTAGGATCATAAATTGTCTATAAAATTAGTTTAAAGACTAATTATAGTACGATTAATGAATAATGAATTCATTACTATTTCCATAAAGTGTTGTCTATGGATTTTGATCCAAAATGAAATATATGTTAACCAAAAGGTTAACCAAAGCTAATACTTGTGATATAACGATAATATTAGCTTCCAAAGCTAATTGATAATACATTGTTGAATTGTACGGAATTAGTATAATTTTAGAATTAATTTCTGAGTTTTAAAGAAAAAACTTATTGATCATATCAAGGCTAGCAATATTGTTTTACCACCATGGGTGTTAATTAAGGGGGATTTTAATGTACAAAATTCACATAAATTGTGTTGTCATCAAGAATAACACGTACATTAAACAACTGAGGATTACACTTTAATAGTTGGTATTAGATAATGGGAATTGGTACATTGAATTATGTCCAAGTTGGATTGTAAACTGAAATTGAATTGAATCCGTTAATTGTAATTGGACGGAATTGTTATATTAATTGTATTGTTATTTTTTAATTTGGCACTACATGGTAATTTCTATAAGCTCATTAGAGCTGTTTCTGCTGCAGCAGACTATTTGGGGTGTTCCAAAGCTCCGTGGTGATATCAGTTGCCCCTGGCCCGGGCTCTGATAAGTCCTATAATATATGAATCCTTCCGTATGGAAGATAAAATCCTTCCTTTTTAGGAATATGGAATATGAATTGAAATATGAAATGCTATTGTAGTTTGTCAAATAAAAAAACTCTTATTGATTATGAATTGAATTTGTACTGGTCTAACAATAAGTTAGATGAATTAACTATTTATTTAGCATATACAACCATGTATTTGTTTATACATTGCTGAATTGTCAAATTCATAATGTTATTGATGGCATTACAGGCACTGCTGCCCATGCCGGTCCTTCTGAGGCCACAGCACCAACGTAGTCGTACAATCCGGTTCCTCCAGGAGGACTAGTTGAGTGGATGTGAAGCAATATCATATGATTATGATATTGAAACGAAATTTAAAAATGAAAACCTTTGTTATGGAAATTGGTTGGAAACGTTTCACACTTTAAATCCTTATATTGTATTTAAATATGCAAGTGATTGGTTTTATAAATGGTGTAAATAAATTTTGTTTATATTGTAAATGAAATTTTTGAGTAATGTATATTTGTTGTTATTCCGCATAATATGTATTTGTTATCCCTTGTGAATTTTATTTAATTGAAGTTCACAGAAGTAAGTATGCGATGCGACTCGGGATTAATTCGGATTAATCATAATATCGTGCTCAGGTTGTGTCACATCGTTAGATGCATCAGGAAAATCATTTGGGATTCAAAAACCAAGTGTATCTTGTGAAGGGTGAAGGAAGATTTCTAGACAAAATAGACCTAGTGATATTTTTTCTTCTTTCTTTCGTCATCCCTACTTTAATTGTTGGGTTTCCTTTCACCTATCTATTTAGAATGAGTCCTGATGCTGCTACAGGACCCAAAAGATTTTATGAGGTCAGCTTTGTGTGCACATAAGCTGGGCTCACCTTTGAAAGCCACAAATTTCCCTTCCATGTGAGTGGATGGATTATTAGATTGATCACATGCAGAAAACATGTTTCCTTCCCTTGAATTTGTATTCATTCACATGTTTTTTTATGAGTGACTAATATGACAAGGGGCTCCACTCCAATTGAATAAAATTATTTGACCTTGAGTTTCAATCGGATTCGGATGTGACATGTGAGACTGCTGATGGATCCATTGGGCTGACCTAAAAGAACGATCTGAGGCTTGAGCAGGGGACAAATTCATCATGGACTCATGATGCACCTGGCATCCATGACCCTATTATGGTTTTGAAGTGCATGGTGATGATCATATTCATATCTTTGGGATTGAAGCCCATCTAAACCATCTCTATCTTTAATACAATTTTGGAGACAACTATTATTGCTTTTTATCTTCTCAACAGAGGATGTGATGCCTCCAGAGAGTTTCCTGATGTCCAAAATTCCATTCATATGAGGCCCTTATGGGACAATGCTGATGTGGGTTGTGCATAAAGACCAGATATTTTGAGATTGGAAATCCACAAACACCTGTTTCTTTACCACTGGTCTTCCTCGTTTATCATCTATTTTGTAAGAACGAGTAATAGATAGACCAAAATGATATATATATATATATATATATATATATATATATATATGGTTCAATGTCACTCCCAACAACAATGTAAAATCATCTATCATTTAGCCCATCCCTCTTGGGTGGACTTTTGTGAGTTCATCTTTTCCAGTAGAGAAGTAGGATGCCAATTCCTGCCACGATCCGCCAACCAAACATGAACCAACCCCATGGTTTAAACAACAACAAAAAAAAAAAAAAAAATACACCATTTTGGTTGATGGTCGAACCTCATACTTGAGATTGTTCCATTTGGCCCTTTCTACTTCCCGGTCGAGTCTGGTTGAGAATTTCAACCCGATTCATAAATGGGGGGGTTTTAGGTTGAGTCAATACCATGTTTTTTAAGTTGCAAACCCAATTTGAACTCAACTCTACCCCAACCCATGGCACTCAGACCTGCCACCCTAACCTAACCTTTACCTGGTAAATTCAGGTTTAGACAGACCCTTCTAGCTTCCATTCGGATTGATATTTTAAACTCCATTAATAAGTATGTTGGGTTTGCTTCTCACTAGGCCTAAAATCAATCCGACCCGAACCAAATGAGTCGAACTCTAAACCCATTGCCAAAGCCCAAAAGCCACCCTTCAGTCAAACTCATTTTTATAGAAGTGGGAGAGTTATGAATACACTGCCAAACGTGAGATGGGAAAAGAAAACAAATAAGAAATTTCTGCAAGCATCCACCTTGATCTACTCATTCATTTGTGAATAAATTGTAACTAACAGATCATGATATAGGTCAAAGCATCCCATTTCTTGAAGCGAGCCACCGACGTCCATCCCTTCAGCTGCAGCCCATGTGCTTGAATACATGTATCTTCTTTCATTCCTGAGTATCGAAAACCAAACGAGAGAAAATGGTCATGGATTCTACCAATTAAAAAACCCACCTCCCAAAAATGTAATAGAAAGAATAACAAAAGGAATTGTGAACCAAATACCAATAGCAGTAAACACTTTCTAACAAGTCCCATTGAGAGGATATCCAAGAGAAAAAAAGGGACAAAATTACATTGTTAACTAGTCATTGGACCTTATAATAACTAAACCATGAAATTAACACTAAGCTAATAAGAATGATAATGGATTTAGTTGGGAGCTCCCTTCAGTCCAATTGGCAGGCTAAGAGTACCAAAGGAGTTGCTCCCACACCATGCATTTAGCTAAACTTATATTTAGCTCTGTTTTCGTTTATCCTCAAAAATAATGAGTGTAGCTGAATGCATGAGATGGCAGCTCTAAAGCATCTCAGCCCCTCTCATTGAACTGAATGGAGCTCCTCAATCCTCCCAAACCAATTAAACCCAGTAAGAGAAGAAGCAACAAAAAGAACATGGGTAGTTCTAGTTTTGCATGAAGCATGGTGCCTCTCTAGTCTCCCCTCCGGTCCTTAAATACTGTTGTCTCTCTCTCTCTGTTTCTCATACATCACGACACTAGAGACAAGTTAAAGTACTATCTAAGAAAGAGAGAAGAATCATGGCAGTACCCAGATCTCCCTTTAGGATTTTGGATATAAGATTGATGTTTTTTGTTTGTATTGAGATTATTTTTCTTGTACTGCTGACCAGAAGATGGGTGGGTACTTTCTAAGTGACTGGACCTTGTTTGTAATGGCTACTATGGTGGGGTTTTCCCATTTTATGAAAACTGATAGCACAGCTGCAGGTATCAAAGACCATCCATCTAAATAGTAAGAAATGATAAACACAAAAGACAAGATGTGTTTACATTCGAGGAGTGCATCTTTGGAAGAGAATATTAGTCGTGCGAGATCACATGGCCTTGTACAATGAGAGAGAGAACAAAAATGGGCAGATGAGCAGGCTTTTCTGCTCCCACTGATGGGGGATAGCGAGAGGAGAACATCTCTTTCTCTAACCTTTTGCATCAATCAATCCCTCTGCAGCACTGCTTGCTCTCTGTGTTCTGTCTCTTTATCGATTCTTTGCAAGGCTACAATAAGCTTTTTAAGTAGTTGTTATTCTTTTCTCTACTGTTTCAATGAGGTGCCAATATGGATTGACTTGACCAGTGCAATGGCCAATACAGGAGTGTATTTAAAAAAGATAGAAAAAAATTTTAAAATGTATGAACAACCAAGGAAAAAGAAAATTTTAGGATTTGTATATCTAGAGGATTTACTGTACATATCTATCCCCATGGTGCGCTCGAAGGATTAGTCTTATTGGGTCAAATAATATAGATATATATACCCTCTTCAGGAAAAAAAAAAAAAAGAAAAAGAAAAATAGAAATTAACTATATATATGACTCTACCTGCAGTACATATCAATCCTGACGGCTTACACTACTATAAGATGTTGTTTTCAACTGAATATGGATTCTACGCAATCGAAATACTATAAAGTTTTTTTAATTGTTTTCTAAGCATTGTCCACTGTAGATTTTGTTGTACAGTAATCAACAAAATCACTGTAGATTTTGTTTTATTGGTTGATCTATATGAGTGTAATTTTCATGACCATACACCATTGTTTTGTTTCTTTTATATTTTGAATGTTGTACCTATGAATATTAAATTTAGCATCCTCATAAATAATTCATCGACTATGTCAATCATGAAATTAATTGTACTTAGCGTGGTGAAATGATGAAATTGGATATCATATGTACTACACCATACACTGCTTTTGCATATGCAATTGTCATTTCTTGTGGGAGCCACCTAACCACATGACGATCAAGGGAAAGGAGGGGTGGATGGCTTAATGCATGTATTGGAGATGATTTAAATATCAATGCCCCCAAATATATGATCCTCTCTTGATTTTAGTTCCTCAAGGTTAACTAGCCGCCTAAAACTTTCATCACAAACCAAACATGAATTCTGAAAGCAATGGCTAAAAATGAGATAGATGGAAGCATTGAAGATTTAATTCTAGATTGCAAGAATAAAGAAACCGAATTCATGTAACCTACCCCAATATCGTTGGGATAAGGCTTGATTATTATAATGATGATGATCATGCAAATTTGTTGTCATAAAATTTAAAGGTTGTTTATGTACACATTAGTGTTAAACTAGGACTACTACCAGCTCAAAGGGAGGAGGTTTTTGCGTTGAGATCGAATTGATCATAAGTGGGCCATATGTAGACAGGAAAGAGTGATGTTGAAATGGATGTCTGCCGACCAGTATTTGTAGTTCTTATTATGTGAAAGAAAATAATTCAATGACAACAGCTACCCTATTGCCTGGTGGTTAAAGTGCTTACCTCTAATCTTTTTAAGGTTAAGTGGTTTGAGTCCTCACCAGCCTAATTTTTCACTTTTTAAGGGCTTAAACTGGGTTATTAACCATTTTAAAAAACAGTTTTTTTTCCTTTTCCACAATTTGGATCTACCTTTTAGCCTCAGAGAAAAGTAATTATCCTCTGGGGGTGAATTACCACTAATTCTTCCCTCAATTTTACACCTTGCAGCGATTTCCCACCTGTCATTTTATCCTTGTCCAAAAGAGGTCTAAAGGAGAGTTCCTGATAACATGTAGTCTATCTATCAGAAGCATCACCTTGCAGTGCACAAGTTTAGATATGGCCACTCACCAAGCTGGGTCCATCTTACATAAACTGATCCGATCATGTCCTTATTTTATTTGAGCTAGTTCTTTAACACCCTGTTCTTAACTAGAATTGGTGGTGCTTGGATGCAGAGAAATTTTGGGTGAAAAAGAAAAGCCATTTGCCTCCATGAATTCTCTCTGCTCCTATTTAGTTGTGTGGAGAAAACCGGTGACCATCACATAAATTTTCTCCACTCACAGAAAGCAAAATTTATGACAATGAAATCATTCCTCTGCTTCTCCAAAATCATTCATTCCTATGATTTCATTTCTAACCTTTCAATGTAAGACAATGAAATGGACTGCCAAACTAAGGTCATACAAATACATAAACCAAGTCAAGAAGATCCAGCTCTAACTAGAGGAAATTAGTACTGAGCCTCAAGGAAATGCCCCAAATTCGGGCACATGTGCTAGGCTTATTTTCATGAAAACAGCCGTACCTCCTCTTTCTTTCTTTTTCTTTTTCTTTTTAAATAGTAATAACCAGTCCTGTACACAAACTTCTAAATTTGTTCCCAATCCAACAATCTCTCCGTTCTTGCACGTCAACACAATCCAAATGCAAGAAGTCATTTCAATTATAACCATAGTGATGGCCGAAACTTATTTCAAGTAAAGGGGTGACAATGACTCTTAAATATCATCATCAGAAAATATCAAGTATTATTTCGATCAAACATAATGTCCACTGTCTTAATGTAGAAACTTAACAAAATGAGAGACCAGTGTATCCATCCATTACAACCTCGCCACACCACCCGCACGTCTCACAACAGTTGGAGTTCGGGAAGTACCTGCAGTAAGGGAGCAAGGTAAGGATTATCTTCCATCTGTTAAATTTTTTGTATTTTGTATATTAAACTTCATTTGTATGTTTTACCCAAGTTGCAAGCAGTTGAGTGCTTCAAAAGTGCAAAAATCAAAGGTAATATGGAGTAGAAGAGCCTCAAAAACAGAATCTAACAAAACATTTTGTCCACATTCTACCTAAAATGCACATCGGGATAGATACCATTCATTCTGTAAAAACATTGAAACTACTTCAAGCAGTACATCCAAATGCCAAAAGGCCCTCAATGTTTATGGGGCCATCTGTAATTTGTATTCAAGTCCCAACAATTTATAGGAAAAAGGCACTCAAGTGTGGAGAGAAAAAGGGTGGAAAATCTAAAGAACACCATCAGTTACCTAAGATTTAATTTACCAAGGTATAAGAGTAAGCAATCATTTACTATCAAAGATGGTTTCTTATTAAAACTTTATTTGTTATTTTCTACTTCATTATTGAGATGGATTAAACTGGTAGGTTGAACCACGTTGGACCCATCCACTTAATTGGATTGGCCTCCAGTCTGATTTTCAAAAATTGGGTCGCCATGGCCCATGTCAACCACAACAATGTATGGTTCAAAGAATCAGATGGTGTCCCTACTTTGGTGTGACTGTGATGCTGAGTGTTGCAAACCGGACTTCTTTGCTGCACTCAAAGGCCACCTGAATTTTTTTTCTTTTTTTGATCCATGTGGAATTGTTTGAGCTGCTATTTGTTGATTTGCATGTGTTGGATCATCTAGTGTCAAAGTCCCTGAGCGTCTGGACACTAAGAAAGGTAGCTTTCACCCTCATCTTCTTGGATAATACTTGTCCGCCATGCCTACTATGAAAACCACTGGGTCTAATTCTTTTAGGGTTCATCTTTTGATGAACTTTGAGGGTGCTCCCTGTTTTTTTTTTTTTTTTTTTTTTTTTTCCCACACTTTGTTCAGTATTTTGCAGGTTTTCTCTCAAAATTCAAGCTTGATCTTGAAGGTATAGCACTACAAGTGGCAGAACCACAAAATCATCTCCTCATTGGTTTTTTGGGATAATTTAGAACAGTATCCAAACAATATCCTGTCAAGTTTTCAATTTTACTGATATGCTCACAACTCTTACTTGTAGAACTGGGGGAGCACGACTGGATTGAATTTTCAAGAAAGAGGAAACTTGATCTGTTAAGTGGGACAACTCAGTACATGCTCCCGAAAGGAGTTCTATATGCTGTCTTATGAGTAAACTTACTGACGAACCATCTTGCTTGAGGCTCACCTCTATGGAGATTGCATTTTGTCTGTTTTGAGAATGCGATTCTCAACCACAAGGGGTGGTTCTTTGAGCAAGTGGTTACTCTTGATTAGCATTGAAGAGCTAGCCAAAGCCATCTAAGTTTTCGCAGAAGTTGAATCCAGCAGATTCCAAACTACCTCTGTCCCTTCTTGGGGTGTCTTCTTTTGGGTTTTTCCTTTTTAGGAATAATTTACACAGGTTTTCAATTCTATCGGAGTGTAAGTCATATCTAAAAGAAATCTCGAAGCAGTTCACAAAGGCAAAGGAGTTTATGAAGGTGAAGCAGAGCTGGATGTAAAGGAAGGATAAAAATACCTTGAGGTATATTGGTGTCATCTCCCGGGCATGGGACATCGGATGCCACATGTGAGATGTCAGATGTTAGTCTCCAGGCACCAGGTGCTGCATCTTGGTCCGTCTTGTGCCCAAGTCCAGTGGACCTGGGGAGGATTCCCATGGTCCGTCTTGCGAGCATTCTAATTTGTGAAAACAACATGTAGTATATCGAGTGGAATTGAAACACCCCTTATATGACTCAGACCGTGTCCGTGACTCAGCCTTGCGAGGGGACCATTGTGCTTCCAGGCTCAAAAGCCAAGCATGCACAAAGCTCTAACAGCATGGAGTTTCAAATAAGAAGGGAGATTCATCCTAGGTTCTTCACGAGTGGAGGATCCCTGATGGAATCCAATAGTGCCTCATCAACTTTGTAGCTTTCTCACAAACGATCTTCGAAAACTTCGATCTAAGTCCCATGAAAAAGAGATCGCCAAGATGACTAGCACAGGATCTGACAAACGAAAAGGGCCTTTGAAAGCCTGATGATGGAGTAGAGGGACCCATGTCTCACAGAACATGATCCGTAGTGCCCATAGGGAAGGCCCCGAACATGGGGTACTGGATGCCGAACAAAGGATGTTGGTTCCCCACCGGGTGGTTTCTTTGGACTTCAAATTTCGGGCCTCTCCTACCCTAACTGCTTACCCTTTGGGACCGCAGGAATGCCCTTTTTCTTCAACTTTAACTTGGTGATTATTCCTAGATAAGAGTTTTTTCCAGCAACATCATTTGACATTTAGTTTCACCAAAACCCATACTGGCTTCTCCAGAGAAGTGGAGGAAGATGAGGAAAGTGTCGTTCGAGGGATCGCTGTGCCTACTTCCAGCCTCTCTGGAGTTGCCAATTTTTTATTACCAACAGAAACAATAATAACAAAAGAAATTTTGAGAAGAAGTAAGGTTTTATTAATACATAAATCTATGTGTAATGGCATAAAGCAGTTGGAAGTAACCCGATCAATAGATCAAGCGTACCCCGATCAATAGATCAAGCGTACCCCAATAACCCTTCTAGAATCTTTCTAACATGGCAAAAATGCCTGATAAACTAGCATGTTAATATCTTCTTGAATAGTCTTCAATGCAGAAATCTTCTGCTTTTTCAGTCTTCAACTTGTGAAAGTTGAAAACCTCCAGATCATTCATGAGAAGGGCTCATGCATGCCTGGGAAGAAGTTACTTGGACAAAAGCATTGATATGTTGTCCTCCCCACCACTTCGGTTCTTCATGAGTTTAAGTAGCTTGTAAAGCAATTAAAAGGATCATGATCAACCAAGGAAACCCATTAAGAACGAAGGGGGCTTGCGTGGACATGGGGATCCAGATCCCTTCCCTCAACCCCTTCAGCCTCTTAAGGCCATAACCTTTGATCCAACTGTTGGATTTGCAATTATAATATATCACCAGGAGGATCTCAACGAGTCGGTGACGCAGCCCCAGATCCACAAACATAAATGGACAAATTCTGCACTGGAGGTTTGCCGAATCCACAAAGGATTTGAAGTAAGAGACCAACTCCACAATTGGGATTTGAACGAGTCCCAAGGTGGGATTCAACACACAGAAGCACTCTTCAATTGAAGAGAAACACTCACAACCATAGAAAGACAAACATATCTTTATTGAATAATGAAAGTTGTTGCTCCCAATGAAGGGATAACATATTTCTAAGAAGGGTTGGCCAATCCCTTTCCTGGTAGAACTCTATTTTCCTAAACATTAAGGGCCCGTTTGGTAATGTACTTTTAAAATAAAGTGGAGTGAAGTGAAATGAAAAGAATGAATAAAATATAAGTGAGTTATGATGGTATTTTGTTTTTAGTTGTTTGGGATGGAATATTTTTGACTTTTTGTATGAGGAAATGGAGTTTTTTTGTCTTTTAGTGAGTAAATGTAGTTACTTTTTTACTTTTTTTTGGAAAAGATGGGAGGGAGTTTTGGTAAAAAGTGCTTTTGATGGGATGTTTAACTTGACTTGACTTCACTTGACTATATTAGTAAAATTACCAAACGGGCCCTAAAGGAAACTAAATCTCCTAAATAAACCAAATCAAACTAAATTCTAAATAGACTTCTAAATAAAAGAAAGCTCCTCCTTAAGACTCCTAATCAACTTAAATTCCCACAATAAATTGATTGGGCCTGTTGGGCAAGGCCCAATGGGCTTTGTCGGCCCTTGAAGCATGGGTCTGTCCGGCATGGCTAATTGGCTTTCCCCATTTGAGGTTGTTTTCAATGTGAAATCCCATCATTTCAAGGGTCACATCTCAGTTTTCAGTCAAGCTAACTATAAATAGTAAGTTATGGAAATTAACAGTCTAAATGAGCAATGATGTAATTTAGCTACTGTGTTTTTCTTGTTCCATTTTGCTAACTTCTGTTAGTATGTCTTCTGTACCAAATGAGTCCCTCCTTTATACTCTTAGACTTTTTCTTGAATGGATCTCTACCACTCTCTATGGAAAATGACATAATATCCCTTAAGCCAAATATCTAGCAACACAGAAGTTATATTTCTTAATAAGGAGAAGGTGACGGCCGTTACAAAGGTTACACCTAACCAATTGGGGGTGGGTTTGTGGGGGACTAAAAGTTATACCTAAACTTCAATGAGAACCCGTTTAAGGAATAAATATTTTATCAAAATAATACATCTGTAGCCCCACTTGCATCACTCAGAAAACCTTAGTAAACAATACCAAGGAACCCATGTGGATTAGAACAACGATAAGGACACTTGCTCAGACATGTGAACCCACATGGGGCATGCCTCCCTTACATTCATGAACACTTTTACAACACAATGTCATGAACATTCAAAAGCAACCCCTATAGTCCAATACCTTGCTCAAGATAATGCCATGCATGGCTAAAGACAAGGACAAATAATATGTAAACAGGGTAGGAATTATCTTATTAGCATCAAGCAATCTGAAACAAAAGATAAAACTAAAGGATCAATACCAGAAATCTTACAACAAAACATGATAACTCATTAGGAATTGAAACATTGTCCAAAAAAAAATGATAAAGGACTCGACAGCTCATTTGAATCTGCATAACTTGAGTGCAGTAGAATGACTATTGGGCAACCAGAGCTAGACGAACAAGCCTGTATTAAGTCTACAGTTTTTTTTTTTTTTTTTTTTTTTTTTTAATGCCCATAGAAACAACCAATTGAAGGTAATCAGGGCTGCAGGTATTTTGGTACAGGGCAACTGAGTTCTATGATTAAAAACAGGGCCAAGGGGGAAAAACTTGTTAAGATCTAGTATTGACCCCTATTTAAGTTGCCTATTAAAAAATTGACTCCATTGAAGTTTTAGCTTTTAGCTATCAACCTCCAAACAGGAAAGTTGTGTGTTATGTGCAAGTTGGATCATTTTGCGTTCAGATTCTTGGGATGTGTCGGTATTACCAAGAATTATGTCAGATCATGATCCAAAATTGTTGGATAGTGTGGATATTGAAAGAGCCTCTGCCATCTCAGAACATGTTAATAGAAGATAAATCCCTTCCGAACCACATAGATGGATGGTGGAAGGATGTCATACGAAGGGGTGGACTGAAGTATTTTAAACAAAATTGTCTAGATGGAAAATACCTCTTTTTCCATGCATTAGAAATCATCATCACCGTCAAAGGTTAGTCCCAACTTTGTTGTGGGCAGCTATATGGATTTTGTTTCACCATTCTAGTCTATCTTGGGCCAAGTCCTTAGATAGGTTGCACCTCTTTAGATATATCCTCACTATTTCCATCAATGTCCTCTTCAGCAGACCACTTTTCCTATAGGGGCCATCAGCCTACATAGGGAAACTTTTCCTCATCAACGTTGTTGTTGGCTCACGCTTAACATGTCGAAACCATCTCAAATGAGTTAATATATCATCCATTGATGCTAACCCTAAATGCGCTCATTTCTGATTTTATCTTTTTCCAAGTGGTTTTACCACACATCCATCTCAACATTCTCATCTCTACTACATTTTAAGCAAGTGTTGCTTCTTGATTGGCCAACATTCTGCTCTATAAGTCATAGATGGTTTAATTGTTGCCTTCTAAACTTTTTCCTTCAATCTTGTTGGTCTGTGTCGATCACAAAACACTCCAAAAGCAAGTCTACACTTCAACCATCCCGCTCTTATCCTATGTTCAACATCTTCCTCAATTTCTCCATCCTTCCTAATTATCAAACCAAGATATCAAAATGAATTTCTTTATGGTATCTCTTGAGTTTCAATTCTCAAAATAGTTTTAGCACCTTGCACATCCACCCTATAGTTGCAATCCATATATTCAGCTTGTGTACAACATTTTTTTCCCAAGATGGGTCGAGGTACAATACTCTCATGAGAACCTACCTGCCCAGGGATTAATCCCTCGGAGGCTATGTGAGATGAGGCACACCCATAAGCCATAACATTGGGGTGTCTCGTGTTTCTTCTTTTCACAACTTATTTTAAAGCCTACCACAATACTCCCAGGTTTCGTATTCACGTCGTCTCTCGATTCACCTACTAACATTGTATCATATACAAACAAGATGCACCAAGGTTCCTCTTTCTGAATATGAGTAGTTAACTAAATTTATAATCAATGTAAAGAGATAAGGGCTTCAAATTGACCCTTGGTGTAATCCTATGGTCACTAGAACCTCACATGTCTCTCTCCAAGTAGTTCGCACACTCGTCACAGCTTTCTCGTATATATGTTTAATGATTTTATTATAACCTCTTGAGACGCTCATTTTATCTAAAACTCACCAAATCAAGTCCCTAGCCTAGGTACCATATCATAGATTTTCTCTAAATAGATGAAGACCGTATGAAGATTGTTCATTTTCTCTCGGTGTTTTTTCATTAATTGTCCAAGTGAGAACATAGCTTCCATAATTGACCTACCTAACATGAAACCAAATTGGTTTGCAGATATCTTCATCTTTTGCCTAAATCTTTGCTCTAGTACTCCCACCCATAATTTCATAGTTTAATCTCACGATAATTGGTGCCACTTTGTGTATCTCGGTTGTTATTGTATATATGTACTAAGGTCTAAAACACTTCTTCTCCATTCATCCCCCAGCATTTTCTTTGTCCTTAAAAAATGAGTATGAAAATCCAAGAATTCAAGGCAGGAGCCCCAGACCCATTTTTCTATTTGCTAAATTCTCATTTACCTTTGTCATAAGATTTTTTTTTTTTTAATAATATACAGAAGAAATCAGTAATGTACATACGTATAAAAAAGAAAGAAAAGAAAGGTGCTCAGAGTTGTGACAGTATTTAAGACAATAATATGCTCATTTTAAGCAAATGGGCATCAGTATCTCCATCCATCCAACAACACATGAAGAGATAGTTCAAGCTCCACAAACCACAAACAACCAAAATCCAATCCACCAATAAAAACATGAACCATACCCACAAATAAACAGAAACCCTAGTTCCTAAAAGATTCAAAATTTATTCAAGAAGTCCACATAACACAACATCCAGATCTAAAAATAGGGGCAATAAACAAGGAAAGAGAAGCAACCTGGACAGCGAAGACCACCCCAAGCAGCAGAATCAGTCCGAGACCGCAGGCTTAGGTCCTGAAACCAATAAATCACAAGAAGATGAAAAAGAAAATCACATTACAGAAATCGTCAGGACATTCTTGAAATCAAAAGAACCAGATGAAGATGATGGTGATGATGATGATTAAAAACAAAAACCCTAGAGAGATAGAGAGATGATAGAGAGAGAGAGAGAGACCGTGTAGGTCTTGGGGGCGATGGTCTTTTCCCCAACCAATGCCGCGGGTGGATTCGAGGTACTGGTCGCGGAGGTGCTTGCATTTCTGGAGGTGGTTGATGCCCTCGATGCGGTAGCACCATTTCAGCTTCTCTCGAATTATCTTCGCAGTCTCGATGGCGATCCACTTCTCGCGCACCAGGTACTCTCTGTACTCCAGCATCGCCACAGGATCTGCATATGGGTTGTTCGGATCGAAGTCTGGAGGACCTTCATCGAACTCCACACCTGCCTTCCTCACCATCTCTCTCTCCTCTCCTCTTCTCTTCTCTTCTCTTGTCTTCTCCTCCTTTTCTTCAGCTGTGAATGTGATATGAGCAGGCCTTTCTACTTTCTAGTAGTAGTTGTTGTATTTTTTTTTTTTTTTACCTCTCTCTGTATTTTTTAAGGGCGTAAAAAAAAACCGGAAAACCGTATGACCGAACCGAACCTAACCGCGGTTAATAACCGTATTTCACGGTTCGGTTACGGTTAATAAAATAAAAAAACCACACGATTCGGTTAACCGTATGCGGTTAACCGTATCGTTTACAAATAAAAGAAAAAATAAGGGAGCTGAATGAAATATTTCTTACCTTATTTAATTGCTCCTTATGTGTCATTTTACCTTCAATCATTCACATTTATCCCCTTATGTGAGGAATGCATTCCACGGTTATTAACCGTAACCGAACCGTTTAATACGGTTAACCACGGTTACGGTTTTTCACGGTTTTTTTGGATACGGTTACGGTTACGGTTTTTAAAGACAGAAAACCGCGGCTACGGTTCGGTTAACGGTTTTCCCAAATTGACCGGTTAACCGAACCGTTACACCCCTAGTATTTTTAGTACAAAATACAACGGGCATTATTTTTCTTGAAGGACCCTCAAAAAGATTATGCATTGGATGTGGAGAGGAAAAAAAAGGGGACTTTGGTCGGAGGTCCCTCAACTCCTCACTTTATTGCGAACAGTCCACAAAAAAAAACGTCCAGCCAAAGGTCCCTCATACACAATTTGGTACGTAAAAGGTCTGATTTGCCCTTGCATTCATTCTGTCTTTATTAAGATAAGTCCAACGAAAGCGTTACACTCATATCGCAAAAAGACTTTCGAATATTCTGAAAGAGGAAAGAAACGACGAAGAAGGCGACATTCTCGTCTCTGCGACTGCATGTAACGAGTAACAGCAGGTTAGATAAAAATTTCAAAAACTTTCCTTAAATTAACTGTTTCATTGCAAGTTAGAGTTTGCATCAAAGATATTTTCGATTTCGACAAGAGAAGATACAAGAAATACGACATAGAAACCCTAGTTGCAGAAGACGGTTCCACA
Organism: Cinnamomum chago; assembly: GCA_038049695.1. Classification (NCBI taxonomy): domain Eukaryota; kingdom Viridiplantae; phylum Streptophyta; class Magnoliopsida; order Laurales; family Lauraceae; genus Cinnamomum; species Cinnamomum chago. The sequence continues at coordinate 62,300,987 of CP142460.1, read as the reverse complement.
ACTGCATAACTGTTTCCGAAAGCATACAAAGACAGTTCAAAATACTCATTTCCATTGTAAGTTCAAAGTTTCTCACTCTTTTTTGTTTGGAAACCCTATCTTACTGTTAATCGCCGATTTGAATGATTTTCTACCATTCTCTCTGCTTCCTCTTCTAATTATGAAAACTCAATCAGGAAATGGCCAGAACGAAGTCCTCAGTACTTTCAGAAAGCCAGGGGCAAAAGGAACAGAGAGTTGAAGGTATCCAGACAGATTTTTTTCTTATTTTGGCTTATAATGTCTGTCATTTTTGTATAAATTAGAAATGTTGAACCAAATGTATAACATTCATTGCTACTTTGTCATTTTAAAGTAATTTTATCTCAGATTTAAAAAAAATATATGAATCTAAGATAAATTTATCTGTGTCTTGTGCAATTTATTTGTGATCTGTATTCACTTCTCTTACTCTTTGATGATATGTATATGTGTATTTTGCAATTTATCTGTGTTCCGTGTGATGGTGAATCAATGTCTATTGACTTTATCTGAGATTAAAAGCAAGAGAGTGTGATGCTGGACTGAAAATTCAACAAACCTTTTGTGTATTTCATGAATTTATCTGAGTTTATATCAAATTTATCTGAGTTTAAATCAACTTCATATGAGTTTAAGATAAATTTATCTATGTATTGTGCAATTGTATCTGTGTTCTGTGTGATGTTGAATCAATTTCTCTTGGCTTTATCTGAGATTAAAATCAAGAGAGCGTGATGCTGGACTGAAAATTGAACAAGCCTTTTGTGTATTTCATGAATTTATCTGAGTTTATATCAAATTTATCTGAGTTTAAATCAACTTCATATGAGTTTAAGATAAATTTGTCTGTGTATTTTTGCAATTTATCTGTGTTCTGTGTGATGTTGAATCAATGTCTATTGACTTTATCTGAGATTAAAAGCAAGAGAGTGTTATGCTGGACTGAAAATTCAACAAGACTTTTGTGTATTTCATGAATTTATCTGAGTTTATATCAAATTTATCTGAGTTTAAATCAAATTCATATGAGTTTAAGATAAATTTGTCTGTGTATTTTTGCAATTTATCTGTGTTCTTCTGTGTGATGTTGAATCAACGTCTATTGACTTTATCTGAGATTAAAAGCAAGAGAGTGTCATGCTGGACTGAAAATTCAACAAACCTTTTGTCTATTTCATGAATTTATCTGAGATTATATCAAAATTTATCTGAGTTTATATCAAATTTATCTGAGTTTAAGATAACTTTATCTGAGTATTTTTGCAATTTATCTGTGTTCTGTATGATGTTGAATCAATGTCTATTGACTTTATCTGAGATTAAAAGCAAGAGAGTGTTATGCTGGACTAAAAATTCAACAAACATTTTGTCTATTTCATGAATTTATCTGAGATTATATCAAATTTATCTGAGTTTAAGATAAATTTGTCTGTGTATTTTTGCAATTTATCTATGTTCTGTGTGATGTTGAATCAATGTCTATTGACTTTATCTAAGATTAAAAGCAAGAGAGTGTCATGCTGGACTGAAAATTCAACAAACCTTTTGTCTATTTCATGAATTTATCTGAGATTATATCAAATTTATCTGAGTTTATATCAAATTTATCTGAGCTTAAGATAAATTTATCTGTGTATTTTTGCAATTTATCTGTGTTCTGTGTGATGTTGAATCAATGTCTATTGACTTTATCTGAGATTAAAAGCAAGAGAGTATCATGCTGGACTGAAAATTCAACAAACATTTTATCTATTTCATGAATTTATCTGAGATTATATCAAATTTATCTGAGTTTAAGATAAATTTATCTGTGTATTGTGCAATTTATCTGTGTTCTGTGTGATGTTGAAAGGAAACACATATACATTTGGAATGAAAATTCAACAAACCTTTTGTATATGTCTTTAATTTTTCTGAGTTTATAATAAATTAATTTGTGTCTTGTGCAATTTATCTCTGTTCTGTATTCAGTTGTTTTAATCTTTTGGTGATATGAATCTGAGTTATTTTACTATATGCAGGAATAAAACACAACAAGAGAAAGAGGGTGGAAGATAAACCATCAAACAAGAAAGAAGTCAGTAAAGACATAAATGCTGAGAAGCCTAGCGCTCATTACCAGTTCAGATCAAGTTTGGTCTCAACTGTTTCACTCGTCCAAAGCATCAAACAAATGATCATTGAAGTCCACAGAGTTGAATTAAGAAAGACTCCATTCTGGAGCCTTTTAGAATGCATGCTGGACAACAAATTATCTGAACAGATGTGCAGAAAGAATGACAAGGACATTATGTTGATCCTTGATACATACAACACACAACGAAGGTAATTCATATTAGGAAGGTCCTACGTACCATTCACTGCAAATGATATATCGTTGATATTCGGTGTACCAAACGGAACAAGAGTGCTTGATTTAAAGTATTCAAAAAGGAAAACAACCGAATTCATATCTAGAAGATTCCATGGCTGTTCAAGGGTGTCGGCTCCACAAATAAAGCAACAGCTCCTTCTAGCATTGAGTGGAGAATCAGAAACTGACGTTGCTGATGTTGCTAGGCTACTGTGCCTGTATATCCTTGTCGTACTCTTTTTTGCAACCCACGGAAACACGATAGGATGGGCATATGTGGGCTATGTTGAAAACTACATGGATATGAAGCACTATGCCTGAGCAGAAGAGATTTCAAAATTTCTCATGGAGTTGATACACAACAGAAGCCGTGGTTCTAACAGAGTAATTGGTTGCCTTATTGCATTACCGGTATGATATACAACTACAAATTTTTAAATTTGAATTTCAATATACAAAGAATTATTGACATATATGTTTTATAATTCTGTAACAGTATTGGTTGTGTGAGCATACCACGATGATCACACCAAATGATTCGGTGCATTTCCCACGAGTACTAAAATGGAATCTAAGGGCAGTGACTATAGCACTTAGGAAAAGACCCCTTCATTCACTACTAGCTACTGAGGTATTTTTCACAATTTTCACTATCTAATTTTATCTAAGTTTTTAATCTAACATGTTATTTGTAACATTGGTATCAAATGCAGGTCCTTGGGGACGAATTAGATATCACACTGCTTGAAGTGCAACGATTACAGTCCTTGTTGGACAGTGGCGCTCGTGACAAGGAGGTCGTGATGGAGATAGAAGGAGAACAACAACTTACAGAAAAAGAAAACAGTGATGGAGAAGAAAAATCGGAAGAATATGAAGATGATGATGGCCAAACACACCAAAAGCAAGGAGATGAGGGAGACATAGCAGTAGAAGTAGAAGGAGAAAATTTGGATCAAGGAGATGATCAAGAGGATGGAAATGAAAAATGGGAGCATGACTTGGAAGAAGGAGATCAGGGAGAACAAAACAAGATGATTGAAGCCACTCAACCAGATACAGACATACTGACAGACACATTGGTTGTATCTGAGTTGGAAGAGCAGCTGCAAAACAGTAACAGCGAAGAAACAAATTTCCCTGTTGTGGCAAAACAGTCTACAGCATTTGATGCAGAGATGGCGGGCTATGAACAAACAGATCTGCTGGTTGCAAACATCTTAGCTGACATAATTGCCAGCACCATCAACACAGAATATGAAGAGCCATCTAAAGCACAGTCTGGATCATTGCCACAAGCTGGTGATACAGTTCCTAGCCCTATACAACAATCACAAACTCCCGAAAACAGTGAGATCAAAAATTTAACTGAGGAGCGTGACAGGGCAAATTCTTTAGTCATCCAACTCACTAAGGAGAAGACAGAATTACAAGAGCAGATCCAACGGATGGCTATTGAACTTGAAAGGACACCGGCCGAAAACAACATCATAAAAAAGCGGCGGCTTGAAACTGAACAAATGATCACCAGCTTGCTAAGAGAAAGGGATGATGCTCTATTGTTGGTTGAGCAATTGACAAAGGAGAAGACTTCGCATGAAACACACAGTGTGGACAAAGATCATACTTCAGATGAATCAACTCGAATGGTCAGCTCCCTCAAAGAGCAGCTGAAACACACCATCAGTGTGTCAGATTTACAGTCCTCGAGAGCTACAAATACAGAAAGTGAGGTAAAGGGCTTGAAGAAAAAGTTGATCAAACTGGAATCAAACAACTTCAAACTGCAGCAGCTCTTGAGGGAAATGACAATAGATTATACAGAGAAATGATTGCAATGGGCTAGGAAGACACTAGATGATATCTTCGAGCCTATAATAAAAGCTACACGACAAAAAGCAGCAAAGGAGGCTACAACTGATCGTAATGTTGTAAAAAATGTACCTGAGGTAATTTAGGTACACGACCATGCTTGTTTAGATAAATTTATGTTTGCATTGAATTCATGTTTTGCATATCTATCAAATTTATCTGACTTTTCTGTCATTTTATCTGACATGCTAAGAATTTATCTTAGTTTACATCAAATTTATCTGACTTCTGTGTCATTTTATCTGACTTTCTAACAATTTTATATGAGTTTATATCAAATTTATCTGACTTCTGTATCATTTTATCTGAGTTTATATCAAATTTATCTGGCTTCTGTGTCATTTTATCTGAGTTTATATCAAATTTATCTGAATTCTGTTTCATTTTATTTGAGTTTATATTAAATTTATCTGACTTCTGTGTCATTTTATCTGAGTTTATATCAAATTTATCTGACTTCTGTGTCATTTTATCTGAGTTTATATCAAATTTATCTAACTTCTGTGTCATTTTATCTGAATTTATATCAAATTTATCTGACTTCTGTGTCATTTTATCTGACTTTCTAACAATTTATCTGAGTTTATATCAAATTTATCTGACTTCTATGTCATTTTATAAAACTTTTCATTAAATTTATCTGACTTCCGTATGATTTTATCACACTATCGGCAAATTTATCTGATGTTATATGAAAGTTATCTGCCCTTCATCAAATTCTAATTTGATTAATCTATAGTTTTATAATTGAAATATTGATCAGATCATGCCGTCTGATGCACCATCAAAACCAATTGAGGAGGTGAAACAGTCTTCCATGGTGAAAAGAATCAAGAAAAGAACGGCGACGAGAAAAATGAACCCAGCAACTGTCCCCTTCACACTCTCCAAAAATGCGGTCACTAAGCTCCTGAATGCATCTGACGTAGAGAAGCTGAAGGAGATTTATGAAGCTGAGGGCAATTCGTAAGTCACATACCTATGCACCTAAGCAACACCACTGTTGAATTTAAGAAACCTTAATGAAAATGTAGACTAATTGAGCCCTTTGTGCAATTGGATTTGCAGGGCGCTCGTTTGGGGAGGTGAGGACATACAGGCTGTATCTTATGAAGACATAGTAGCAGTTCTCAGCAGAGCAGAAATGTCAAGCACTGTAAGCATCACAACACAGACACATTGACAAGATATCCCTACATTTTACACAAACATAATATGGTCGTGTTCAAACAATATGCCTCACATTATGTGTCTCTAATTGAACAGGTTATTGACTGCTACGCTGAGTTGCTATATAGAGAACATGGTGAAATCCAACAGCAACTAACAACTGTCCAACACACAGAAACGCTGCCTCGTGACAAATCGTACTTCGTAACAAGTTTATGCTAGGTAAAAGACAATAACTGTCTTGACCGTGTCATCATTTACTTTATTTTTTATATATAATAAATAGTTACTAAACATGTCTTAATGTAGAAAATTGTTACTTCTTCGTCGCCGGAAATGAGGGAAAAGATACTGCACCCTCAGATCTCCCCAAACAGAACTGCAGAACACAGATTCGTGCTTTTTCCAATGAATTCAAATGGAAAAAGGAAGGATGCCGAACCCTTCCACTGGACACTGTTGGTGCTGGATAAGAAAGAAGGAGATTGGCTACATTACAACTCCTTACGACCAAGATCACCTAAAACAGTGGATCATTACTTTGAGGATGCACGACTTCTGGTATGTCTCGCTTACATGGTCATTATTTATTCAAAGATACCGTTAGCATAATCGAAACTGACCCAAAATACGGAATGTTTTTTTATTCTGCAGAAACAGTATGTGGAGAACTACAATTATATTAATGTTGAGGAGACACAGCCATATGGAGCTCCATTGACAAGCGTCAAAGACGCCCCACAACAGAAAATGGGCTCGTAAGTATCATTGTGCAACTATAGTAATTCAATTGACTTCACGGTGCCTTATTTACAATCGACTAACAATATCATGTCCTGTTCCAGTGTTGATTGCGGAGTGGTTGTTTGTTATATTATGAAGCAACTTACTCACAAACAAGTAATTGCTTCGAAGTTGCCACAGCGTGTAAATGACGGATTAAGGGCAGAGATAGTAAGCAAGTTCCTACACGACAAGCATTGCAACTGGTCAGTTGAAAACTACCAAGCCAGGCAACTAGTTGCTGATGATGACTTCGAAAACTGACGAAAAAACTACAGCAATGATACAAACAAGTTCTTTTCAATCAAGTTGATGTATTTTATGTAAATCTCTTTATATGAAAAGTGAAAGTTCAACAGACTTGTGAATGTATTTTTTTGGTTCACATGAAGGTTGGACAAACATTTATGTCAATGTAATTCTCACATTTGTGAATGAATGTAAATAGAATTATTTCTATCAATGGAATTTTAGCTGACTTCTGATAGAAATTATCTGAGTTCTGGCTGAGATCATCTACGTTTTGGATGAAATTATCTAGGTTCTAATTTTCATTATCTACGTTCTGAATCAAATTATCTGAGTTATGTATGAAATTATCTGACTTCTGAATCAAATTATCTGATTCATGGATGAAATTAGCTGAGTCCTGGATGAAATTATCTGACTTATGAATGAAATTATCAGAGTCCTGGGTGAAATTATCTGACTTATGAATGAATTTATCTGACTTCTGAATCAAGTTATCTTAGTAATTGGTGAAATTATCTGAGTTCTGACTCAAATTATTTGAGTCCTGGCTGAAATTATCTGACTTTGGATGAAATTATCTGACTTCTGAATCAAATTATCTGATTTATGGATTAAATTATCTGACTTCTGAATCAAATTATCTGATTCATGGATTAAATTATCTGACTTCTGAATCAAATTATCTGAGTCCTGGATGAAATTATCTGACTTATGAATGAAATTATCTGAGTCCTGGGTGAAATTATCTAACTTATGAATGAATTTATCTGACTTCTGAATCAAGTTATCTGAGTAATGGGTGAAATTATCTGTGTTCTGACTCAAATTATCTGACTTCTGGCTGAAATTATCTGACTCATGGATGCAATTATCTGAGTCTAGATTGAAATTATCTGAGTTCTGCTACATATTTAGCTGGGTAATGTGATTACTCTGTCAAGCTAATGATTCCAGATAATCTTAGCTCTAATGCAATTTCAATATCATTTTTGAACAATGACTAAATGATTTAGACACATTTTGAAAGTAATTACTTATAAAAGCAAGTGCACATTAATCAACATTAAAGGGAATCTCAATTTCACCATTTTATTCACTAATCAGAATTACATCAGATGTATCAACAATATTACACCTAACCTAAATTCAATATCTAAATCAATGAAATGTCAAAGAAGAGGCTCCTTGCACGATTTCTTATTGTGGCTGCCAATCCGACCACATCGTCTACATTTTATCTGTCGTGTGATCTCCCCTCTTGACAAGATCCTCTTTTTTTTCGGCCTGCCAGCTGGTCGTTTAACAACAGGTGGGAGAATAACGACTTCGGCACCTTTTGTCTCTGGCATTCCCACGGTTGGAATTGGGAAAATCTGCTCTTCATACGAAGCCCTATATGTATGAGTGTGAAAATAATGATCAACAAAGACACTCAATTCCTTTCCACTCTTTTGAATCGCCGCACAAGCATGGGCACAGGGGAACCCATTGATCTGCCACTGATAACACGAACATATGTGATTAAAAATGTCAACGGTCACTGACGAGTAAGAATGCACATCGTAAACAGTTTCGCTTGAACGGCTGACCGTCCACGTCCTTCCAAGCCGGATAGCAGCATCAAGCCTCTTATCCATGTCCGGACATATGACTGACTTCCATCTGCTGGAAACTTCCTTCCTACTAGCCATCTGCTCCATTATTTGAACCCTTATTGTGTCAACCATCTTTGTAATTGGAAGATGGCGAGCTTCTCTAATCCATGAGTTGAAAGACTCAGCAGCATTCGAACACATCTCACCATACGCTGCCCCTTAAAATATGCATTGCTCCATCTTTCATGAGGCAATCCACAAAGAAATTTATCTACATTAGAACCACCTTCATGCCTCAACGACTGCAGCTTTGCGTGGAAGGCAGGGATGGTTGGCGCATATGCACATTCCCGCAGCATCATAACCATTCTTTCTCTAAATGCATTAGTGTAACCACCAGACAACTTGTCCCTCAAATTTACCTTAAGGTGTTGGAGGCAATACGCATGATAGGCAAAATGAAATACCTTTGAGACAGCCTCTATCAGACCTGGATTTCTGTCGGAAACAAATGTAATAGTGCGATCTGACATAATGATTTTCCTTAAATTCTTCAGAAACCATGTCCAATTGTCCTCCGTCTCTGAGTCCACTACCGCAAAAGCAAGGGGGAACAAACTTGTCCCATGAATTAACAAATTTTTATATTTATGATACTATTCAGAAAATCAAAACATGCTGATCATTAGTATAAATATAAATAAATGGGTCAATAATATCAGAAAAAACAGCATGACGACTTACCTTGATTCCCATTCTTCCCCGTCGCTGCCAACATGTTTCCCTTGTATCTGCCCTTTAAGAAAGTACCGTCCAGAAATAATAAAGGACGAATATGATTAAAACCAGCAATTGAAGCATAGAACGACACAAAGAGACGCTTGAAACACATAGTTGATTCGTCATAATCTAGCACAAAGAGGCTTCCTGGATTTACCTCCTCCGCCACCTTAATATACCAGCGAAGATGGTCAAAAGATAGCAACGAATCACCATACAGCTTATTTCTAGCCCTTTCCACACCCCACCATGCATGATGATATGTATTGGTAAGCCCATAATTCGCCTTAAAGTGGTGCACGATATCAATGGGTCTGGTGAGCGGCTTCTCACGGATATGATCCACTATTAAATCTGCAACTGTCTCAGAATTCATACTGCTGTTCTTTGACGTTCGAACTGTTGCACCACATGTATGCTCATTGTTTAATGTCCTGATACAAAAATGGCCACTAGACTTTTCAATAGATGCATGAACACGCCATCTGCATCCCATCGAATGACTGCGAGAGCATTCAGCTGTCACCCTCACCTTATCATTTTTCACATATACAAATTCAAACCCAATCTCAATTGAATATCTGCACAATACACTTTTAAACTCCCCAACACCGTCCTCAAACCTCTGCCCTACATCTCTAATACCACTTGCCCAGCCAGAAGACAGCAACATCTTCTCCTTGTGGGTACAAAACTATAGAAGAAGATCTGTCTCTATATTTGTATCCTCGTACCTCACTAATGGTAGGGCATCTTCAGCTAAATGATCACCATTTTCCTCTTGATCATCGTCCTCCGATTCCTGCGATTCTGATACAAATACATCAACTGTCCCCAATCCCATTGAAGAAGCCAGCATGGACAAGCTCATTAGATCCGAATCGCTGTCCAGCAAACACTTTGGGTGGCCAGGCAATGCATAAGTAAAACAAACCATGTTCATTGTAAGATTTCTCCACTTGCTACAAACTTGATGCATCAAACCATCATAGCTCATACCCCGACTCAAATGAATAACAGCCGTAAGCATGCCATACTTACAGAGAAGCAATAACGGCTGTGACATCTGTAAAACAACAAGATTCAATGGATATAAATGGCCAGTATCATTGCCCAAATTGTACATGACTCACATAAATGTTGGCTCTAAACTCAGATAAATTGTACATAACCCAGATAAATTGTACATGACTCAGATAAATTGTACATAACTCAGATAAATTTTGGCTCTGAACTCAGATAAATTGTACATAACTCAGATAAATTTTGGCTCTGAACTCAGATAAATTGTACATAACTCAGATAAATTCTGGCTGTGAACTCAGATAAATTGTACATAACTCAGATAAATCCTGGCTCTGAACTTAGATAAATTGTACATAACTCAGATAAATTCTGGCTCTCAACTCAGATAAATTGTACATAACACATATAAATTGTACACAACTCAGATAAATTGTACATAAATCAGATAAATTCAATACAGAAATCAGATATTGTGTATAGAACTCAGATAAAATTACAAAAACTATGATTTGTCTGATTAACAGTCAGATAAATTTCATGCTAAAAGTCAAATATCTTAGATTACATTACTTATTCCACAATGCATCTTTAAAATAAGACTGGTAAATAAGTCAGGCTCTAGCTAATCTAACTGCGTAACCATCAAATCAATTCTACATCAACTGAACTGATACAAATTGAATACTTCATCACTAACAAAACTAAAGAAACCTAACTATGAAAACTCGAAAAGAAAAATGAAAAACTTCATGTCCATATAAAAGATAGAATTGCTACACAAAAGTTAGATCTTGAAAACAACTTCACGTCCATATAAAAGATAGAACTGCTACACAAAAGGTGGCTCTGAAAACAACTTCACTTCCATATAAAAGATAGAACTGCTACACAAAAGTTAGATATGAAATCTTCTATACAGTAAATCAAACTACACAGCTAAAAACCAATAAGAATACAACTGAGCATGCGCATCAGATATATATATATCTACACATTCAAATAACAAAAACTTCATAATCTCTGTTGTAAACAGAAAAAATCACTTACCTCAAAAAAGATGAATCCCTTCCCAACGTTTGGATCTGGTTTCTGCTTTCAAGCCAATTAACTGTTTCCCAGCCAATCAATATACGAGACTATAATCCAATTACAGTAGAACTCCTACCAAAAGTATGATCTGCAATCTACTTCGCAAGCAATGAATCTCTCTCTCGTTAGGTTTCTACATTCAGATTCAATATCATCAGCGCTTGCAGGTTTAGATTCAAAAAACGAGATCTGCGCTGGAAGACAGGGGCATATCAGTAATAACTTCCCCACTTATGCACTTAAATCGTGGCTAAATAATCGTGACACGTTGGGGACCACTCCACTGCATGTTGCGACAGTTACAGGGGTAAATTAGTCTTAAATATTGAAACCGTGTGGATACAGGGACCTTAGGCTTGAAACATCCTAACTGCTTGAACCAGAGCCTTTAAACAATTCCGCCTGGACTGGAGGCTGGAAACATTCCATTCGAGGGACCTTTCGCTAATTAATCAAAAAAAAAAGCAAAAAAGCCTATCTAATGCCTGCAACCTCTTGATCTATTGATCCATCGCCTATAAATTTAATAACTTTTTATGTAAAAGAATTTGACCCTTGATTCAAGGTCTAGTCTATTTGGTGGATACAGACCTTGGAATCTAATGACTATTAAGAGGGACCATGCCGTTTACACGGTCCGAATGGATTGTAAGGTGGGCTTATTGAAAATTTTCACTATAATACGGCGAGAGGAGCGTTGGGGTCTACCATTATTATTTTTTATCCTATATAAAGAAGATGAAGTCACATGTACCCGTCTCTCTGACCAGACAAGTTATAATGGATGATTGTCGCTAGGTATAATTGGTGTTAGATGGGTGCTACTTTTCTCAAATAATCAAGTTGGTTTTCGAAATGCAACAAACACATGTATGTAGAGTTGCAAACAAGATGGTTTGGATATGGACGCGGGCCCAAACTCGTTTATAAATAACAGTTCTGTGGCCGACTCGTAACCTATTTTGTTTGTTTCATACTTGGTTCCGATACAAGGGCCCATATTCGGTTCAAGAAATGAGTCCGATTAGATGACACAAATCTAGTTCTAAAACCGATTCTAACTTCTTTTCAAATCTTTTTCTTAAAATAAGAATATCATTCAACTTAAAACAATACATCAAGTCTACTATCTCTATAATTAAACATAATATTGTTTAACAAAAGTTATTTATGGGCTACAGTTTGCAACAATAAGTACTCGTAGTATGTCAATCCCGAATTTATGGGTCGAACCCATAACGAGCCCAGAACCGGACTCATTTTATCAATTGGAGCCTAAATTGGATTTCAGACCCCACCCATTTATAAATCGGAACCTAAAAATGTTCCAAATCCGATTTTTTATGGATAGTAACCTTCGGAAAATCAAAGAATCAGATAACTATTTGCATCCGCTCATGTACTACTTAGAGCAATGGGGAGTTTTCTAATTCATGAATACATGTTGTCTCTAGTGGTATCAAAGGACTTCTATGACACAGACAGACAAATGTACGTGACCTTTTAGCCCCGCAAGAAGACCATTGTGCTTTTGAGTTCAAAACCATAAACAAAGCTAAAACATAAACATTTGGCATCTGTTTTCATTGAAGAAAAAATATACATACCACGTTGTCTTCTTTCAAAAAGCAAAGGAAAATGGGTAAAGTGCCATAAGAGGCATTGTTGTGCTTGCTTTCACTTTCTCTGGAGTAGCCAAATTTTCATTGCGAACAAAAATAATAACAACCCTCTAAAATCTAGGTAGAATGGCATAAAGCAACTGATAATAACTCGAACAATAAATCCTCCGTTGGGAATGTGGAAGGCAAACTGGGATGCATTTATAGATATATCAAGGCACTCAATGGGAGTTGGTGTGGTTGCTCATGACCACAAGGGTGCAATCATGGCATGTAAGAGTATTGCAAAACCTTACATATGTGATCCGACCATAGCTGAGGCTATAGCAGCTTGGGTATCCGTGAGTCTTTTCAGATTCCACAATTGATATTAGAAGGTAATTCATTGGAGGTTGTTAAAAGCACTTAGGTGTGAAGAAAGGAGTTCCACCCGTTATGGACGATTGACTGACTCAGTTAAATCGGTTTTAAACTCCTTTTAGTAATGTCCAGTTGAACATGTGAGGAGGGATGCAAATAACTTGAACCGACATATCATATTTGGAGAGACTGTGCTCCACAATTTATTCACGATCTTGTAATCCTCGAATGTGATATTCCTAATAATTCTTAATACAATATGATTTCTTTCTAAAAAAAAAAACTTGAACAATAAATCAAAAGTCACAAAACACCCTTCTGAAATAGCACAAATCAGTCATCGAAATTAGAACTTAAAATTTCTTCTTGAATAGTCCTCAAATGGCCCCTGGTGCCTTTTCTTGGAGGCCGAAGCCGGGCCCAAAAGGACAACAAACTATATTTTACAAAAGAAGCTAAAAACCTATGAGGCTATGTGAAAAGTTTATTTGTATAGTAAGGGAAAGTTAAATGCTGCGTCATTAAAAATTAGGGGTGGTTTTTGAAAGCAAAGTTGACTTTTTGGTTAGACGAAAATGACATTTGGATAGTTGTAGTAAAAGAAATTGAGTTTTAATTTATAACATTTGGATCACTCAATAGCAGTAAGTGAAAAATTAGAACTCCTCAAATGTAAAATCTTATAAATACCTATAGGACTTTTTTGGGCACTTGACGTGCGCTAGACTTGAGACTTTGATTTTAGTAGCTAAGGTATTTACCATTTTGTTATCACTCGGTGGTCTTTGTTTTTTATTGCTATTTTTTTTTGCCACATAATTGTTTGTATGATATTATATGGATTCGTCAAAAATTTCATATAAGATATTGTACATACTCAACTAAAAATTCTAAGCCCATTTTCTTGATAAATGTTTTATTAAAAAATGTAGGCATCGATGCCAAATCAGTGCCTGGTCAAGCTTTCAATTACGTGCTCAATCGGATAGTGGGTCCCACTTCTTTTAATCTGATTTTTTAGCATATATCTATTGGGAGTATGGGATTCATCTTAAATGATCTGTATTATCCATAGATGACGACTCAACTAAAAGGAATATGGAATTTTTGTATACATTTTCAAACTATTCAAGCCCTCATGCACTTTCATTGAAAATGAGCTAAATTTTTTATATTTTTATAAAACCTTTCCTAAAATGAAAAAAAAAAGAAGAGGAATTCATAATGAATCCAACCATTGAGGCAATGTGTCCTAAAATGAAATAAAAAAAAAGAGGAATTCATAATGAATCCAACCATTGAGGCAATGTGGGGAGGAAAGGTGAATTGTAGGTCAGAGGAGGTGACTCCCGTCAGTCTACTACATAGGTGAGAATTCATAAGGAATGCACGAATTTGAGAGGTCTTCACTACTGGATTATTGATTGAGGAATTGTACAGTTGATGGCTTCACATCAACATCGAGTCCCTGATTTGGTTCCCAAATGTGACCCATTGTTATTAGGAATGAGATTGGCAGGTCTTGCCTAGGTTGTAGTTCTGTGGGCTACTTGAAAGTTACACATGAACTTAATAAGCATTTGATAGACTTGATGCTCTAGGCTTGAATTTTAATGGCATGCTCATTTGCATAAAATGTATAGGAATTAAAAGCATGTTTAGTAATAAGCGAGGAATCTATAGATTTGATGATTTTTCATTACCATTGTAATAAGAATTATTCACATTGATATTGGCGTGCATGGATGCATATAGCTGAGAAAAATACGGTTCGGTGTTCATATCCACTTAAGTGATGATTTTTAAATCTTACAGGGGGTGGTCGGATGTGAAAATCCTAACAAATGAATATTTCAATTAATCAAAATCCAAAAGAATTTAACATTGCCAAACATGGATTTATAACAGTTATAGAAAAATAAAAAATCTTTTCCCCAAATATTTGATTGCAAAACGTGATAAAAATGACGTTAGAATTCATGTTGAAATAAGCCCACACGAAGGGATCAATAAAAAGGTGGGGGTGAAGGTTATGTCACGAGGGGTGAGGGAAATGTGGATGAGACCTAGAATTTCATAGGTAAAGGATTAACAAGGAGATGACCAAATATTCATCTTCCATCATCATCGGATTCAATTTCCATTAAAGGAAATGTTATTCATGGTCATTTGTCCATATTCACCTTTAGTTTTTATTTTAACTACTCACAGTCACACAACATATAATCCCAAGTATTTGTTTTCCCGAAACAAATAGGTCCTAAGTATTAATTCAGACTCAACTTGTACAATCCAAATGCATCAATGGGGATGCAAAAAAACTTGCAACCAACTAAGCACACGATAAAAATGCAACCTCTAAAGAAAAAACGGATATGGACTCCATTTTTCTCTTAACCTATTTAGCAAACCAGGTTGCGCCGAATCTACAATTTAGGCTTGATCTATGTTTGAGTTTAGTATAGTAGAGTTAGAAGGCTTGACCACTAAAGGGGTGATTCTTTTTTTTTTTTTTTTGTCTCTTTTCTTTCTTGCTAGGTTAGTTTACTGGTCAAGAGTGATGTGATACTGTAAACCTTAAGTCACAGAAATAAATTCCCGAAAGCATGTGTCTCGTGAAGATACAATCATCACTCAACCATGAGTGTGTTCCCCTAGGGTGATTTAGATGCTATGAAACTTGGTGCACCCATTATCCACAAGCCCCACCTTGATGGGCCATAAGCATGCACCCGCTGAACCCGGCCCATTTATGTAGAGATCCATGGACATGTCCACCAAGGCAGACCCAGCCGGAACTAAAGCCCACTTGTAGACCTAGCGGCAGGATCCGATAATCACAACAACGCATATTACATGATATATCCCAAACGCTCGCAAGAGAAGCAAACGAACACCCTTCAACTAAAACGTAAGCCCTAATCCATTCCTTCGTCTTCTGTGGCGGAGCCCAGGGCTTTCGGAGAACGAGAACTCTCTCTGCAACTCCATCACTTCTTCGATTCCTTCCACCCCAAAAGGGGAAAAAAAAACGTAAGCTTGATTCCTTCTTTCTATTTTCCCCATATCGGTTCATAGCATTTCATTCTAATTCTCTGTCCTCTTGCACTTTTCCTTGTTTCCCCTTCCATGGGCGCTATTGAATACTCTAAAAGCATGTTTCTTTTTGTGGCATTTTATCATTACTGTCATTTTCCAAGGTTTTAGTTTCTGTTGTTTGGCCGGGGGAAACATTTTCTGGGGGTAAGATGTGTTTGTACATCCTGGATAAGATTGCAGGGAATGGTTTTCTGGGTTTTCTATCTTTTGGTCATGTGCATCTGCTTTATGCAAAAAATTGGGAAAGAAATGATTAAAACAATGAAAACCCCAGAAAAGGTTAAACCTTGAACAAGGGAAAGTCACCCCCTTTCCCCTGTCTGGAAGAAGGTTTTGGAAATGGTAGTGGCTAGAGCTGAAGGCTGAAGCCTTTGGATTTACCGAGGATGGGGTGATATATGGGCAAGTTAGCCCCATTTTACTAAGATAAAGAAACCAAGAGAATGAAAAATGGCGTATCTTTATTTTTATAATTGGTTTTAAAGTGTTTTAGATGAAAATAGAATAGCGAAATAAAATGCGGAGGTGTTGAGAACGAAGCTTTGATACAATTATTTTTTGGGTTTGAATTATGGAAATTGGTACTTGTGATTGGAGCTTTTTTATGTATTCGGCGTTGTGAGTTAGAACTAGGTTTTGGTCCAAGTTTTAAAACCATGTTTAAGACCCTTTTTTCATTTTCTGTGAAGATGTGCACTGCGTACATACATTAATGAGAACATTTCTATGATGCTGGATTACGATTTGCTTGGCCTAGACCCCATTATTTTGATTTTTTTTTTCTGCTCTGGTAAATATACCCACACACCTAAACACACGCCACCCAAGTTCCTCATCATCAGTCCTACAATTAGGGATTTTTTGTGGAGGGGAGGTACATACTGCATACTGACTGAGCGAGCAGTGGATTGGCTGCTGAGACAGAACTTGATATCATTTTTTTTAAATTTAAATTCTTGCTTTTAGGCTTGAGCAATGTGAAACTTTTCTCTTTCGTCTAAGCCCCCAACTTGAAAGAGATGTCTTTAGTTCCAGTCAATCTAGACACGTATCTGGTTTGAGAGTCCCATCGGTTTTGTGGTCTGCATCTGCCATTCCAGTTCATTTTTATGGCACATTTGTTTAATCAGTGTTGAATTTCTAGCAGCGCTGCAAAAAATAAAAAAAAGCTTGAAGTATTTATTTTCTTTTCAAGGTGGTGGAAGTGGAAACTGACACCCTGTTACCCATACCTTTTTTTTTTTTTTAAATTATTAAATGACATCTAACTGATATTTCTCCATTCAAAATTCAAATCCAAACAAGCTTCTTGTTTTTGCTTTTGCTTTTCTTTCTTTCTTTCTTTGTTTTTTTTTTGAATAGTAAATCCAAACATGGTTGAGAATCATTACTAGAGAGTGGTGGTGAATCTATGGAAATGATTCTCTGCGTCTAAATTTCTTCTTATTTGTAGGGATTCCCCAGTGTAGTTTAAGGTGTGCGCATGGGTGGAACTAGGAATTATTTCCTGTGGGGACCAGTCTAAAAACCCATGATAGGCATGTACATTTTAATCATATTGGTTAAGAAAAAGAGAATTACTCAAGAAATATCAAATTTAAAAGATTATTTTAGTAATTAAAAATAAAATATAAAAATGTGATCCCATAAAAAAAATTTGTACATTAACAAAAGAAGTTAGAAGTCTTAAATTAGAAGAAATAGAAAAGCTTGTGAGGAAAAGTATAGATTTTTATAAAATTAAAGTAGAGAAATGGATAAAAAATTATTTTGAATATATGAAAATACCAAACTTTGTCGGTGTGAAGTGAAAAAACAAAAAAGGAAAATTAATGAGTGTAAAACTGATAAAAAAGTTTTAAGACATGAGACTTTACAGTGCCCTGTTCTGTGTTACAAGGAGGAAGATTTTGATCCTTGATTTCACTAAAACATAAGATTAGATTGGGGCATTTCATAAATGGGTATTTTTGACATGTTATTGTATGAATAGTGAAAAGATTTTTGATGAATTAATCCATATTAACTTGGTTCTTGTAACTTGATGAATTTACTATTAATTTAATGCTAATAATATGGCCAACATATTTAAGCACATAATTAATAATAAAAAACTGAAAGGAAAATATTAAGAAGAAAAGGATACCTGAGTAGAAGGTAGAAAGGATAATGACGTTGAATGTAGCCAAATTAGAAAGTGGCTTCCATGGATGATTAACAAATGCCATGGAGTAGTTCCAATCAATTGCGAGTCATAGTTAGATGAAGTTTATTGTATTATCAGAAAAAAATATCAATATTTTTAAACCGCTAAATATTTTTCCCTTCTTTTTCTTGTTTGCCAATCTATAAATTTTATTGATATATATATATAGGGCTATTAGAGGGTAAAGCACCTCCTCCTTTTGACGTAGGCCAGACAATAGGTTGGTCAGCCCATTGCGTCCAGTCCATAGGCCCAAGGGGACATCCATTTAGTTAGGAAATATTATTTAGTAGTTTGGTTTGTTTATGATTAATATTAGTTAGTTTCCTTTTTATTTTAGATATGATTGATATATTAGGAAATATAGTTGCTTAGGGATCAAGCCAACTCCTTTATATAAGGATGTTAGGCCTCATTGTAATACACATGCTTATTATCAATTAATCTTTTGAGTTATGAGAGTTTTCTCTTCAATTATGTGTTTTCTCCTCTTGTGAGGTTGCCCTAGTGGCTGGAAATTAGAATCCATCTTGGATTTGATTAATCTTTCGGGAGATTGATCTATTGTTCGATCGTGGATCTTGGCTGCGTCAATTGGTATCTATTTATCAATGAGGCCTTACATCCTTATATAAGGGAGTTGGCTTGATCCCTAAGCAACTATATTTCCTAATATATCAATCATATCTAAAATAAAAAGGAAACTAACTAATATTAATCATAAACAAACCAAATTACTAAATAACATTTCCTAACTAAATGGATGTCCCCTTGGGCCTATGGACTGGACCCAACGGGTTGGCCGACCTATTGTCTGGCCTGCATCAATTTATATATATGAAAGAGACTGATTCCAATTGAGGAATCAGTCTTGATTTATTCAATTGATTTTGACTTTTAATTTATCTTGACCCTCTCCCAATCCCCACTCCCTGATTATCTCTCCCCACGTCTCTCTGTCTCCCTACATTATTTCATCATCATATTAGCAACCCATCCTTCTCAAACACATCCATCAATTCAATGTCTTATAAATTAGGGATTGAATGTCTTTAATACTATTTTCATAGTTACTAATCTCTTTAAACAAAGAAGCTGTCCTTACTCTTTAAACACATACGCATATTCTCTACATACAAAGAAACGACCCTTCCTCTTTACATTGAGAAAATTGGTATCAGTTCATATTGCATCAATATTGGCTGTCATGTCTGCAGCAGCCGAAAAATTGAGAGAGAGAGAGAGAGAGAGAGAGAGAGAGAGAGAGAGAGAGAGAGAGAGAGAGAGAGAGAGAGTGCAGGTGCTGCTGATTTCTTCTCTTTCTTCTTCTCTCCTTCCTCTTTCTCTTTGTTTTTTCCTTACCTTTCATCCTTTTTTTTTTTTTTTTTCATTTTTGTCTTTTTATATAACCATTTTTAGTATCGGGCTTTGTTCCCGTGGCTTCTTAATGGGGCCCACCTATTGAAATGCAAAGCAATGCCCCAATTTTGTATGGGCCTTGGATAAATTTTACTCCAACAGAATTTGTGCTCACTATCGGATTTAATTAGTTTAATGTGTGATTAATTTGACAATGGGCATATTGAAGTGAATTTTTTCTAGGGCTCATACAAGATGGAGGCACTTACTCTAAGCAGTTTGGACTTTTAATTGATGGGCCCCGTTAATTTTGATCTGCAAAAGATCTGAACTCTTTTTATTAATCACATCCACATCATGAGATCCAGGATACCATTAAAAAATAAAATAAAGAATCATGAGAACCAGGACACTTTTCCTAATAGAACACGTAATAAAGATTGTGGGACCCATTGGTACTACGGGATAAAGGACTTTGGATCAATTTGAAAATAAAAATTAGGTTAATTAGATGTTTGCTAGTTGTCCGATCTAAGGTCATTAAAGAGCCACCATGCTTCTATTTTAACCATCCATTTAATAAATCTTTGATTATATAGCTAGCAATATCTAATGAATCCTTTTTTTTTTTTCCAGATGGCTAAATCCTAAATTACTCTATTATTATAAGCTAGTCAGCCTTAGAAACTTAGTCACATGGCTCATTTTGATCGGTAGTTATACAGGGATACAACTGTAGTTTCCTTCAAATTATTCCAGCTTCTCCTTAAAAATCCATAAATGAGACTCATAAATCCAAACTTGTTAAGAATTACTATCGACACTTGTTCTATGTCAATTCACTCCAACCAAATTTGGGCCCACAACTAGATTGATCACACAAAAATGCATGATTAAAATTAAGAAAAAGGAAGTAAAAAAAGCGAGTCTGATAATTTGGCATGGTCAATGTTGATAACGGGCCCAACTCCGATTGTAGTGAAAATTTTCAGAGTTAATATAAAAGAGGTGATAGTTGTTCTGAGTGGTTTGGATTTTAGAATAGGTTGCATTGATAGGATTATGTGGATTGTTCCAGTGGGTTTTTAAGGACCGCCCTTAGAGGATGATGATTATTAAAAAGGAGTTTAGGCCCTTAATTTTAAGGCCTTGAAATTTAAATTTTTTTTAGTGTAGTTTAGTAATTTCATCCAAATATTGATAATGGTGGTAGGTGAAAGAATTGTCAAATTGGATTGAGTGCCAATTCACAAGAGGGTCGGCGTGGTGCCATGGTCAAATGACCTGGATTACTGAAATGATGTAACATTACAGCTTAACATAGTTAACAATTGAAGATTAAATAGTAATACATAATGTTAGTGACTTAGCACTGTATTTTACACGACAGTGTAATCGAATAGGGAAAAAAATTCTAGCAAAAAAATTCACACTAGGATGGACATAATGAGTCACTGCATCATATTGGTTTTCAGGGTTGACCTTGACGTCCAGTGCGACTGTAATTCTGAACTATGGTCATCTGTGTTGCCAGGGCCCTAGGTTGGGCATCATTGTTATGCGCTTTCGTGTTTTTTTATATTTTAAATGTTTTAGATCCACCTCAAGCAAATGTAAATAACCATAACTTTCCACAAGTATAGGTAATCTCTCTCTGATGCGGAGCGGGGTACCTGATGTGGGGCGGGTAGAGATGGAGGGATCGAAGATGGAAGATGGAGGGAATAGGTCAGGCTTCGCACTTGAAAATTGGCCTCACGCCAAACTTCCTATCGCGGGCGAGGAAGAGAGGACTCCAGGAAATCCAAAAGCACTCAAGGAAAATTTCATTAATCATTAATTGAATAGCCTAGGAGGCTTTACAATACCCTAAAGCTAATATGGAACATCCAAATACACCGATCATAACCCTAAAGCTAATATGGAACATCCAAATACACCGATGGCCAGGATTAAAACATCCACCTAGATACAACTTAAAACGTAAATGGGTAAATAAAACTCTAAATAAACTAAGATAGGTGGGCCAGGCCCAAAGAACTAGTCAAGATGGATGGGTTGGGCCTGGGCCCATAGACGGGTCGACCCATTGGGACCACGGGTCTGTCCTGCATCAACTCCCCCCTTCTTGGGGAGAAATCAACTGAGAGTTTTGATACGCCGTCCATGATCGAAAATCAACCGTACAAGCTTATGATGTGTTGATCTCCGTCTTTTGTGCATAGTATGGAGGCTTCATGTGATTTGTTCTTCCAACTCGAAGTAGATCGGAGGCATTGCTTCTTCTGATTTCTAAATTCAACTTGGATGTGAGATCGAACCACTAGATGCATCAAATAAATATAGAATCAGAAGACAATCTGCCATTGAAAATATACAATGTTATGCAAAGAATCATATATGCATGTAAATATGGACAATGGTATCCTGAGAACTCGTTTCACACACGTATGACCTTGGCACGCAAGCTCTGATACCAAATGATGTGGAGTGGGGTACCAGAGGTAGGGTGGGTAGAGATGGAGGGACCAGAGATGGAAGATGGAGGGAATAGGTTAGGATTCACACTTGAAAATTGGCCTCACGCCAAACTCCCCATCGTGGGCGAGGAAGAGAGAACTCCAGGAAACCCTAAAGCACTAAAGAAAATTTTCATTAATCATTAACTGAATATCCTAGGAGGCTTTATAATGCTTAAATATGTGAAAACATAACCATAAAGCTAATCTGGAACATCCAAATACACTGTAAAACATCCAAATAAATACAACTCAAAACATAAATCCGTAAATAAAATTCTAAATAAACTAAGATAGGTGGGCTAGGTCCGAAGAACTGGTCAAGATGGATGGGCTGGGCCCATTGGCGGGTCGACCCATTGGGACCACAGGTCTGTCCTGCATCTCTCTCTCTCACACACACACACACACTCTCTCTCTCTCTATATATATATATCCGCTAGATTTTTTTAGAGAATGGCTTTTGAGAGAGATTTTAAATGTACTCTTAGGTTCACAAGTTAGATAATCTCTCTTTTTTTTTTGGTCGCTAGGTTTTTTTAGAGAAAGGCTTTTGGGAATTTTATTTTTTCATGATCATCATCACTTTGCAACCAAGATTGAAGAATGGACTGTTACAATTGGCTCTATTTTACAACCAAGTGTAACAATCCACTGCAACCATCAAGGCTTTTACTGTATTATTCTGATACCAATCTATGATATATATATATATATATGGGAGATGCTCCTATGAGAGATACTCTCACCTTACTATGAGAGATAAGTTGGGGGCCCTAACATCCATATCCAATGCTAACAACTTAAATGTGAGGGCCCCACTCCTATCTCTCATATAAGGTGAGCGATATCTCTCATAGGAGCATCTCGATATATATATATTTTGGGTTGTGGGGCAGGGCAGGGTGGGGGGGTGTTCTTGTGCCCTTTTCTTTTCTATGGGTTCTTTTATGAAATTATCTTTCTTTGATTTTTCATTAGGCTAAATGTGTCCATTTTGTTTCTCATTAAGGACAAATCTAACTTTTAATTAAAACTTTTTTAATTTTAAGTGTCTTGATTTTCATTGGAAGTTTGGAGCTTTTAGTAATTATTAGAACTCTTTAAATTTTACTTTAATGGGTTTTTTTAGTACATTGTTATAACTTATGAATTATTAGTATGGCAGTAGTTGGTACTGTGGTTCATTTCCTCATCTCATTTTGTTCTACTTCATATTTGTATTTGAATAGCTTATTCATGGATTAAGTGGAAATACAAAATGGGCTAAATGACTTCTATTTAAGTAGTAATGGTGTGGCATAATGATTCACCCTAAACACACACATATGCACATATAAGCTTGTTTCCTTGGTTTTCATTGGAGGTGCGCTTGACAGACTTAAGTTCATGCCTAGCCATATTCCTTACTTCTCAGGCTTCAAAAAAGCTTGGCAACTAGCTTGCACCTTGACTACATTGA
The DNA here is from genome assembly GCA_038049695.1 of Cinnamomum chago. NCBI lineage: Eukaryota > Viridiplantae > Streptophyta > Magnoliopsida > Laurales > Lauraceae > Cinnamomum > Cinnamomum chago. The sequence continues at coordinate 62,277,419 of CP142460.1, read as the reverse complement.
TTCTGCAGTTGCCATCTTCTCGTCATCTGAACGGGCCCGAAGGACTTTAAGTTTAAATAGTTGTTCATCTTTTCACTCAGGTAGCCTTAGAGGGAATGTCCAATCTACCTCCCAGCCTGGACCTCAAAACATTAGTCAATAGGGAAGGTCCTACCTTTTTAGATATTATAAAAAAGGCAAAAATATGAGATATTGATGCTTTTCATTTTATTGGAAGCAAAGCATACATAGGGTAGTAGTTTTTAAAATTAAATACTCCATCTCATCACTCATGTACGTATCATTAATTTTCTTTTGTTAACATTGCCTTTTTATGTTTAAATAATTAAATAATGGAATTCCCTTAGCTAATTACCCGATCTTATTACTAATATTTTATTTATTTGTTGACATATTTTGTATGTAGATTGTGGACTTGCTTGTCAAATAAAAAATGCATGATAGGGAGAAAAAATGCAATTGCATTATTAGTGCATCTAATATTGTACTGCATCAGTGACATTATTTAATTTACTGAGGCCCTTCCCTTCTCCACTTGTTTCAGATTTTGGTCTTGGTTAAATTGTGAAACATACAGAGAATCTTTTCTACTACAATATGGATCGTCGCAAGAAACGTTTTGGGAAGAAACGGTCTCACTCTCAATATTACAGTAGAGAGAGTAATGGAAAAAGCAAAAGACCTAGGTTTCCGCCCGCCTATGATCCTTCTCCTAACACTAATGATACTGTCTACCGCATTCTTTGCCCCAGTAAAAAGATAGGTGGTGTTATAGGAAAAGGCGGCAGCATAATCAATGCCCTTAGAGATGAGACCCATGCAAAGATAAGGGTTATTGATGGTGTTCCTGGTGGAGATGAAAGAGTAATCATTATATATAGCCCACCTATGACAAAACCAATAGACAATACAGATGAGGGCTCTGGGAATGACGATCTCACTGAGAATGAACATGAGCCCATGAAGCCCCATTGTCCTGCACAGGATGCTCTCTTGAAAGTTCATGATAGAATTGTTGTGGAAGAGGATCAACATGGGAACTTGATCCATGAAGCCAATGAAAATGATGAAGTCACCGCTCGCCTTCTGGTTCCAAGCATTCAAGTTGGATGTCTTCTTGGAAAGGGGGGGACCATCATTCAGAAATTGCGTAGTGATACTGGTGCAACTATCCGTATTATGCCTGCTGAGAACTTCTCGGCTGGTGCTATGAGCACTGATGAGTTGGTGCAGGTATTTTATTTCTTGTCCTAATTGTTGTGGTTGTTTTATGCTCATATTACCTCCTTTTTTTTTTGGGTTGTAGAAAACTGTGAATTGGTCACATCTGATTTATTGGACATGCATAGAAATGATAGAATGCCCACTCCTTAAAGTGGGCCGTTACATGGATTGTTATTTATTTATTTTACCTTGGGGATGGGGATGCAAACTTTCAGACTATCACATTCTAGCCATCAATCTTTGGTTTAAAATAATTAAGAAAAAAAAGTTCAGACTACTATTTGGAAGAAGGTCAAAGTTTGAATGGCTTGGGCCTTATTGTTTGATGAGGATTACTGCATCCTGTTATCCATGATGTGCCTCTGGATCATTGGTTTGAACTTTGGATCACTGATTTATAATCCTAAAAATGTGCATATGATTTAGACTGTATATCTTGTAGGGCATAAAATGCCTTGACTGCAGAATTGTAGTTATATGGTACTGACATGGAAAGAAGTGTGCAGTTGGCGATGCCAATGTGATTTCTCATCAATGTTGTACTTCTTATAATGATAATATTGAGTTCTAACATATTGCCATTCTGCTGCTATCATTTATGAAAAATTTGGAAATTTGGTCGATTTTATCAAGCCATCCTCCAGATTGAGGATCTCTTACTGTGATGATTCTGGATCTTCATCCTGAGTTAGAGAGAAAACTGACTAAAAAGATTGTAGGACTTTGGAACTTAACTCTGAGTAGATCTTGTATATGCTGATGTTCAGTTTGTTATTTCCGAGGCTGATATTGACTCGACTCTTCCTACATGCCTCTCAACATAGAATGATAATCTCCTTCAGCATGATCACATCGTTGTAAGTTCCCATCTCCAATTGAGGCTCGTAAATATGAGTATAATTCCTCTGCTGACATCATTAACACAACACCATCCCATGGCTCCTTGTCAGATTTAGAAAATATGAATGATGACTGAGATATAGAAGGTTCCGTAGATTGAAGAAGCCAAGATATAAGAGTGACATCATTTGCCTCCCAATCACAGTAACTAGGACTGTCTTTTTGGGGTTGTTTAAATTTGTCCTTGACATGAACTTTTTCTCACCTGCAAGGGTTGTCTTGGCTGATCGAGACCATTTAAATTAATTCATCCTATTAAGTTCTTCCATGAGGGTCAATTTGAATGGGGACTTACCCTCTTACTCCCATTTTCCACCAATAAGGAAGTTGTTTGTCACACCACTATTTACACTCACTTCAACCATTCCAAAAATGATAAGGAGAAGGAACAAAGCAGACAAGACATATACCCGAACTCTGGCAGTCACAAATTCGAAGCACTCTGCAGTCTGCACAAATAGCTTGTTGCAGTCACTTAAAATTCGACAGGAAGAAAAAGTAAACTGCTATGCAGCAGTCTCTTGAAACTGGATAAATTTCTACATGGAAGTCTCTTGAAGCTGGGTACAATCTACTTCACAGCTAACTCTTGAAACACCCTTCGAACTGCAGATATCGAACTGCTGTACATAGCAGTTTGAAATCTCCATCAAACCATAGATCTAAAGTGCAAAAGATGACCATTTGAACTTCCTGAACTACTATAGACAAACATAGCCTCCTAGCAGTCTCATGGATCTTTGAAAACTCCTCCATTTACAGTGTACAACCAAACTTACGTGATATATGTAAGAATCCATACTACTGTTCTACATGTAAGCCCTTATCCCTTGAATAGAATCTAGCTTTGTTGCTAAATAAACTTTTCTATTGTGGGTTTGATTTTTAAAAATAAACTAGATACCCCCCAAACCCGACACCCCCACCTGCCCCCCCACCATAAAAAAAAAAGATAAAAAAAAGAGAAGGAAAAAAAAGGGCTGTAGAGAAAATTGGGAGAAAAAGTAGTGGAAGATTGAAGAAGAAGAAGCCTCTATGTGTGCACAATAATGCCCTGCACATGCTATATTTATGTTTTGATTAATGTAATGTAGGTAAGGACCCTTTTACCCTTATACATGACAACGACAAATCTGCTCTTGTGGTCCAACGTATAGTAATCATTTTTCTGTTATGGCTCTCTTACATGAATGTTTTAATCGAACATATTACTACAAGTGAAAAACAGCAGCAATTTGTGTGTTTTTTTATGCCTTTTAATGAGTTAATAGGATTGGCTTAAGTTAGCACTTGGTGCAGAAGGTTTAAATAGACCATTGCACATGCTAGGTTTATGTTTTTATTAATGTAATTTAGGTAAAAGACCCTTTTGCCCTTATACATGGCAATGCTAAATCTGCTCTTGTGGTCCAATACTCCAATGTATGGTAACCTTTTTGCTATTATGGCTCTCTTACATGAATGCTTTAAGAGAATATATTTATACAAGCAAAAAGCAGTAGCAGTTTGTGTGTTTTAAGCCTTCTAATGAGTTAATAAGATTGGTGTAAGTTAGCCCTGGTTACAGAAGGCTTCAATGGATTTCTATTTTTAAAATTACAAGCCCATTTTGATCAAAAGTAAGATGTGTTAATGGGTTTATTCCTCTGTTATGCATGCTTCATATGGGCATACATTTTAAATATGCTTCATATGTTGAGGTGTATGCCCCAAATGCCAGCCCTGCCTCAAGCTTGATCACTGGGATGTTTTTGATGTGCCTAGCCCTGGGGCAAGCCTTGAACTCAAGATATAAGGCCCAAACATTTCTAGAAACACAGATCCTCTCTCACTGAGGAAGTTCCAATACTTCCTTACATGATTTCTTCTTCATATAGATACTTGAGTCATTGCTTTGTGTGGTGCGGAGCCAGTCATGTACTAAGAACCCGAGGACACTACTGGTATGTTGTAATCCTACTTCTGTGAAATGCTGCGGAAAAGTTGCCGCGTTTCTGTAGTTTCCCCTTTTTTACAGTTTGGTGAAGCACGGCTTTCTCAAGGAAAAAATGCAAAAGGCAACTGATTTCGCAGGATATGTTCAGAGGTGTGGTGTTTGGAGAGGTGCTTGTGCGTAAGAGGAAAAGTGAAAGTCCTTTTTTTGCAACATTACGCGTACATTCGCTATGGGTATCAATTTGTGGATCATATAGTTCCTCCTGCACAAAGATTACATGGATGCATTTTTCCCTTGCAATTAATGCTTTTTTCATATATTGAAAAATCCTTTTTTGTTGTTATATTACAATTGATTTCTGCAACAACCATTCGTACTGACTCCGGGAGAGTACTTTGTGGACTCTTGCCTTTTCTTTGATCCCCAATTGATTTTGATTTTGGAAACATTTTCCAGATATCCGGGACATTGTTTGTAGCAAAGAAGGCTTTATATGAAGTTTCTACTCTCTTGCACCAGAACCCACGGAAAGAAAGCATTCCTCTAAATCCTTTATCGGGTGATGCCCATGGCTTCTACCCATCTGGTGTTCCATTGCCACCAGGAAATCAAATGTGGTCCCACCGAAACTCGGTTCCACGTGGTCCGCCACCAATGCCGTGGTTTGGAGGATCTAGGAATGAAAGACCTGGATTTGCAGCAGCTGGCTTTAATGCTCCTTCTCCCAGGAATGCTGGGGAGGCAGCAGAGTTTTCTATGAAAATCTTGTGCTCTGCTGAAAGAGCTGGTGGAGTGATTGGCAAGGGAGGTGCTAATGTAAGGATGTTGCAACAAGAAACAGGCACTAGTATTCTTGTTGACAGTGCAGCACCAGATATAGATGAGCGTGTTATTACTATATCGGCTATGGAAGTAAGTTTTTTAACCTTCAATAGTGCATATCATATATACTTCTTTTATTCAATCATGAAGATTTTGTGTAAACTTTAAACTTCAAAAAATTATATTTCTGCAATTTTTGGCTTTTGCTTTGGTGCTCTGCCCTGACACAACAGCTTGGGTCAGGGACTTTTGGTGTTTTTGGTAGCTAATGTTTCAAAAATCTTGTTTTAGGGCGAGAAACCATAAAATGACAGTATATTTTCTGCCGGTGTTAGGCCCAAATGAGACTGTTGTTTTATTGATATTCTGTTTTCATCAGTTGCAATCAGAGATCTCTGAATCCATAGCATCTGGCCATAGGATGTGGTATCCCCACACTAATGAAGGCTGATTAATATATATTTCCATATCCATGAATCACATGTTTTTAGTTTTCAGTATCATACACGCTGTCCTGTTGTTGATTTTCAGTACTTGTATCTGCAATCATGCACCTTATATTAGACTGCAAATAGACGGTTATAAGAAAATGTAGCAATGGTCCACATTCAGCTGAATTAGTTCCAAAGTTTGGAGGGCCATTTTAGTCCGATCTTTATGCAGGCCAAGGGTCATGGAAATCCTATATTGCAGTGATGGTGGGCCTGAGTAAATCAGTCTCAGATTGGAATCATGCACTTGACACTCCAAGAGGTCATGCCAAAAACAATAGCCAAGCACTTAATCCAAGTTTTATAATGCCCTTAAGAATCTTCTTATAAAGAAGAATCTTGCAACAGCCACACTGATGACCTGCACATACATGTTTCAAGATTTCTTGTGATAAAAATCTGAATATTTATTTTAATCAAGCTAGCCATTTCTCTAGGAGGTGTAAGTGCTTGAAGTAAAGCTGTATTGGAAGTGCCCTCCCTCTGTGCAACACATCTAACACCTTCATCTTTTATGTTGCATTCGGTTGATGCATATGCAGTTGGTTCTTTTGTCCCAGCAACAAGTCTTCTAAGGGTGAATTCAGCCACACACTAACGCAATTGTATAACTAAATAAAGAAATGCGTACACTTCTGTGATCGATTATCCACCCAAGGAACTATAACTCATGGCCTTTGTAAGAAGTTTTTGCGCTTCCCAAGTCCCAATGCTTAGAAAAATCTCCTCCATCACATCCCTTTCTCTTGGCTATAAGAAGCTTCTATAAGTATCAAAACACATAAATCCTAGCAAATCCTGCCCTTGAAAAAGAAACATAGAATAATAGTTCTACATCTATGTTTCCTAGGTTCTCTGCTATCTAATAACTCGATTTCTAACTCGCATACAAATAGAATGCTTTTAAAATAGGTTGGGCGTTGGAAACTGGAACACCCAAAGCATGGGGTGGGGCAGTAATACCAACAGCCTCGTGTACTGTAGCCCATGTTCAGAACAATGGAAGGTATTGAAGAATCAAGTATATCATAATTTGTGATATAAAGCACACGCACATGCGCACGTGCATGACACGGCCACACCCACACATGCTGCACGCCACATGCACCTAGGCACCCAGCCACACATGCATACATGCACTCACACACTCACACACCAAGACTTGTGCAGTTGTGTGTATGACACTAGAGCCTCAGCCGATGGAAAAGGAAAATTGCCATTGCCATCCTTAAGGATGATATACATCTCATGGATAACTAGTATGATACACTAAAGATCACCTAAGATATGTTGCCATTTCTTTGGAAATTTGGTGGCTACAGAGCTACATCTGCTGGAGCACTGTGATTGCCAAATTTGTAAACAGCACCATCTTGCAGTACTTTTGCAGATTACCAAATTTCTAAAGAGGGTGTAGATTTACTTAATTGTCCTTTAGTGTTACGTGTACCACACTAATGTAGTTATCTACAAGATTGTCAGTTTATGAATGACGTGTCTACATCCTCACATCGCACTTTTGACTGCATCGTATCTCAAAGAAAACCCAATCAGATGAATGATCCGAGTCATCATACATTCCCTTCCCCCCCCCCAACTTGTACAAAACCTAATAAGGCCAGTGATACTGTACACAGATGTTGGCTGTATAGTGTCTCCCAAAGTCTTGCTTACAAGCACAATTAAAAAAAAAGAAAGCAAACTGACATTTGGTCTTCGAACTGAATTGTTTTAGGTTCCATGGGACCCAAGGTCTCCAACTATTGAGGCCATTCTTCAGCTTCAGAATAGAACAAGTGAATTCTCGGAGAAAGGTATTGTCGTTACCAGGCTTCTTGTTCCATCGAGTAAGATTGGCTGCATCCTGGGAGAGGGAGGTCAAGTAATTACTGAAATGAGAAGAAGAACACAAGCTGATATACGTGTTCGCTCCAAGAACGATAAGCCCAAGTGCGCATCTGCAGATGAAGAGCTCGTGCAGGTGATTTGGTTAGCATCACTCCTTTTTTACCACATTGTCTTCCCGTGTATTAGCAGTGGTTATCATTTCATTGTATCTTAATCAAAATAAAGATTTTTCTTTTTTTTTTTTTTTGACTCTGCAATGCTATGATCGAGGTCCTCCTAATACATAAAGCATTGGTATGGTGGATTCTGTCATGGATTACTCATTCTTCAATATCTTTTTCCTGATTGGTAGCGAAGCCCTAGTGTTTCTCCTCTCAGGTGATCCCAGTGTCTGCATTTAATGGGGTCTGATAGAATGGTTAGGTTCATCCAATAGGTGAGGTTTTGGAACTTGGAAGTAGTTACATATCAGCCTGTAGAATGAATGATTTAGACCACTCAAGAGTTATCCACTTGTATTTTGTTGGGACGTGCAAATGCTTCACCGAACATTGAAAATTTCCTCAACTGTATAGTCCTGATTTGTAGATCTCTAATTCTATCTCTGTATTTGTCTTTTGTACGTGGGTGGGTGGGTCTTTCTGTGGGGGTAAGATGCATGCTGAGTGTTTTTCCCCTTTTTCCTAACAAATTCCGAATGCTGATTCTTTGCAATTGATCTTATAGATATCTGGAAATATGAATGTTGCTAGAGATGCTTTAGTAGAGATTGCATCACGACTTAGAGAGAGATGTCTCCGTAGAGCAAATGCTGCACCAAATCCTCCGCCTTTAGGTCCTTACCAGGGGTTCTCTGCCCCAGAAAGCTTCCCTGGAAGAGGACCGCTTTCATCTAGCATGATTGGAGCTGGGAGCTCGAGCGGTTATGATCATTTGACGGTAACTGGTTTGGTTGAGCTTTATACAGTCAGGTGTACTTGGAATCCCTAAATTGCAACCAGTTTGAATGTTTTGGCATGATGAATGCTTATAAGATTAGAGTCCATGTTTGTGGGAAACTGTGTTTTTTTTTCTCCCCACATAATTATCTACAATTGGAAATATTATGGTTTGAAGTGCGAAGGTAGATAGCAGCACCAGAACCGAATCTACTTCTGATTGTGCTTCCTCAAAAGCATAGAAGAAAGGATGACCATTGGCTCTCTCAAAATGTTCAAACTTCTAACAATTTTGGTTCACTTAAACATATGGGTTCCTTAGTAAGAAAAAGGATGATTTATAAGATCTCTGCATATCATTCTAACTGTATTGTTTTTTGAAGGGTGGTGGAGAAGCTCAGGGTTATCCAATTCAAGCGACTCCAACTGGGTAGGGTAGCAACCGCCATTCTATATATAGTGCAGACTTCTTATTCTGTAGTGGTTGAGAATTGAGAGGTCTACTATTTCATGTGATCCAGGTACCCAAGCACGAACAGCTCTGTGGAGGTCAAGATTCCAAACAGTGCAATCTCTTCCGTTCTTGGAATGGGTGGAAGCAATATTTCCAATATCAATCAGGTATGTCATTTGAATCCCACCCCCATGCACGCACGCACAGAGAGAGATGAAGGGAAAATAATAATAATAAAAAGGAAATCTCATTCCTTATTGGTATTTTGTGGTGGTTCAATTCCTCGATTGTGTTTGCAATTTGTACCATAATTCAGGTGCCCTTTCTAAAGTTACCCTAAATGATTAATAGCCAACAGGAAGAGGATAAATCATTTGTTCTGCCATCTTGTTTTTTCCAAAAGGAATTTAACTCCAATATTGTGGTTGCAATTATGGGCAGCTTCCAATTGTTGTTCTGCCATCTTGTCGGGGCTCACTGTCCTTTTTCATCTTTCCTAAGAAGTACCCATGATTATGTTTCACTCCTTTTCAGGGGAAACTAATTCACCTGAGATTATTTTGAAATCCGGCTTAGGTTTGGAGTTGATATCTCTATAGTGGTCTGACAGTCTTATGATGTGGGGATGCATTGCGCGTCTTTCAGGATTGCCATTATGCTTTTCCGTGGCTTGCTGGGTTTGTATGAGGGTTTTTGTGTTATATTTTTATTTTCTGGTAAAACCTTAGTTGTTTTTAAAACTAAATAAATAAATAAAAGCCTTCTCCATGGATAAGTGAATTTGCTAGAACTCATATAGTGAACCCTCAATTTTTTAGGAGTTAATTGTTTGTCCATATATGAAGATGTGCATATCATGGGAGTATGGGACTCCCATGTGAATAGTGTGTTTGCTAGGGGTGGCAAATGGGCTGGGTTGACTATAGGGGTGTTTACATGTTTAAGGCCAACCTGTATATGGCCTGTTTTCATAACGAGTCAACAAACCTCAACCTACACAACCCACGGAAGATGGGGAAAGGCAAGGGGATTGAGCATTCCATGAGATTTAATGGATCAATTGAAATCATTGAAGAGAACTGGAGAGCAATTTTGCCGCTTTGTATCAGATATTTTATAAAAGAGACGAATCTGCTGTTGATGTAGAGAGGATTTTATTTGGGGAGGAAGGTTTAATGGATTTTCCAGTGATATGCGAGAGCTGGAGATGGACAAGTCGGGAGGATTGAGCACTCCATGAGGTTAATAGTGTGACTGAAATCATTGAAGAGAAATGAAGAGGGATTTTACCGTTTTGCATGAGATCTTTTATAGAAGATAGGAATTTGCCAGTGATGTTATAGAGAGGATGTATAGTTAAGGTTTTTGTTTTGGATTTTGCACTGGTGTTCAAGAGCAGGAGAGGGACAAGAGAAAGGGATAGGGCTTTCGGAATTTATGACCAAGGTGTTTATTCATCTTAGCCTGCAACTCTTATTGCTGTTGAAGGTGTTGATGATGAGGGCCGAGGAGCTGATCTCTACCTTTAATCCAGATGTCTGTCTCCTCCATCTCCAACAAACAAACGAAACAAGAAGACCTTACAAGTTACAAAAATTCTCAGGTTTTAAGAGGACGAACTTTCTGGGTTTGGCTTTCGGACGAAGATTGAAATTACTAATATGCCCTACAATGGCTATTTTTCCAAACAGTTTTAGGCCTGTTTCCACCGAGCCGGGTTGTATGGGTGGACCCTAACCAAACCTGTTTAAAAGTGGGTCGGGATTCCTGACCTGTATGTATTGTGGGTTCAGTTTATCGGCTCAAATCTGGGTTGGGTTAGCAGATTAGGTCAGGTTTTCCATGCCTGCTGGTGGCATTCAAATAGTGGGCCCACTTGTGGGGATGGTGATGGTTGTGCCCATCCATGGAGATTTTTTTTTCCAGAAAGATGAGTGTATGTAATCCCGAAGTAAGATGTACAATGTACAAAGGTATTAATTAAGTGCCAGCTTTTACTTACTTGCACTCCCTAATGGGAGAGAGAACCAGGAAAGAGCATAAGCACGAAGGTAACAAAAGTCACTGAATGGAAATAAAGAGAAGAAAACCCAGAGGCTGGCCCAGCCAATATATATATATATATATATATATATATATATATATATAGAAAGAAAGAAAAAAAGAGAAGCCCACTAGCAGGACCCAACTAAAAACAGGGACTCAATAGGATCATATGAACACCAGCACACACATCCTGCCAAAACAAGCAAAAGAAAACAACTCCTACTCCCCAACAGCAGGAGATGTATTAAAGGCAGTGCATATCCCCTATTTCAAAGGAGCAGCAACTGATGACCAAGCATTATGCTTCTCTCCTGGAGACGTGTATGGGCCCAATAGTGGCCCCATTCATTGAGATGTGTATTGTGGGGTCCAGCAATGGAGATGTGTATGGTGGTGTCCACCCATAAAGACTTGTATGGTGCAACCAAAATCTGGAGCCCGAGTCATGTTGATACATGTATAGTAAGAAGACCCACCGACCGAGATGAACATTTTCTTGCCTGTAATGCAGACTGCTTTGTTTCTCTCTCAGTTTTGGTGCATATCCTAATTCCTGAGGATTCTGATGGCTGTCCTAGGTGACGACCTAGGCAGACTGAAGTGTGAAACCGAGTCCTCCATCCTGCACGAGTTTGGTTTCAGAGAGGCAAGTCTTGTTGTTTATCAGTTCTGCATAGCCAACTACTTTCATTCTTCTCCTTTCTATCCTTTTTATTCTTGTTTTACAAAATGCCAACAATACAACCAAATGCTCAATATAAATCCTGCAATTAAAACCTACCAAAACCGTCTCTGCTACACCATGTATCAGTCCAATACTTTCATTCAATGAAAATATACCTGCAGGGCTGCAACATTAATTTCATTAGACTCGAAACCATATTTTCCTGATTCGCAGTTCGATCAATTCGCATTTGAGTTCGCAGTTCAACCACTTAATCGAAAATTTGCTAGGGTAGCCTCATTTAGTTTGTTTTTCAATTGCTAAATTCGAAGTTCGAGTTCTACAAACTCAATACACTAACTCGAATAAGTAATACAATGCAATTAGTGATGATTTATAGGCCTAACAATTCATGTATGTAGTTCAACCTATTCTCTGAGCCACATGGCCCATATATGATCAACCTATCCCTTTCATGCACGCTACCAATTTGGATTGCCACAAGCTCGCTGATTGGGAATCTGAGGTGCTTAAAATAAATGCTTTACCTGAATAGGATTTGGTCCATTGTAAGATTTCACCGTTTGATTGTGTTTACTCAATTTTTTTAATTAGATGGACAATCTTACATTGAGACCAACTCATGTCGGAGTAAAACTTGGTGCTATCCTACGCACTTGAAGGGAATTTATATCTAGTGGGTTGGGTTTTTATCAAGTGGGTCCCACTATGGAGTTTCACTCCTCTAACCGAGGATTTCTGTGTCAAAAGTCCTTAAAGAATTTGGACCGTGAAAAGGGTTATACCCCCATTAACTTTCTGTCATGCACAGATGTCCAAGTCCAACACTCCAACTCATATTTCATAGTTTTCCATACAAGCATTTGTTAAAAGAAACTTCATCGCATAGTGAGATGGCGGACACATGGCACTTAGGAGTGGGCCAGCAGTCTCACCATATGGAAGAGAGGTTGATGGATTAGTGATGTGAGAAAAATAGATCTCATCAGACATATTTGGTCATATAGTAAAAGTAAATGATTTTTAACCGCTCAATGCATCTATATTCACCATCCATCTTTATTTCCCTTGATTGGATGATTAATAATATTTAGCGAGACTGATTTTTCACTAGCAACTAATATAACATGCCCTTGTTTTTGTGATGGGATCACTCGGCCAGCCTCTAGTTTACATTACATGTATTTCACCATTGTATGGTACTCAATTCTCTTTTCATTTCATGCTACTGATTTCCACGGTAACATATCTCATCTTCTTTATTATCGAACTGTGCCGAACTGAATCCTCTTCAAATATCGGAATTCGACAAATTGAATCACGTATTGTTCGGATCAAACTCTTTGTGATTTGGAAGCCACTTTAGTGAATCAGGTAACTGTGCTCTAAACCATGAATTCAGCCTCATCCCTCCCTGTTTAAACCCCGAATCCAGCTATCCCAATCTCATTAAACCCAACTTTATTTGAAGCCTTTTCTGCCCAAAATCATTCTGTGTTCAAATGGTCCCAAGGTATAGTCAATTTATACCTGTTATCACCCCTGAGATGCTGTCAATGGTCTCTCACCTATTTCAGTCCCTGATCAGTTCCATTCAGAATCCACTAGCAGCTCCTCTGAGTTAGAAATATTCCCAGTAAACATGCCCAAAGTCCTTCCCTATACATCTTTCCCACTTAATCTGTGCTAACTATGGTCCAAAAACCCTTACCTCCTGCACTTTTCATCTCTGTTATAGTCACCGATTTGACCCATGGCCAGCCCCTGGAACAGCTGTATCTTGCCTTTAAAACCAGTCTAAATCAGACCTGTAGCAGTCCTTTAGTTTTTCACCCAAGCCCAAAATTTGTATCCTCTGTTTGGTTTGACATCATCTTAATCAACTAGCCTGACTCAGACTTAAGCAACACTAAACCCAAGTACACCCCATAATCCAGTCCAGAATTTGTCCCCAAACCAGCCTATAATCATCCCAAATTTGTATCTATTGACTACCATACCTATGCCTCAAATCTGCGTAAACTACTACTGTGATCAGACTCTACAGAGCCCCAAAACATAACTCTGTTTCCAGCCACTAATACATCGTGTCAACTGAGAACAGTGATAATTAACAGGCTGCTGATTGGTAATTCCACTGTCCATAACATGGTCTCTAAGCTGCCCTTCAACCAATACTTAGCGAGTTTTTAATTTGCTCCCTTGAGCTTATCCCTAAAACCAATCCTTGACACGTTGGCAGCAGCCCCAATACCAAGGATCAAAATATCTACGTAGCGGCTGATATAGGCCACCACGATATTTTGTATTTATCGCCGCTCGCAAGTGTGGCGGCCCGTATCGGCCGCTATTTACCCGCAGCGGCCGATATGCACCGATACATATATGTATTGGCTGCTGCATGCTAGAAAACTTGAAGGGAAAAAAAACTACCTGGTGGAGAAGAAGAAAAGGAAAAAAGGGGAAGGAGGAGGAGGAGATGATAATCGTACCTGGAGGGAGCAGCAGCCAGCAGCACCCAGTCCCCATCACCGCAGCAGGCAGCAGCATCGCACCGGCAGCAGGATTGCACAGGCAGCAGCATTGCACCGGCAGAAACAGCAACGCACCGGGTAGCAGCCCACCTTCCTCCTTCCCCATTTTTTCTTCTTCTTCTCCCGTTCCCTCCTTTTCTTTCCCTTTTCTTTTCTCTTGGTCTTTCTGTCAAGACGAAAAATTAGGGCAACCACAAGTGCCTTTCGTTCCTCTTTTCTTTTACTATAAGAGTAATGTGTGACTCCTGCGGTGGTGGGCCCACCTAATTAACTTGCTATCTCTTTAAAAAAATGTGCATCTGTTAACCATTAATGGGCTCCACAATGAGGCCCAAGTATTGAAATAAAAAAACGTCATGCCCTAGTCAAATCTTATTTAATTGAAATCTCAATTAGGGCCTTTACTAAATTTTTTACTCCAATTAAAAATAATGCCCAATGAAATTCTGCTCTAATTGGAAATAGGGCTATAGCCAACTTTCACGCTAACGAAAAATAGAACCCAACCAAATTTCACACTAATTGGAAATAGGCCACATCCAAATTTCACTCTAATAGGAAATAAGACCCAACAAAAATTTTCTCTAATAGAAAGTAAGGCCATAGCCAAATTACACTCTAATATTATTATTTTATAATCATATAGCGATACAAGATCTCATACAGTAAGGGGATTGCTACACCCCCTTATCTTATTTACTTTTGAAAAAAAAAAAAAAAACACATTTTCTATCATTTTCCAATATTCTTGATTTCCTGGAATTTTTTCAGATTTTTTTGACAATTTTTTCAAAAACGCACCACTACGCCGCTACATAGCGTTTTGGCTACCGCTATTTTCATCCTTGCCCAATACAGCTCCATATCGTGGTCTATATCACTCCTTTATCCAGCTTTCTTTCAGCCTTTGATCAGTCTATTGAAACTCTAATTTCAGCAAGAGATTTCCCTTTAGACCATCAAGTCTATCTGAAATAGACAGTCACATTAGAAAAAACTGTTTGGAGACATGTCATATAGTGGTCATTTAAAGTTCATCCAAGAATGACAGGCTTATTCAAAATTAAGATTCCCAATTAATCTTGAGATTACTCTATAGGTCAACAATTAACCGTAGTAAATATTTTTGATGATTTGAATGATTGGTTTCAATCAGAGATTTTTTGATGCTCGAATGATTGCACCTGTCATAATTGGCCAACGCCATTCATTTCGTCTTCTTTTTGTCAAGTTAAATATGATCATTTGGAATTTTGGTAATGTGTGATTTTGACAACAGATGCAACCAAAAACGTGTATCACTAGATATATGGGCCATATGTCACGGTAGTTCCTAGTCGCCTGCCCAGGTGCAAGGTGCTAAGTGCTGAAGCACTTATATATAACCATTGTTGTTCAGTTCCCCGAATCCTATAGGGAGAAAGATTCATATCTATGTGATGTACCCTATTTGGATGTGAAACTTACAATTTAGGCGTAAATCTTATGATTTGATACTTGTTGTATCGAATCTTATGATTCAGGCGAATTGTCTAGGCAGTAGGCAGGAAATAGCCAAAGCCGAAAAGGTAACATTATCTTTTTTTAACTTTCCTTTTTTCATTGTTTCCTTTCTTAAGAAGTTATTGAGTGATCAATGAAACTTCTTAAGAATTTGTGGGATTTTAGGGTGGTTTTAGAGATAAACAAAGGAATAGGTGTGTGATTGGAGCATTCTACCAGAAGTATGGGTTTCGTCCTACATTTTAATTTTTTTTTCATGAACACTTCTTTCCTTTAGGAGACATTCTAACCATGTAAACTTGATGATTTGGATTTTTTTTTTTTTTTTTTGATTTGAAGAGAAAAAAACAACTCGATTATTTTTTCTAGTAACATTGAAACTTTATATATATTTAACTATTCGGGCATATATCATTTCTAATATATTAATATGTCAAAGATGTTCTTCATGTGATTATATCAGTCTTATTTGTGAGTGCATTGGTGGTGCTATGGATGGATTATGACTAACTACTTTTTTTAAAAAAATAAATATTTTATTAGTTTGATTTTAAGGAGGAAACTAAAAACCATATAATTCACAACATGATTCACAATTCAATTTGATTCAATTCAACCCCTTCAGTGATTTGTGATACGATTCTTATTTCCAAAACAATGCCTACACCACCATTGAGGTGGCCATGTAGGAGAGGTACTCGCTTGAGTGCGCATTCTGGTGTCTGCCTAGGTCTGCCTGATATGTTTTCCAATAAAAGAAGAGGGGAGGTGGAATGGGGATCATTATTTTTTGAAGTTTCAGATGATATGAGATTGGACGAGAGCGATATATTTTTTTTCCTCATTTTTTTGGTCTCTCTCATGATTGTATTTCTTCTTGCAGTCTTTTTCCCAGTCTCATGTTCTTGTTCTCTGTTTTTTTTCTTAAATTTTCCCTTCTCTTTTTTTTTGACCTCTGTGTCAGTATTTTTTTTTTCTTTATTTTTTCACGAAATCTGTCTCAGCCCTCAGGCCTTTTCTTCTTCTTTCTTTAAGTTTTTGAATCTATTTAATTCCTTCCACACACCCCTTCATTTTGCAAGCTTCTTTGGATTTTTCGTGGTTTCAAAACAGTTGGATTATGGATTATAGTTGTATTGATTATGATTTAGTTTGATTTCTTGGTGTTTTTTAACCTGGTTAATCCTTTAAGCAATGTTCACTAAGGATTTTGGGCCTGTTTGGCAACTCTTATTTTTTCGAAATAGAGCCGTTTCAATTAGATCCTTTTACCAATAAACTGTGTAGTGCATTTGATTCAATTAGAAAATGCTAACTTGTTATACCATAAAAGTTATATGGCAAAATTGTCATATGAATTATGATAGGTATAGGCAAATTTGTCATAAAATATTCGTACCTGCAAACTTGTCATATTAGAAAAGTTAATATGGAAAACTTGTCAAAAAAAAGGGGGCAAAAAGTGAGCGATTGCTTTAGACATTCATGTCTATTTAAAAAGTTCTTGGTACCTTTTGAAATTGAGTCAAAAGGTCTTAGAGCTGATTGAATCAGATATCTAGACATCTAGATGAACTTTGCCAAACAGTCTGAAGCACTCAAACATCGATTTGAATTAGTTCTAACTCAAATAGACACAAAAATTAGACTTGCCAAATGACACTTAAGTGTTATATATTTATATTTAAATTATATTTATCTTTTTAGATTGTTTTATGGGTTTCTATGTTAGTTTGGTTTTTCTAAGCGTGCATGCAAGACCCTGCAGTTTTATAATGAGCCATATATGGATTTGCATATACAGATACATAACAAAATGTGTCAGTTGTCTTTAGGAACCGCTTGGCCTGTGGGGCCCAATGGGAAACATGACAATCATTTGGGGGGAAGGGGTTGCAGGTAGTGAGGGTGGGGGGTTTGGATTGATCAAAGGTTGGCCTCTAGGCTGATGGCGCTGAACGTCTTTGCAAATTCTCATGTACATACATTATTTATTAATTTATTTTTTTTGTGGATCATGTACATCTATTATATAATATACACAATGATGGCTAAGCACGGTGCGGCATGGATAATCTAACTATATGGGACTATTTATTGGATCACCTATAATCTTTTCCCGACATTGCTTTTACGAACACCCTCTTTTATTTGGGCATAGCTTTGCTTTCTGTGTGGCTCCAATTCAATGTTCAATTTTACTCTGATTGACTTAAAATTTGGGCTGTGCACTATTTATGGAAGGAGGTTTGAGTTCTTGGTTAGGATCCTTGTTATGGGCCCCATGGTATGGAATGTTAGGTTATATTATAAAGAAAATAATTAAGAATGGGCTTTAATACATTTTTTGGTGAGTATTTCCAATTCAGACAGTAATTATTTCAAAGAATCATGAACATGTAGCTGATCCCAACATGGTTTGGATAAGGCTATAATGACGAACATGTAGGCAAACATGGGTGGATGTAACTATTAATGGTTTGGATCTTTATAGTGTGGGCCACACATGCCTGCACTTTTCATGAACCATATGTAATCCTTCCTCTTAAGGGGTTCTCATGGGCTGGATGAACTAGAGTTCAACCAAAGCTCGGCTCACATTGGACTGGAAATTGGTCTTTTCTTTGGCTGGTGGGCTGGAGCCTGGCCAAATTTGTTGGCTTGATTGTTAAATGGGCTATGCCTATGTAGCTTGAAGGCCCAGCTCAGGCTGGCATTTAACACTCGAACTTTGATTTAGGCCTGAATATTAGGCTGACATTGGGGCAGGCTTGGGCAAGTTTTGTCTTTTCCCATGAAACACCCCTATATGTATCTGGGTGGATGCTTGTGCTCATGCCTCTGCATGTGCCGCAGGCTGAAACTGGCTTTTGTGCCTACATTGACATGGCCTTGATTGATGATATGGCTGCTTTTATAGTAATTTATATTCCCATCTAGTATTTGTTATTTTTACATTTATATTTCAGTTGTGCCCAACCCATCATGCTGTCTTGTTTTGACTCATTTTGGTGATTTATCCGAATTATATTGACTTTTAAACGTCATATGACGTGTATTTTTAGATGTCTGGAGCAAGAGTGAAACTGCAAGATCCTCTATCAGGTGCATCTGAATGTGTCGTTGAGATCCATGGGTCTTCTGAGCAAATGAATTCAGCACAGAGCCTACTTCAGGCCTTTATTGCTTCTGGGGGCGTGCAGCAGCAGGGTCTACACCCAGCAACGTTGTCCTAGGTCCTTTATTTTCCTGTTTAATGTCCTCTTTTGGACTCTTGAGAACATTAGCCTAGAACTCAGTTAGGGTCGCTGGTCTTGTACTTGTGAGAAAGATTGTATACTGAGAGAAAAGACTGACGAGAGAAATTCTTGGTCGTGACTAATTGTCTGCTGGGTGCGGTTCTGAATACTTTCTGACCTATTTTCATTTCAATTCATAATCCTATGACTCACTATGGATTAGTTTTTCTAAATGGGCTGTTGCAGAATGTCAATGACGCCCAGTTGGTGTGTTCTTACAGGTGGAAATGTCTGTATTTCCTTTAGTCTGGTTGAACGTGTGCTGAGGTATTCTGTCTTTGTACTTTTGGTTACTGATAATGGCTTATGCTAAGTGTCTTTGGATTATTTGATTGGCTATTGTCGAGATCAAATGATATCATTAATTATTCCATGTTTGGCGAACCTTTTGAGATGCTGCATCTAACTGTTAACGGTGCAACTGCATCTATATTGCCCAGGTGTGTCCTCTCCCTTGATCCATTTCAAGCTGATTGTACAGAAAGTTACGAGTATTTGTTGTTACCAGCCATCTGATCAAGTGGAGGCCAGCCAATAAAAGGGATGAACCAAGGGTCAGAACAAAATCCTTTTGAATGTTCTTATGATTGCCTTTGATAAAGATTTTAACTGTATATTTGACCTCTGTCACCTGCTCATGTTCCCTACCTGGCAGCCAACTGGGGTGAAGAACTAACAGGATCCTAACGCTCCTGTACTCATGGAGTACATACTGCTATGAAATGAATTGGCCCAATATGGACTTCAATTCTGATGTTACCATTATGGTGGTATTTTGAGGATCTGTGTGCCCCTAAAATGGTCAGTTTTATATAATGTTTCTGCAAGATTCAGTTGCGATCTTCTTTCTTGCCCATCCCATTGTTTTACAATGGTGGATCCTAGCTTTAGTGATGTGGACTATTAGGTTCAATAAGAGACACGGAAGCACAATGAGGTCTTCTATTAATAGATGGGAATTGCTATGAAAGTTTTGTTAAAGGGCTCTCATGCATCATTAGAGAGATTTAGATAGAATTAGCTGTATATTATTTCGTACTTACTTACGTTGTTAAATATGCCATTAGTAATAATTTGTAGGTTTGTTACAAGAAGTTTTGATGTTGTATAAATGTGTAGAAAGTTAATGCAATGGAAGGTCAAAAATGTGTTTGATTTGGTACGTTTCTTCTTTTGTTAAGATTAATCTTATTCCTGTGAATGGCTTGGACTGCTTGAGAATTCCCTATTTTTTTTTTTCATGGAGAAATCCCTATTATGGCGTGGATTAATCTTAAAATGCTCCATATATACCCATAATCCTCGGGTTGGTTTTGTTGGATGAGTCCTTGCCACAATTGATGCTAGGGAGCATTCAAATTTCAACAATTTTATATTGGCAAAAGATGTGGGCTTTTGTTTGTTTCATCCATGGATTTCACAGTCGGTAAGATTTGGTTTGACTAGAGGATTTGACACCTGCAGGAGCCCATGGCACGGTCGAAGCTGTCCACTATTGCAATTTTGTGGTTATAGTTGTGGTTGTAGATTCAGGTGGTAGACTGAAGCGAATTTACCAATAAATAGAAAATAATAATTGTTTCAACCAATCAAATGATAGGAAAGACTTTTTTTGCTAAACCATGAAAAACTATTTTCCTTTTTCAGTGCGGAAAAGCAGTGCCCCTGTGCCCTTTTTTTTCGTTAGCACACAATCTTTTATTTGTTTATCTCATAAATACTTACACACCTTTAACCACTAGGGCTGCAGCAAATGATTGATCTCTAGTTTATATCTATTGAAGGAAAGCCACGCAGTGAGTTATCGGTCGATTGAGAAGCATAAAATCCTTCATGTTACACAAATGTAATATTCAGAATTTTGGTATTGTTAAACAAATGGGACATTAATAATTGGTGGGTCTTACCTATCAAAAAAATAAAAAAAGTAAAAATAATTGGTTAGTCTTGATGTTTCTCTCAGGCTACATCATATGTACTTCTCTGTGGTCCAAGGGCCTTGTTTTTTCCACTGAGTTCCAAGTAAAGTATAATAACCCTCTTTCTCTCTCTACCTGAGAATTGATGGGATTTTGACTATTACTCGTATGACAATATTAATGAAAGTAACCAAACAGCAGAATCAGGTCCTCCCATTGGCAGTGAGTGGCTCATCCAAACACACCAAACACCCAAAAGCAGAAAGTCTTGATAGAAAAACCACGTTTCTTAATTGAAAGAATCACATCATGGTAGGGAGAGGTGGGTGCAACCATGACATATGCATATGACAGAAGGCATGCAAAATATACTACAATCAACAGTCCAAGATCCTTCTTCCATTGCTGATTCCAAGGGATAATTAACCATGTCATCACCATCATCTCCTACTCTTTGTCTTTATTCACTGTCAGCTTTGGGATTACCGTTGTTCAGTGGAACTCTTTTCACACTCTTATCTCACTGTAAGTTACACGATGACCAATTTTATGCTCATCAAAACTTTAGTCACCATGAAATCTCAAAATGAATAAATAAAGAAATAAAAAACTATGATTAAAAGACCATGACACATTAAGGTTGTTAAATCGAAGGCTAGGATAATTTGATGGGCTGATTTTTATGCATGGCCCTTATCCGTAATGACCTTTCCATCTATCTTAACCTCAATGATTGAAATGTTTCTAAGTGGGTCTCACAGTATGGATCATTTAAGCTCTTCGTGTACATAAAGAGGTTCCTGTATCTAAACAATAAAGCTAATATATATTAGTGGGTCAACCGTAAGATCAGTCAAAGGATCTTACACCTTATGGACTCCATTCTGCTTTTTCAGAAAGAAGAGAAATAAATTAGTCATCAAGTTTCAAGATGCAGCCAATGCCAATCCAATGGTGGTCACCTTACTGATTTGAGTAACACTTGTACATATCTCATTACTTCCATTCGTGAGTTCAATAGGGTGCTGCTGTTTGACAAAATGAAGCATTGACTCAAGCAATTTCACAATCCTTTATGCTTTTGAATACTAATTCATGGTCCCACCCTTCTTTTCTTCCTTGAACGTGTATTTCATTTTTAATTTTTATTTCTAACCTTTTGATCTTAATCTACCTTCTCCTTCAACATGTCGCTTATTTGACTCTGTATTGTCCTTCCCCTTGTTCCTTGAACATGAAACTCTTCAATAAGTACGTCAAACCATTTATGGTCCTCAAAACACAATTGATAATAGGAGCATGTGTTGCATATGCATGATACATAAGTAGAACAAGAAAAAAGTGGTTCTTCCATGTTTTGTGGGAAAACCTTGTCAGGAAGCATTGAAATCTTAAGCAATGTTGCCCATGTTCTTAAAGTGGTAACCATGGGTTCAATCCCATCTTTATCTAATAGAAATTACAGAAGAGAAATTTACAAGTTGGTCAATCCACACTCTTTTTTTTTACGCCAAGCCAAGGGGACTGAGACTCAAGAGAGAACCAGCGAACATATGAGAAAAAAACCTACACAAGTGGGGAAGGAAGCTTGCACACACGTGAAGAGATGACATGCCCAAGGTTCGAACCCTAGGCACCCAGATGACAACTGTCACTCCTTATCACTAGGATAAGGAGCCATTTTCGGTCGATCCACTCTCTTAAAGGCTTCACCAAATGGATTCTTGCTCCTGTGATGCACAGTCCATGTTCTTAGTACCAGGAGAACTGAAATTTGTGCTCAAATTGGTTCCAAAACACTCTACTTGTGCTGCAAAAGGATTTATACTTGTATCCATCGCTTCGCTTTGATGAAAAGAGTTTAACTGCATCGCACTTAAAATTGATGAATTCGTGGGAGAAAACTTTGAATTTAACATACTCGGAGGGCAAACAAGTGATTGATAATTGGTGAGACCCCAATTCACGTTCATATTCATGTGTTTGTCATCGTTGTCCGGAGAAATCGCACTGAAACTTCTTGATGAACTAACAAGGCTACTTAAGTTTGCCATATCGATTTCACCTAACTCATTCATCAGATTGGTATCAGAGCAAGATTCGATTGTTGGCAAAGGAGACGGACTATAGGACGATGATTTCGCCGTCGAGCTCTTTTGGAAGACCCTGCAGACCACCCATTCCTCCTGTAATATAAACATCAAAGAAATACCTTAGGAAAAAAAAAAAAAAAAAAAAAGAAACAACAAAGAAACATGGATGGATCAATTTCACAAGGACCATCTATTGGAATTAGTATCTTAAGATTCTAATAATTCATCTACCTTTGTGGGTTTGTAGGAGAATTTGGTCTGGAGTCTATATTCATGCATGACCCAGTTGCTTTTCTCTCCCTTGGGAGCTCTACCTTTATAGAAGACTAGGGTTTTCTTCATCCCAGCCACTCTCCCTGAATGGTGTATCTCCTTGTCTTTGCCTGTGGTTTTCCAGTAGCCTGCTTCTGTGGCTCTGTTGGTTCTGAGCCCAGTTGGGTATTTTCTATCTTTCAAGCTAAAGAAATACCACTCTTTCTCCCCCATGCTTGCTTTGGCTGCACCAAAGATTTAAGACATACATATTGGAGATGAGAAAAGGAACAAGTAGCTTATTCTTACATGGAAAGTGTGTTATAAACAATCCTCTTGTGCTAGTCCATGCAAGGCTAGTATGACATTCTCTTTTCACTTTTATTCCACTTTAACCTCACAAACAAACACAAGCCACCCATCCATCAGTGGGGCCCACTGATCTGGAGGTTATTTAGATAAAGGGATGAAAATCTCCCCAAATATCCGGATTGAACAAAAGTGACACTTCAGGAAAATCTGTGGTTAACGCACACGTGTCCACATGGTGAATGATGGGCAATTTTTGACCTTAGGGAATTAGCTTGTAATGGGGCTTGAATGATCAAGAGGTTTGAATCTTGCACACGTGCCATACACTGGCTCAAGAGCCTACCTTTCTCCAGTGGCCATAAGGTGAAGAGTGGCCTAGGATCTTTATTGTTTTTCACTGGAATAAATTCCCCAGTGAGAATCTTTTTATTCACCCAAGTTAATTTGGAGAAAAGCAAGTGAAAACAATTACCAAGTTTGCTGAACCATATGCCATGGAATCTTTTATACTATTCATTGAATTTCTCATGGATCTTCAGAGAAAAAAAAAAAGAGAGGAAGAAGCAAGGGATACTACAACTACTACAAATAATAAACAAGACTGCTCTTAAGGAGGAAAAACTAAGGAAAGAAGAAAGAAACCAAGTAAAGATGAAAGCAAAACTAAAGCCAACCTCAATCACATAG
The DNA here is from genome assembly GCA_038049695.1 of Cinnamomum chago. Lineage (NCBI taxonomy): Eukaryota > Viridiplantae > Streptophyta > Magnoliopsida > Laurales > Lauraceae > Cinnamomum > Cinnamomum chago. The sequence goes on along the minus strand of CP142460.1, from coordinate 62,253,476 downwards.
ATCAAGAAGATAACCAAAAATAAAAAATCTAACCAGAATCTCATATTCTAGAAAAATGCTTCAATCTTTGCTTTATATATTTCCCCTAATTAAACAAGAGGCAAATTTTTTTTTTTTTGCAAGTTGATTAAAAAGGAAGTTGCCCCCTCTTTTCACATGCATCTACTCTTATATTGAGCAAATAAATTGTACAAAGGGTTGCTGAGTATCCCATTAACACCAAAGAAAATGCGATTTTATTTCTTTATATATATATATAATATCAGTTTTTTCGAGAAATGGATAAGAGTATTGGGGGTGATGCCCAATCCTTTATTGGAGATACAGCCAATACAAACTGATAAAATCATCAATATGTCTAATATGATAAAGACTGATCTGGGCTGATAGGGCCGGGATTATTGTTTTATTTTTCAATCAATTGTAACACCATACCAAATAACCAATATCTATCAATTTTTCGCCCGGCAGATTATGGTCCCATAATGTTTTTGAACTTACATGGAAAAAGTTGAAACTCAATCTAAAGAGCCAGAAAGAAGTCTCCAACAAACACTTTTCCACACAATGAAAAACAAAAACAAAACAAGGAAAATTCAATTCAACACTCAGAGTGTGGCCTATGAAAAAGAAAAAAGCAAAAAAAAAATCAAAACAAGAAAGAAAATAAGAATTACACTTCACAAAGTACCTGGGAGGTCCCAAGGTTCACACTTATTGAGATCGACGTCTACGATCGCTCCTGCGACGAAATTATAATCGGAGACCTTCCGAGTCAGGTAATAGGTGACGAGTTCTTCATCAGTTGGATGGAATCTGAACCCAGGTGGGAGACTCAGACTCCCCTCCATTTCAAGCCCACAAAGACAATGGTCTCTCTCTCTCTCTCTCTCCCTCTCCCTCTCTGTGTCTGTCTTGGTATGTTTGCAACTAATCTCTTTTGGTTTCTCAGAAGGAAAGATGGAGATGGAAGAGCACAAATAGATACTAATAGGTTGATTGGCATGTATTAGATCATCATCTTTGAAGAAATTTTTTGGTCTCTCTCATATAATACTTTGAAAGGGACGTTGCATGGACATGTCTACATAGGAATTATTAGTAATTTGAGTGGAAAATACCAAAATGACACAGTTGGGCACAATGGGAGAGAATCAATCACGTGGCCCATGGGCCATACTGTGGATAAGAAGAAGACCCTTCCAATAAATCACTTGAATCGAAAGATTCTGGCTGATTGGTGCACAGGTAGGAAAGATGGTTCTATAAACTCGTTGGTACCAGATAAAACTCAACTGGTTACTTGGCTCAGTAGAAAAAACAGTGAGGGACTCAATGAGAAACGAGGTCTTTAATAAGTTTTGGCCAGATTGGGTTGACTCGGTAAAGACTCCGTTGACTTGGACAATGTTAAAGAAAAAAAATATTGAATATTCTATATCTAATTTTATCTTTTATTTACATTCCCACCAATTTAAAAATTATATTTTTTATTTTATTTTATATATATATATATCGAAGTTATGCTTCAACCAATGTGACACTTATCTTTGCTTCATCAAAGTTGCTCAGTATGTAAAGGGGACCAAGTTTTATTAGTAGTAGAGTCATATTCACAATTGCATTAATCATATATAGAAAAGTATAAATGTATATTTCAAAGCATAAATCAAATAGTGAATTTCACGTTGATAAGTAGAGTGAAATATGGACCATTGGGTAAGAGTTGGATCACACAAAGGTTACTAGAGAGAGTGTTTTGCTTTTCTGTTTTTCTTTGCCTTAACCAAGCACTAATAAACATAGTTACTGATAATTAGATTTACAACAGTTACATTTCGAAAATATTGAAACCTATTTATTACTGAAGCTTTAGGGACGACAATTATATATTACCCAAAACCCAAAAGGGTGATCCAGGGTTCAAGTCAATCCGTTTTATTTTTGAATTGAGTTTGAGTATGATATATATTATGATGTAAGGGTGTGTGGATATGTGAAAATAAGTGGAAAAAAATCATTATCTCTCCAAAACCATTAGCACTAGATTTTTCGCTGAGAAATAAGACCAAATTTTATGATTTGGAAATAAAATTGATGAATTGTATTGAATTTGGGGTACAATGGAATACCAAAATACATACATGTGTTTTGACCCCTCATTTGTAGCCTAGTTGGTTAGGGACATGGGTGTGTGAGTATAGTGCGTGACTTTTAATCCTTAGTGTAGGGGAAAAAGAAAAACCTCTAACGGACTTCATTCAATTGAACTTGATTTTTTTTAAAGAAAATCCAAAACTTACTATAAATAAAATGTTTTATAAAAAAAATGAAAATCTGCCTTTTGAAAGCCTCAGATAAATGGACAAAACTTATTATTATTCTTTTGTCGATATACTCATTGAGAGCTTATCAACTTTATATTAAAATGACAGATTTGACGGGTGGATCAAAAGTTATGGTTGTTAGAGTCAAGGCGTGCATCCGATTCGTCCATTTGATTTTTTAAGATGTTTTAAATTACTCATTCATAAATATATAAACTTATTTTGAATAAAGAGCAAATAGATTGGGTTAATGTTAAATCTATTATGTCTATTAGATCCGGCAACTCCAACCAACTTAAGTGCCATAGCCTATCCAATCAGAATCCAAACTGTACTGGTTAAGAATTTAGATTGACCTGCTTAACTTTAGATTCTATTCAAAGTTGAGGCTATTTAATAAATTGTCACCTACATTTTTCAAAACCGAACCAACACCCCCCCCCCCCCCCAAAAAAAAAAAAAAAAAAAAGAAGGATGGGGAGCATGCAGAAGGCAGGCAGCAGCCTAGTTGATTGGTGGCATTTTGGTTATTTCAAAAGATAAGAGTGTTGCTTGTGTTGAGTGTGAGGCAGATGGGGATTGCTTGTCTGTACCCCAGTTCAACCACTTCCAACAATTCTACCCACCACAGTCTCCACTAATCTGAAATACTTCCATTAGTGGGGCCCATCTATCAAATGTATAAATCCTATCAAATTAGCTGTCTTTGTTTATTATTATTATTTTTTGGATCAAAATATCACTCACCATTGAAAGTCATGCATATCATCCAATGATCGTATGATGAAACTATGATTTGACCTCCCCTTTTATTTTATTATTTTGATCATTTATTTTATACATCAGACATAAACTCTAGTTGGGTGGATTTCATAGACCAGCCATCAAAGATACAGTCCCAAGCCATCCCCCCACCCCACCTTACCCTTTTTTTTTTTTTTTTTTTTTTCAGGAAACCTTTTTCCCCCTAGTAAATACCCACACACATGGTCTTACCCAAGTCCCCCGCCATTAGAGCTACTACTTTCGTTCGGTTCGTGGTTGTTTCTGTATAGATGAGGTGCCTCACCACTGAACTATCGGTAAATTGGCATCACAGGAACAATTGATTCACTTGTGATATATTTTTCACATTACAATTAATTGTGATTTTATCCTTCTTAAAGCTTGTCCCGACTTGATCCTTCCAATTTCTTTACCAAAGACACAGTTCCAAGATGGACCAGTGTTTTGAACTAGTTGAACCCACTATTAATTATTTTAAAACACGTTTTCTTTTTCTTTTTTTTTTTTTTTTTTTGAGTTGAGTTGAGTTGGGTTAAACCGAACAGTTGAACAGGTTGGACTGAATTTTCTAGTTCCTCTGTTCACCCTCCAACACAGTTTTTCAAAACATTGGGCCCAACTTATTAACTGACATTAACTGATCTACAGAGGAAATCTTGGTTGCCAATTAATTGGGCACAACTTTCAAAGTGGTGAACCAGTCTTATGGGGCCTCCTTGATGCATCTCAATCGAAGATGTGCTACATGTTTCTTCATGTGGGTGACAGTCTACAAAACAATTAAATCCAATTTAGCCAGTCGTTTGAATTGGTTTACCTGTGAGGCCCTCCTAATGAATACACTAAGCTGACCTCCTTTGTGGTCTTAACATGATCATTTTTTATAAAAAAAAAAGAAACATGATAATTTCATCAACTTTTCTAACACATAGCAATTTATATCTTTAATTTTAAAAACTTAACAGAAGGATTAGCTATATGAGAAATAATCTGTCTGCTGGCGCTGGTATTGTACTCCTCATGACTAATAATTCACACATGTGGAGCGCAACTTTTGTAGATCAAATCCATCACACAAGCCCATTCAGTATACTGGTTTTTTTTTGGTAATCCAAGAGAGCCCGCACGCATATCGAAAAACAGCCTACTCAAATGGGAAAGGACAAAGGAGCCCGAAAGAAAGCACACACAATTGGAAATGGTGCTTGTTCATGTGGGAAGAAGTGATGTACTCAAGGCATTCAGGTGAGAACTGCCGCTCCTTACGACTACTTGGGTTAGGAGCCGTTCGCCCATTAAGTATACTATTGGAGTTGGATTAAACTGCTCCCCAACTTGGCCACCATGATAGGTATTTGGATCATGTATAGAAGATTGCATTTTACAAAGGATCAATCCAACATTATATTTCACTCTTATATATGTTTCCATCAGTACCACAACATTATATATAACATTAATGAGATAAATAAAAATAAATTAACTCACCAATTCTTTAGTAGCGCAGTGCTGAGGAATCTCCCTCTTCACAAAAACAATCAGAGATCAATCCCTATTTCTAGAAAGAAACTTGGGTGGCTTAAGTACGTGTAGGTACTAGAAAAAAAAAGTCGGCAATAATGATATTTTCCCCTCTTGTTCTTCCCATTGGTCTTCAACCAATGATTTCCAATGGTTTCAGATAAGCTGTATATTATCCTGTTTAACTTGGGAAGAACTTGGGAAGATTAATTAATTTATTCGTAATTATCTTGCCTCCATCATTTTGAGATGACTCAATTTTGTCTCCTTCAGATCTTCCAACAAGACCAATCCATTCCCAATCAAGCTTCTGCTACTGGCTGTGGATCATTTTAATATATGTGTGTCTACTTGTTTTTAATGCAATTTATATAAACTGTGGAAGACAAGAATCTACAAATATCTGTATCTGTCTATTTGTAGATTTCCAAGTTACACTTTTAATACTTTTTCAAGCTGCTAATCAAGCAAAATAATATATAAACAAGCCAAAAAAAAAAGTATTATTTACACAAAGATTGATTGGGTCGCCACATGATTACTTATTAATCTCACATATATAGCTGGATCTTAAGAACAAACTAAGATAATCTATTAAAATCTTCTTCTTGGATCTCTATCATAAATCAAGCTTCTATCAGCACTATCATTTACTATATTTATGTTCTACCTAGAAAGAGATTATTCAAGGATTTGATGATGTTGTGAATCCTAAAATTCTAGGAATCTGGTTATATACATGTAAGACATACTGTACTTTAGGTGCCAATTCCAAAATGACAATGGACCCGATTTTGGGGCCCTATGGTTAAGTTGTAGACTTCCTTGGATCTAACCATGAAAGTCTCGGATTAAACTAACCAGGATTCAACCCGAATTTAACCACTTACATCACTGGTGATAGAGCCTGTTGTATTGGGTTGGGGGTTGGGTCAGATCAGGTTGGTTTCTTATATTATGAATCACAAAAGGAACTTGACCCGTTTGTGTAGGCTTTCTTGGATCTAACCCTGGAAGGATCCGGATTAAACTAACCAGGATTTGACCCGCATCTAATCACTTGCATCACTAGTGCCAACTGTAAATCACAACCCTAGAGCCTGTTGGATTGAGTTGGTTCAGATCAGATTGATCTCTTAGTATTCTGAATCGATCCCAAGCGGAACTTGACCCGTTTGTTAATTGGGTAAAAAATATCCACCCGAATCTTAAATTCATAAATGGGTCGGGGTCTGGTAGGTGGATTTCAGGCAATAGTTGGGTCAAGTCAGGCTAAGGCTGGGTTGATGCATTGAGTAGGGTATGTGGAGGTGTGGCCTCACTCCAATTTGACACATTTATTTTTCGGGTTGGAAATGTTAGACGACTGGGATTTTTGTGTTGGAGGGTTTTGGGTTGGGCGAGGAGGAACTAATATTATTGAGCTGAACTAATAGTACCAGCTCCCATGGCACAAAATTGTAATGGTTAGCTGTGGGTTCTACTGGTACATAGACTGGATTAGGGCTATTAATTCGTGACCAAGTCCAATCCATGGGCTCGAGCTCGGCTTGTTAAGAGATTCAGCGAGGCTCGACTCAATATTCTTGGCTTGTTAATGGGCTCCATCTATCTCTTGAGTGTATATTGAAGTACTTTTTAATGAAAAATATAATACTTTTGGTAAATATAAACATAATATTATCAATCAAAAACACGATATCTTAAATTTAAACTTTATTTATGACCTTTTCTAAAAACAACTCGAAAGATAAAATGTCACAAATGATTCTATTGATCTCATGATGAAAGTGTAATGTGCTAACCTTATTAACCACCTGAACAATCCTGTTTCTAATAATCTTTTAATTGTTGATCTTTATGGTCTTAATCAAGTTCATTTTAAGCTGTATTTACGTACCCATGCATTGGCATTCTATGATTCTATCCCTTTATTCCTCTTATTTTCTTATAACTATAAGTGAACCTATGTAGGGTGCTCCAATGATGCTCATATAAGTGATGCCAAGGATATTTGATAATTATGTTTCAAAAAATGTCCAACTTAAGCTTAAAGTTAACATATGTTGTCAATCTCTTTCTTAGTTCGGCTCTTAGGCTTGATATTAATGAAATCTGAGCCTTATCTGCACTCAATTTAGTAGTGTCAACCCTGTCATGGCTTAATTCAAGCTAAGCTTGATATGGGCTATGACGCTAAGCTTGGCTCAGCTCGAGCTCGAGGTGACTTGTTTAAGATTCAAGCCAAGCTCAAGCTGGGCTAAGCTTGGCTTGGCATTTTGACACCTGTTATCTGGTGTGAATAAAATGGTCTTCTGGAAGCTGTTACTCTCAATCAATCTCTAATCATATATATACAGTAGGTAGGGGATTATGAGGTCAGGCCATTGCATGTCAAAACTACCAATGGAAAAAAAGACCATGGAGATGATTTTGGGTCAATCTTTTCTCTCATTGGTTGGTAACTATTAACCATTCTATGAATGAATCATGTCACCAGTTTTTGGGCAAAATCATTGTCATCTAGCAGGCCTACCTAGGGTTTGAAGTTTCTTTTATATCTTTACTAGCTAAATGGAGATTAAGGCTGTACTTAAAGGACAATCAGTTTATAAAATGAAAAATATTAGCACCGAGATGCTCAATAGTACTGTGTCTTTGAGTGAGGAAGGAGGAGAAAGAAACTTAGCCAATTTGGTGTCGGCTAGAAACTTGCCATGGAGATCTAGGCCCTGTTTATTTGGAAATATTGTTGACAAGAATCATTGGTGTCACATCATGTCATGAAAGTATTTAGAATTTTTTTGTTTGAATGCTAGAATTATTTAAATCAAGCGCATTTTGAAAACAACTTTAGACACAATAACTGGATATTCATGATTCTCCGATATAAAAATTCTTAGAATTTCCCTTACCAAATGGCCCCCTAGATTGTGGGTTAGTTTCTCTTGGCCATAATGTAAAGATTTTTTTTTTTTTTTTTTTTTTTTGTATATACCCCCTAATTAAGTTTTGTAGGATTTGTAAATAAGCTCCTATAGGTCTTGGAAATTCTTAGTTTTGCGGATTCACGCATAAACACTATTTTTCCTCAAATAGGAATTCTCGAACTAGCGCGAAATCCTTAATTTTTATTAAGTGCGGCCTTAGATATTTTATGTGAGTTCTTAGCTTTTCCTATTCCTCTTTTAGCATGGTGAATGAAAGAAGGGTTCTTGCTAACCAGCAGACTTGAAAAGTTGACCCATCAGCAAAGAATAGGTAATTCTTAGTATACATGAATTGTAGCCTGTGGAGGAGATGAAGATGAAGATGATGAATGCAGTGACAATAAACTTCTAACTGAATCATGTCTTTTGGGTCATTTGTCATTATGCAATTCTTGAATGTTTCTAAGCACAATGGAATGTAATAGAGAGATGGTAAATGAGAAATACGAAATGAGGAAAGTTATCAACGTCTTCTTTCGTGCATGTAAACAGTACTTATTTAGGAATATGGAAGTTAGGATGCAATGAAATGTCAACACGTGAGCTACAGAGTGAAGATTATTGGAGAAAGGGCAATGGAGCTGTCATATGTCAACAGTAACTTTCTTATCATTGCTAACATATAATTACTAGCATCAGTGGAGGACCTAGGATTTTCATTTGAGGGGTGCGGGCCCAAACAGGCAATTGGTTTTTTGGAACAAACCCTAAATTTTCTTGTGTGTTTTGGGGGCAGCTGTGGGATTTTTATGTAGATTTTCGAAGTAGAGTTAGAATTTTCATTATAGTTTAAGAAGTGGCCCGAGGTCCAATGGGTGCGTCCGCCCCCACATCGATGTATGTGGGTCCGCCTCTGACTAGAATTAAATTTAGTTCTTCTTCAGATGCTTGCAGACATGTAGGCCTCATGGACTTAGGTGCATATCTCAGGATGTTTTTCTAATTTTTACACCATGTGTTGAGCACATGGTGATCTTTTTAATGGTCTAACTAACTTTTAGGACACATTTGTGTAACCTCTTTTCATAAAACCGTTATACAAAGAAATAAGATGTTCATCTAGAGAAACATTTTTCCAATGTTTAGAGCAAATGCCCCCTTGAAAGGAGAATCATCAAATTAGTTTGATTTTCAGTGGTTTTACAGAAAAAGTACTTCTGATAAGAGGGAAGTAGGAAAATCCTTTTTCAACCCCTTTCCTTCAAGAAATAGGAGTCCGTCAGCAAAATACTTGGCCTTTGATAACCCTTCAATGGGAAATACATTTCACTGGAACTTCCAAAAAGTCACATACAAACAAGGCCCAAGTGTTTAAAGGGGTCCTATGTGTAGTCTTCGGTTAATTGGTGTAGGCCAGGGTCAGGTCCTTGGTCGATTGAACTCTAATTATTGAAAGAGCACAAGGTCCAAAGACAGGTCCAAGGTGCAATACCTCTGCCTGTACTCTGAATTTGATCCGAAGATGGGAACTCAAACCCAAACCAACTTGAGCCTATCATAATTCAAAATTTGACTCCATCAGTGCATATATGCCCAATGGTGTCATAAGATGTGCCTCATGGTTCAGCGAGCTGTGTTTAATTCTCCTTGATTATTGACTATTAATATTGATTAACAACAAAAATTGATAAACAATTTCTACCAAAAAATATTGATGAACAACAAAATTTAACTTAAGAGATCAAAGTGCTTATTAACATAAAAGGATAAGGCAATCAATAAAAAAAATTGATATTTTCAAAATCAACCCAAACCCATACCTGTCACTAGTCAGTACCAAACCCGACCCGTTGCCATCCCTAAGCATGCCGTGGTTATGCCTGCCATTTTCCAAACGTGCTCTAAATCTCTCTCTTCTATCATTGATTTCTCTCTCTGTGTTTTTCTTATCCATCACTTAAACCCCCAGCTCTTCCTTGTTCCTTCAGAAATAGAAACTTCAAATCAAGAAAAAGATACAGAATAATTGAATCATGATAGCCTGAACTATTCTAGGTCCACCTTATCAATTGAAGAATTATGAATCCAAAAAAGGGTAATAGCACGAATGTGACAAGCTGAATCCAACCCTATAATAATTGTATCAGAAGTATAAAAACCAAAGCAAACTGAAAATGAGAAGGTTAACCCAAGCCCTGAATTACCTGTCTAGTTCAGATTGGCCCATGGCTAGCCCAAGCATAATTTATGGCCCAATAGTTAAAAAGGCCAGGACTGTGTCTATGTTATCTTAAAGGCAGAGTCCAGAGAGCTGGATCTATTGCTTACCAGCTGGGTCTGGAACTTTTTTTAGCTTCATGGGTTGGACCTATGCCTGACTATTAGGCCTCATTACAAACGGGCAACTGCTTGGACATGCTTTCACTCCACCTTGAACTGGCACTGGCACATGAACACCACTAGAGAAACAAGATGGGAGGAGCACTGATACTATGACCTGGTCACAGACACCGTACAAGCCCAACCTACTGGTCCATACATAATTCTAAGTGCCTATTTCAGGCTCAGGCTGGTGACCTTGCATCCTCAGGGCCATGCCAGACCCATTTTCAGCTCATACTAGGGTTCGCATCAATCCACTTTCATCGCATTTCTGGCCCAGGGTTTTGGTGTAGTGACAAGACTTTGGGCTGGTACATTAGAGGCCCACACACTAAGGCAAACTTCAAGATCAGATTTGGACCATATTTAGGCCCATACAATAATCTATATCAAAGATTCAGTTTTGGTGCGTGTCATGGTGCAGAATATTGGCCCATTAAATGCTTGTTCTTGAAATCAGCCGAAGGCCCATTGATGAAAAGACATTAGGAGCATGGCCCAACAAGCCCAGGCCAAGTTCAGCAGGCCAACAAAATGAGCCGGCAGGCCCATCTGGACCAGCCAGGCTCGTTGACTGGCGCCATACCAGGCCCGTGGCATGCCCACAGCCCACTGGATCTCCACCTGTGTACAAGGGACCCATGGTCCTTCTGGTGCGTGCATGTAATTAGGACTAGCGCAAGTCCTGCGCTATTCCTATTGAGCATGACTTATCGTGGCAGCTTGATCTACCTATTGAGCTTGTTATTTCTCTTGTTTGGTGAATGTTTAATTAAATGTGATTTGTCCTGAATTGCCCTTGATTTGTTGTGTTTGTTATCTTTCTATGAACTAAATACGTACAAGTAGGTTAGATCTATCACAACAAGGGTTGCATATAGTCATTTGGTTGGCAAATCCCATGTTATCGGGCTTTGTAGGGATTGATTCTTGGGTATGTCACTCTTTTTGTACGGGCTTCTTTTTCTCACTCATGTGGGCTCTCTTGGGTTCTAGCCTTTTAGATAGAAGTACCAAAAAAGTAGGCTATATCTATATCACCCTTCAAATCTTTTGCTAGTGGATGAATTTCTCTAATTTATGTAAGTATTATCCTGTTGTAGACTATCAAGATTCTAAAGCCTGGGTTTTGACATTATGGTGGGCCATTTGGAAGGCTAGGAATGAATTTATTTTCAAAAGTCATATAATAAACCCCCTCAAAATACTAAAGGTTGCTAAAAGTGTCTTTGATGGGGGCAAGAACATGTGGAAGCTTAATGATCAATCTAGAAAAACTCTAAATCCGGTCTTTGATTTTAAATTCGACAAGGGTATATCATTGGTTTGTGCTGATGCTGCCTTTAGATCTTTGGATGGAAAATCCGCTTTTGGTTTTGCTATTTGGTTTAATGGTACTTTTGTACATGCAGGTTCAAGGAAATGACCAAATATTTTTTCCTCTAAAGAAGCAGAAGTCAGAAGCGAGAGCAACTCTTTTTGCAGTAAAAAGCTTGAAGGGATAGAGGCTTCTCCAAAGCCCACATAATGTCTGATGCACTTGAGGTGATGCAAGCAATCAATGGAAACTTTGATTGGTCCATAAATCCTATTCTGAAGGATATATTAAACATCTTTCAAATAGTTTAGACTCTATGGTCTTCTTTTATATCCCTAGGGATTATAATGTGGTAGCTCATGAATATGCTAGGTTTGCTTATCGTAGGAATGTTAAGTCTTCGATTGATAGGGTGCTATTTGGATGGAGATAGGGTCATTTATTGGCCTTTTGTTCTTCTGGTTGTTGTTGTTCCTTTTAATGATACTCTTATTCTACCAAAAAAATAAAATAAAAAAGTCTTTTGTTAGTTTCTTTTCTAATGATGTGGCAGTATGCTCTTATAGAGATATTTGAAAATCATTATTGTGTTAGGTGTTAAGAGATGGTTGTCTAAACCTATTAGGATTTGTTTGACTTTTAAATTATTCTCTTCTATGATAAGTTTGGGTTAATGAAAGCTTCCTTTGAATTTCTTACAATGTAGTGTCCTTGAAAGTTGCCAGACATCCATGTCCATCCACAGCCCTTCCTAGGTCCACATATGGCTCCAAAGATTTAGAGGTTATAAAATGTATATAATAAAATTGCTAAACCTTTAGGGCTTATTTGTTGTTTGGGAGAAATTAAAATTCTTCAAATGTCGTTCCCTAAGTTGAATTAAAAATATTATATACAATTCATATAAATTGATTTTCGAATTCTAACACTAAATGCAGAATTTCAAATATTCATAGCACACAAAAAACCCAAACACTCACAATTCTCATCATAAAAACCTTCAAACAACTAGGCCCTTGAGGCTCCTAATCATATGGAACTATCATCAGTTCATTCCCAAGTGACGAAACCTTCCAATTCTCTCCCTATCCCACTAGTTTAGATAGCCTGATATAATTTTCACAAGTGTTTGCTTGAAAACATAAAGGATCGTACGTGAATTTTATAAGCACATCCACCTCAACCGTTTCTCTTTCCGCAGTATAACTTGTTCGATTAAGTGACCTCAATGCTCGATGCAAGATTCTTCTTTTCCTTATTTCTTTTCATTATTTATCATCATACATTGCTTCCCCTCTTGGAGTTGAGAGAGAGAGAGAGAGAGAGAGAGAGAGAGAGAGAGAGAGAGAGAGAGAGAGAGAGAGAGAGAGCTTTTCATAATTTATCATCATACATTGCTTCGCCCCTTGGAGTTGAGAGAGAGAGAGAGAGAGATATGGCACACATCAATGACTTATATGTCATGCATATAGGACACTTGTCGATACCATATAAGAATCTCCCATCTGTGATGGAATTAACCAGTAAATTATAATTCAAGGTGATGGGTGACACAGTTGAACGGCAACAGATAGAACTTTCCCACGTATCCACGTTTAAGAGAGTTGATATATAGATTTTAGTTAAGACTATGATTAAGCGATTCTTAGCTCTCAAATGAGGTTGATGTTGTCTACTAAAGTCTTTTGATTTGATGGGGATGGGAAAAAGGATTCTTCTCCAACATCCTTCTCAATGACTCATTTCTCTCTTTGTTACCAATTTCTCCCTTTAACCCAGGGAAGGTTAAACTTTAAAGAGCCTTGTTGGGCATGAAACAGCAGTGAGATCTTTCACTTTCAGGCTCTTCTTTCTCCTGGGTTTGAAAATCATGTTGGCAAAGTATCTTAGGACTTAGATCCTATCTATGAATCACGACCGTTGGGTGTGGGCCTGTGGAGTTGTCACATTCAACATATGTAAGATATATAGAAGGCACCAAAACAGTTTGGGTTGGGGTCAGGTCCATTATACAACCCAACCCCAAACCGATTAATACTTGGCTTTACGCTACCCAAATGGATCGGACCAAATAAAGGGTCTGGCTCAACACCCAAATCAAGGCTCTTACACTCATTACATTAATATAAACATGCGAAATTTTCACCCATGCATGGAACTCCTGAACGAGGATAGTGGATATTAAAGTGCCACTACCCACATATATTAATATATATACATGAAATCGGTTTTGCGAGGACGGCCGTCACAATCTTACGGTGAGGACCACCTAGTGGGTCCCACTGTAGGACTCCACTGATCATGGGACAAAGGGGGATCCAAAGATGAAACTCATTACCAAAGTGAAGCCAATCTAAATTCCAAATTTGAAGTCATTCTAATATAGGGTTACGTCTTCGGATATGCACATTATCAAAGATGAAACTCATGGACCCGGATGTAGATCAGGGTTGTAACAGTGTTCATGAAGTGGATCATTGCCAGGAACCAAATTAGAAAGGGCTGAAAACATTGGACTCATGCCACATTCCAGATTCTTTCTCCACTCAGGTACTTTGTGTTGGGCTCCAGTACTCATCTCTTCAATATAGAGTTGTTCAATTCAATTTGAATTAGGTAAAAAAGAAAACCAATGTGGGCCAAATATGATCAGTTCAAATCACCCACCAGCTGGCTGAAATTGATGCATTAAGCATTACCAGTTTCAATTTGGGCCCCAAAGGAAGAGGATAGTCTTTTCAAGTTGGAGAGCATTAATTGGGGGCAACAATTTTATATTTAGAGCATTGCATATGGATTAGGGGAAGAATATTCTACCAAATCTTTTTAATGATAATTTATTTAAGGCCAGTAAGTGTTTAATTCACAGAAGACTAATCACCTTTTAGAGGTGTCGTGTGCGCTAGGGCTCACTTTAATACACAACGTGTGTGGCCCACCTTCTGCTTTGCCCCCTTGAGAAACCTTACTTGGCAAGTGAAATAAAGCAGAGAGAAGCCCAGACCCCAAGAAGGTCGTACTATTAAAATGCCGAAGATACACAGGAAGGACTAAAGACAAGTCTTCTTTGCATATGGGAACAGACCGATGGTTCCAATGGGCCCAAGCATGATAACCAATTTTTGGATTGGCCAGTCTGATCAGTTTCAAGTATGAAGTCCCTAATTCAATTGGACATGGCCGCATTCTTAATTAAGCGATGCTCACAGCCATGAGCTATTGATGGTTGTATAACCATGGTTTAAAAAATAGATGGAAGTCCGAGTCAATTTGGACTTGGCACACAACAAGTTGGATTCTACTGGACTCGAATTTAAATCATGTGACTTGGCTGAGCCCTAATGCGACTTGGCCAAGTCCCAATATTTTCTTTGAAATTGGGCGAATCAGCAGCCGAGTCGGCTCGACCTTGGCCATGGTCGGGTCGAGTCCCAAGCCCTATTTTTAGAACTTTGGGATAATCACATCATCAGAGCTGCCTGCATGGCTAATCTTATGATTGATGTCCACTAGAAGGAAATCAAACAAATAGGCAACCTTGGCCACATGGTTTCTCTATCGCACATCAACCACTAATCATTCTGAATTGATTATTTGTTTTTGTTTTGTTTTAATCACAAATGGGGTTTTCATGTGGGCCTGGTGATGCAGAAATGGTGCGAACCGTGCCCAAGTTTCACCCCTAGATTTCAATAGTTTTCTTATCTACAAAGGAATCAAAATATCCAAGGCTGCTTTGGTACCTGGCCATTGATCAGTCGGTGTTCACAGTGGGGGTATCTTGGCCCATGAGAAGCTTTCGCAAATGCATGGGAATTCCACTTTCCTTTCTTACATTAGCTTTGTTTAAAGGCTAAAGAGTCGTCACAAGGCCATTTCCATGGAAACTACTCATTACCTTTTGTAATAGAAATAACAAACATGTTCTTCTTTCATATCTCCATTCCCTTCAATTCTCTCTTCCTCTTCTTCTACTTCTCATCCATTTCTCTCACCAAGTTCTTCCTCTCTCACTTCAGAAGAACAACCTCCACAAGGTCAATCTCCTCCTCTCTCACTATCTATCTATCTATCTATCTATCTATCTCCTCCTCCTTATGTTCATGGGTTATCTGGGGTTTTTGTTCTTTAATATACATTGTTCTTATGTATCTTTCTTTCCAGAAACTATGAATTCGAGGATGATTTCACTAGTTCCTCCGAAGATGGTGATGTTGGGTTCTTCGAAAACGAATACCAGGAGAAAGAAGACCTCGTCGCCGATATCATACGCCGGGGAGAAGAGCTACTCTTCTTGCACAGTAGAAGCTCCCACAGTGGTACTCTTCTTGTTGAGGAAGGTGATGATCAAGAAGAAAATGAAGTTGCCAGCGTCCCGGTTGTTGATCAAACGTCGAGCACCGAGTACCTTTCCGAATTGTCAGTTGAGGAAGAAGATGCCCCAGAGATCTTTGAGATGGAGGATAGTGATCAAGAGCCAGTTCCAATGCCAAAACCAATGCCTATGGAACCATATCATGAGATCTTGTTAGCCAATGATGGTCCCCCAAAAAGTACACAACATAATTCCTCAAACCTTTTGGTTAGACTACTCTTTCTTTGTAATCATCTAATCTGCATGCTGTTGTAATACAGATAAAGTAGATAGACTTAAAGAAAAAAACAAGGACGATCATCACCCGGAGGATGACAAGAACACCTCCTCTCAAGATGAAGGTTTTGTGGTCATCAACCCGAGGCCTCAAAATATAAAATCTAAGGCCCATGAAGATGAAAGCGAAGAAATTCTTGTTGGGTCATTTGCGGGTGGTTCTACCTCTCATAGCTCCTATGAATGGCGAAGTTCTACGAATTACCGAGGCTCTGAGACAGAAGATCCCTTCTCTTCTTCATCTCGAAGGAGCTCATCCAGATGGGAAAATTATACTATGTTCAAGAAATATGATGAGGAGATGATGTTTTTCGATCGAATCAGCGCGCAAAAGCTCACCGAAACAGGTAACATATCTTTCTTGATTGCACTTGTTTCTAGCTAGTCATCTTTCTTGTTTCTGTAATGGATTCTCTTGATCTGAAATCAAGTGCCTGTTTGCAGAATCTCTTAGGTCTGTTCAAATGCAACCAAGATCGGTTTCGCAGAGGATAGTGCACAAGCTTAGTACAAAGGACAAACAATTAGAGGTGAAGGGGAAGAACCCATATCAAGAACTCGAGGCTGCTTATGTTGCTCAAATCTGCTTAACATGGGAAGCTTTAAGCTGGAACTATAAGAATTTTATCAGGTCGAAGGCTTCACAAGGCGAGGAGGATTCAGGATGCCAGGCCCAAATTGCTCAAGAATTTCAACAGTTTCAGGTTTTGTTACAGCGATATATCGAGAATGAACCATATGAACATGGCCACAGACCTGAAGTGTATGCAAGGATGAGGAATTGTTCTCCAAAATTACTTCTAGTCCCAGAGTTCCAAGGTACCAAAACAATCAAATATTTAACACTCCCATCTTGGGTTTTCCACACCAGGTGATTCTTGGGCATCTCCCATCTTGGGTTAGGCCTATCAGACCATGGGCCACAAATGGAGGGTCATCTAATCCCTACCATTAGATATTGATGTGTGGTTGTATTTTAATGTTGGGGTTGGTTTATTATAATCTTGGTTGTTACAATTACCAGTTTTATTTATAGTTGCATACTGAGATTTTTGTTTTGTTCGTTTTGTGGTTTTTCAAGGTTTGGAAGCTGATGGAAACAAGGAAGATTTGAATACAAAGATTTCCTCCATGCAATTTCTTGTCATATTGGAGGATGCAATTAGGACATTCATGAATTTTCTCAGGGCAGATAAGAGGAGCAACTGCCAGATACTTCGAGATTTCTTCAAGAAAAAACAAACCTCATTTGATCCCACCCTTCACCATTTGATGAAGAAAGCAAATAAAAAAGTGAGTCACAGTCACCTTTCTTTATAGGTTTTGACGGGTGGGCTACACCCAACCCACTAGTGGCCACACTTGGGCCTATTCATATGGTGGCCCTGGGATGTTTAATTATTTCTTTAGAGCAGAGTTGTCAGCCGAATTACTTGGCTCAGTGAAAAATTTAGGACTCAGTGAGAGAGTTTCACCCTGTTTTACTTATGGTGAAGACTGGGTCAAAATCTTTACTGAGTTTTAAGTATTTGACTGAGTCAATAGTGTCAAGTTCCTGGAGTTGCTTTTCAAGCCGAGCCACATCTCTCTGAGTTTCTGAACCGTGGCTCGTCTATAACAATTGTGGTTAGTGGAGATTGGATTCAACCTGAATCTAGGGTGCAGTTAGTTTTAGGAAAGAATACTATTTTCTCTATAATTGCTTAGTAGATTGGCAAGCCAACACAAAAATAAATAGGATAAGGCTAAGAGGACGATCATATGGCAACACTATGAGGAGCTAATTATATCAATGAGCCAGACCCTATTTCTGTCAAGAATGAGAAACCCAAAAAAATGAATGGGCTTACCACTGGCTCAACCCATTGTTGGCTCATTTTCTTTTTATCTCCTCTCTCTCCCCATCATAATGCTCTTTTTTTTTTTTTTTTTTCTGGTCCTTTTGTCTTGTAACATGAACAGAAGAAGAATCATCTTGAAGACCTTAAACGGCGTGGAAAGTGCTTCAAGCAAAAAAGATTGAAGGGAGAGGAAGAGATGGAGATACTGATGGCCCTGATAGATCTCAAGGTTGTGTCTAGAGTCTTGAGGATGTCAGGCCTCACTTATGAACAGCTGCAATGGTGTGAGGAGAAGATGAGCCATGTCAGAGTTTGGGAAGGGAAGCTGCAAAGAGATTCTTCCCCTCTCTTCTTTCCTTCTCACTGACCCCACTTTTGGATTTTACAATATGCTTTTTAGGTTGCTTGATGACTAGACAATGAGCATGAAATGAATATCCACTTGCACCCCATTTGTAAGTACTGTAGAAAAACACTTGAAAACAACCCATATCTAGACATGCCCACATGTGGGTGACATTGATTTTGAGGATTGGAATCATGAAAGAAGATAGAGAGAGAGAGATGGTGTGTTTGATCACATGTATATGAAAAAAGGAAAGTATTAAAGGGTAAAAGAGGAGGGAGGGGGATAGAGATGACTCTAACTTTAACTTTATTTTGCTTTTTAACTTGGGTTTTGTTTATGTGAGTGGGGCTCACACACAGGAGCATGGATTCTAATGATTAAAAGAAGAGAAGGGGGTGAATTGCAAAGAGGGGTAGCCTTCAGAAATCCAAATGACGTGAGATCACCAGGATGCAAAAGGTGGAACATGATGCACAAAGTTCCAAGAACTATCTAAGGAGAATGGCCATGGTTGGGTCATGATAAGATGTTTTGACCGTAGAAACCTTGAATCAGTCAGTTCAAGAGCAAATAACCTAAATCAAACCAAATAAAAAAAATGATCACCTATAAAATAGGAAAAAAAGTTATATATAAATTAACATAGCAGATAGCATAGTCTTTATCACATTCTTTTTTTTATTGCTACGTTGGCCTTCCGGCTAGAAGTAATACTTTAAACATGAAGATCAGGTTCGATTTCTAAACATGTTTGTAATATAACCAAGGTGCAAACACAACTCAATCACTATAAATCTTTATTGGCCTTAAGCTAAAATAGTCTTTTTTGTTGGCAATCCATGGATTGCTAGCTATAGGATATAATTAGTACCTTAATCCTATATGGGTCCCACTCTTAAGATGTTCAAGATTTGTTGGTGCACAGTGCATGCTATTAAGTGACGAACTCATGAGATTAATACATGGTTTAGAGAAACGTAGTTCTCTTCTTGCCATAAAACATCAAATCAATTCGTTTTAACTGAGGGAAAGCTGTTTAAGAGCAACATTAATGAAACATATAAAACGGTCGACTAGTGAGTGAAGAGAACATATAAGAGGCTGGTTTTGATTTATTTGTTTATTTGTCTTAAAGTCAATTACGCATTTGGAGTAGAGCAAATAGATAAGGAACTACCCTCAAATCCACTTAGCCAGGGGCGGACCTACCCTTTCATGATATTTGCATGGGCCACTGCCCCAGGTCAAATTTGAAATTGCATGATATTTGAATGGGCCAGAACCTCTCCCATGTATGTCTAGTAAATAGTTGCCCCACGTCTAAATATTGTGTTCGCCCCACGTCACAAAACCTTGGGAAAAACACTCATCTTCTCTTTGGACATCTTCTTCCCACCGAGAGTACCATATCCTCTTTGCACATATCTCTTTCTACGAAGAGTCTAGGATCCTCACTTCGTTTGAGTTCTCGTTGTCGGTTCTCTTGTAGTTAGTTTCTCTCTCACCAAATAACACTAAATAAAGCAATCTTCATCTCTCTTCAAATGTAGTATAATCATAATTACTCTATACCTAAATTTGAACCCTTACTCTTCAAATCCTAATTTCAAACTCTAGATCCTAATTCAAACTTTAAGCCCTAAATCACCATATCTAAGCATCTCTATAAGTCCCAAGATGACCAAATCACCATTGGGCACACTTTAAACTTCAATTCATATATAAATCAAGCCTTATGACTCATATGTTGGGATAACTTGAGTTGCATTTATGTGACGATTTATCTTCTTTGCCACGAGCCCATGATCATAGGGAATGATTTTTATAGCTAGGTAAGTGCAGGTAATCAAATTCCTTAAATCCAAATAAAACCCCTTCGGAAACCCAAATTGGTTACATTGGTGCTCACCCAAATCATCGTTGCAAGGTATCCAAACACAAGGATTAAAGGAAATGCTATCTTAGGTTGTTTTTTATGATGATGAATTGATGATCACTCGAATTTGGAAGAGGGAGTGAAAAGGCACTTCAATTGGGCAATGGATCTAAGCATGGAAATTTTTTTTTGTTTATTTAAATGCAATACATTTTTCGTATTGTTAATGTGAAAAAAAGTTAGCAGAGTCAAGTAAAAGTTTAGCCCCACCTAAATAAAAATCCTGAGTCCGCCACTACACTTAGCAATTATCCAACACAACAAACTCCATTGCCTACAAATGCCTCTCTCTCTCACTCTCTCTATCCCTCATTTTCTCATTCAATCAGCAGGTACCCACTACTTCTATGCATAAGAAGATGGCTTCTTCCAACATGGCTTTGTGGTTCGTTATGTTGTCCTTGGTGCTTCTTGCTGTGGGTCCCACATCAGCGGCCACAAAATACTGTTGGGATCTTTGCCTTGATCTTTGCAGGAAATATGCATATCCAAAAGCCCCACATTCCTGCAAACCCTACTCCCACTTGTAAATGAGGATCATGTCGCTGACAGGGTTGTGAATAAGGTTGGGCCATGCCTGGTTTTCAATTGGACCAAGAAAAAAAAAAAAAACCAGGGTGTGGGTCTAGCTCATGGGTAGAATACTTAGCAAACTGAGATACATAAGCCCAAGCATTAATATTGCAATAGTTATTGTAACAGTAATGCTGCATTATAGTAGTGTGCAGTTTCCTAATAAAATTTTATAAACATGCATTATAGTGGTAGTATCATTTTATTGGATCTAGTGTGTTGTAGTTTGATGTTTCAAGTGCACGATGAAACTGTTTGGAAGTCCAATGTATCTGAAATAGAGCTACTTCATTAAATATATATTTGAGAAATAGATCTCTTTCGATAAGGTGGCGTTTGGCGATTCTTATTTTTTCCAAACAATTTTTAGACTGTTTGGGAACCGAGGTTGCAATGTCTATTTGAATTGGGTTGTAGATAGTTTGCCTCTATTTCAAGAAGTCAGCAAAAGGGCCTGATTTAACCTTAATGTCTGAAGCGGAAAGTCACAACATGCTATAGTGAAATGGATGTCCTTATAAGACAGTTCGTTTTTTCATTTTTTTTTTTTTAATTTATGGGACCCAAAATCATGATCTAGATCGTTAGATATTTGCAGAATGTCAAACACGACCACGTGTCAAAATTTCAGCCGTTGATCTATCTCGGATCTCAAGATATTTGCAAAAAAAGTGAGCCATTCGATCTAAGATTCTGGGCATTGTGTGCCCATAATCATGATCTGATCTATTGATTCTCTTTGGATGGCAAAAAACGACCAAAGGTCAAAAAATGAGCCTCTAAATCCAAGTGGATCTTCATATATTTATAAAAACGTTTTTGACCGTTGATGTACCATGATTATTGACTGTATTTTGAAATTGTACAAGGGCAGTTTTTTTTTTTTGGTAAATTCAGCCACAAAAAATTATGATCCAAACCATTGGATATATTCAGAAGATCATGCATGACTATGAGTCCAAAATTTAGCCGTTGGATCATCATAGATTTTGAGATACTTACAAAAAACCACCTACATTTATATCTAGCTTTTTAAAAAAAAAAAAACCATGGCTCCCAAATGCAAGATCCAAACCATTAATTTTCTTTGTAAGGTTAAACACAACTACGACGTCAAACTTCAATACTTGAATCCTCAAGTATCTTGAGATATTTATGAAAAATTTTCAACCATTGCTTTAAAAACTGTCTATTTCAATAAAAAATTTTTGTATAACCAAACAAACTATTTTTACACAATCTATTTCAAACAGGGATATTTGAAACAAATATATTTTATACAGATCTGTTTCATATAGATAAGAGACGCCAAACAAGCCCTAAGTGTATTCTACAAATAGATTGAATTCTGATTCAATTGAGAAAGCAATCTTGTCATACAATAAAGTATTAAAAAAAAGTATTAGAGTACAAACTTATTAAACAGGCTTTTGTCTCCTGCTTAGCACATGATGCAGAGAAAATGTGATAGTGCCATGAGCCCGTCCTTGAAATTTAAGGGGGTGCCTTACGGAGGGCTAGATGGGAGCTCCCGTATCCTATTTACTCATATGAGTAAATTCTCCCTTGCTATATGGTAAAGGTTATGTGAGCAAACTTGAAAAGTAAAATGAAAAAAATAGTTTAGAGCACTAACGGACCTTGATTTCTGTACCCTTTACCTTTTACTTTCCTGAGAAAAATGGCAAAAGATATTAATTATGATTATCAAAATAGACTTTTTCAATCGTTTAAAGTACTTAAACATGTATATTGAACAACTTTGACTTACTGTATCTTTAGAGTTGCTAAATGGCACCAATGTCAACAAGGTATTGGTAAACGGCACCACAACTGATCTACAGTGGCGAAGAACCAAAATATTGAAAAATTCTATTTGCCCTCACCTCTGTTACTGGGACTATCCACATTTTCAAAAATATCCAAAATACTCTTCTCTCCTCTCTCTCTCCTTCCCTTATCCCTGTTCCACCTCAACCAAGTACAGCTTTCAATCACTTTTAGAGTTTCCAAACAGTTTCCAAACAAATTTGCTGTAATACATTTTGGTCCTTTAAAATTAAACACCTTGAAGAACACGACTCTTTGCTGTGTTCGAAAAAGAGCAGATTCAATTTAAAAACTGTTTGGAATTTTAAAACTCTTTTAATGAGAGCAGTACTTTTTAGATAGACAATGCATAATAAAGTTTGATTCAATATGAAAAGTAATTTGTCATATAAAATAGTAGTACACGCAAATTTATCATTTAGTAGAAATTGTATGGACAAATTTGTAAATAAATAAATATTCTGATTGCTTTGGACATTGATATTTATTTCCTTCTATTGCTTTTTTGAAAAAACAATATAGGATTCAGACCCTCTATACTTTTTTTTTTATTTTTATTTTTACCTTAGCCAAGTAGGCTGGTACGTCTCAAGACAAAGCCCGCATACACACTTGAGGGCAGCCTACTCAAGTGGGAAGGAGACCCATACAAGCAGGAAAGGAGCCCCCACAAATAAAACAATGTGACATACCTGGGATTCAAATCCCGAACAGCAATGTAAGAACTAAAGCTCCTTCATAACCTTTATATTAGTGATCAGGCCGGTCATGTATCTAGAATTTAACCCAGGCCTTTATTAAATGATAGAAAGTCCAAACAAGTGATAGAAAGCTGAGAACGTGATTGAAAGCCGTACTCGGTTTGGCTTGATTTACAATAAATGGACTGGCTGAGACTTATATGTTTTAGGCTAGCTGGGCTTAGCCTGAATATGGGCATGTATTTATAAAGTCAAGCCAGTTCTTAATATGTTAGAGCCCGGCCAGACCCAACCCATGAACACCCGTGTATCTATGTTGAAGGCCTCCTTTTTAAATGATTGAAATTTTCAATAAGCGACCTCCACTACAAAGTTCTACTCTCATTCTCGAGAAGCATGAGTGAGACAGTTGAAGGATTGCACTTTATAAGACAAAATTAAAATGTGATATATTACACTTATGTGTTGGACTTGGTGGGCTTAATGTTGGTAGTAGTGGGGGACACCCACTTTTCTCTTAATATATTTTCTAAATGGACAATTATGAGAAAAAATCTCAAATATCCTTGAATCTTGAGATAAGTCTTAAAATATATGATACATCTCAAGAGGGCCTGGTACATCGTCCTTTGTTACTTTTGGACTGAGCTGCCCTCAAGTTGTGTGCATGCCTTAGTTATAGCTCCGAATCCAACTAACTCACTACCAAACCCACCCCTAATTGGAATAGGTCGAGGTGGGTTACTAACTGAAGCTTATATGAGACCATAAATACCATTCATTCGTTGAAACATGTAAATATAACATTATAGATACTACTCGTTAAAACTTGTATGAGGCCATAAATACCACTATTCCTCCAATTCCCAAACCTCAAAATATAAATATATAGGTTTTTAAATGCATCCAATATCACATCAATATCCATAAAATAAAATGCAGTGGGCTGTGCCATGTCTTGCCACGGGCCAAGACGCTGCTGGCCTAGCACGGGCCATGTTTGGGCTTGGCTGGGCCGTACCGTGCTGGTCAACGTGTCAGGCCTGGGTGGCGCGATCCATTTTACATCTCTACTTATAATGGGATTCGAATCTGGACTCATCCTTAACAAACTAGAACCAGATCTGGATACTCTATGGTTCCATTCTAAACCCGACCCGTTCGCAACCTTACATTCTTTGAGCACTAATGAACAGTGGTGCTCATGGGTTGGGCCACATATCCGATCCCAGCCCACCTGCATCGGGCTGGATTTGGGTTTCATGTTTAGGCCTATGGGCTGTATTCACGCCTATTTTTCTTGTCTTGAGTCTTGAGTGGGCTGGGATTAGGCTGATATATTCTTAAAGCTTGATGATTAGTTAGTAATTAGCATCTTAATCCTATATGGGCCCTACATTCGGATGATCAAGATTAGTTGGTGCACATGCATGCTATAATTAGGTGACAAGAAACATATGAGATCTCAATGCATGGTTTAATGGCTTTTTTATGTGCATAATCATTTATAGTACTAGGTCTCTTCTTGCTATAAAACATCATATCAACTAATCTTGATCAGGGGAGGGGTTTAAATTCCCCTCTCTATCTCTCATGTTCTCATTCAACTAGAGAACAACACTAGTACAATAATTAGCTACTTTTTTTTTTTTAAAATTTTTTTTTAATTTTAATTTTAATTTTTTTTAATTTTATTTTTATGGATAGGAAGAGGGCTTCTAACAAGGAACAATGCTTTGGGTGTGGTCACATTGTTCTTGATGCTACTTGTGGTGGCTCCCACTTCAGCGGACAAATGCTTTGATGAATGCTTTGTAGCATTAAAACCCTAAGGGGTAGCTCAGTTGGCCTAGGACTACGGTTTGCACCCGGAGGTTGTAGGTTCGAAACTGCACTACCACACTGGGGCTACAGGGGAGTTTACCCGGCTTTCCTCTGGGCCCGGAGGGATTAGTCCAACCCAAAGGGTTGGGAACCCTCTGATATAATAATAAAAAAAAAAAATGCTTTGTAGCATGCTTTAGAGCATCTAAAGATCTAGCGTTCTGTGCAGGCAACTGCTGGTTTACGTGTCACCCTCTATTTAAAATAGATAATGCCCTTCTTAGAGCACACAACATGCTGGGTTTTGATTAGGGTTGTAAATGGGTTGGTTCCGGTTCCGGGTCCACCGTTAAAGGGAAGGTGGAACCAAATCCAGACCCGGAATCGTTTCGGAACCGGAACCGGAAGCATATATGGGACGGGTCTGGATCTGGGTCCGGGTTTAGGTAGAGAATGATATTAAAAAAACATGGTTTTTAGGAGAGATTTTCGAAAATTGAGATAATATATCGGGTCTCGAATCCATGGGTCCGACCCAAGGTGGAATCAGAACTGGACCCATTTACTTATCGGGGCCTAAATAAGGACCCAGACCTGGTTTTTATCGGGTCGGAACCTCCGGGTAATCGGAGGATCGGGTACCCATTTACATCCCTAGTTTTGAAGAACTCCAATGGGCCCATCAAGTTTTATTGAAACCCATTTCTCTGTGCAACTAGGTGCTGGACACGTTGTGCCAATCTTAGTCCAAAAGGGCACATGGTGTTGCCTTCTGAAGGAACTCCAGAGGGCCCATTGAAGGAAAAGTGAGTCCAATTGCAGATCAAAGCACAGTGGGGCTCAAAGGGTTTGTGAATAGGTTGGGTCATACCCGGCCGGGGTTTTCAGTTGTACCAATAAAAATCAGGATGTTGGTCCAGCTCTGTGCACTACATCTAGCAAAATGAGATCCATAATAAGGGTCCAGCTCGAGTACAAGTTGTAATATTGCTATTGTTATTGCACAAGTAATGCTGCACTATAGCGAGTCCGGATCTCCTATATCAATGACACGAGAAAATACTGTTTCGGCATATGCCCAAGCACCGCCAGTATAAAATGTGGTGTCAACTAATTGCACCCTCTCAATTGCTTTATTCGAATGAAAAAAAAAGAAAAAAAAGAAAGAAAGATGACATTTTATATAGGTGGCGCTCACTGACATGCCTAGTATTTTGACTCATTCTTAAAATAGGCGGAATGTATTATGTCTTTTCCAATTGGAAAGGCAAACTTGTCTTGAGCATTGGTGCTCATGGGGTCAGCCACCAAGGCCCAATCGAAGCCCACCTGAATTGGGCTGGATTTGATGCCCTTTTTTAGGGCTGTTGGCTGTACTCAACACATATTTTCTTCTCTTTTATCATTGAATGGGTTGGAACTGGGCCAATATATTCTTGAAGGCCTGATCCAGACCGACATATTTAATACAACAGGTGTAAAAGGTGGGCCTACATCACGTTTTACCTTATTCAAGGTTGGGTCAATCTTTAAAATAATCGTACTGAAAATATATAAATAAGAGTAATAATGGTTCTGTAAGAACCACCATGCCATCCTTACAGGACCGCTCAAATCTTTCGATTTGCATGACATTCACCAGACCAACCTAATTAGGGCTGTCAAAGGGCCGGGCCCGGGCCAGACCGTGGTAAGCCCCTACCCGACCCTTCATGTATGCAGGCTTGGTGGTCTAGGTCAAGCCAAAGGCCTCGGAGTCCACCTCGGGCTTACAATATCAAAGCCCTTATCCTACCCTTAAGGGCTAGGGCCAAGCCAAGGCCAAAAGAAATAAAATTTTAATATTATTATATCTAATAATTTTTGTGTACCATAATGTTAACCCTCTGTTATTCGAGATGCAATGTAAAAGTCAACCTTTTTGTACTACTTCTAAAAGATTACAAAACAAGTTACTTTATCCTTTTATAAATATATTATTTAGGATTAAATAAAATAAGTAATATATTATTTGTGACATGAAATTAGAATATGGAAGACACTATTAAGTACTTAACACACTGGCAGTAGTTACGTAGTTTAAGTAATGTGTTTGGTTTTGTTTATCGTCACGCTATTTGTAAGATTATTGCAATTTAAGTTTTTCTATAGCCTTTTTTACTTAGTGGGGCCCACTAGAGACCCTACAAATCATGGAACAATGGGGGATCGAAAGATCCAAGTGGGGCCAAACTAGATATCAAATTTGCAGTCAATCTAATACCTCTAACCCATTCATTTGTGGTTCACATGTTTAATTGCTTTGTATAAAATAATAAAATTGACCCTCCATCCAACGGTTCGCTATATTTGGATCTATCGGAACCTGGTGGAATCCGTGTAAACAGGAGGGATTGGTTTGGATGGTCCGCTCGGATGGACGGAAGTGGGCCCCACTAAGTGACTTGTATGGTAAGACCGTTGTACATGAGCATTTCTCATATACATATATACAAACATACATATATACATACACATGTATGTATGTATGTATGTATAGCAATAATATGGACCAATGAGAAAATATCTGGCAAGTCTCATCTGGTTCAATTAGATTTATCTCAAATAGGCATTAGACATTTTATAAATAAATTATTTAGTATGTGTGGTTCAAATAAATATTAAACCAGTCTTGAATTAGCATTAATTGAATTTTATAACAAAGCAATAAAACTTTGACTGCTGAATATTAACGAAAAGGATGATTTGATGCATGAGTCACAAATTTTAACTCCAGATGTGAGGTCCACTTAAATGAAACAACAACAGTCATGAAAGTAAGGGGATAAAAAAAAATTTACATCGATCATTAGCTAGTGGCTGAAACTCAAACCCACTCCATAGTCCATAATGATGCGGATGACCATTCATTTAAACCCTAAAACTTCAGTAATTTACATTAGTGAAAATCAGTCAGATGAAATGGCAACTTGAATTCCCTTTTCACTGAAGAATATGTCCATTTTGGGCAAAAGTAGAATCAAATATATTGTTCAAAAGAAAACGTAGCATCAAACATAGGTGGCAATATTGTGATCTATGAAGATATCCATTAAAAAGTTTTTTAAGATTCAACCATTATTGTTTGACAAAATATTAAGTTTTTATCATTAATTACTCATTAAAAGAGTTCTTTATATTTTGAGGATTTTATATATAAAAAAAGACATTTTATATGGCTAGTGGACCAAAAGGTCACTTTAGCCAAACCCACACCAAAGAAGCATTCTCGCCCAACAACCCACATTTCTTTACCATTTTTTCAAGAGTCGATGTCGACCCTCATTTTCATTGTTGAGGGTCAATGTTGACCCTCATGTTCTCTCTTCAGGCCGTTGCAAATTGCAATCAGGCCGTTGCAAATTGCAATCATATCCAATGATGGACCTATGACACGGGAATAGTAAACAGTCGATGCAAACGATGGATAGAAAATAAAGAATGTTACCTCCTTTGCATTGCTAAAGCTTTAGATTATAATTCTTTGTAAACCATTTGATGTTAGTTGAACCCAAGACAACCATCTCGAATGTTAATCTTTGCTAAGTTTAGTGGAGGATTCACTGAGACATCAAAAATTAGATGATCGCACCAGAATTATAATATATTAAGCTAGAAGCTTTTGCTCCCAATTTTGACTGTCGGTTATAATTTTGACCGGAAGTTACATCAACTACCTTCTTTATCTCTTTATTATAACCATTCACAACTGCTCTCCACTTTTATTATATTATATTATATTATATTATATTTTTCAAAGATTTTGTTTCAATTCAAACTCTATCATTCCCATTCTATTATAATTCTCATTTTTCCATTCTATAATATACCAATTCTTTGATTATATAAATACGTACTCAGAATTTTTTCTTCTTCTTTTGCTTTCTTTCATAAATGTTTAACTTACAATGTTTGCCATATCTGTGTTGAGCACGGGTAATTTTGCTAGTGAAGTATTATTGCATGGGAATATGGGATTGGAAAAAAAAATAAAAAATTCTCACATTAACGCATAAATATTTGTACTACCTTCTTCTCCTCTTTTAAGAGACCCAAATTGGACCTGAACCTGAACCCGCACATGATAGAGAGGTTCGAGAATGATTAGAATGAACACTGTAGACAAACAATTGCAAATTGCGATGAATGACTTTGATCATTTGGCAACCAATTTGTAAGAGTGGGCCAATGATAGAGAGCTTTTGGGTATTTTGGCAACCCATATATCTCTGCATTTGGGCATCACATGATAAGAGTTATAAGAATGAATGGTGAAGACAGACAATTGGGGTGAATGCCTTTGATCATTTGCCAACCCATTCTCTGATCAGTCAATTGTAAGCATCCGATATTCTTTGAATACTTGTAGAATCCAAAAAAAAGGCCAATTGTCTTCATTATTCTTTGAATATATAGTTCTCGACCAATGATCATTCTATTGAACTCACTAGTTCCGGCACTGATCTCGAATAATTTTTTATCTCGCAGAAGATGACCAGTTGGGTATTCATAATTAACATACCCATTTCCAACAGGACACTGGATTGCCTTGCCTGCATCATAGAAATTACAAAGCACATCAACTCAATGACTTTAAATATTTTAACAGTTTGATAGTTTAGAGAGAGTAGTGCGTCGGAAACCCAAATCGAGGGTGGAAAAAGAAAATCCAAAATAGGCTGACTGAGGGTCGATAGTGATGTAAGTTTTAAGCTATTAATTAATTTAGTAGTACATGAGCTCCAGAGTTGACGTCGACGCTGAAAATGAGGGTCCACGTCCACCCTCGAAAAAAATAAAAATAAAAAAGAGTTTTTGGGTAGGAAAGTCTCTTTAGTGTGAGTTTCGGCTAAAGTGATATTTTTGATCGGTCCACTGACCAAATAAAGTGTCTTTTCCGGTAAATTTCTCTTTTTTTTTTATCCCTATATATAATATATAGTATACATATTATTTATATTATATATTAATAGATAAAGGGTTGGGTCGGGTCGTGCCGGGCCCCCTCGGGCCGGCTAAGTCAAGCCCTAGCTTGACCCTTAAGGTTGTGGGCTTTTCAAAATTGGGCCATCTCCTACCCTTTGGCTTTAGGACAAAAAGAAAAACCCTCATTTTGAGGCTTCTCATCAAATAGCCCTAAACCTAACCATTTATCAATTTACATCCATGGCACATGCTAAATTAAAATCAACTGGTCCAAGTCCCATGTGCCTATTACCATTAATTCATCTACATTGGATACACTAAATGAACCATCCTCAATATTAGTCAACATGGACATTACAGATAATCTTCTCCTATGACTCTATGGGCCCACTTGATCCCGCCTTTGATAATTGCAACTCTTTTCTCTTTTCTCACCTCATCCGTGTTATGCTCATTAAGTCATCACTCACTGTTGGACTGAATCTCACAAAAATCTATGGTTAAAAGATAATTAAACTTAAAATTATTTAAGCTAAGGCCTGGGATGAATTGATGGGGCTAGTTTTCTGCATGACTCTTATCCAGAAATAGATCTGTCAACCTATCCCATCCACAGTGTTGGAAAAGCATCGAAGTGAGTCCCACGAGCTAGATGGCATATTGTGCATATCAACATAAGATGCATGAGACACAATTTATCCATCTATGTGGTAGGGGTGTAAAAGAAAACCGAAAAACCGTCTAACCGAACTGAACCGAACCGTGGTTAATAACCGTGTTTCACGGTTTTTTTACGGTTATTGAAATTGGAAAACCGTGTTTCATGGGTTCGGTTATAATTTTTGTCTCGACTTATGGTTATTAACCGAACCGAACTGAACTGTTAATCGTGGTTTAGTTAATCATGTTCCTAAAACACACGGTTGACAGAACCGTTAACTAATAAGAAAAAAACCTAAGGGCCTTAAAGAAAATTACTTTTTTTTTACAGTAACATATTGTGCCATTCTCCAACTATGGTTTTTTTTTTTTTTCAAAATAAGTTTGATTGGTAAATGGAAAAATTTTCACAAATTTTTTTAAGTGACAATTAACAGTAACCAAACCGTTAACCGTGGTTTGGTTTTTAATGGTTACGAGTTTTTAAGTTACGGTTACGATTTTTAAAAATAAAAAATCATGAAATGCAAATCGGTTAATAGTTTTTCCAAAATGAGGTTAACCATTACACCCTGGACTATGTAGGATTTACTCAATGAAAGATCAAACCCTCCCACTATTTATTATCTGCCAATTTATCTACATTAGAGCCACTGGATGACAGACCCATCATATTCACCTGACTGCTGATGGAAGCTCTGCTTTTGGCTGTGTTTTTTATACTAATGGGCAACTTCGGGGGCAGGTAGACAACACGTGGGCCCTCTCTCAACTCATCCAAAGAGGCTGAAACATACATGCTCTTTCATGCATTAATTAAGTTTGAGTTGAAGAGAGTTTCACAAGTACTCAAGTTTTTGTGTTGAAGAGAGTTTCACAAGTATTCAAGTTTTTTTTCAGATATATGTAAGGATGTTGTTGAGACTCTAAATCACAAAGCATCATTTTGTGGGGATTGGCCTGTATCATCCTTAGTTTTTGACATCTCTTGTTTTGCTTCCTTTTTTAATTATATTTCTTTTGACTTTGACACAAAAAGGAAGGGAATGTATGTGGGGTAAGGTTTGGTTTGATGACTTCCCAAGCTGGTGCTTAACGAATGGCTGAGATTATCCGAGTGGAGTTGATTTGGGAGGCCTCCAGGTGGGCCACAGGCCACTGTGGATTGAAGGCATTAACTATTGCCAAGGTGTTCAGGCCGTAATTTGGTGACATTTGAGTATCCTCTTTGACTCAATATTCTATAGCCATTTAATAAGGTGGAATCATGAGAATGGAGGTTGTGATCCGGTCCAAACTGGTTCAAACCGGTTAAAGCATGAATGTGCTGACAGACATTCTCTGACGATTTAATATGCTCAGAGGCTGGTTTATGCACCCTACAGCAGTTTGATTCAGGCCCAAACATAGACTAGGCACTGGTTCTACCTTTCAAAATACAAGTTTTCAGTTTAGAGAGTTTTAAACATTTAGTTTTGACAATTACAAATAACTACACCCTCTCTTTTACATTTTCTAACAGCCACCATCTCTATTGATTGGAAATTTAAATTCTCAGGCAACCACATAGATGGACAGTCAGAAGCAGATTTTTTATGCTTGTTCTTTGGGGAAATGATGGAAACTTCTTTAGCTTTGACCTCATTTGGACTAAACACATTCTAACTTAACTAGTTCAATTTAATAATCTTTTCAGTTTAAAGTGATTGTTGGAGCCAATGGAGGTCGGATTCCCTTGTTTATTAATGCTTTCATCTTATTTTGAGCCAACTAAATTTAAGAGGACTTCCATAATATTCATACAACAAAAAATATAGTAGATTTCATTATTTGGTAAAAAAAAAAAAACTAGCCTTTGACTGTGTGTCAAAGTTGTTGACTAATAGTTTCACAATAAAATGGTTATTTGTAAAAGTCAAAAGGATGGGAGGTTATTTATAATTGTTAAAAGATAAAGATGTTTACCTGCAAAAAGATCCTTTCTAAAGAAGTAATTTTTGTCCTTTTGACTGTTGGATCAATTAGAAATAGGATATTACTACTGCATGTAAGTTACTGTCCTAGCTAAAACAACAAGAGAGAAAAAGCTGATAGTAACGCTTGCATGCAGCCACCGTAAGCCTAGGGTACCTTTGTGGCCTTATTAGCATAGACATAGACTTGTAGCCAAGGCCTAGCATGCCCTTGTAAAGTTAGCAACCAGGCAGCATGTTGTTAGAGAGTGTTTCCATTTATAATGCCTGTAAGGGGAAAGTTGTTTCTTGCATCACTCAAACATGATTCAGTGCCAAACAGGAAGAGGACATGGCCCCTTTGAATGGGATTCCTTGTGTTCAAACAACATCCGTGTTCAAACAACATCTGTTGGGGATCTTTCCATCATTCCTTGGAGGACTCTAACCACATCATGAAATTCTAAGGTAATTTTCTAAAATGGACACGTGTCACAGTTTCCGGGTGGGCCACACTCTCCTCCCGATTTAAGAGGGCTTTGAGATGGGCCATGTACAAAATATTTGGATGCTAGGAATTGTATGATCTATGGCTATCATTGGACAGTCCATGTGGAAGCTATATCAACAATGTATTTTCTGGTCTTAAAGCGAATAATTGGAAACATCTGGTAGAAAATTTTTCGTTGGAATAGCTCTAATTTTAGGGCCTGTTTTAATGCAACACATAGAAATTTATGGTGACATGAGCTTCACCTATAGATTATTAAAGAGATGATGGGTGGAGGATATGAGATATATGAGATATGGGGTGATCAAGAATATAAGGTGGGGATGTTGATTAGACTTTTTACACTTTATTTTTCAACCACGTATTCAATTCCATGAAACAAATGCGGCCTTAATCTTAATTGTGACTTTCTTTTTGTTAATATATGAATTGTGACTTGAATTTGAATGTAAGGAGGCAACGGTTCATGTGAAGGGACAAACTCTGCAGTTTATCTAGAAAACTCTTGAGAATCGGATTTTAGTATACTTTTGCATGAAAGTAGCACTCTTTTAATTTAGCATTGCGGGAAAAGTTTCTGACAGATGTAGATTTTCATGTGATCTAAAACTCTCCTATACAACTCGTCTGGATCACGTTCGCGTGCAAATGAGATTGCATTTGACACATCGGTGAACTCATAACCCATCTAAAGCCTCCATCCAATCCACGCAATGTTCGTGTGAAATTAAAATTCACCCTGGTTGGGCAATTCTTACTGTATGATCACAAAATCGATGGCCCATGTATGTTAATAACAAAAATGCTGGTAATGTACCATTCATCTTATCATCTCCACATTTTTTTTTCGCTATCGGAGTTAGGGTTCTCAACTCTCTGGGCTGGATTAATCCTTCCGGACCCAGAGAGAAGTTGGGTAAACTCCCCTGTAGTCCTAGTGTGGTAGTGCAGTTTTGAACCTACAACCTACGTGTGCAAACCATGGTCTTAGGCCAACTGAGCTACCCCTTGGGATGTGTTCATCTGCACATTCAATTAGCCATATGCAAGAACTATTTTCAACTTGCTATTGAGCCGTCTTTATTGCCCTTAGATAGTTTGAATTAACTAATCAGTGATGTCTTCATTTCATTAAGTATGTTTTCACATTGATCAGTGTTCATATTAATTTTGGAAACCTATATATAAAAAGCAAACTCAATCATCACATTTATATGCCTCTTTCATATCAATTTAAAACATTTACAGTTCAGTCGGTATCCTTACTTTGTGTTCAAGGAAGATGCATGTTAGTGAATTTAACCTCTAACTTAATCAAATTTCATGTCCGAAGAAAGCATCCCATTGAACATTTGATGGATCTGATGGACTACGGAGACCAGTGATTCAACTGTTTAAGGATCCAATAAAACTGATCATCTTATCCAACCCAAAAATATGCATTCATAAGGCAATCCTATCCGTTGCCTGTTGGCCAAAATTCTCTTTCTTTTACCTCCCCTTCTAACCTTGGAAAAACGCCATTCGGGTCGTCTAATCACCATCATCCCAGTTATCATCCATCCACAATGGGGACCACATGGGTATGATGGCCCATACTCCTATAACACACCACTACATGGGCACTTATACTTGTAGTGGTAGTAATAGGGTGAGAAAGAGAGGGAGTCATAGGCCTCCTAGGGGAGTAAGAGAAAGGTAATGTCTCTCTCATTCTCTCTCAACGTAACCATAACAATTGACAAACACTTGACTCCCTGCCCAAGCTCCCGTCCCCTAAAAAGTCACGAGAACCAATGTCACATAAGATAAGAAGAGAGAGAGAGAGAGAGAGAGAGAGAGAGAGAGAGGACATGTCTCATGACGGCCAGGCAGGGAACTGATAGAGAACTTTCAAGCTCACATCCCCAACCCCACTCCACTACCTTTATATTGCAGTCTCAAACTGCAGTCTTATAATTTACAAGATTTCCTCACCAACCTTCTGATTATAGACGTTTACCTCATCTTTCATTTGTTGTCTTCTCTTCCAAAGTAACATGTAAGGCCCTTACACCTCCCTCATCTCCTTTCATCACAAAACTCAACTATTCTCTTTGGATGTCTTCTTTGTTTGCAGGAGGCCGGAAAGAAACCCATTAGACCTCAACAACTTGCCTGAAGAGTATGGTGACCGATATAGAGAGGGAAAACAGTTCTCTGGGGAGAGTTCAGTTGCTGCAACTGATTCTGCAGGTATAAGTAAGACAAGGATTAAGGAAAAAGGAAGGGTTATGGCTTATAAACAAGAAGAAAAAAAAAAAAACCCAATCTTCATTTTCCTAGCCAAGGGTGCAATTTTCTTCTTTGATATTTTAGTGCAAGCAATGTCTTCTGTTCATATAAACATGGGAGGATGAGTTGATAACTTCTTATTAATGATTTAGTGATGTGGGTTTTATGTGCTCTCTCTCTCTCTCTCTCTCTAAAGGTGATTTATTTCAGGGTCTCATTCAAGGTGATTTATTTCAGGGTGTAGGAAGAAGAGACATGGGAAGGAGGGAAAAGAGGAATGTGGGAAGACCTATGAGTGTAGATTTTGTTCTCTGAAGTTCTGTAAATCTCAAGCTCTTGGCGGACACATGAACCGCCATCGACAAGGCAAGTGAAATCTTAATATTAGCATCAACAAACCACACATCATTTGGAGAACACAAAACTGTAGCCTCAAAAAGCTTCCTTTGCCCTAAGTTTAAACCAGGCCCACTAGTGAAACCCAGATTTCCTGCTGATTGATTACAATGGGAAAATAACAGGAAACTAGGGTTTTTTAATCTTTTTTTTTTTATTTTTTTATCAGTAGCTATGTATGCAATATTTGGTTGATTTTGGCTTAGGGTTAGCTGGTAGTTACACCTTTCTCCTTTCTAATTTCTGGTCAAGTAGTCTTTTTTTCTTTTTTCTTCTGAAGAGTTTCATGCCTTTTGATTTTCTTTTATTTCTCTCTTTCTTGTTGGTAGAGAGGGAAACAGAGACTCTAAACCGTGCTCGTCAGCTGGTGTATGGCAATGAAAGCCTAGCCGGACAGGGGTCTCATTTAGGGTAAGAAATGAAAGTGCAAACACTCTTTTCATTAACTACTACTTATTACATTTATCTAGAAGTGAAAATCCTCTTAGGTTTGAGAACTAGGAACTGATGGTAATTCCCACTGTTTTATATATACACCCCCTCTATTATTTACTTTTGGATAGTACACTCTTGTATTCTAACTCCAAAAGTAGGAAGAAGGGTTGAAAAGGAAACGGTACTGATGATTTTCTTTATGTACACACACATATAAAATGAGCCCTGATCTCATAGGCAATGTTGATCATGAAGATCATGGGCGAGAGCCTAGTGGAGCCCAACCGGGGACTAAGATATGGATTGGGCTTTGTTTAAATAGGGCCCCAACAAATCTCAGATACAATGAAGCTGAGATGATTGAAATATGGGCCTTAAAAAACCAAAGGCCAAAAAAACATTGGACCTTAAATTCATCAGTGTCCAATTGCGCCTGTGGCAATTCAAGGGGAATGGGTGGGGTAATCAGAAGGTAGCAGCCCAGAAATGAGCTCTAGCAGAAAAGTCATTGCCAAGAGATGCTGCTGATACAAACACAGATGCTCAAAAATGCACATGTATGCTATAGCTAGTGAAGTTTTCTTCTATAGAAGAAAGATGTCTTAACCAAAGTAGTAAAGAATATTAGATTTTCAAAAAAAAAAAAAAAATGCTGCTTTTCAACTGCCTTTTTTGAAACTGTGAATCATGAAACCTTCTTATCTTAGTTATTTCCAAAGATTTTATGATTTTGTTTCATTCTTTAAGTACATCTCTCTCTCTCTTTTTTTTTTTTTTTTTTTCCATTTTATCTCTCTCGGGCAATTCTTCTTCTTCTTCTCATTTTCTTGTATTTGACCACACAAATCAGGTGCAACATACCTTCAATCCCTCCTGGAAACTTCCAGCAAAGAGGTGGCATGGGAGATCCATCTCTTCCTTTCAGGTCATTTTACTCAAGGGTTCCTTCACCATCTTCATCTTCCATATTATCACCTCAACCACCTATCCAACAATACCTATACCCATCCTCTACACACCTTCTTTCCTTCCCTTCTCCATACCCTCCACCTCCCCCTCCTCCCATCAATGACTACTATGTAGGTCATGTTCTCAACTCAAACCGGCACCCCAATCCAAACTACGCCACCGAATCAAACTACACTTGCATCGGAGCTCCAATTACCCATCGCTACCCATCCGAAGGTATCCGAGCTCCCGGAGCAGATGGGGCCCAGTGCAATCACCCCCAAGGAGCGAATTGGAACTATAACTACACAGATGAGCAGGAACTGGATCGGTTTCGCGATGAATTTTGAGATGGTGAGTGCGAGTGGAAATTGTAAACCACGGTTAATGAGAAAGGAATGGACTGACAAAGGAGGTGGTGGTAATTCAACAAAGGAGAAGGCCTTTTCTTACGCAGTATGGGCAGATGGGTCGGCAACTTTCTAGCTCACACTCACACCAACTACTTTGGCTTGGAGCTGCCTCGAGAGTGTCTATGTGGTTTGTACTAGAGAGAGTGAAAAGGAAACTATAGATGGATGGGGTAGATGGACAAAGAGTTTTGATATCTACTGAAAGCCTTGCAATACTCTTCGGATTTTTTTCCAAGTACATTTTGGATTGCAATGACATTTTGTCTTTGTTTCTAGTGTGTTATGTGTCTTTTTCTATATCTTGGCCGGAAGTGCCAACTGCAAACCCTAACCCTAGATCTCTCTCTCTCTCTCTCCAATTTGGACATCCATTAATTTGAGGGAACAAAATTGCAAGCCATTTCTTAGGCCATGCTTGAAAAATGGGAGCAAAGGCCTAGATAGTGATATTGGGGTCCTCTCAAATTTGGCCTTTTTGGGTTGTTTGGGTGGCTGGGATATGTAAAATTCATGAATAGCTATTTGTCTACCTTTTGGGTTATTAGGTGCAAATCTCAATATATAATTCCACCTTGAAGTTCTCTTAAATACAACTTCTGAAATGAACCATTTCATGTCCATCCCGTCCTGGTTCAATCACCAATTTACGTCCTTCAAATGATTTAATGAGTATGTGGAAATTATACTTTAACAGATAATATCGAAAAGATCAAGGATTTCTTTTGAAACTATACGAGTCCCGACTGTTGAGGACTATTAGTGTATTCTTGTACTTTTTGAATTAATACTCATAAACTATATCTGACTTTTAGATTGAAAGACAAAAATGATACATTGAATACCATTTAGGATTTGAGGCCATATGTATACTTAGATGATGTAGTTGGACGAATCTCTTCCAACTCTAACCACAGTGAGACCTCCACATCCACCCAAACCTCATGATTGTATTGGTCTTCACCTCATTTGGCACTCATTAGACTTTTTGGATTGAAAACCCAAACTATCAATGCTTTTGAAGCCATTAAACTCAGACACCTAAAGATCAAGAACTTAGGATGATGCAATGAAACCGACTTTCACACAATTCTACATGTCAATGCATGTGATCTTTGCCACTTCCACCAATTGTAATCCACAAGTACTGGACCTCATAACCAGGTTTGCACCCAAGTTAGTTTCAATAATGTACAATATGATCATTTTCATATATATATATATATATATATATATATGGGTCAGCTCTCCTAAACTGCAGCTTAGCTTATCCTAAGTTGAAACAGGGCTGGTCCTACAAATTAAAGTCGATTATGTTGTTTTTTGCATGATGATGGTCTTCAAAATCAAGATAAATTCAATCAGAACTGGAATTTTCAGTTCCATCATGTAAAAAACAGATATAATTAACTTTGATTTGTGGGACCGACACTATTCTAACTTAGGATAAGCTAAGTTGTAGCTTAGGAGAGCCCTGCTCATATATATATATATATATATATATGACTCTATGCTTTTGCTACTACCATTGTACCAGCAACAAAACAAGTATTTAACTTTTGCAAGACCCACCTTATTTGCTTGCTCTAACCGGCTTATGTCACATGCTTATGCATATGAATATGCATCGCATCAAACTTGGGTTTTATCAGTGAAATGTACTTTATATATTTATTAGCATTAAATACGTAGTTGCATTTTCTAATAAGATCAATCCAATAATGCATATGGCTTCAATTGGAGTGAGATTTGAGCTAGCGCCTATACAAAAGGGGGTTCATCGTCTGAATAGATCGTAAAAGGTTGGTCTCATTATGCTACAATTAGGTGTTTAGGAACGCCCATTACCATACTAACTTCAGTATAAGATCATTTCTTTAACACACGCATACATACACAAGACAATGATCCACTATGTACAAATTTCACCAAACTACAGTGTGAATTGGGTCCCACATAGATGCAAATAATTCATGGTAGTGAGGTGGAAGATGGAAGATCTCCTTGACATCTAGGGTTTTGTAAAAATAAAAAAAACCATCACATCTTCCTATCTCCATAATCACGTTTGGTTACAAATAAGGACTCCGTAGATTTGATGATTCGTCATTGCCCTTGAAATAAAGACTTTCTCATTGAGGATGTACCTCTGTGTTTCTCCTCTTTACTCCCCTTTCTTCTTTTCTTCTTGTATTCTATGTTTGTATTCTATTCTCTTTCAATATAAGTTACTGTTACCGATCAAAATAAAAAAAATAAAATAATGGGTGAAGAAAAAACTTAAGGATTTTATACCTCTCCCTTTTAGTTGGGGGCAATGTGGTAGTTTGGGGGTGGTTGAGAGGCTAAGAATCTTCAAAGAGAGAATCTTTTCTCCAAATATTTGGTTGCAAATGTGACTTTTACCTTTCAAACTTTAATGATTTTAATGTGAAGATATTTTGAATATTCAATCCAATGGTGAGCAACAGTCAGCTGAGTTCAAATTAGGCCAAGAGAAATTTGCAAGGGGGGTGGTAATGATTGTGAGTAAGTTGAAGGATCTCAGATGACCTATTTTAAAGAAATTGCAGTTCGAAAAGTTAGGCGCAAACCATTCACATGGACCAACACTATATATATAATCTCTAGAATGCACGAGCCCACCTGTGATCAATGTAATGCTTCACTCACATGACCTATCCCCTAAAGTTGACACTATTCCTAATTTGAGATTGATCTAAACATTATCCACCATTGTATTTGTCACCATTTTGGCACGGTATGAGGTGTCTTTGATATGCTAATTCTCAACCAAAAGGTCTTTCAAAGATCAGCTTATTATTTACTTCTTCAATATCGAATTAATGAGTACCACATCATCTAACGAGATACAAAGGAACTTCATTGTGAATACTTGTTGTTATAACCAATGCATATGAACAGATAGGGGCTCAACGTGGACCCTGGGTTCAATCCAACTCCAGTTAGCGTTTCAACTTGGGCTTGCCTAAGCCTAGACAGAATTCCAAGTGGCCAAGCACAAGCCTGACTCCAAGCTTGGATCAAGTCCAAACTGTAACCCCAAATTTAAAGCTTAATCCCAAACACAAGATTGAGCCAATGACTCTAGAAAGAGAGGAAAATCCACCACCTGATTGATCTATGTGGAGCCCACTTTTGATTAATTTAACCTGCTCTAAACTTCCCATTGAATTATAACTACTGCATAAATCTCATTCTAATCTAAATGATAAGCATGTTGGACTAATCATGTATATGCATGATGATAAAGATGAATCCAACGGTACCATGATGATCAATCCAACGGTACCTATATCACTCTTATTGGAACAAAACTCGCGTTTCGTCTACATGACATGGAGGGGCATGCGTTAATAGTAGATTAGTTAAAAACTGTGGATGAGATCAACATGGGAAGATATATATATATATATATATATATATATATATATATATATATATATGCAACTCAACTGGTTGAAAGATCATCATCTGGTGCAGTCAGATTCTTCTTTTTACATTGACGAGACAAGGAGTAAAGGGGAGTAAAGAGGAGAAGGAGAGATAGAAAGAAAAGGGAAAAGTGTCTCCAAAGTGTTTGGCCATTGGTGGGTTGGTTTCTAAAGTTCACATTGTATAAACGCCGTACCTTCTTATACTTTGAAGGTGTACTTTTGTAGGGTTCACATTGTATCCCCGCTATAGGATTCGGAAGAGATTGGGATCTGGATATGGATCTATGCATATAGGATCCGAAGCATTTGCATCCAAATGGAGACTTGTATGTTGCGACCCGAGGATCTCGGATTTGGGCCGATTATATTTGCATATTAGATATATATATATATATATATATATATGCGCAAGGCTCTCCTAAGCTCAAGCTTAGGAAAAAAATTTCGTAAGCTCATGCTTGTAGGGCCCACCCTTGGTCCATCCAAATGGACCAAACACATGACTTCCCTAAATTACACATGTCCACCAATTTTCGGTTAGATCCGAATTTATTGGACCGTTGGATTGACTATGTATCAATCTAAAAGGACCGTTGACCATTAAACTTTTGGGCCCATATGGAGATGATATAAATTACATTTAGGGCTGATTTTTTGTAGAGAGGAAGATCCAAGGGAGTCCTTGAAATCCCCTCCACCCCCATCTCCATTTGGGTCCCCGGGTGGGCCCCACCACACACTTGAGCTTACCTTATCCTAAGCTTGAGTTTAGGAGAGCTGGCTCCTATATATATATAGGTTCTAAGGGGCTAAGTTATATTCACATTAGAATTTATTCTACTTTAACCATATACCATTTAATATCTCTACTGGTATATTCGAAACTTTTATTTTGTTGTTTTTTTAATCCAATTATACTAATGCACTGTACTTCTTATTTTAAAATCGAAACTACAGTCAAATTTATTGTTATGAGTTGATGTCAGATTTGATACAATTCATAGCTTTTGTGTGGAACTTGATTTGGATTTGAATTCAGGTTAGGATCCACCATGGTTCTACTCTGGATCGCACCTGTTGCATTCCTACTTGAGGGAGAAGACTGACTCTTTTCTCCCTAAGCAACACCTATATAAGAGGAATTATTCAAATCTTAAGTGTTTAGGACCCAAATAATGACTAATCTACCCATCTCACTTTATCTGAATGAGATCCGCTATAAGTACTGACCCACTTGACCAACCCTTATCACCCCATTAGATCATCTTATTCTTTTGATGTATGGTCCTCAAGTTTAATAATTTTAAAAGACACTATTTTATTTGACTTTAACCCACTATAAGTAACAATTGAAAGAAGAAGAGGGGGGCAGGGAGAGCGAGCGTGAGGGGATTGGATTGATAATATATAGGTGGCTCCACGTGCTACAAAAAGAAGGGTGCTCATATAAGAGTGTTCACTTGAGGATTTCCTTACTTTAAAAACTCCAAACTTATATAAACATTTAACCAAATTTACAAGTAATTCAAGCTAGGAGAATAACAAATTAATTTTTAGATATTTACGACATCTTGTTGAAACTTTATATGTGGAATTCTTTTTAG
Source organism: Cinnamomum chago (assembly GCA_038049695.1). Classification (NCBI taxonomy): domain Eukaryota; kingdom Viridiplantae; phylum Streptophyta; class Magnoliopsida; order Laurales; family Lauraceae; genus Cinnamomum; species Cinnamomum chago. Next base: position 62,210,894 of record CP142460.1, on the reverse strand, counting down.
TTAGCTATGTTATAATATGAATTTATATTCTAATGATTACAAAAACGGGTTGGTCATTCAATTAACTCATTTATTTTGCTTAATTTACACTTAATTTTAATTTTTCTTTTAATTCATTATTTAATTTATATGAGATTTAATCCGTGCATCACAGGGCTTTTTGCTTAGTATGTATTTATAAATTATTTGTGTACACAGAAAAACTTGAAAAACTTAAGCCTTAAGCAAGAGCCTGGTTTAAATTCCACTTGGGCTTCAAACTAAAGGTCACACTCATGCCCAAAAAATAAATCCTAGCTCAACTTGCACTTTCATACTGGCTGAAGTTTTCTGTGGTTCATTTAATTTGAATATTAGCCCACAATAGATTAGATGGGTTTTATCTAAGTCATGTTTGCAATCAAAACCTCAGGATTTCTAATCGATTTTCCACAAAGGCATAGAAAACCCAAATTTAAAAATTGTAAATCCCAAAGGATTTGGGTCAGTTGATGATTTTTAGATATGACCCCCTCTATGGATTTGAAAACCCTCATTTTTACAGGTTGACAAAATAATATCAATTTTTCTCAACTATTTCCATCGAATCGCTTTGTATTGATGTCACGTCAATACAAAAACCAATTAAGAGTTCCTATCAGAGGCATTAACTAACCCTCAAATCTATATACATTCCTCGTGAATTCCTCACCTATCATTTTTGTGGGCACATTTGCTAGCCGATCATACCAATATCCAACATATGATAGCATGATATTAACATAAGGCTAGCTAAAAAAAGCCAAACAAGCCGTAATCCAATACGAAAGATGGATTGATCCGATGAGATTGTCCATGGGACTGTATTCTTGGCGCGAGCCATTTGCAAAATAGGCCAAGAGAGGATCAGGAGAAGTGACATGTGCTGGTTCCAATGGCACCACCAGAGACCAGACCCTTCTCTGCTGCTGTCCTTGAGCAGGAGCATCACATATGGCAGAGATGGAGAGATAGGTGTCATATGCTTGATGAACACAGTCAGGAAGAGAAGTTGTGCTTCTTTTTTCTGCATTGCGGGCTTGTAGTTGGCTTTCCCCATAAAAAGAAGCAAGGAGGCGTGAAATCAATGCAGTCCCAAACAGCAGCCGCAAATGCGATGAAAAGCACAACTTCGACTTTTCTTAACAACCCATCCCATCACTGCACTCACCGATTGGACGCTACAAAGTATCAACGAATACGGTAAATGCTGAGAGAGAAAGAGAGACATCGAGATAAATATAGTAAGAGAGAGAGAGAGAGAGCTTTCTCTTGTCTTCTCGTCACTTGGAATGAAACGTTGACGAATGAAAAACAGGGAAGAGCTTTTAATGATGGTTAAAGGCAGTTTAGGGTCTAGCTCTAGAGGTCTCGTATATTCTTATCAAGGAAACCATGCATGTCACTGTAATTATTACTGTTGTATGCAAAGTGCAAAGTGCAAACACCTTTTTTCTTGTTATTTTTCAGAACTGCAGGTGTATATTTGAAAATTAGTTCTTAAGCCGGAATGAGAACCTCAATTAGAAAAATTCAGATGGGTATAAAAAAACCTAGGGCCTATCACATTGGAGAATGGATCATAGAGAGCCCTAGTTGTCCCCCCAGAAGAAAGTACTCATGGATGGTTCCATCTAAAACATCTGCACCCCAATTTAAAGACATTTGAATTTCTTGAAGGACGGCTTTGTGGAGTCCAAAAAATGGATGCAAAGTAGGGTTTTTTTTTTATTTCTCAGTCAGGGGGAACTTATAGAGCACTCTTAATTGATGTATATGTTAAGTATTTATACCATTCAACTTGTAGCTCAGTAGAACTGCACCTCTCCCTTCCATATAAAAAAAAAAAAAAAACGAGGATCAATTCCTAAGTATAGTGTTGATGGTGAGGACTTTGATCAGTGAGTGTGTGGCTGTAAAAGTGTTTATAAATCTAATAAATTGGTATGCAAGTAAAATGATATGCTTTTGTGTGTTTAAGTGATTTTTATATCAAGAAAATCAGCTTAAACTTTTAATTAGCTTGCTAGTGAAGAAATTATAGAAATCAAAGTAGAGTGCTTTGCATGTAGGGATGCAAACGGGTTAGTCCTGGGGCCAAACCAGGGTGGATCAGGACCTGGATCCATTTTTGACATGGAATCTATTTTTGCATTTGGTTTAGGATTCAACTTAGAATAATGGATACGGATTCTAGATCGGGATAAAAAAAATAAGATATATATTTCTTATAATTGGATAAAAACCTTTAAAATGACTTTTTAGATATAAAAGCTGAACTAATAAATGATACATAATTAAAGTTAAGTAAACTCTCAATTATAAATATAACTCAGATCATTACGGCCCTTCATAAATTTTTATATGTGAATGTAATCATCATATATTCAGAACCTCAGGTAGAAACACACTAGGATCCAAATCCAGATCCAAATGATATGGATCCAATATGCGTGGATCCAGATCCGGGTCTGAATCTATCATAGATCTAAAAATAAGTTCTAGACCTACTTTATTTCAAACTAAAGACTTTTGGACACTCAAATAATTAGATATCTGTAAGTGCCTAAAAATTACGGACTTGATTATTAAAGGATTAAGTTCTTGATTTGGAGATCTTGGGAAGATGAGGGGAAAGGATCCAGCCTCCAATGACCTGTGTAAGAAAAAGACAATGAATCAGAGCCCCTGGCTGTGGTAGCCGAAGGCACTCCGATGCTCAAGTCAGTATGAGAACTGAAAGAGATGGAAGAAGAAGAGTGTGGGAGGGAGAGGTTGTCCGTACCTTCCACGGTTTTCCTTCATGCGATATATAGACGTGACAGTCATCATTAGACTGCTCCCTTGAGGGGACGGGAGTCCTATCAGAGTGTACTCTTATCTCCTGAGTGTGGGTAGGTGAAAAGAGAGTGTCTCATCGGACCATCATTCCACGCCTATAGACATGACCCTGAGATAAGGCGTGCCCCTTATCTAGGTCCGGCGCCCACTCTGCCTGTCAGTTCGCCGTTTCCGTCACGGCAGCGCATTTATGGCTGAGTGACAGGGGTCGAGATCGGGCAGAGGCTAAGACTGAGGTCAGGACTCGTGACGTAGCCACCGAGACTCGCCCTATGACTCTTCCGAGACGGCGTTACGGCCGACCTTGGGTGGTACCGAGTCCAATGGTAACCGAGACTGGTGGATGACCGAGACTGGGGGATGACCCCACCTAAATTCGTGAGCACAGAACGACCCCACACAATATCTATTTGCAACCCTATTGCTCATGACATGGATTATCCATTTTCTCGCGATTACACGATATCATGATGAATTGTAGCAAAACCGGGCCTTTTCCCGCTCTCCCCTCTGATCTCCCGCACTTCACTACTCTCTATCTCTTCTTCTACTCTTTCTTCTCTTTTGACCCACCACTACAATAGTATGGTTATAGTTATGCCGAGGTTCATATAGAGTTTCTCCAAAATATATGACCATTTGACATTGAGTTTTCCCATTAATCCATGCATTTAGTGAACCACTAAAAGTGGGAGGCAGAACCAAGGTAGCTTTTTTTTTTTTGGGTGCTCCATCCAAGGGGGCTGAGGTCCAAGAAAGAGCCCGCATACACACGGAAGGTAGCTCGCTTAAGTGGGAAGGAAACTCGCACAAGCGGGAAGAAAACCTACACAAGTGGGAAATGTGCTCGCACAAACAGAAAGGGGTGACGTACTCAGGATTCGAACCCTGACGGTCAGATAAGAACCGACGCTCCTTACCACTCTGATAAGAAGCTGTTCTTAGAACCAAGGGAGTTGGGGTGACCTTGACCCCCAAAAATTAAAAACCCATTAACCTCCACCCCCAACAGAAAAAAAATCCATTTTCTACATATGGACCCTTCAAATATGCATTTTTTACATAATGGCCCCAAGGTAAATAAATGTCGCCATTGCTCCTCCGAAGCTTTTGTCGTGGTACTCTTGGGCTCTGCCATGTAGCCAGTGAATCGACAAACAAGCCACTTGTCTTCCACTTGAGAAAGATGGACAGAACTCAAAATGGAAGCCCACAAGGACCCAGACTATCCATCAACTCAAATTCTATTAAGATTTCCATTCAAATTCATGCCAAACTGGCCATCCCATGTTATCTCGCAGGATCCAACTGATGTTTCAAACATACCACTCTGATAATATTTTCCACACCTTCACTTGCCAGGTCTTATAAATGGTAGTACCAACTAGGCATAGTCCATATGCCCAATGGGAAATGAAAGGGAACAACCAAACATCTCTTATAATTTAATGCACCCTCAGGACTCGGGACTCTCTACCTCTTATTACAGGAAGGAGAGGACCCCACTTGCAGGAAATTGCATAGATTTTTTCTGTAAGATCTTCTGACTTGAGAGATCTTGTTACATGTTTTGGGAGTTGAATGCGGCTGTTTGTTGCATCATGCATAGCAGCATAGGTGACTTTAGCATTCACAGTCCACTGCCATGTATACAAGGGTATAGGAAACAGAGCACATTTCCCGTATGGTGTCTATCACTGTAGATACTCTTTGAGATAGTGGATATGGAGTTATGGCTTTTGTAGGTTGTAAGGCATTGGGATTGGGGCATAGCCCCTATGGCCTGCAAGCCAAGCAATGCTAGTATGCTAACCAATCATCATTGTACGGACACTTAACAGTTGGTTTGGAAGTAGTGCGGGGTAGCTTCCAATTTTCTTTGTTTCTGTTTTTCCATTTTTTTTTTTTGGGGTACATATGACAATTTTCTTTGGGTATATTTATATATGACATGAGTGGACTCGAGCAATTAATTTTTTTGGTTATCTCAGCTTAGAGGGGTGGGAACCCTAGCCCTCTTGTATGCGAGCCCTCTGGTGAGGTGGATAAACCCTATGGGATGGAAGTTGACATCTGATGAGGTAGCACAACTTTAGATGAGGAATGGTGAGGAATGGTGCCTGCCCAAGGTTTCTGAGTTGGAAGGTAATTACAGGCACCTACCTCTTACCACTAAGGTAAAGAGGTTGTTCTTGAGTGAACTCAAACATTAGCCCGTTTATGTTGGCTAGTTTTGGGCCAACCCTGTGCCTATCTAGGCTTGTGCTAGGCTACTTATGGCTGTATTATGGACTCAAAACGATCGGCTTCCCAGGTCCTTCTAGGTTGGATATTAGATTTAAAACTAAATGGAGATTTACATAGAGAGAGGCAAATGGAGGAAGAAAGACCGCTCTTCATTACACATTAGTATAGGAGTTTACAAGTTTAGAACTAGCTTTTAAGCCCACCTTAATTCATGCCAATTACCAAGTTATGGTAGGACTGAAAGACCACTCTTCCACCTACTCCTCAATACTCCCCTTTAGGTAGAACCCGGTCCTTTTAGTGGCGCACTTTTTCATTTTAGTGTCAAGTTGTTGCTCCTGGGACTCTATCTCACGACGAGTGAGTTCTGATACTGTATTAAGTTTTTCGCGACTAATCATTCTTACTAAAACTTCAAGGCGTTAGTTGAGGTACGTAGCATAAATACTTTTCAATACTCCCCCTCGGGTGGAACCCACTTCCTAACAGTGTTTATGTGCAAAATCACCACGGTTAGAAGAGGCTCCAAGCTTTGAAAATTGTATAGGTACTTGTAAATTCATTAAACTTTGGGACATAGAGAGAAGAAAATAAAAACAATTATGATTTCTAGATTTTACTAATATTTTACCCACCAATGATCAATAGAGAGAACTCTAATCCCATCCTAACCTCATGATTTATATATAAGGTTCTCAAATTTGAATTCTTTTAACTTCTTGGATCCCAATTCCTTCAAGTTGACATAGCTTTAATCGTTAGAAAGTTTTAACTCTGGTAAGCTGGTCAAAATTGATGGGATATATAAGAATAAAATATATGATTACAGCTAATTGCCAACTCTGCTGGTTTGTTGTACTACTAGTTCTAAGCTTTGATAGAAGAAGAGGGTTGCATCAAGTGGGTTGACAGCCAAGTAAAACTTTTGTCACAACTATAATATCACTTCTAAGACAGCGAAACAAGATTCTTGTAGGTGGCAGAAATATTATTGGGGCAAGATTTTGATGATGACGACAACGAACAACTAAATGTCATAGGCCTAACCAAGCTTGGCCCTAGCCCAACCTAGCCTATGCACAGCCTAAAGTTTGAGCATCACAATTAAATTTATCCCTGGATATGTTTATAAGAGGGAGGTTCTATCATATTCTTACAGAGATTACCTACTATAATCCAATGTGTGAACTTTACAAATATATATCATCTATGCATATATTGGATCAATGAAAGCCATTTACAAAGGAACCCTTTTCCCCCTACCAAAACTCTCTAAGGGCATGTTTGTGTAACACTTTTCTGCGAAAAAGTGGATGGTTTTCCGCAGAAAATCCATTTTTCCAGCGTTTGGTACGGAACAATTCCGTGGAAATGTTTTCATGCCTCGTCAGCATTTTCTTTAATAATTGTGGAAATGAGTTTCTCATGGGGGGTATGGGAAATGAGTTTCCTCGGAAAACTTCTACCTTTTGTCCATTTCAACCCAAAAACTCTATAACTCTTTCATTATATAAATTATTATTTAATGTTAAATAAATAATATACATGTTATATTATTTTTCTTCAAAAAATTATATCACAAAATAAGAAATTTTGATTTTCTATAAGGAATCCACAGCAGCATCAAACAACTTCTGCACCAATTAAATGAGGAAACTCTTTTTGCACCAAATATGGATTTCTAAATTTTACGAAAATCCCTTTCCGATGTTTTCATTTCTATGGAATTTGCTAACGTGACAATTTCCTCTTTCGGAGGAAATGGTGTGTACACAAATGTGCCCTAAATAAATACAAAACTTTATATCTAATTCACGATCTCTATACCTTTTGAAATGTGATAAATAAAGCTGATGTTTCCTTCAAACATTTTCAGCGGCAGAAAAAGCCCACGAAGCAGCAAGTGCAATAAACATCTCTCCACCAATGAAAAGGACTCATTACAACAATGACATTCCAATACACGCTTCTGATTCTCTCTCACATGTAGTATTGGTTGAAAGCGACTCCTCCTTTTGAGAATCAAACAGGGGAAAAAGTGAGAGTTAAAAGAAAGAGGAACAGCTTGATAATTCAATGCAACAGTCCCTATCATTAGTGACCCAGGTTTCTTGCAGGCCAAAGTAGGCTGATACATCTTTTTCATTAAGGAGATGTTCGTTTGGATCCTCACAAAATTGCTGAAAGTGTAGTACATGGATTGGCCGTCCCGTTGAAATGGATTTCTTGGGTTTTGTTTTAAAGAGATGCTAATTATGGAAAGAAAGTATTACCATAAAAGAAGAATGCTAAGCCTACTTACACTGTTGGTGCACCTACTCCTACCCTCCTCTCTCTCTCTCTCTCAGACAACATGATGGTAGTAGACCTGATAAATGTAATTTGTAATGCCATATTTTTCATATAAAAAGTGTTCTTCATATTCCTTAATCACAATATCTAACAAGAAGGTAGAAAAATGACTCTTATAGAAGGTTATAAATAGTGGGCTGCATCAAGCTGCTGCTGTCCCTGGAGTTGTCCATAACATGGTCCAAAGTAGTAGCATAAATAAGCTCAAAATTAGCTCAAAATTCAAAGATCCGAACATTTAAACATATTAGAGAATAATTAAATATAGGTAACTAGGTGCTTGTAATCATATTTTTAATGTTTGAATTTGACCTTACACTCATAAGTGACTCCATACCAAGACTTCTGTGTTTGTGATAAAGATGATTTGGTTTCAAAGGCTGAGATCACTCTATCCAAGTGATTATCAGTTCTTTCATTTCTAAAGTTCTAATTGGGAATTTCCTATTCTTGTAAGACTTAATTATTTTATTTTTACTAGTACTCTCACAATTTCGGAGTGGGACCCAATTCTTCTGTAGCACCTGTTTCTCTTCCTATCTTCCCATTTTCTCCTTTAAACCTCACATCCTCTCCTCTCTTCTGCCTCTTGCCATTTCTTCTTTAATTTGAATTAAGATAATCAAGTGAAAAAAAATTGGAATTTTCACTTTAAAGCTGGTTGTATTGGCAAGCAACACCTGTAATTTTTTTTTTTTTTTGCTAAAGAAACCGAAAAATTCACTTGGATGCACGGCAATTCAGCAGGTACCGCGAGAGAAAGCATTTGTGGTTTAGAAGTTTAGGCTTCTGTGATTAATTTCCAATTACCGATACCATTTGGATCATTGTCAAATTAGAGTCAGTGTCAATTCATGGTAGCGAACTATTTGGGTATAGGAAGCAGAGGTGGTTGTTTAATAAGCATGGCTGGGTTGAATTAACCTTAGTTAGGGCTTAATACAATTTCATCTTTGGTGTTCTCAAACATAAAGATAACCCAATTTGAAAAATTGTCATTATTTAAATGTGTTTGTGATATGCTGGTTTTTATTCGACATCAACTGTGTTTTTGCATGTTGATCACAACATATTCCATTGTATGGAATGCATTTCTGGAGTCTCTATATTTCCAGTCAATCAACGCCCAGACTTTAGTAGATAAGACAAGAGAATATGACATTAAATAAGAGTACACGGCCTTGATGTACTAACTAGAAATGATGGAGCTTGTGGGGCTCACCTGGGGCAGCTAGGAACATTCCTTAACTCCTAACCCCTCACACTTGACACTACCATTACACCCTTCACCTCAATTTGGCCATCATTTTAGTTCTACTTATTCTTGGATTGGAAAACATAAAACTAACGAGTTTAAGGCCCTTAACAAGGGCGATTAGATGATCCCCCATTTTAACGTGGATTCCTTTTTCTTTCTTTTTTTAAAAGAAGAAATTACCATGAATTCCTAGGAATCCAATACCATGCAAACAAATAGGGTCAAGAAAATTCTAATTCCTAAATATATAAAAAGTTGAAAATAAGTACAAACTGCTGCAGAATACATAACCTCATATGGTTTCCACTTGATTTTATTGCTTTATATTGTTAATACCATGCATTTCATCGCGATATTTCAAAATTTTCGAATATTCTGAAATGTTGCCACATCATCAGAAAATCACATTTTCTAAGTCACCAATATTTGTGACAATGGTCCATTTTTTTCTCTTGCACATTCAGGAGTCAAAAGTAGCAAGATTTCTTGTAGAGAGGCTCCTAAAGCAAATGCATATTTCTGCTCTAAATTATTATCCTTGAAGTTACATTAGTCCAATGAGAGGAAGAACGCACATTTCATCAACCCCTATGCTAGAATACCTGTAACATTTAATGCCTTCATATTCTTCCTAATGTCTCACCAATTTTTTAGTGACCCACATGCTCATCCTGTGTGACACTGTATTAACAAAGCATAGACCCCCGTTTTAAAAAACTGGCTCATAAGGTCCAAAATGTAACTCTGCAAAATGTACGCACATCTGATGTGAACTGTTAGGAGCAAGAGTAAGAGAGTGCAAGAGCTAAAAGGGTATTTCAAGAGGATCTCATTGCCATTTGTAACCTTTACGTGGATCCTATTACATTTCTCTTATCATGACGGGTTCCAATCAATCAATACATATTACAAAATGCTACAATAAGAATGATTGAAATTAATAGGAATACATTCCTATTAAGTACTCAAATAGAAACCATTCTCTTGGTATGTGATGCTGAATGCCCATTGATTTCTTGATCAAGCTCATTTATCTTATGGAGGAGTAGTTTCTTCTCCCTCTCGAGTTGCAACATGTAGGACTCCTGCAAATCTTCAGCACTATCCATTTCACTCAAAGCTTGCAATATTCCTTCAGGATTGCTATCATCAACTAAATTCCGAAACTTTCGAATGAGTTGCTTGACCTGCTCATCCATGTTATAACACATGAATGTATCAGACTATAGTAACATGAATGATTATAAGGGGTTGCAACATGAATGATTATAATGGGCAATGCACACAGCTATAATGACACACTCCAATGATAAGACTTGCCCCAGGCTAGCTACTAGCTCAGCCGGTAAGGGAGATTAAAACCCTGAAGGGGGAGAGGGAGTAGCTAGGTTCAAGCCCCACTTGAAACCGGGAGAAATCTGCCAATAGCACCTTAAGAAAAATATAGGATTAGACAGGATAAATTTACAACAGTAGATTAGGAATGTTGACCAACATGTCAGACTTAAGGTACATTTGGTTGCCTCAAGGAAGACAGTGGACAGGATGTTTTTCTGCATATATCTGATTTACCTTAAATTGGAGTGGAAACTTTGTAGATTGGTATGCCAATTGTCATCTAATGGCTTCTGCATATATTCGACCAAGATATCAGTTCTGACTTCGTATGCCAATTGCCATCTAATGGTTTCTATACAGCATAATGTATTTGACCAAAATATCGGTTCCGACTTCATATGCCAATTGCCATCTAATGGTTTCTCTAATTGTAACCACCCAAATATACAGCATAATGTATTCAACCAAAATATCGGTTCCACTTGTGATTTTGAATTAAATCCAGAGAGTCAATTAGAATTCCCCAAAATATTATGCACGCACACATTGGTGTGGAGTGAGTCCATCCTGACTGAATCAATGCTGCATTTACACAGATAAAAGGTGGGAAACAGAATAAGTTGGCTCCCAATTTTAACCTTTCTACGTGAGAAACTGATAGGGAGAATCATACCTCCCAAGTGATTTTCAAGACAACCAAATACACCACTAAAGCCTACGCTTCCATAAAGTTCACAAAAACAAACAGAAACTATCACCGCATGGGATGCACAGGCCATAATGATACATTGTTAAAACATGCAACACATGCAATCACCTCACCTGGGAAGAAATTTTATGTGCCTCACTGAAAGGAGAAATTTCAGAGTCAAGACTGGACTTCTTCTCTAGCTCTGGAGCTTTTCTTGTGATCTGAATGTGGATCTCTCCATGCTTTACTCCTTGGAGAGGTATCCACTTGTCGGCCATCTGGTTTGCAGGCAGTCTTTCGTATTCAACTACACAGTCACCTATACTTGATGTGGGGAGCACAGCATTATGATCCTTCACATGCAACACTAAAGGACTACAATTGTCGGGGAACTCTAAAGTTTGATTCCACTGGGGATTCAGTGTTTTATGGATGACCTGCATTGCATGGGAGCAATTATGGAATGACAGGGAAAAAGATTAAAAAAAAGGAAGATGAAGAAGAATGAATCAAATAGTTTAAGTCTAATTGTATTTATGGATTTAAGAAATGATCCAAATTAAGTACTTGTAACAACTCAAATGTGCATCTATACAGGAACTGATGGCAGGTTAGGGTCTACATGAGCTTGATCAGATAACTCAAGGTCTAGTCTTATCTTGACATGGCCCAATTCAGGCCCAAGGTAATAGAGACTGGTTTTCAAAGATCGTCATTTTCAATTGCAGCCCCAAGCAAAAGATAAGGTAATGACAACAAAACGAACCCTCTGTATCAGTTTTCAAGTAAATATTCCAAATATAGAAAACAAAAAGTAGATTAGAGATAGGATTACAACTAAAGAAACTAACTCATATGAGCAAGCATTCCCATCTTATCCAATCAAGAAACTTCAGTGTTAAGTAATAAAAGAACTTCCCATACATGATACATCCCATTTACAGTATTTTATGACATAAAAAATGCCAGGCTATCCTGGCTATACATTCTCATCTCAACCCCTTGAGAAATGCAACTTAATATAATTAAATTGAAATTTTCTTAAATCAAAATTATAACCAACCATTCACCAAAATACCAATTAATTCTCACCACAAATCTGTATCATATGCAATAGCCATAATATGCTCCAATTCTTGCTGAAATTAGGATTTATTGAGTTCATAGGTAGAGCAACTTGATATGTTCTCTAATGATGGTAATCCATGGCATTCTAATTTTCATCACCGTCCGACCTGAAGGTGGTGCTTCAATATCAGAAATGAATCAAATGACAATCAGGCCTATGGCTGCATCACCAGCCCAACCAGATTACAAGTTCAACAAGCAGCCTGGCCCTGTATAGTTTTCAAACTCTTCATGCATACCGAAGTAATGTATACAACAAACTGAGAAATGATATGCTGTTGGACCCATGTTTCTGACTTCAGTTATAAAAACAATTTCACCATACAAGTGGGGTGTGTGTTTGTGTCTATATATTCCGCCAAACACCGGTGTTCATGATAAGGTCAGCACAGTGTGCTTAAACACCTAGTGGGGCCCACCTTATGATCCATCCGAGTGGGTCCCATCCCCAGGTCCCACAAGAAAGTGCACTGCTGTGTGTGTGTGTGTGTGTGTGTGTGAGAGAGAGAGAGAGAGAGAGAGAGAGAGAGAGAGAGAGAGAGAGAGAGAGAGAGAGAGAGAGAGAGAGAGAGAGAGAGAGAGAGAGAGAGAGAGAGAGCATGGATGTGTTTGCATCCTCTTCCTAAAAAGGTGGCTACTTTACTGTGAAAGTGGTAGCTAACCTTAGTACTTTTTTTTATGTTTCCATATTGTACTCTCACATATGGATCACTCGTTCCCCTCAAATCAGCAGCTATAAGTTCTCTTGCTTCAATCAGAACCAGTTCAATCCAGCCACTCTGTGACCCTGTCACTCCATTCTGCATAATAGGTAATTGGCATGAAAAATTAGAGTATATCTATAATAAAGCATCACCAAAGCGAAACAAATGCATTATACATTAAGGAAGAGAATAACTGTATTTACATTATGCACGATGACTATTATTAACCACTTTATAATTGCCCTTGCGTATAGAAAATGAGGAACAACATTGATAATGAACATATGTAAGTTTGCTGAGATATGGTAATTGCCCTTGGGTCCCTGGTTGTGGCACAGATTAATGATCTAAAGGGCCTCACTGCAGATGAAGTATTCCACAAAGATCTACCAGTTAAAAGATTTAATCTTTTGCCCATATTTTGTTGAATGTAAACCATTCTTGTATTTCTTTCTGGGCCTTCTACATGTAAGATTCAAGGTTTTAGGATCTTCCAATCTATAATATTACGGCAACGAGCACTCAGGATGGCACCCATGATCTATCAGATCAATGGTCTGGATCACTACATAATGGGTTCCTCATGTACAGAATCTGAGCTTCGGCAAACTATACATCCATTGAGGCATGAGATTTTGTAATTCATCCCCCCAACTCCAAAAAAAAAAAAAAAAAAAGCCCAATTATTAGAAGGAAGTTCCTTCTGTCAATTTCATTGTTCAATAAAACTCAGATTAAGTTACATACCTTCGATCCATCACTGTCCTGACTTTTCATGGCTTCTATTTGAAGTCTCACCTCCCCAGTATTTACTTTTTCAAGAGGGATCCAAACATCCCTCAATGAACCTTCTTTCAATCCCTCCAAATTTACTCTTGCACTGCCAATGTTGTCATCTCCAAAAATATCCGCGCTATAGCATTTAATCTTAAGATACTCAGCACCCCCAATCTCATCAAATTCAAATCCCTCACTCCACTTTGGATTTGAAGCCTGAGGGATTGCTTTTGTCTTGTGAAGACTCTACATGAAAGATATACACAGATCAGCGGATAAACTCTTATAAACCTTCAAAAAGAATAAACAGTAACAATTTTCAGTCCAACTTTTGCTCTTTTGCTTAGCTGTAACTATACATGTGGGTCATTCTTTGGTGACCCAAGCCATCATATGGTAGCAGCCTGGCAGGCACCACATTAGACAGATGATACCATATGTTCGCCCTTACTGTACGATCTTAACCATTTGAGTAGGTTCCTGTCAAATGTGATTATGGGAACCATTGATTATAACATCCATTTCAATTTGAGGCCTACTATCATCTGATATGAGTGATATTGGAGTACGCTTCAGTACTTCACGATGGGCCCAAACAGATGAAAATCGCCTATTTCACCAAAAGACAGTCCCCACCTGTACAATTGGCGAGTGAATCTTCGTTTCACTACCTTTGGCTTCTCATTCATATATTAATCGGAGTATATGGACATCAGTTACTCGTTTAAACCCAAAATATCATTATATTGAAAGCAACAAGGAATAAGGGTAATCGTGGGCCAGGCCAGTCTTGGGTTTATATTCTGGGCCCGTTTAGTAATTGAGCCAGGCTCAGATCAAGTGACAAAAAGCACAAAGCCCGGCCCAACTAATGGTTGATTATAATTTAGTGTATTTTATCCAAACAAATGTTACAAAGGCCTTGTAAATGGGCGGCCAGGCAAATCTACGTTTCTAAAGTCGTGCCAGGCATAGATATGCCTCACCCCAGCCCATGAACACCCCTAACAAGGAAGTTGAAATTAGTGGAAAGGCACCAACCTTCCCATACTGTAGTTTTACATATGGCTCAATCTTTCCAGACCTAAACATTAAGTTCCTTCCTTCTACCACAGTTATCTTGAGTTTCCTGCCTGTTGTTGACTGAAAGCTGGGTCCATATAGAGCTTGCTGAGAACTGACATTAGCTGGGTTGTCCAAGCTATCTAATCCATCAGAGAACTGCCATTCTTTTAATGCAAGCTTAACAGTCAACTATAGAAAAAGAAAATTAAATGAAGTTAGGATGCTTCTTTGGAAAATGTCACATCATTTAACAAGAGAACAATCTAAGAATACTGAAGACATGGTGCAATTTCTGGTTATAACATAAGTATTTCCTTCATTACCATATCTTCAAAATACAAATCTTCATAATAAGGTCCACAGTTCGAGCTTAGAAGGCCTATGGAAATACAGTTTCCATATTCTAACTTGAAAGCTTAAACTTGAAGACTTGGTTAACAGGTTGAGCCTTGTAAATAAAAGTTTTTCATCCAAACAAATGAAAGAAAATTACTATTATTTTATAAAAAGAAATATGAAATAAAGTTAGGCTGCAGCTGCAGAACAAGTTGTGTCATTTAACAAAAGCATCACATGAAAATACTGAAGACACTGCAATATCACTGCTGATCTTTCATATTTTTTTCAGTTTACTCCCATAGATTAACTTGAAAGACATCATTAAAAAAAAACTTGAAAGACGAAAGACTCAGTTAACATGTTAAGTCTTACAAATAAAATGAGTCATTCAGTCAGAAGTAAGAATCAATAGTTCACCAACACACTCATGGTTAAGTGGCGTTGGCACCTAAGTTTCACATAGGTACCCAGGAATCGATTCTTGGGTCCTCAAAGTTTTAAGTATCACTCCAAGACCAATAGCCCAAATTAGCCAAAAAAAAAAAAGAATCATTAGTTCCTTTCAAGTACTTTCTTCCAGAAGAAAATCAGAATATTTATGCATTGTTCCCCTCCAAAAAAAGGATGGAAAGAAGAATGAAACTTAGTTTTTAACAAGCATAGAGAAAACAATGAAAAATGAGAACTCATAAAGAAAAAGGTAACTTCAAACCTACTTGATAGATAATATGATGCAAAGCTAATGAGCCATTGCAAGGAAACCCATGGTCCACGTGTAGGGCCCAAGTGAGTTTAGAAATTTATGTTTCATATTTTATTTCCATAATTGTCATTATGATTAGCTTTCTAACTATGTTTAGTTTCCCTAATAAGTTGTGATTAGGATAGTTTCCTAGCTTTCTTACTTTCCGAGTTTGAATAGGCCCCTTTTTTCTATTTATATGAGCATTGTAGTAGAAGAAAGACAGTTGTGAAGTTGATTAGGACATCAGTTCCAACCACTCCAAAGCTTATCACCGACGCAAGAAGAATGTGGAAGATAGAGCTTCTTTATGGATGGGTCAGCCTTTCATGGGATTAATCCATCAAAATTTTGAAGATCCACTGTTGGATTTGTCTTCAAGTAAAGATCCGCCGTTGAATCTAATGTTAAGCATGATGACATCCTATGACAGACATGAGGAAGGACCCACAATAGGATGGACCACAGGGGAAGAATTATTGAAGATCCAAGCATAAGAACACGAGGGATTGTAAAGAATAGAAGAGAGATCAAAGAGGACCTAAAAGGGGGGCCCATGGCATGGTCGAATAAGCGCACATACCCTTTATGTTTTCTTTTTCCTTTTTCTTTTTATTATTTATTTTAATTTATGTTGTTTCTTAAGTGGATGATGTCATCATTAGTCTAGGATTCAATCTGAGCCATTGATTGGTAGGGGCTCCATTATTGTCTTTGTTGTAACCTTGTACCTCTCTTTGAGAGGAGGCAACGAGCAAATGAATGAATTAACTTTCAAGGCTTTCTAGAGATTTCTCTCTTGCAAGTTCTCTTCTTCTCACCTGTGATTGGGAGTTTGGTGTGAAACCAAGGTTCATATTTCGTCATCAAAGGTATTCTTCTTCCCCAATCCTCTATTTCTTTCAATGTTCAAGGCCCCAATCACTTTCTTCATCAGGTAATACCCAAAAGGAACCCCAAAGCAGCCTTACGAAGTAAGATCCCTGCCCACACATCCCTAGATATGTGCACATGGGTCACGAGGCGGGATTCTACCTCCTACTTGATCTTCCCGACTTTCCCTTGCTGGCTGAACTACCTCCACACCCTTTCAGCCATGGTGCCACCCATAAAATCCTAGATCTAGCCCTATTTCATCACTAAAACCGTAGATCTAGCCCCAAAACTCTACCAAAACCCTAATCCAGCCCTAATCCCCATTAAAACCCAAATTCTAGCCCTATTAACCTTTGGTTGAACCACACCTAGACCTATCGCTAACCCTGCCAAATCTCATAAAACCCCCAAATCCCCAAATCCACATTTTCCTTCCTTAAATCATATATCACAAATCCTGATTTCCTTCAAATCCCATTTTCCTTCATCAAATTGCAATGCATTTCACAAAATCATGCACTTGGTCATTTAAAGTTGATTTCAAGGCAAAATCATTGAAAATTCATAAAATTGCATGATCTTACAAAAATTATTATTTTTGAACTATCATTGATTTTCTCAAAATTCACACGTAAACATGCATGATTTCTTTGCATCAATGTGTAGTTCTTGAAGTTTCGATACATTGTGAATCGGGTTCCATTCATCACATTATTCTTTTCTCGCATGAAAAATTATTCTTTGCTTATTCTTTATTTTTGTGTAGGGATTTTGGGGCCCACGGAAGGAAGAAATTGAGAGAAGGATAAAAGAGAAGAAAAATTGATGAAGAGACCACTCTTGGGGATCCACCACCTTGGGCATATATTCCAAGGCAGAGGGACGGCCAAGGTGGGGTCCACACTTGTTGCAAAGTTTCAGAAATTTCTTTCTTTTAAGTGTTTGAAGATTTTTTTAAATTCAAATTCAAATCCAAAGTCAAGAAAGGAAAGAAATCAAGGATGCTTGTGGAGCAAGAAATTAAAGAAAGAAACTCAGAAGAAAGAAAACAAGGAAAGTAAATCAAGAAGTGAAGGACGGCCAAGGCATGGCTCCTCCAAGGGTTGCACACCCCATGTGGGGCCCACATGTGCTCCCAAGTTGCATAAAAATATGAAATTCAGTTTTTAGAAAATCTCACGTCAAGGTGGGGCCAAAGTGTGTAGAGTTACTAGCCACAAGCAGAGTACCAATTTTAGAAGGTCTTGATGAGCAAGCAATTCAAGTAGGAAAGCTCCAAGATTTTTGTACAAAAACTTTCCAAAACTCATCCTAACTTGTTATCCAAAAAAGAAAGATTCCAAAAGAACTCAAATTGGTTGGAAACCAAGAAATGAGCAAACTATAAAAGCCACAAGGGGCTGGACATCCAAAGTAAGCCCCCCACACACCCTTGGACGTCCACACATAGGGGCACAGCCCATCTCCAGCATCTCCTCCACCCTTCTCCACTTCTCCTACTCCCATCCACCTCACCCAAGGGCTATTCCCACTAGCCGATGACCCGCTTGGGTCCACACCGCCGCCTAGTCCTCACTTGGCTTCTACTTCAAGTTGCGCAAAATCTGAAAATTTTCAAGTGTTGAAGAAGATGTCCATGGTAGGCTAGTTTTCTTTGTTTTCTAGGGTTAGGGGTGATTCCTCTATAATTTTATTGATTTTATGGACAATCATAAGTTAGAAGAGTAATGTATTTTTTATTAACATAGAGGGATGCTTTTATTGTTAATTTCCATGTTCAGTAACCTTTTTTGATGCTTTGTCTTCTCCGGAAACATCACATGCTTGGAGGCAATGCGGGCAAGAGTAAAAGTACTTTTTGGACCCTTTTAAAGAATAAAAATCATCTTTGAAATTAATATTAAAAAGGACATTACTTTCGTTTTTCTACGGTGTGGATTGGTGACCTATGCACGGGAGGAATTGTATGTACCTATGATCATTTGGAGGAGGAGGATTCCCAAATCCTAGAAAATATTGAATTTTATTGAATTTCCAGCACTTTTATTTTTTTCTGATATTTTTAATATTCTGGTTTTTATTTTATTTAATGAAATTGGTTGTTTTAATGGCTCTTTTTTTTATGTTGGTTGCAGCATACTAGTTAGGTTTCTAGTCTAGGTTTTTTAGTTTCGGTTACTTTTATTGGTTGTATAGGACTGTATTAAATTAATTTTTCAGATTAGTAGCATGGATTTGTATAGCGTCTCTTAGGCTAGTTTTTAGATTTTTCATAGGACAGGTACAAGTTAATTGCATACTAGCTCCTTGAGGATCGACCTCGGATTCACCGAGTATTATTACTACATCGCGGCCTTGCACTTGGGGCTGTTGATCATTCCTATCTCAATTTTTGAGAGACTCGATTGCAGGATTGCAACAGGGCCTTGGATCACCTATTAATTGCCTTAGCTGAATTCTTCATTGACTAGTGTGCAAAAATATTAGTTTTAGAGATTCATTATAAATGTTGATTAATTTTCTTGATCTCGGATTGCATCGTTTAGACTAATTTCCTCTGTCATGCATTATAAGTTAATACAATTTTTTTCCTTCGTGGGTTTGTTGTTTGAGGATTGTCCTCTCATGTGATAGTCTCTGCGGAGACCATGTTCTCGTGCTACGGCACCTTCAATCCAAACCCTAACCCTGGGTATAAGAAATAATGCCCAAAAAGCAGATATGCCAATAATGTTTCGAAGAATATTGCAAAGATAGTTGCATAAAAGAAAAACATTTTCAAGTTAAGTGTTTAACTTGAATTTCTTTTCAAATATTGACCTAAAAATATTGTTAAATACTTGTTTACATAGAGTCAAGTTTATACATCACAGTCAAAAACTTTAACTATGGTATGCATTCAGAATCTCTAAAATCAAGTTTAGGGCCTCCTCCAATGGATGTGTCAGTTCCATTTTAATCGCCTCATTTTAGATCAGGGATCACTTCTTGTCAGGATTTTGAATCTCCGTTGACCTCCATATACAAAACGTTAGTACAACAGCATGTATTGTAAATATATGAGCAATGCTCTTTCTTTAAATAAATTGGTTATGGTGCTTGTTTAAGAGAAAGAACAATGTTTTTTCCTCTACTTCAATGAGGAATTTTAGAGCCGTTCCCTATAGGCTGATGAAAATGGGTTAGTCACCTCATACCAATCTAGATTGATCCTAAAGTAACTTTGTATCAAATTTCAGCACACAGAAAAGCTTGGCTACCAAAGCAATGCACCTAGACTGGACTCCAAAAAACTCTCTGAGGGTGGTAAAAATCTCACCAAGGAAACAAGATCTCAGGTTCAAAATTAGTGTGCAAAGTCCCCAAAACGAAATATGTTTGAAAACTCATTTTGCACAATGAAATTCAGAAATACTCTGTGAAAATTCAGAGTCACCAAATTGCAATTAGGAATCATGAACCCGTTCCCCCAGTAGCAGAGCCACATAGTGCTGACTGCTGAGGGGCAATTCCTCAACTTCTTTCTTTCCTTTAAAATAGAGGAAGGATATGTTAAACAGGCCCATGACCCATGAAGGGATCCAGCCCAAATATAGTTCATAATATCTCACGTGGATTGCTTAGGTCAATGATACAATTCTACATAGTTGTGTATATTCTAATTTAGTCATTGTTTCCATAACTTAGAATAGTAATTGTTATACTTGCCTAGATTATAGCCTTGATTAAGGCATGTAATAGTTATATATTGAGGAGGGATCTCCAAAGAAAATCACTCAGAATAATACAATATGTTTCTCCAGAAGTCTTGTTCCCTTCTTGTGTTTTGCAATTGTGAGAATGACATGGTATCAGAGCCAAGTTCAAGAAAATCTTTTTTTTTTTTTTTTTATCTTACATAGTATCAAGGTAATAAGAGTAGAGAGATATCAATCTCTCCTGTGAAGAACGACAGATCAAGGATCTGTTTTGAAAAGTCCAGACACGTCCAGACATTGCATCAGTCTCATCTTCCTGGTGGCCCACCTTTGATCATCAAACCATCTTCACAAACCTATACAGACATGGTCGCCTGGAATTTCTAAGGTTATTGGTGATTTTTCCAGAATTTTTCAGCACCTCCAGGTTGGGTTTTTTCTCATTCTCAAGATTTTACAGATTTTAATACTCTTTTCATCTAGACCGTCCAAAATCTTGGATACTCAGTGGAATTGGATCATTCTTCTTCCATTAGAAGCCAGATTACTATGCTTCCTTAGCTCTGTGATCTGATCATTGTCCAACACCATCAGTGGGGCCCACGTAGAGGATCTACAGCCAAATTCAAGGTCGTCAGGGGTGTTTTGGGCCTATTACTGTTCTGTGTTGGTTTTTTTCTCTTCACTGCTTGATCGGATCTTGGCTACTACACACAAAATAGTTTGTTATACACTTTTAGACGTCATCTCTTCACTGTTGCTAGATTGTTTGCTGTCTTTATCACTGTTTCAATTAGTTTTTTTGGCCAATATCAATTTGAGATGGAAAAATCTAAAGTTACCTTGATCTGATTCACTGGAAAGAATTACCCCGCTTGGTCCTTTCAGTTCCAAATATACCTTGAAGCTAAGGAATTGTGGGGCTATATTTCTGGATCTGACCCTAAACCCACTGAAGATGAAAAGAAGATATCCTCGTGGCATACTAAAGATGCAAAAATAAAATCATAGATTCTAAGATCCGTCGAGCCACATCTGATAATGAACCTCAATCCTTACCCAACATCTAAAGACATGTGGGGGTATCTAAAGAAAGTATACCATCAAGATAACTATGCGCATCAGTTTCATCTTGAATGTGCGATTGCTGAATATGCACAAGGAACCTTGTCAATCCAAGACTACTATTCGGGATTCCGTACGCTATGGTCGGAATACGATAGTATTAAATATGCGGATGTGACTGATAATGTTTTAACAGTAATTCAAGATTTTCAGGCCTCTAGCCAAAGGGATCAATTTTTTATGAAATTGCGTAGTGAATATGAAAGTGTCCGATCTGCCATGATGAATCAGACGTCATTACCTTCCTTGGATGTATGCTTAAATGAACTCCTACGCGAAGAACAACACATTGAGACCTCGGCTCATATAGCGTAACAAAAGACTGAGACCTATTCAGTCGCGTTCTCGGCTAATAAAACTTCTCAGCCTCTGCCTCACAACTTGAGCAAAATGCAATGTTACAGTTGTCAAAAATTTGGACACATTGCAACTCAATGCAAATAGAAGGTCTGCAGTTACTGTAAAAAGTCAAGACATATCATCTCTAAATGTCGCCGCCGCCCATAACATCCATCACCACACTATCAGACTCCACAGTCTCAGACTCCGCATGCTTATGTTGCTTCTTCGGTTATGCCTGCTACTACATCTGCACCCTCACAGCCTGGGCCCTCATCCTCTCTCACTCATGAATTGGTTCAACAGATGATTGTCAATGCCCTCTCTGCTTTTGGTCTCTCAGGTACATCACCTCCATCTTCTACTTGGTTCCTTAACTCCGGGGCGTCTAATCATATGACGTATTCCCGTGCTCTACTCTCCAATGTGACAAGATACAATGGCAATCTTCAAATACAAATTGCTAACAGAGGCAATGTTCCCAATAATGCTCTCGGAGATATCCCTGGCAAGATACAATGCAATCTTCAAATACAAATTGCTAACAGAGGCAATGTTCCCATTACTGCTCTCGGAGATATCCCTGATCTCATCCCATTGAAAAATGTTTACCTTTTTCAAACCTACAATCAGTCGGGCAACTTGTTGAAAATAATTATAATATCTCCTTTTTCTTCTTCTGGTGTTGTGCAGGACCAGATGTCCATGAAGGAGATCGTGAGGCGGCCTAAGCGTGGACGCTTGTTTTTGCTAGATTTTTCTAAAATTTCTAGGAATAAATTTGACAATGATGTGTTTTGTTTTTCTATTAGAGATAACTGCCAATTGTGGCATAATAGACTTGGACATCCTAATTCCAAAGCTTTGTCCCTTATATTAAATTTTGGTTTATTAAATAAATCTATTGGCTTATCTTCTTGTGTGCCTTTTGATTGTGCTACTTGTAAAATGGGAAAGAGCAAAACTCTTCCATTTCCTATTTCCACTTCACACAGCACTTAGTGTTTTGATTTAGTTCATAGCAATGTATGAGGAATTGCTTTAGCTCTTTCTCACGCTCACTATAAATACTGTGACTTTTATTGATGATTTTGGTTGGTTCACATGGGTTTACTTTCTGCATTCCAAATCTGATATTTTCAATGTTTAAAAAAAAATTTGGCTTATATTGAGAATCAATTTTCCACCTGCATTAAAATCTTACGATCTGATTCAGACGGGGAATATGTGTCCTCTGATTTTCAACAGTTTTTTGCAAAACAAAGGCATTATTTCTCAAAGAACTTGTCCTTATACTCCACAGCAGAATGGAGTCGCTGAAAGGAAAAATAGACATCTCCTTGATGTCACTTGTTCCCTTCTTCTTGAATCATCGGTTCCTACCCGTTTTTGGGTTGAGGCACTGGCTACTGCAACTCATCTTATAAATCGTATGCCATCAACATCTATTGAAAATCAGAGCCCATATTACCAATTGTACAAGACATCTCCATCCTCTGATGATCTTAATGTTTTTTGCTCAGTTTGCTTTGTGCATTTGCCTCCTTCTGAAAGAGCCAAATTAACCGCACAATCAGCTCAATGTGTTTTTTTAGGTTATGCGCCCTTTCAAAAAGGGTTTCTTTGCTATGATCCTTATATTCGTTGCATACGTACCTCTAGGAATGTCATTTTTTTTTTAACAACAGTATTTTTTTCAAAAACACCTTGATCCTCCTGACTCCTCCTCCTTGGTGTCTTTACCTGGTTTTTCTGATAACACGTCAGTTGTTCAATTTAATCCTAATTTTGTATCACAGACGGAATAAAGAAGCGCCTACCGGGAATCCCCCTCCTGAATTTCCTCCAACATCCGGTCCATCTCCGGCAATTGGTCCATCTGGACATCCTTCATTGCGTCACTCCACTCGCATTTTGGTACCACCAGACTGCTATGGGTTCTCACATACTTCCTTAATGGCCACTTCGTCTTCCTTTTCCATCCCACAATCATATTCTCAGGTTGTACAGCACCAATGTTGGAACAAGGCTATGCAAGATGAACTGGATGATTTAGAACAAAATCATGTGGGATATTATCCCGTCTCCTGTGGGTGTCAAACCTATTGGCTGTAAGTGGATTTTTTCTCTCAAGTTAAAATCAAATGGCACGAAACTTTTGCTCTTGTCGCCAAAATGACCACCGTAAGCATAATTCTTGCTTTTGCTGCATCTCAGTCTTGGCCTATATATCAAATGGATGTCAAAAATGTGTTTCTTCATGGTGATCTCAAAGAAGACGTTTATATGCGTCTGCCTTAGGGGTACTCATCCGGGAAGGGTACAATTGCCAAACTCTGCCACTCCCTCTATGGTCTGAAGCAAGCTCCTCACGCATGGTTTGAGAAATTTCAAGATGCTCTTCTCCGCTTGGATTTTCATCCGAGCCAATATGATCCTTCTATGTTTTTACATCATGCTCCGTCCGGAATTACTGTGCTACTTGTCTACGTTGATGACAATCATTACTGGTCCAAATGCACAAATGATTCAGAAACTCCAAGCTTCTCTTAATGAGACATTTCACATAAAGGATCTCGGCCCTTTAAACTATTTCCTCTATCTAGAAGTTCATCAATCGACTAAAGGTATAGTTCCCAATTAGCATAAATACACTGTTGGTTTCATTGACTTGGCTGGCCTTACTGCTTCAACTCCAGTAGATACACCGATCGAACTGAATGTCAAACTAAATCAAGAGGATAGTGGCCTTCTTCCAGATCCTATCGCATATCACGAATTAGTTAGTAGCTTGATCTACCTCATGATCACTCATCTTGATATCTCCTATGCGGTCAACCTAATGAGTCAGTTCATGACTATTATTTGTCACCTTCATATGGCTGCTGTTCACCGCATCACTCGGTACCTTATTCGCACACCGACCCGCGGGTTGTTTTTTCCATCAGACAATCCTCTATCTCTCATAGCTTATTCAGATGCTGATTGGGTTGGTTGTCCGGATACTCACAGATCGACAACAGGATGGTGCATGTTTTTGGGTGATAGTCTGATTTCCTGAAAATGCAAGAAACATGAAAAAGTTTCATAATCATCTACCGAGGGCGAGTACCGAGCCATGTCTGCTGCATGCTACGAAATTCTTTGGTTTAGAGGTCTGCTCTCTGACATTGGATTTCCAGCAGAAGGTGCTGCCCCCCTCTATGCAGATAATACAAGTGCAATTCGGATTACTGAAAATCCGATTTTTTATGAACACACTAAACACATCAAGGTTGATTGTCACTTCATACGTGATGTCATTAGCCTTCCGCATGTCTCCATTGAGCTTCAAATTGTTGATATTCTTACTAAATGTCTTCCACGACCACACCATCAATTCTTAGTTGGCAAATTGATGCTCGTTGATTCTCCCGCATCAATTTCAGGGGGGGTGTTAAACAGGCCCACGACCGATGAAGGGATCTAGCCCAGATACAGTTCATAATATCTCACGTGGATTGCTTGGGTCAATGATACAGTTGTACATAGTTGTGTATATTCTAATTTGGTCATTGTTTCCTTAACTTAGAATAGTAATTGATATACTTGCCTAGATTAGAGCCTTGATTAAGGCATGTAATAGTTATATATTGAGGGGGGATCTCCAAAGGAAATCACTCAGAATAATACAATCTGTTTCTCCAGAAGTATCGTTCCCTTCTTGTGTTTTGCAATTATGAGAACAACAGGATATATACAATTTCAAATGGGATTTTTTATCTTATCTACTCTGCCCCTCCTAAACTTTTTTTTATTTTTATTTTTTTCCCTTCATCCAGTTTCTTTTTAATTTACTTTTCTCCTTTTGGTAAATAATAGAAATTTTAGAGAATTTAGAAAATTAAGGGCTATTATGGGCTTTTACTTTTATCCAAAGACAACTCATCAAATGACTTATCATATCCTTCACTTTAACCAAGCCTCCCAAGTACGTTTCTTACTTCATTACTTTTTCATCTCTTTTCTACAACAACAATTATTCATGTCACTAAGGCCTCCCTTTGCAATTCCTTAAATAAGATTTGTGTGTATTCCTTCTCTTTTTTTTTTATTGAGCCTATAATCTAGAATTTCTGATTCTCTCATGTTTGAAACTCATAATTAGTAGATTTTTAATACTTGTCCATTTAAATTAGATCTAATATAATTCTTAAGCAAGAAATTTCATGTGGTTATAAATAGAGTGATTAAGGGTTCTTTACACCTATGATACCCTGGATGCTTGTACAAGCCCAACGTATCTGTATCAGACCAATACAACACTTGTATTGATACGTAATACTTAACCGATACTTCTAGGGAACAAGTTTAACATATCCTACTTACCAAATCCTTTATTTCATGTAGTTCTTTTAATTTTCTTATTTCTCACAAAAAAACTACCAAAAAGGGACGAAAACAATGATAACTTCATTGATTCAAAAGTGATCGAAAGAAGAAAAAAAAAATCAGATAGTCGTATCCGTGCCCTAAATTTTCAAAAGTGAGGAGACATATCCCCGATCCCAATATTAGTGTCCATATCTGTGCAATCATAGCTCTACACTAATTTGACCTTAGCATTTTTGTCTAAGTAGTGAAGAATTTGAGCTCTATACACAGGGCCAAAGATCAAGACTTTATGTGAACATCAACTCGATATTGTGATGTTCAAGAAAATAAATTAATTTGATATTTTGTAGCTATAATAATGTAATTTGCAATTCTTTTCTAATCTTTTGGACCCATTTATTTAATGTTGTTGGATGTGGAGAGTTGAAAGTACAGTGAGAATTGAAGACCATGAGACAAAGGCAGAATATATGGATTGTGACTTTAGTGGGCATATAAAAGGAGTTGAAACTACCGTGAGAATTGAAGACCATGAGATACCACAAAGCGATTCTTTCAGTTACCTTAGCTCTATAATTAGTAAGGATGGGGATATTGATATGATTTAAGCAGGTCCAACGTAGTCCGGCACCGGTAAAGAAAAGTTTGACTATAAAGGTTGATGGCTCACCAGGGGGAATGGGTAAGCCAAAGAGGACGTGGATGGAGGTAGTAAAAATAGATACGAAGAAGTGTAACTGATTTGAGGATTTGGCTCAAGATAGAGAGCAATCCAAATTTATCATTTTTGTCATTTTCGGGGTATAATCTCATAACTAGTTTATTGGTTAAATTGGATTGAACAAATGATCTCAATATTGATATTTTGTTAAGATGTTTATTATCTTTCTTTTTTTTTTCAAATTTCTTATTAAGAGATTCCCCTCCCCCCCCCCCCCCCCCCCCCCCCCCCCACCCCCAAAAAAAAAAAAAAAAAAAAAAAAATCCTGGCTCCGCCACTGCATTCCCTGCAGATCTGAACAAGAAACCTAGCTTCAATAAAATAACCCAATTTAACAGATCACCACACATACTAATTCAGAATATATTAGCAGATGCACCAAGGAAAATAAAGGGAAGAAACACAGTCAGGTTGTTCAACAGCCCACTAATAACTGAATTATGCATTCTTTCAACAGAAAAAAAAAAAAAAAACTGAATTATATTGATCCTTATAATCACCCCTTGTGATGAGATGACAGATTGAACCATTGGCTGACAATTAATGCAACGTGAGATTTATCAATGGATGTACCGGATTTCAACCATTGTAATAAATGGACAATAAACAGACATGATTTAGACTGTATACAAACCACAACACAGTCATCTCAATTCCCTGAAAACGATAAAAGCAAGCAGAAGATAGATCATTTAGGGCAAGAAGATGAGTATCAAAGTTCCACAGGCTACCAAAATGGATACTAGTTCTAATTAACCAATGCAATGGACATAAACAAATAAACAAGATAGAACTAGCAATCTACCAATCACACACCACAAGAAGACAAACACAATATTTAACGTGGAAACCCTACCCAGAGAGAAAAACCACGAACTAGAAATCAAGAACTCACGAACAGTTACAAGATATACTCACAGCTCCTTTACCTCAATCAGTACATCGACCTAAGGACTGTAATTGTTCTTGCACAACTTTTGCTCCCACGACTTCCCCGCTATGCACCGTTCTCCTTACTTAATCTCGCACCTTGTCAACCAAGATGATCAATCTTCTACAAGAGAATAGAAGCAATAAAACCTTTTAGAGCAACCCTTCAGAACAATCTCTCAATGGCTCTAGAGAATCAAAGAATCTCTCCTAGGGTATTCTCACCTCAGTTCAATGAGAGAACTAATTGATGTATCACTTAGGGTTGAGAGCAACACCCTATATATAGCCCCAAATTCATGCCTTAGAGATAGAGCACAAGTAGGACTCAAAGTGGGAAACAAAGTCTCAGAAGGAAACTAATTTCCATCAGATTTGGACTCTTTCCTGTTTAGCCTGCGCCATCCGATCAATCGCACAGTGCATCCGATCGATCGGACCACCCAAAATAACTGGGACGCTTCAGCACTCCAATCGATCGTACAGAGGGTCCAATCGATCTGTCCTCGGTGGATTTGCCCGGTCTTCTCTTTTCTTCGGTTCAGCTCTTACGACAACACAACCATAGTCCATTCTAAAATAAATTAGAAAATACAACTCAATGGACCTAGAGTTTTGTCCAACCCATGAATTAGCCAACATAAAAATACTAACAGTGCCAAATCTCCCCATCTATTTTTTGTCATGTTTCAGGTGTCCTAAGGTGGTTTGGGAATTCGTTCCGTTGATAAGGTTAGTAAGGCTTTACTGGGGCTGTGGCCGTGGAGGGTGGGGGAGGGTGGATACCGTTTATGGCAGCGTATTTTAATCCACAAATACAAACTAGAAAGGGATGGCTGGTTTGTACCAGGAAGAGATTAGAAAGCTTCAGGTATTTGGAGGTCGATTCTCTCCGTGAAGGGTGTTTTTTTTATCAATGGGTTAGGTACAAAGCTCATGATGGGCAGCGCATCAAATTCTGGCATGACAAATGGAGTGGACAAGAAGTTTTGAGTCAGCAATTTCCTAACCTCTATCTCTTGGATAGGCGGCAACATGCTTTTATAGCTGATCAGTTTGAATTTAGGGGACCCATGCTAATGTGACCTTGGGCGGTCATCCAAAAATCACTAAAAATTCGAGTAGGGCCTTGGCCCATGCCCCATGTAAGTTAAAACAACCGCCCCACGTACTCTACCCATTTCTTCTCATCGCTAGTGGAAGGGAATCCAAAAAACCATTTTTCCTTCAATCTCTACGAGAGAGTAAGACCACGCAGCTCGTCTCCATTCTGACTGAAGGAGGACGATGAAGGCTCTTGTCTGCTCTTCTCCGCCTTTATGTGATCTTGGCCTTGTTTTCTTAGATGATGTCTCTCTTTTAATTGGTTTTATCATTTGGGTCGTCTCCAAATCTGCCATTGTAGAAGTTGTTGCCCTCTGGTGGAGCTTGGAGTCGGCAACGGCACAGGAGAAGGGGTTGAAACAACAACCATGTGGGGTTTGTCTCCCTTGCCTTGTATGAGTTATGGTGTCTTTGTAGAGATGAGACATGACAGAGATAGCAACGTTGAACCTTCATTTGCTTGAGAACAAAGGCAAGGAAAAGAGGTGTCTAGTAAGGCTCAACTCCTTTTTCTCTCCAAAGAACCTTAATGAAACCCTAGATTAGGATGAATGGAATCTGGGAAATTAGGGCTGAATTTGAACTCTTAATCTCTAAATCCTAATTCCAAACCTAAATCCCCAAATCCTAATTGAAACCCTAAGACATAAATCATCAAATACTCCTAAATGCAAATCCTAAGCCCAAATTCCCTTTATTCCCAAGCCCTCATTCCACCAAATCCCCTAATTCATAATCCCTAATTCCCCAAATTTGCTTTTTTGGAATTTTCTCTTGGACTATAAGATGATGTTTATGATTATTTTAATAATGTTCATTTACAAATATAGGTGGTCTCATATGATAGATGAACTATTAGGAGCTTAAGGAAAGGAAAAAGACTAAAAAAATACTAATTTTCACAATATAATGATTATTACTTTTTTGGGTTCTCTAAAGATTCTTTAGAGCGTGTTTGGATGGATGGTGAATTGAATTCAGGTAAGGTAAAGCCTCCATTATCCAGCATTGTTGTAGCGTGGTTGCTAATTGATGCACTAATTTCATAAGGAATTGAAAATGCTTATTTATGAATTTGGTGTTAGTAGTAGGATTCCTTACCAAAAGAAAAACTTGTTGAAAACCATGTCTTTAACCTATGTTGTAAATGGAGATTATTGGTAGTTGGCAATGATTTTCACTCATTTGATTTTATCTTTAAATTAGATATGAAAAAGTATAACAAAAAAAGATCAACTGCTAATCTAATTAAATGTAATATTTTTTCTCCTTTTCTATTGTTAATGTGAAAAAAATCTAGGAAAAGAATGATTGACCATTGTCCGCCCCACCCAAATGAAAATCCTGAGTCCGCCACTTTAGGGGTGGTTCTATAGTTTGGAATTTATGTTTAAGAAGGAATTTGACGGATATCGAAACTACAGATCTTTGTAGTATGTTTGGATTGTTGGACAAGGTATATTTGTCATTGGGCAAGCTTAATGTTAGAATATGGAAACTTGATGTTAAGGGAAAGTTCTCAGTTAAATCTCTTTATAATGTCTTGATTGATAATTCTAGTGTTTCATACGGTTGGCATCGTTTTTAGGACTGCTACATTCCGCCTAGAGTTCTGGTGCTCTGTTGGTTGGCTAGGAGTGGAAGAATTTTGACGATAGACAATTTGAGGCAGCGAAATCACTTCATTGTTAATGGCTGTCCTATGTGCTTAAGGGATAAGGAAACGGTTAATCATTTACTCATTCATTGTAATTTTCCTTATAATGTTTGTGTGGCTCTTTTTGCTAGGTTTGATATGCAGTGGGTTATACCTTAGTCTGTTGCAAAATTGTTCCAACAATGGTTATTTCGTTGCCATTTTACTCGTGGAAGGATCTTATCGAAGTTTATGTTGTATCCGGCTTGTCGGAAGATTTGGTTAGAGAGGAATAACAGAATCTTCAACAATAAGGTTCGGTCGGTGGAGGAGATTGTTGATAATATAATCAAAACAGTTTCGGAATGTGCTATGAAGCGGATAGAGTTTGATGGAATTTTTTTCGATGACCTTACTAGTTCTTGGGCGGCTGTCCTAGACGGGGGAGGGAGGGCTACATCGGCTCGCCAA
This sequence comes from Cinnamomum chago, assembly GCA_038049695.1. Taxonomy (NCBI): domain Eukaryota; kingdom Viridiplantae; phylum Streptophyta; class Magnoliopsida; order Laurales; family Lauraceae; genus Cinnamomum; species Cinnamomum chago. Next base: position 62,180,120 of record CP142460.1, on the reverse strand, counting down.
TGTTTTTGGATGCATCCTCCTCATGGCATTCTTAAGCTTAATTTTGATGGTAGTTATCAACAGTCTCTTAGGAGGGGTGGTATAGGTGGTGTTATAAGGGATTCTTTTGGTAAATGTTGTTCGAAGGTTTTGTGGGCTAATGGACGCTTCAGACACAAATGAAGCTGAAATGTATGCTTTATTAATTGGCTGTTGAGAATTATTTAAGTTGGGTGGTCTTGCGGCAATCGTTGAAGGAGATTCTTTCTCAGCAATTCAGTGGAGTTCAAGGAAGACTTCATATCCTTGGAGATTGGCAAATTGGGTGGAGGAGGTGCAGGATATTTCTTCTCAGCTCGAAGTTTCTTTTCACCATATTTTCCGAGAGGCAAATGAAATGGCTGATGGTCTCGCTAAGGAGAGAGTGTTTCTTAATTCTATTTCTTTTGATGTCTAATGTTGTTTGATTTTTTTGGTTTCCAGTGTTGGTTGTTTGTTTTTAAGTTGGTCTGGGCGTTTTCAGTCCAGCTCTTTTTCTGAGCAATAATATTTACTGTCATAAAAAAAAGATGGGTCAAATTCTGAAGATCACCCCATTTAAAATCCTAGGTCTTTGTTACCCTTAGGAATATGGTAGCCTCACACCAAGGTTTTCACAAAAGATGAACCTCTCTCCAAACTATCAAATGGAATTCTTCAAATTTGTGTTGGGCGGACATCGCTTCGAGCTCTAAATATTACTCTTGCATATGATAAAAACCTGGTCAATCTAATACTCTGATTTAGTAAGTTCTAATCCCAACCACTATTAGAGAAAAGAGAAAAAAAAAAATTGGTTTCTATAGCAAGTTCCCCTAGCTTTGTCATGCAGAAGTTCAACCCCTTAGAGCCCACATGGATCCTCCCTTGATTTTCCTGCATCATCCCCAAGACTCTGAAGAGATCATCCTCCAGTTCACTTTTTCCCATCTTTGGTTCCGAGCCTTTTTTTTTTTTTTTTGAATGGTTCCAAGCCATGACAGCTAGCACACGACTCCAAACTTGCCTTGACAAACTCTCACCTGGTATCCTTCTTGTTAAGCATAAGATAACGTTCTTATTTGTTCTTCCTCCCTTGATTCTTCTATTCTTCTTTCCTATCAAACCCTAACCCTCAACATGTTTTGGAACTGACACACACTGTTATACATAGGTCTTCATCTTGACCCAAGCAATAACCTTATCTTTCCCATGTTGCAAATGATCATGTTGTACATATCCCACCACACTAGTTCTCACCAATTTTACTTTCTAGTACTCAAACAACCTCAAACCACTACTTCACCTTCGTTTAATTCAGCCAAGAATTTCATCTGTATTAATGTAACCATCATATTCGAGGATTTTGTCTTGGACTTTCCTAGTTTCAATATCCACAGATTGCATGGTGAAATCTGTCATGTTCACCACCCATCAGATAGTATTCTCTCACAGCCACCAGATATCAAAGAGTGATATATCTCTTAATCACCAGCCACAGGATGTGGATATCTGTCTAGACACCAATACCCAATATATCAAAAATAATCATAATTATGCCCTTGATGGTAGCCTCGACATCATAATTCTGCAAGACATCGTAATCAGAATATTAGTCTCCATCTCTCATTGTCTTTTTCTGATCCCTAATCATAGTAGAACCCATCCTAATATATGCCATATTGATTGAAATTTCTTCTCGTTCCTTTCATACCCTGCCTCCAACATCATTCTTCCTGACTCATTCCAAAACAACCCTACGAGTCACAAGTTGATCCAACTTTCCAGTATTGTACAAAGTTTGATGGATTCATTGAATATGTTGACCATGCCATTGCAAGATCTGTGATATTGCATTAACATTGTGGCCAAGTTGGATAACCTCCAAGTGAGTAGAAAATTTACAAGGCACTTTTTTAGTTCTATTTTTTTACTATTATTATTACTTTTTTTGAAAAATTCTCTCCAACAGAGAGCTTGCTGTGTGTCAGAAAGAACAGACTCTTACTATTCCAGATGAGCTCAGATCAATCTGGCGTAATCTGAAAATCTCCTGGTATAGAATTTCAGCACATCAATATGTTCCAATACGATATTGATGAAATTAAATGGTCTTCAAATCTGTCAGATTCATGGCTGGTAATTGTCAAGGAAACAAAATTTTAGGATTAGAAACAGTGGATACACAGTCCAAAAAGAGAAACACCCCCCGCACGCACGAAATATAAGGTTGGGTACAACCAAATACAGTAAAGATTTGTATAAATCAAATTCATCGATTCCCAATTTGGGTGCGTGTATTCGTGTATCCATTCCAAAAAGATCTAAAAAATAAACCTAGCTTCAAGCAAACAACCAATTTAAGAAATCACTTGCCGCCTCAGCATATTTTAGCAGATGACACCAAGAAACCAAAGAGAAACACAGTTGATTTAGCATAACAGACCACTAGTAGCTGAATTTCTTTGACTTCATAATCAATACTTATGAATTGATGCAATCCCCTTTAGCACAGGGGAACGTGTTATAGATTAAAACTACTGCTGAAAAACAATCAGAGAAGTTATTTATCAATTAATGTGACGGATTTTGACGTTTATAATGACTCATAATTATTACCAAGTCACAATTGTATTTGCAGTACTAACCCAGAATGGTTTGAGTTATAGGCTAACAGAAATTACAGCACCGTCATCTCAATTCTTTGCAAAAAATAGGTGTCTAGTTTTTTTATCTGGGAGGACAATGGGGCTACTTGCAAACTAAGTTTCCTTCAAACTGAAAGAAGGAAATAATGAAGGTCGTATGGAATTGAAGCCAGTATCCTAAAGATTTTTGTTTTATTTTTGTCATTTAGTGGAGAAAGGAAGTTGCTTTTCGACTTTTTCTGAAAATTTTGAAGATGTGTACTTTTGATGTGACCCCTTGTCTACAAATGGAGGCTTTACATTACTTTCACTTTAATAGTAAATTCCCAAACAGGCCCTAACGATTTTTGTTTTATTTTTATTTACACTAGGAAATCCCACTAAATTCCTGCCACCAAATTAATGGTGGATGGCCAAAAGACTTGGCCATCTACTCTTTTTCAAGACGAAATACATAACCACTGAGCACTATACATTTCTCTTAAAAGATAGTATTGAAGATTATACCTCTCCTGCATTAATTCCTTCAAATGGAACAACCATTTCGACTTCCCTTCCACAATGCTCGACATGTTTGGCCAGTACTCTAGATCCAGGTCCAATCGCCCAGAATATTGTAGAATCATCAGGAGCATATCTAACCTGTCCAAGGACAAGTACTCAAGTTAGCTCACTCATTCGATGTCTGTTAAGACTAGAGCCCATGCATTTTAAGATGGCATTACAATAAATTGTATGAGGGCATTACTGTCACAATAAATTGTATGAGGGCATTACTGTCAAGCCTGGATTTCATATCACATTAGGATGTAATAAGTTGCATATCATATCATCATGGATCTGTATGAATGCATATTAGCTAATATGTAGTAGATTTCTAACAATCACTAAATCTTTAATTGAAGATTTCCTTGATTTCTTTGATTGCATGATTGCTAATAACATGGATTTGATTGGGAACCTATTCTATATAAGAGGGAGGGGGGCAGGGGGGCGGGGGGGCATGTAACAATGATCAATGAATAACAATATCACATTTTTAGGTTTCTTAAGGATTTTCTCCTTGTGAGAACTGTAAGAAACCATACGTCCATGTGGACTACACAAGAACAACGGGATCAAAACTTGCTCTAATAGCATGTAAGAAACCATATACCAACCCAAAAGCTTAAGCTGATAGGTGGAAGGCCCATACATGTATATTAAGATATGACAAGCCTATTACTTAGGCGATGTGAGATGTGGGACTTCCCAACAAGAACAACAAGTGGAGTGTTTGAGCCGCCTAGAATCTAAGGGTGCAGCAATGTCACAATGAAGTTCGCATGTCAATATTCCAGAAGTTCCTTCTTGCGCATTATCTCTTTCAAAATGTTTATGCTCCCGCCGAAATTGACTTAATAATTTGAAAATGGATCATTATCAGTACCACCGTGCACTATAAGACAACATTAAACAGAAAATCACAAAAACTGGGATATCATTGTCCCACCTATTGGCGGTTAAGGTGGAAAAGGTTTGATCATAAATTCATAATATCCTACCTAACGTGGTTCCCGATATACACCCCAAAAGGCAAATGAAATGGATAACCCAGAATTCTGGAATAAATGTTAAAATTAGAAAACTCACGGTGCCTTTCAATTATACCTTTAATTCACAGCCAGTTAGAAAATCATACTTCATGCTGCTTGGGCCCCTACTATAGAAATGGTTCCCGATTATAAATTTGATCCTGCTTGGGCCCCTATTCTAGAAAATGTCCAATCATAATATCCTATCTAATGTAGTTCCTGATTTATATACACCCCAAAGGCAAATGAAATGGTGACCCAGCATTCTGGAATAAATATTATGTGACCGTGTACAGTCAAATTCACACAAATAATTTACACTTGAAGCGACAGAAACATCAAACTAAAATATGAACAGTGCCCTTCAATTATACCTTAATTTCACAGCTAGTTAGATAATCATACTTCACACTGCTGGCGCCCCTATTATAGAGATGGAACCTGAGAATTCCCGCATTATCGTGAAAAACCATGTTAAAGGTAGCATCCCACCATGGGCTGGAACCCTGACACACATCTGTTCTCCTGGTCAATTCTCCAATTTCTACTTCAATGAATGTTTGCAAAGTTCTACTGCCAGAACTCCCCGGTGGGCAGTTTCCTGTAGAGTTCTGCCGCCTTTCTGACAAGCTACCTTTAATGTTAATGCCACTACTCCCAACCAAATTGCTTGCTGAAACAACTGTGACAGACAGCACACCTCCTACGGATTTTTTCCTGAGATCAACAGGTGTAAGAGGATAACATCTGCGTCGCGGTTCAACCATCGTCTTGACTATGGTCTCAGTGAAAACCTTAACCTGTAGTAAAAGAAACAATAAATGGAATATTAAGATTTATGATTATTTTCCATTTAACATTACCTGAGAAAATGAAAATTTGCTTGACTGAGGAAATGCACACATTCTGTGTTCATCTAAGGAATCCCACGCTGGATAGACCATAACCCAAAAATAATCCACTGGACAATCATCACCATAACTCTTCAATTAACGTCCTGCAATTATAGGGACAATAATGAAACGGAGCAACACAACATGGGAAAGTCCAAATAACTAATAGACAGGGTCTTCCAAGTCTGGCTTATTTAGGCTGGGCTTCTAATGGTGAGACCATCTGGTCAACGGCATTCTCCAACATGCACATGTCAATAACCCTAAAAAAAAGGAAGGGAATTGATAAAAAGAAGAAGAAGAAGAAGAAGAAAAACTGTCTGTCAAAGTGGCTGCCACAATGATCTATTTATGTTGCGCTATTGAGAACATAGATGGAATATACAGAGGTAGTCATATCCTATAGATTGCTATGTGCAGTCTTTTGTTAAGTCATTATCACATAGAGTACAATGAAGAGGAAAAATATATGGTACAAAAGCTTAAAAATCCATGCTCCACCACAAGATAAGGAAGCCCTAACTCCTAGGTACTGCGATTATTCCGTCTACCTGAGAACATATAGAATATATATTCCAAATTTTCATGACTTCATGCATTTCACTATGAGAGATTTGACATGAATGTTGCATGACTTCAAGAATAATCAGTGGATATCATACCAGCCAAGTTGAAACACCAGGCAATTCTGTTGCCGGAAGCGTTTGGCTTCCCCCACTTCCAAAGGCTACACCTATTCTCACCTCAGGAGTTGATTCAAAAGAATACAAAATTGCTTGTCCATCAAGTATAGGCATTAGGAGAACCTGCATGACAATGAAAGTGGGATCCAAAAAAAAAAAACAGAAAACTGTTATAAAGGTATCATGTAATGTCAACACCACCTCTTTCTAGGCATGCTTGATAATCAGCAAAAATTGGAAGTGCAAGAACATATAATATTGTCAGATAGCAGTTCTGACTTCGGATCAATTCATCAAAGCTCATATATGATCACACACAGAATATTAGTACGGAAAAATCCATGACAAGCATAACATAAAGTCAAGTCCATGTATAGAGCAACCTTGATGAAATAAGTCCTGCAGAGTGGAACTGAAACTAGTTGTGTTGACTCTACCAAAATTTCAAATCAAGTCAGCTTTTTTAGTTGACAAACTTTGCAAATTCTGTTGACTTATTTGAACGAAATTTTTTCAGTGACAACTGAAAAGGTCAATTATTTCAGTTGCTGAATTACATGGCCAGTGGGCCCTCAGATGTGGGAGGATGCCTAGGCGGCTTTAATCCTTGTGCCGAACTGGTCGGTGATTTGTTCGTGTATTTTATTTTGTAACATTCTAGTCAATTTGGTTGCTCAGCAAATAAGTACTCAGTAACTCTCCACGAAGAAAGCCAGGTAAAAGGATTTCCTGTGACATCAAGAAAGACACAGTTGGCTATGATTTTTATTTCATTAAAAAGTTCTGACTCAACCTGACCCAGCTTTAAAATAAAACAAAAATGATTTCTGGGTCTTTTGAGCTTTGGACACAAAGCTACTATACAATAGAGGCCTTTCAAACATAGGATAGGAAATTATATCCAAATATTTACACAATACAGAGGCTGCAGGTCTATCCCGGTTTACCAGGTAATAAACATACAAACAATTCTTCACTAACCATATAGGATGGAAGATTAGAGAATTTAATAAAACTAAACAAACTGCATAATTAAAAAAAAAAGAGTCCAGACAAGAAAGAACTTAACATACATCTCCCTTGATGTGGACGCTATTGATGATGATGCGAGCAGTCCCAAGTAATGGCTTTGCCAATTTTGCAAGCAACATGATGTTCATCTCATTTGTGTCCCAATCAAAACCAATACGCATGACTCGCTGTCAATGGAAATTAGCAGAGATTTGTTCAACAAATTAAGATTATATTTACTTCAAGACAATAAAGAAACTTAAAACCCAATGAAAAGAAAACTAAACGTAAGTGTTTAGATGAGCGGATATGATGGCTACAAAAGAAGCATCCCTCCCTTCCATATTAAGATAACTAAATCTCAAAGTTGAATTTTTCTTCATAAAATATAGTTTCTGGAAATGTGCACGTGTATTTTTAGTTTAATGCACATTTCTTTCCCTTTCTATTTTCTGACAGTTTTGTCACTCTCCTTTCAGTAATTAAAATTTCTTTACACAAATATGTTTGATGAAAATAATAAGAAATAATCACTCAACACTTCATTTAGAAATAAGAAAAGCAATCCATATGATTTTTAAGTTTAGACATTCAGACTTAGGATGAGGTATTTTATCAATAATTCTTTCTTGTTACATCAACATTCTTTCTCTTCTAATAATTATTTTTCCCTGTTCAATGCAACCTACCTTTCAAATTTTCTCTTTGGTATTTTATTGTACTTCTTCATCTTGTTTTAATAGAATGCATTCATGGTACTGACTGATTAACCTTTTTCTATCAGTTACTGACTAATTAACTTGAAAACAAAGGAAGTTTAAATTTAAATCTAGCAAAAAGCAAAGAGTTTGACCCGGGAAACAAGGCAAATTAAACATAAATAAGTCACGGGCCACCAAAGGCCCCAGCAAATTAATTGATTTGCTTTTCTATTTTTTTTTGGATTTACAAGGGATTTGAATTCATGCACCCATGCATGCTTCATGTCCCTAACCAGCTAACCAACCAGCTTAGGAACAAAAATTATAGGAAGGACTGGTGAATTAGAGTACAGTAAATGAACAAGAAAAACATAACTGCATAATAGCATAAATATAGAACTAGAACTGATCTCCTGAAGTTGACCAGTTTGTCCCATGAAGATAGATTGCATAATGAAGAGTGCAGATTCAAAAAATGGAGATACAAAAGTGCATAACAGCATAAATATAGAACCCGACCTGATCTCCTGTAGTTGACCAGTGTATCCCATTAAGTCCTAGGCTGGGTGGACATGAACCTAGTGAAAATTCCAGTAATTCGATTTTTTCCTGAAAATATGAAATACTTTATCTCAATCAACATGTTTCCTATCTGCGTCTTGAGCAATGGAGATAAAAACAAACACTTACAATAAGCGCTGGCTTCCTGTGTTTCAAGCGATTCTGCAATAACATTGGTTTATTCAAGTAAAGTTGTTAAACACAAGTATCCATCAAGAGAGAAGTTTGACAGATAAGATGATGAAATGCAGACTAATTTATCTTTGTAACACAACCTTTTCTGCTATATTATATTTAGATGATTGAATACTACATGCAATGTCAAGGAACAGAAAGTAAACGGAAAATTCTTGGTTACCCACCTCTCAAATAAACACTTTTTTTTAATGGTATCTTTCGTTAAAACAAAAAAGAAATCAGTATAAAAGGATTATACTGATCTGGACAAAGGAAAAAACAAGCAAAAGTGCAACCTTTGAAACCCCAAACACAACAAACTACTCAGCTACAAGGGAACCAAAAGACAAAGGATACTAGGACTGCCCTGACCCCTGTTTACGAGAAAGCTAGCTCCTTCCAATTGAACATAATTCAATCAATGGGATAGTCTTTGAAAATAGGATTGATCTGCACCTCTCAAATAAACACTGACTCACCAAAAAACCGAAAACTGACCCCACTAGTATGTAATAGGGTATATGCACACTGTATTATGTAAGACAAATTCTATTCATGTAACCGAATTTTATAATTTTGTTAACTCCATCATATTCATGTTGTCTTTCCAAGTATTAAACAAAGTTCTAGTTATCAGTTAGAAACTTGGAATGTGATAACAGTTTCAATTTTCAACTGAAAATAATTATATCAGTTTGGAGTAATGTTACTTGAGTATGGAAAGAATTGAATATGCAGTCCTAAAAAGCCCAAATCCTCAGGAGACAAGGATTGACTACAATAATAAACCTGATAGGTTTAATCAAGTTAAAACAAAATAAATGTTCCCCTAGACAATTCAGGATGCAGTCCAAATGGTCCTATGAACTCCAAATTCTAAATAACTAGTGGATAGGTCTGTCAATGGCCCCAGGTCCACCCAAAATCCATCCAATCCCAAGTCCATTAAATAAGGATTTGGACTGTCCAGTGGGCCCAACCGGCTGGGCCCAAGCCTACATTTAGGGTCTGAAATTCTTGATCCCCTGCCAGGCGATACTCTGGCCTCAGACTCCAGGCCCGTTAGACTTTGATAAATACAGATTTGAATGATATAAAGAGAGCTTTTTTATTACAGTTTGGTTTATTCAGAATGGGGCCTGGTCTTATTCAGACTTGGCCATTATTTTGGGCCTTTGCGGTCAGGTTTAGCTGATCAGGCGACCTATCTTTCTAATCAGGTGGGCTAGGACCTAGGATCGAGGGTCTGTCTCAGACATGAACTCAGGCCCAAGTACGTCTGACCCAAATCACGTCCACTGGCACCCCTACTAAATGGGTATAGAGGTCAAAACCAGGTAAAACTAGAGTTCGATCCTTGGAGAAGGAAGATGCCTTATCCAAGCAACCAGAACCTTCGGTTTGGGAACTTATGGTTTTTACCAAAAGAATTAGATTGACATTAGTTTGGAGTATCCAGAGAAGCTCATTATTGGAGTATCTTGCCATGTTGATGGGTGTCGATGGCAACCACAAAAATAACAACAGGGCCTTAGATACTGCAAATCTGAAATATTAGAAATTTCAGCTCGGGGTATAAATGTTTCAATGTTGCATAATTTGTTTGAAAGTAGAAACCATGACCTTAGGAAAGAAGAAGTTTTGATAACATATAGATTACTAATGTATCATTTAGCTATTTCTTTGGAAATGAAAAAAAAAATTAAAGCAGAACACTTATTTTTCCTTTTGAGATGACATTATGATCAAATCAACCAAAAGTGCAAGCGCCCAACTGGTAAGTTGCTGACAATAAATCCGCACCCAGGACATGGACATAGTGAAGAAAAACTGCAGAGAGTTACAAAAAGCCAGAAGAGCTACTGAATAATAAATTTTGTCAGCATCCTCCCTCATTTGAAAGTTCATCTGTATTAATTTCACCTGGTCTCAAAATATGCTGCAATGAGAAATTAAGCAGTCCAGCGACTTAATCTGATTAATTTAAGCACCTTGAGATTTGAAAAGGTTATTAAACCCCAATAATGTTGGCCTGTATTATTGTATGTAACTTATCTGTTCAAATGTAACATGTGTTCCCAGATTCTTGTCCAAAGTCTATGATACTTATGAAGGCTTATGCATATGTAAATCGTAAACTAAATGGAAACTCATTAAAATCACATTTAAATTGTACTTTATCATTTATCACAAGTCCCCAATGATATCAACTTCAAAGTTTTAGTTTAAGCTTTTTATTGTATTTTTAGCCTATGTAATTTCCAGCTTTACTCTTGTATTTAAGCAACTGTACTTATAAGATTTGATCAAACTTGTCATCTACTTCCACAATAATAGTTGTGACAAAATCTAAGACAATGATGAGGATGATGATTGAAAACACTGGAATCTTTTTGACATGCAAGAAGCTCACCTCTACAATTGACCGAAACCTTTTTGAGAGTTTTGGCTCAAAAAAATTAAACCAAACTTCCATGAAAAGCTTGTTCAACCACTCACATGGTTCTAATGGTGTTATTGGCTGTAAAAATAAAGTAGAAACCAGTAATAAATTAAATACACTTCAAATTAAACAATGAAAAGAAAAGCAATCAACATCAAACTGACAACCAAGGATAAAAAAGAACATACCACTGTGTCCAATACAAGTCGTTGCCATTTTTTGTTCAAGTCTTCTACAAGTAACTGACGTTGAAACCTCCCATACTGCAAATGGAAAGATCAATCCTTTAATCTTTGTAGCATAGAACGCATGTTCATTTTTATTTACAACTTTCTATATTGCTCTGTTTAGATGAGGAGAAAAGATGGAGAAAACTGTCCATAGTTCAAATTTGTGTTGTGGACAATTCTCTCGACTTGTTCTCTGTATCCAATTGACCCTAAAAGACAAAAGTACCTCGCCTTACGAGAGTTTTAGGAGGTCACAGGGATTCTCTAAGGATGATTCATCTTATTCTTTCATGATCAGATTTAAACTGGATCATTGTGGTGTTCTTCTTTGGTTTGCCCAATGATCACCGCATCTTGAATTTTTATTGAGAAAATGTATAACTAAGCATTTAAGGCAGAGCGTAATCCCTAATTATTGAGACTTAGAAAATTCACTAAAAAGTTTCAAAAATATGGAAGACCCTAATTTAGCATAAAAGCTCAGAGACCCACCACTACTGATTTTATTTTATTTTACCTTTCTTTTCTCCCCACCAAATTGGGAAAACCAGCTGCTAATAATACTAAATCTGAAAAACACCTAATTAAGCCCAAGCAGTGAAAATCTTAAAATATCATGTAGATAATCTCTATAGTCTGTACTTAGAAAAGGGAAGAATTAAACACAATACAAAATTACATCCATAAACATGAAGAAATCAACTCAAAAGCATATTCTCCCAGAATACTGATTCAAACAGAAAAATTCACTGCAACCCTTTGCAAAATTTGCAACTTAAAAGAAGTTAAACCCCCATTACAAAATCCAACTGAGAAACAAAAAAAATGGTTCAAACACTACACGCCCACTTCAACACAGACAAAAAAAAAAAAAAAAAGTCATTCACCACTCCTACCATAAGGAGAATGTTTAGATAAAAACAATTCAACCCAATAACCATTATTAAAAAAAAAAAAAAATGCACCCAACTGATCAACAAGAAATTAAATAGCAAAATGGAAGAGTTACAACTAAAACCTCACCTGAATTGTTGCCCACACAGCGACGACTAGCGGGACCCAATTCGAGAAGGGCACAAGCCATCTCTCTACCGCCCAAGCAACAAAAACCAAGGGAATCAAAAAGGGTAACAGAGGCTTATCATCCACCACATGGTTGAAGAACTCCACAGCCTCCTCACTGTATAAATCCCTCAATCTTTTCCTGGGCATTTCCAATCAACCTTTCCAAGCCACTCTCTCTTTCTCTCTTCCTTCTATCTCTTTCTTTCAAACTGCTGCTCCACCTCCATGGCTGCTGAATACAACCCAAAGCATGTGCTTTTGGGGGCTGAAATGAAGAAATTGAGATGACCCAGTTGCTAAATTGAATGGAAATTTGAAGTTTTGATATGGGTTTTGGGGAAATTGGATCGACAGTTGGTTGAAAGATATAAAGATGGGTTCTTGGCTGCAGAACTGACAGAAAGGGAAGAAGAAAGCGGCAGATAACGACGAGAAGAACTCTTTGAAGAAGTCAAAAACCGACTCTGGAGATTATTAAATATTTCTATGGATGGTTGAAAAGAAGAAAACGTCATCTTCGGTGATATGGCGAATGTAATCACAACAACATTACAAATTGGAAAGAAACCCTTTTTCCTGTCTGGATATTTCTGGTGGGTAGTTATTTATATATATGCCAAAATCTCCGGGGCCTTTTTTGTGTTATGGAGGTTTGCTTGTCATCAATCCAGGCCTCTTGACAAACATATACTACTTCCTTTCGAATTTATACTGGTCGTATGAGCTGTTCTTGGTTTTGTTATATCAAGGATATATAAGTTATCCAATTGTTGTGGGCCAGTTTGTTTGGGAATTCTTGATGTAATTTAGGTATCCCTGTTGTTTGAATGCTTGATTCTCCATGTTTTTGGTGAGATTTCTTGATTTATCAGATGGCACCAAATTCACAGAAACCTGGGATTAGGATTAATGCTCTTTGGTCATTGAGCATTTATGAATTTAAATGTGGCAAAGCATTTGAAGATATCCACAACCAAACTTTTTAGGATATTTGCCTAATCCATGTACTTGCTTAATCCATGAACTTGAGCAGGATTTCTAAATGCTTAAGTATAACTCAATATTTGAGTTTATTTATTAGTTGTGAGCATTTTAGAATATGATGTCTTAAGCATTTGGAGAATTTCAAATGGTGTCCCTTATATGGTAAAATTTTGAAATGCTTATTACAAATGAACATTTTGAATTCCAAAATTGTTAGAATTTAATTGGCCAAAAGTGACTATTTACTTAGCCAACTTTGGCAAATTCTCACGCACTTAGACCGAATGAAGTTTAAATTTCCAAGGACAACCTATGCATTTCTTATTGGAATTTTAAAAAAGAGGAATCCTTTTCATAAATGCTCTAAACTATACAAAGTTAAGAAGTTTGAGATTGAAAAAAAAAAAAGTCTAAAAGCAAAATGAGAATCCCTCCAAACGGAAGGGCTCTATAGTTGCTGTTGATTAATACCTTCCATATCCCAAGATTCAGTAGTATTTTAACCACTATAAGTTTTTAGAGTGAAATGATACTTTTCTCCATCTCTTTATCCCTATATGCATAATTTCAAAATGTTAGACTTATTTTCCTCTAAACTTGAAACATTAACAGTTATTATAGTGCATTTAATGAAAAATAACCCTATATAAATCAATTTTTATGAATTTAGGAGTCGATTCATTTAATCCAAATCAATCATAATGATAGTCAGCACATGTACTTATAGTTGGTTATAATTAATCCAATCAATTTATGACCCACCGTTAGATTGATGAAAGTTTTAAAATACATGATTAAACATCATATATGTGAGAAAGTTATTTAGAAAGAAAAGGCTCTCTGACTAGAGAAATAACAATATTTTTTTTTATAAATAATGGCATACTCATTTTTATTTAATGGATGTGAAGGACAGTCTATCAATTTTATAAAAAATCAACACAAATCTCTTAGTTGTTGCTTATACTCGTGATTCTGGAGATACAGAAGGTCTTAGAATGAAAACAAGCAGTCTATTTATAAATATTAAAACTATAAGGGCCTATTTAAAAATCCTAAAAACCCTGCAGGGTTATATATAAAAAAAAGAGCTCTTATATTTTTATGGTTCAGAAGCACCCTTTTACATGCCAGTGAGGTAAGTTGCGAAATCCATACCATCAGGCATCAATGATGGCCTCTGTTTAAATGGAATGGTAGAAAGGTCATTTTACCAAATTGACCAAAGTGCAAGAAAAAAGTTTATTTTTTCGAGGACTTGACCTTTTAGGTCCCATTTGGTCACTGGAGCAGTTATGGTAAACTCTTTCTATTGTCAGAAAAAAAAAATTGATACCATAGAAGCGTTGACTCTCCTTTGTTAATCATTGGCCAATCCAAGAATATACAGAACCACCCACTAAGTCTATATATTGGATAATGCCTTAAGCGATTTAAAGAAAAGATATCCATATTAAAATTGGACTTCCTAAGCACACAAACATTCCATTGTTAGAATTGTTTGACAATCCCTGAGTTAATGCCCTTCAAAATTTTCATTTGACTTTTTTGGTTAAAAAATAATGTTCAAATCAAGAATTTTTCGACTTGGATAAGAGTAAAAAAGATTGCAAAGTTGTGTACATGTGTGTTTACTTTTAGCATCAAAATAACCTAAATTTTAGATTTCAAAGAATCTTAAGAACTTGAAATTTCATGAAATGGTGCTCAATACAAACAAAATCTGGGCAATCGAACATGATGGGTCAAGCCCAAATGACTCAGTCCACAATGATGGGCCAAGCCCAAACAACCCAATCCATGTGGGAAGCCCAATCTTATAAAGGCCCACCAAGCACAAAGTGGTCCAAGTCCAGTTATTAAAGGCCGGGTCAAGATCCACATGATGACAAAGTCAGCGCGTCGTTCCATCTACCTGCTTTGCCAAGTCCTGCGGAGGAGATCTTACCTGCTCGTCTGTTGATGGCGGTTCGGAAGACTCCACCAGAATGAAGCGTACATTGCTGGAGATCGCTGGAGAATCGTCCCCACTCGTTAGGGGAAGATTATAAAAAGAGAGTCCTACCAAAGAAGCACTTCTTCTCCATTTTTTACACTATCATTGTATTCCTCTGACTTGTAAGCTCTACCTCAGAGAAGTAAAATCACCAGTTTAAAGTGGACGTAGGTCACACTGACCGAACCACTATAAATTCCCTCTCTCCATTAATTTTCACATTCATTGCTTATCACTTGACCGGTGGTGCCCGAAAATCACTTTTTGGCATCATCAGAACAAGTACTTGATTGAGTGAATCCATGATCTAAAGTGCGCCCTGCACTTCTACATATCCAGTGGTGTTGAAGTGACAAAAGATGGACAAGAATTCACCCGACAGCACAAGTCATCTCTTTGTAATAACTTTTCAGGAAATGGAATGTATTTTCCAGGGCACTAATGGATGAAACCTCTCTTTCGCTAGTCAGACAAAAAATGGCCGCTATCAACGCAATAAGGCACAAACCCTGGAATGCCAATAATTTTGAGTCCGGATCCTCCTCTAGCAGCCATTAGACTCTCTAAAACTCCATCATGGGCCTCATATAGAGATAATATAGACCGTTCCTGATGAGTCCCCTCTCCTTCATAGGCAATCTCGAATTTCACCTCAATAGGAATGTGGGTCCCACTTGTAAGTGCAAAAAATGTAACTCACAAGATTAGGGGGAGCCTTATAGGACTTATCCAAATGACTATGGAAAGCCAACCGCTTCAGGGACCTGAAAGAGGAGAGAGAACAGTCAGAGGACCCTGGTCGTGGGCAGCGCAGGGCTCTCCGATGCCTAAGTTAGTGCATGGACTAAACTAAGGTTGAAGAAGAAGAGAGACAGAGTAATGGCTAGTGAAAGTGTGTGCGTGCGTACCTGGGTTGGGCTGGTATTCTATTTATAAGAGAAAAGTCTCTGGATATTTAATAGTGGGCCTAATGATTTGACTGCTAAGGTCTCATCAGCCCACAAAGTAATTAATGAGGATCCATCATAGCCCACATTGCATTAAATGATGGTCCGATCAGCCCATATTGCATTAAATGTCAGTCACATTGGGCCTGATCTTGTTTTGACTTATTGGCGGCAAAGGTCCCATCGGATCCTTTCTTGGGCCCTGCCTTGATATGGCTGTAGCCGCTGGATGCTGCTTTTGTTAGGGATTTGATAAGGATTCTGGACGGCTGGGATGATGTATCTGTCCCATCAGCACGTGCTCGTATCCTGCCACATGTACGAAGATGGGATATGGCTGTCAGTGCCTGTCTCGGTTGGCAGTTCGTCATACAGCTGCAGCCGAGATGCGCGACTGAGGCCAAGGCTCACGGCCGAGATCGTGACGATCTTAGGTCGGGGCTGACCAAGGTGATAATGTTGGTCTCGGCTAGCGCATTAGCATCCGAGCCGAAACGCACGTAGCCGAAATGAGTATAAGAAGAAAAACTGGCATTATTGCTGGAATTAGCATAACTTTGGCATCTTAAGAACTGCACCACACAATTGCCCCCTAGCTTCTGACTTCTTGGAGTCCCGGACTCTTTGAGGTTGGAAGCTATAACCTTGAAAATTTGCCAGAGATTTCCACCTTGACGTCAACTGTTGACGTTTGGTCCTCATCCAACTTCCCTCCGCCTGCCAGAGATAATAAACGCTATGCCCTAATTATTGCAGGAGACAGACCGTCGATGACACGTGTCATCATCTGGTTTGCCGTGTTGTCAAACAGGATGCGCGTGCAGCCTTTCGAAGCGACGTTTTTGAATTTAGGAAATGACGCCTTAAGAGGCGCTTCTTTTTCTATAAATAGCAGCATCTTCTTCTTCTTCTTCTTCTTTATTTCTCGTTTTCGAAGGAGGCCTTCCTAGAACCTTTCAGAGCAGAAGAACCTTCAGCGACGCGCAGGAGAGGCCCTGAGTAGAGATCAATTTCCGGTCTAGATTCATTTTTTATTTGTAAGTTTCGTTCTGTTTAGCTTGTTCTTGGTTTCTTCCAGGTCCCTCTCTCTCTCTCTCTTTTTAGAAATGGGTGTTTACAGCCACTGGCTAGAGAGCTCTGCGGCCATAGAGGGGCTTAAAATGGCATATGGTATACCGGATGACGTCCTTGTTCGGCGGGCGGATCCTCTGGATCACATAACTCGCTCGTATTCGGGCGGCTGGATGCCCATTCCATCAATAGCCATCATTGAGGGGGGGCTAGGTTTCCTTTAGACCCCTTGCTTAGGACCTGCCTTAGTGTCTGGTCCCTTAGTCCCTAGTAGCTGATGCCCAATGGTTATAAAATCATCATGAGCACAGCTGTGCTCAATAGGAAATAAGATATTAACCTCAATGTTCATGACATCGAGGATGTATACGACATCTTTAAGTCTCGGGAAGGTACTTATTACCTTCGAGTCAAGCCTCACCGAGAAAGCTTTGTCACGGCGCTTGAAGACTCTAATAAGTATGCGGGGGACGACCTCTTGTGCGTCTCGGGCAACTGGGAGTTCGGCGCTGGAGCGGACAGAGCATACATGGTCCCACGTTGCCTCGGGGCCGTTCCAAGTAAATATTATTCTTTAGATTTAATTATGTCTTGTTCTTCACTTTGTCGAACTGATGTTCTGCTTGGCCGTGCAGCTGCTCTAGAGAGGAAACGATTTGCCAGGCAAATTGGCTGGGAAAAGAACGAGGCTTGGCATCGGAAGATCACAAGGTGCACAGACTTCTCAAACAGATCGCCCTGGGCACTCTTGGGCTATGAGCCGAAATATCGCGGCTATTATAAAAGAGCCAAGCTACCCCAACAGTCGCCCCAAGAAGACAGTTCGGAGAGAAGTGAGCCCGAGGTTGAAACGGGAGGTCGTGCTGTAGTCGTACTCGAAGAGGGAGGTCCTTCTCAGGTTGAGACTGACATCGCTAGCCGGGTTGCGTTTGGTGCCGAAGCGTCTTCCTCCAAGCCGGGGTCTGGTGGGACTCCTTTTAGGAAAAGACCCCGCCGCTCTTCGCCGAATCCACTAGAGGAGGAAATGCCACACATCCCGGTCTACACGGATCTGGAAACCTTGGCGTTTGGGGACGAGGCCCATGAGTCTCCTCTGATTGCAGTTTCGGACGCCGTCGAGACCGCTGCCCTCGAGCCTGTCACGGCTCCCGCTGCTGTGGAAAAGGAGGCCCCTGTTCGATCAGCAAATCCGGAGATTTGGCCATCTTCAACTGAGCTCGGGCGAAGAGAGAGTTGCTCGAAGAAAAGGCCGAGAGACGAGGGTACCAGCTCGGGCGCAACAGTGCCACCAGTCGAACAGGCTCCTTGGGAGTCTAGCTTTTTGCTTGAGACGGGCAGACCCATGACGGCCGAGGATTGTATTCATAAGAAGCCCAACTCCCTCGTCCTCGAGACGCTTGGCAGAGCCTGCACCTTGCCGCAAGATATGGCTCATTATGCGAAGTTCAGTGATCCAAAGCTGTTGTCGTCATTGATGCAGTCTTGCTTTCAGGTGAGTTTTCCACGAATTTTGAACTTTTTCACAAGTGTTTAACTTTTTCACTAAGTGTTTCATTTCGGCTAATATCTGTCTCTTCGTCTTTATCAGACGCTGTAGAAATCGATGGTAGTCATCGATAGATTCAACAAAAGAGCCCTCTAATCGCCAAGCTTGACGAGGAGAGGAAAGAATTGGAAGAAGCTTTGGGAGCCAGCACCCTGAAGGCGAATTAGCTGGAGGCGTTGAAGAACGAGCTCGAGGCTAAGCTCGGGGGTGCTAGAGCCGAGATCAAGGCAGGAAAGATGAAGGTTGCAGATCTCGAAGCTTCTATGGAAAAATTAAAGAGCGACCTCCAGGCCGAAACAGAGAGAGTGACCGAGGCCGAGGCTAAGGCCGAATCTGAGGGTGACGCCATTTTTGTAGACGCAATAAAACAGGCGTCGACCCATTATGAGGCCAAGGTGATCCGCGTAAGGAACAGGACTTGGGAGAAGGCGTGACGTGCTGCTCTGAAGGAAATGGGAATTTGTGAGGGCCACCCGTCCTTTGTGAATCCGTCGGACTGCCCAGGCCCATCAACTCCTGCAGTTAACGTTTCCATTGAGGCTACTGCGGCTAGATCTGCCTAACCGGAGATCGACATCAACGCTTCCACTGGCCCCAACCTTGTTTGAAGGCTTCTTGGCAATGATGTACTTTTTTGTTTCTCAATTGTATTATCTAATTTTAAGATGTAATGACTTTGAATCAATGCAATTGAATTTTTGTTTGACATTGTGGATTCTCTCTTTGCGTTTTTGCGTTTCCACTTTGGTACAAGTGTTTGAGCTCGGCTTGATTTTTTATCTGGACTGGAGGGACTGGCCGAGCTGAAACACTTGGTCTGATATCTGTTCCTTCTCATCGCCGCTCGTGTCTGACATGGCTCTACGAATTCCAAGGCACCATTTCCTCGTTATCTCACGGCCTTCCCTTCATTCATTTTTTTTGTCTGAATTATTCATGCTTGCTTTTGTACGCTGCTTGTCTGCTAAACTGAACTTGAAGGAATGCTGAAAAGCTATCATTTCGGCACTGTCTACAATGTATTCGGTTTGTGACTGAGGTTGGTATTGTGGTAGTTGCTGACCTTTAACATTTTCTCTACCAAGTGGAAAAACTCGGGCGTGTCAACCCGATGAGCCTTTTTTGTCGAAATGGTTTCGTGCCTAGGTGGAATGTACCAACCCTAAGGCAATCTCAATGGTCGAAATGGCTTCATGCCTGTGTGGTATATACCGACCCTAAGGTAATCTCATCAGTGGCCGTAATGGCTTCATGCCTGGGTGGTATATACTGACCCTAAGGCAATCGCATTAGTGACCATAATGGCTTCATGCCTGGGTGGTATATACCGACCCTAAGGCAATCTCATCAGTGGCTGTAATGGCTTCATGCCTGGGTGGTATATACCGACCTGAAGGCAATCTCATCAGTGGCCGTAATGGCTTCATGCCTGGGTGGTATATACCGACCTAAGGCAATCTCATTAGTGGCCGTAATGGCTTCGTGCTTGGGTGGTATATACCGACCCCAAGGCAATCTCATCTATGACCATGAATTGAATAAGAAGAATGAGGACTGCTTTTATTGATCTTGAAAATTTTGAGTACAAATTAA